>JAFBMS010000057.1:1941734-2541734 GCA_019788955.1 Albula glossodonta | reverse complement strand
ATGAAAGTGAGTGAAATTATCTCCAATGTTATGTAAATTAGTTTGACAGAAAAACAGAATATTGTCGCCCTATGTTTAAAAGCATAACAAGCAACAAAGCAACATAGGCTAACAACATAAGTGCTATACAAGCCTATTTCATTACATGCATAATATTATACTCATAAAGAGCTGACACAACTGCATACCTTTATCTTTTGCGCATTTCTCCTCCTCTTCTTTCCTCTTTTTCCTAAACTGGGCACCTGATGGCTTAGACCTTTTCTTATCCATTTGGCACTTGAGCATCAATACATTAAACATTCCCACAACACTGTCAACCAAGAGCATGCCTAAACCAATTCACCTTAGTGGAGTGCAGACTAGTTTTATATTATTCATAATGATTTTGCACAAACCAGAAAAAAAGGTCTGTGAATCCATATATTCACAGTATTATGAATGAATTGTGGTTTACTAATTCGTACTGTACAAAGGTAGAGATGCGCTATTTGATAGATTCCTACGCTCCCCCTACCTTGACCTTTCAATGGGGTGACCTGAGGTCAACCTACCCCGGCCCCCCTCCTCATCTCATACTTCTGAGCGGGCGACCCAGTAGCCTGCTCACAAACTAGAATCAAGGCGCCCACTCCGACAAGGTTAACTGACCCACAAAGTGACATGATATAATTGATATGATGTGCAAAACGAGAAGACTGATCGCACAAATGTCACAATTCCAAATTTTTTTGTGTGGGCGCCCCGTGCCGCCCCTGGCAAGATGCGGCTGGCCATGTTGCCCATACCTAAATCCGCCACTGCTATACAGTCATTGTCAAATGATGGCAGTGAAGCGCAGCTAATTGACTCTCCTTGGCTACAAGTGTATGCCCGGTTTCGTTATGATAAGGGAAAGAGTTAAATGCACAACGTGATATGTATTTTTCTGTTTTTTTTCCTCAGTTGCTCTGGGCGCTCATTTGATCATGGCATTGTGTCTGTAGACACTTTGAGGTGCATACTTCTTTCTCATTGTATGGTTCAATATATATGTTAAACTCAACAAAGCTGGTAGCAGTCAAATCTGGTTGTGTTCAATCACCTGAATCTATTTTACAATGATAAATTATTTGATTTGTTTGTTTCAAAACTAAGGCAGCAATTTCTTTTGCTCAGGGGCAATATGGGTAATTTGTGACTCTATTGCATGAATGAAATAATGATGAAAAAATTATGTTTTATGTTTCCTTGGGTTTACCTTGTCTAATATTGTAGTTTTTTGACTATCTGAAACCATACAGTGTGCGATATATGCAAAAAGAGGAAATCAATAATGGCACAAAATCATTTTCATGGCACTGTGTGTATACAATGTATTTCTTGTTTGACATGTAAGGAGATTTTGGCTCCTAAATATTAGGTTAAAAAGCCAATGGCTCCTAAGCACTTTTGTTTCTGTCTGGAGCACTGCATTACCATCCCACAATTATATTCCTGCCAAAGAGCTTTTTCAGTGAAAGATTAATTAAAATATGGTTTATGTCAGTATTTACAGATTAGAATTTAGAAATTGTGTTATATCAGTAATAATCCCAACAAAAATGAAAAGGAAAAAATTTGCTTAACATGATAAAATTTTACATTCTGTGTAGCCACTGAAGTATATAAACTTGAGCACTAAGGGGGGAATTCAGACTTCAGGGCGCTCAGCGTTTCTTCCGCGTAAATAGTTACGCGGAAAATACTTACTCGTATTCTGACCTGGCTTGTGCCGCCACGCCCGGCCCGCACAGGGCTGAAAAGTAGGAGGATCCATATAGGAGCTTGAATAATGCTAATTTAGCCTGGAAAACGACACGCCCCCCACGAAAACTTGATGGCCCACTAATGTTTTTCTCGGAGGTACGTTATCTAGTACTAAGAGTCTGCAGCATAGCAGAGAAAACTTCAATTTTGAAAGTTAATCAGACAAACGACTGACACAGCCATACGGAAATTCTCGAACTTGGATATTGTCTGCTAAAATAAGCGGTTTTAACGTATGTTATCAAATGCTGTAATTAAATTCTACAAATCATGCTGTGAAATCCAAATGTAAGAACTGAGTAGTTATATGTAGTTATTTGGGTTGAAATTTTAATATGCACTTTTGTGAAGTAGCAGAAATACCACCAACGAACAAGACTTATGACGAATTGCAATGCTGGATATATAATGTAAGGTGAACAGAGTATCGGCTTCTCACATTTGGCTGTTATCAGCCCCTCAGTTCGTTATGTCAATCTATCCAGTAAACAAACAGTTAGTCGTGCTGAAAGATTATATTAATTCATTTCAGTCGTTGTTGGTTCGATTTTCGTGTATGCACTCCGTCCTGCCGAGACCACCTGGGTAATTTTGCTTGGCGAATCAAAGCGTGGCAGTGAGGAACGTGGATAAGGTAAAACACGATTGTCAGCGTAACACTCCTGACCGTCTTTAAATTTGTTCAAAACAGAAAAAGCACGGTTAGATTCTCATGTGAAATAAACTGCCTGTCTTGTAATTTGATAAATACACGGTAAACTACATGTTTATCGTACTGCACGCCTGCTGCTTGAGACCGCAGTTTCAACTATAGTACAGGGACAATCGATGTATATTTGCACTGCAAAGTCGCCGGTGTTTTAACTGAACAACTTGCGTAACCCAGTTGATTTCTGTTTTGTGTCACCTTCCTTGATTGAAGTGTCACCTCAGCTTCTTATTTTAAGTTAGCAAAATGTTTCATTCGATCTTAGGTGAATGAAGTAAATAAAATCGCTGAGGTCTGATAAGCAACGACGGTTTACTTAACTTGCATACATTTTTACAGCATGAGCTGTCGTTAAACGATAAATATTGCTTGATATAATACTTTGTAATGTACCGAGTATCTAAGGTGAATAATGAATTTGTTATAGAGTTACTTTTACTTGACCTGATGATTATATTTGTATTGGCATATGGTAAGTCTTGAGATCTGTTAATTATTGCCCGTGGGTTTATAGAGTTTAAAAAGCACAATACGCCAAAAGCGTTAATGAGTTTATATTTATTTGAGACGTGCGGACTGAGGAACAGGGACCGAAATGCAGCTATGCATTTCAAATTCAACAACTCAATTGATGGCGATGGTGAGAGCCATACTTTTACGTGCGCCTGTTATCCAGAAATAATTTAAATGATTTCAAGAGTTATCCTACTCCATGCAATAGGGCAACACTGGAAAAAAATATAATTTTAAAGTCTGACCGATAGGAGTGCAGGACTTAATACAGGGTTGTGATGCGCGTAAGATACGCACCCTGAAAATCCGCTTAGGTCAAAGTCTGAATCCGCGTAGAGGGTATTTTAATGAGAAACGCCCCGATTTCAATGAATCTCCACCCCAAACGCGCAAGTCTCCCAAGCACGCGTAAATGTTCAAGGTCAGAATCGGAACAGACACTGAAAAGGCGCGCAGCGGGTCAAAAAAGCGCTTAAATCGCGCTGAGCGCGGGTCTGAATAGACCCCTAAAACACTAAAGCATATTTTACTGCTTAAAATGCTTAAAAATCATGGCTATATCCTCCTACAGTATTTGTTTAAAGTGTCATGAACAGTTACTACAATGCAATTCATGGCATGTAATTTCTGTTTAAATAAGATATATATAATGATGTAATGGTTTTGATATTTGCCTATGACTTTCATTAAAACAGTGCTTAAAAATACCTAGTGTTTAGTTCAGCCACTATCAGATAATATAATAACTATGAATAGATTAATTCAGGATCATAATGATACGATTAGAGTGGTTATTAAATTGGATTAATTTTTTAAACATTTCAGTTTGTAGTTGTTCCTATTTTAATAATAAATAAAATATATTTAATGTAAAGGGGAAATAAGAAATAATACTTAGTGAATCTTAATTGTTTTTATCTGCAACAGGTTAAGGTTGCAGAAGTGACGGCCTACATCAACCTACATGTAACCTGCATGAAATGTATGGACTTTTTAGAGCCAGTGTGTCCAGCTGGAAGGGGCTCTACAGGTTCAGCAGCAGATTGAATGGGTTCACATCTAGATAAAGAGGTATTCTGCATTGTCCCTCTCTGGACAACAGAGCCCTATGCCTTCTTGGAAAATTCCTATACTATAGGAGAAGTGAGAAGTGAGTGCTTTGTGAAAAGGCCAGGCTTAGCCAGTCTACGATCACAGATCTCTTCTTGAAATTGTTTTGACTTTTGCCAGAAGTTTTTTACCCAAACTCACAGGAATGGCTGTTAGTCACATCTGTGACTCTTTTATCAAAGTTTATGGTCCCCTTCATCTTTGGGATTTTGAAAGAACTGACTCTTTTCCCATTTTGGAAAATCCTTGTTTTTGCATTTCTGTACACTAATTTGGAAGCCACTGCCACCCTCTCCATTTTTGTTTTTGGAAATCTGGTCAAGTTGATGTTGGTCAAGTTGAAGCGGCCGGAGCTGGAGAACTCATCATGCCATCATGACCCCCTACCCTCCACCTAAGTCAGATTCTGGCTCAGAATTTCTCAAGTCAGAAAGTAACTGGGGATCCAAAAGATTAAAAAAGTCTGTTTGTATTCTATGAGACACTGGTGCTGCACAGTCCTTTATTCTTGTAGAGGTATTCCCTTTGCCTGCCCTCTTCTCCTGTGGACCCACTACAGTAGTTCAAGGGATTGAGCCCTTTGTCCCTGTTCCCTTGCACATAGTTTGTATACAGTCTGACTTACCATTCAGATTTTTCAAAGTGGCTGTGCATAACACTTTTCTGGATGATAGCTGATTGTTAAGAAAATGTTCATCTGCTACTGCTAATGATTGTTGTGTGGGGTACTGTGTATCAAATTATACTTCCTGACACGTACCTCCAACAAGTGTTGTCCCTCACTCATAATAGCCCAGTCCAGTCATTTAGGCATAATTAAGACATATGACTGGCTGCTCAAACATTTCTGGCCTGGGGTAAAGTCATCAGTCACATTTGTCAGGTTGCTGGTAAGCAACACACACATCACCCAGCCCCTGTTATAGGTGATCCCTCTGAAAATTTTGTATTTGATTGTGTGAGTCCACTTCAAAGAAATAGATCTGGCAACCAATTTCTACTGAAATTGTGTGCTGCTACTTTCCTCTGTAAAACATCATGGCATGGTGCAACTGCAAACTGATTGAGGAACCAATTTTCTTTTAAAAACTTTTCAAACAGCTGCTGCAGTGCGTTGCAAATGCACACAAGGTTTCCTGAACACGCAATTCAGGGTAGTATGTACCTTGTGCACAGCACTGGCACCAAACTTTTAAGTCAGAACTGCACAAATACTTTTTGGAAACAGGATAAACTTGGGATGAGGGTGTCCCTTTTGCGCTGTTTGCCCTACAAGAATCCAGCTAAGACTCACTTGGGTTTAGTCCAGCGGGAATCGTATTTAGCCATACTGTGAGAGGTCTGCCAAAAATTATCAAGGAACAGTTTTTAAATGTACCCTCCTTGAAGGCTACAGTTTTGGATCATGTTTCACAGTTCTGTGAATGTTAGCATAAGTCCCTGGAGCTTTCTGTGCAGGCTCCGAAGCCTGATGATACTGGTTGTACCAATTTCAGGACAGTTTAATGCAGTCACTGTTCCTGACTCTTACTGGCTTCCTTGTATGGAGGATTGTGTTGACTATCTTGACTCTGTTCTGTTTGTAACCAAACTAAATTTGCTGAAGGGATATTCAGCAATCTCTGCTTCTGCGCCTCCCGACAACTTCCTCCAATATATAGCGATGACATATTTGGTATGTGTAATGCTCGATTGGTCTTTTCTTTGTTTTGGCATTGTCTTTTCAAGCTTTTTGCCCCCCCAAATTGACTTTGTACTGTATATAGTAATTGTAAATACTTTGTATATTGCCATTGTGCATCATTTGATTGTATAACTGTCTCTTGCCCCTGAATTGTATATGCTTGCAAGCATGGCTGCTTCTCTGGTTATTTCTACACTGAGCACCAGCCGTCTTTTAATACCCCATCTATCCCTGGACGTAACATTACTAAAATGTGAAGAACTTCCAGGTTTTATATGAGACTGATGTTTACATCATAGATTGACAAATTAACTTGCTAGTGTTTATTAGTGGGAAATCCAATTACATTGGGAGAGAGATAAAATGGACAAGAAGTGTTTGAATTCACTAATGACAGCCAGGTGGCTTAATCTGGTAGTTAATGGTTGTAAAAGGGGGGAGGGGTTGATAGGCAGCAGTATGGAGCTGAAGGGAAACTTCGAATTTCTTATCTACTACCAACCTGACGCTGCTGGAAGCCTACAAGTGGAGACGTGCCGTCAACCTGGGAAAAGTGAAAAGACGACTTACAATGGGGAATCAATCCTCCTGCAGATAAGTAATGATCCAAGTTCCTGTGCTGTTTGTGGCATGCGTATGAGGCTACAGCGAGTATTGTGGTGTGCCTGAAAGCCTATTCTCTCCTATTCAGTGCTATTCTCTGGGCTTAAAAGCCTGTTCTCTCCCATTCAGTGCTTCTACTGTCTGAGTGTCGCAGCTGCCTTGCATGCAATTCTGGGACACCAAGACAGAGGGCAGAAGTTGAAGCCATGGTATGACAGGACATTGAGTTTTTTTCATTTTTATTTTTTTAGGATGCCTGGACAATAACCTGTGAGCTGCCTTTCTGTGATTTTATGAACTTATAAATATTGTTATTTTATTTATCTAGTGGTTTGTCTCTGTGGTGGTTGTCTGAGGGGATCTGAGAAGTTCTTTCTATTGTGTGAGTAACTATGACACTTGTTTTAAGTTTTTTCTTGATTAAATTGATTCTGACAAATTTCCTTTTCACCAAGCTTTGTTAATATCAGAATTGTTTTCTGTCACATTGATCAAAAGCCACTCAGCCCAACTTTCATTTATCAACATATCTGAGCACTAAGGTATTTCATGAATCAATGGCTTTGTTTTGAGAAATGAACGCAAAGAAAAAACAACCCAAACTATGTGGAAAAACAAATAAAACTGTTTAGAATGTTCTGTCTGTTCTGTTCTGTTCAAAAAAAACATCTGGAATAAAAAATGCTTTTTATTACTCTCACAAAAGTCAGTTAGAATGCTATACTTCATTTTGATAGCATTAAACAAAAGTGTTCATTAAAATGGATTCCCCAGCACACTCACCCAACCTGGACCTCGATTCTGTTTGGCAAAGTTATCTCTTTTGACAGCTGCTCCCAAATGGCTATGATATAACACAGGAAAAAAGATTTATTTATTTATTTTTTTTACTGAGAAGGGGGGAGGAGGGATGCACAAAATATTTACACTAATGTATTCTGACAGTCTGTCATCCGTGGAGCCCTTACTTTATGTCAGTGGTGAGATTCATGCCTCAACCCGGTCAAAACGGGGGCAAGACCATTTATTAATCTGTGCAAAGGGTGTTCTGTTTAGATAGTGTACATGCCAGAGTAATTGTTTGCATTAAATACAATACATATAACTGTATATATATATAACTATATATCCAGTGATAATGAGAGTAGATGAAGATATCTTTACAAAGTAATGTTTCCACAAATCATCACTCTTACAAATCATACTGGCCAAGATTTTCCAAAACAAAGCCATAATTTCTTCCTGCATGTCCTTTTTGGAACTGTGTTCGAAAAATTTCAAAGGTAGGCTACAGTTGCCCTCTACTGTACATAGTTGGACAGTATTGAGAAAGTGAGGTCTGCTTAAAGTGGAGGTATTATTGCTTAACGTCTATTTTCTAAAATATGTTCATATGCACTCCCTTTGAATGTGCTTGTTTACTTTGTGCAGTCCAACATCGATAATTATAGGATTGTCAGGCTGTTATATTTGAAAGTGCAAAAATTATCTTGTGTGGAGCATTCTCAGTTGTCTTAATAAAATGTTAATATTTTTTTTCTGCACATTTTGACTAGCCATTAATATGTTTTTCTGAGCACCATGCAATCACGAACATTTAAGCCTTTGTAAAGTCACTACATTGTAAAGTGTTTTCCAGTTGTTAAAGTTTTCATGTACGATTAAGTCTTGGATAAAACTTCAGGCACTCCCCCTCAATAAAATTAGATATGTGAGGACCAGGGAGGAGGGGAGAGACCCTTCTTAAGTTGGGTCTGGAACAGGCCTCATTGTTGAGTCCTATTGCTTAGTCTTTCTGCTGAGTCTTCCTCCTTCACCGCTTGCCCAGGCTATCTACGGTCACAGCTGGAACTATCACAGATTTGGGATTTGCTTTGCTTTTTGGTTTGGCTGCAGTTGGGAGTAGCTCCTTTGTTATTCCTCAAGGTAAACAAGAATTGGTTGGGTAATCTTCATTTCATTCATCTGTGATCCTAAATTTTCTTGTTTGTTTTTGTTTTAGTGTTGTAATTATCAAATAAACATTTTAAACTATTTCATTTGAAAGAGTATATATATTTCTGATAAAAGTTGATCCAACAGGCTGCTCATTTCTATAAACGAACTGGGTTATTTAATTAACAGTTAATATTTTTCATAGTAGTTAATTTTAACTTATTACCTGTTGTTTAGGTGAGGAGTTTTTGTAGTTGTTGTCACTTGTGTTCAGAGTACAGGATGCTAATGAGGGCTTTAATTATTAAAACACCCTGGATTCATACAATTATTTTTATTAAATCCTAACTTCCCCGACAATCCAAATTGTAATTGTCTTTGATATAATCCTCCTCCAGTTTTAGCCTACTTTTCCTGAATGTTGTATTTTTAGTTGAATATCGCTAACATACAGGCAAACATGCTATGTTTTCCAGAAGAGAGTTTTACCAAGTCGGTCTGCAACGTGTGTGTGTAATGGGGCAATAACTTTTCTTCACACAGGGGCATATATATATATATATATATATATATATATATTTATACAGTGCATTCACATTTTACACAAAGATGTGGTCCTGAAAAGGCTTGCGTAAAGCAAAATCGCGTAATTAAAGACTAATATCCCCATTTAAATTAATGGAAATGCTTGAGATTTGTTCCGCAGTTGCATAATGTCAACTAACTTACTCAGAAAATCTGTAAAAAAAATAGCAAGAACTCGGGGGAAAGAGAGTGGATATTGTATTGGTAAAGGGGATATCAGATAATGGTAATGGTACGGTATATCATTACATTTCTGCTAAATAAATGCTGTACACTACTTTAACTACCATTTGTAATTTCCTTTGCCAATTCAAATATTATTAAATATTAATATTAAATATAATTAAAAATACCACTTGCATTAAAGTGCATAATGTCGCATAAAGCAATAATTTTTTAATCGTGTTTCAAGGGGCATTAAAGCGAATTTGCGTATTTTAAGTTCGCATAAAAAAACAAGGCCTAATTGAAGGCAAGTGCTCACAGCTGAGTTGGTTAGAAATCACTCGCAGGTGAGCCTGCCTGTTAGCGAGGCCTCTGCTGTGCAGCTCCAGTCAACTCTTCAGGCTGAGGGAGGGAACCAGGAGATTGACAGCAGTACAATGGGAGGAGCCGAGTAGCTTGCTCCTCCCTCTACCTATAGATATATATACAGTATATATAAATATATATATATATATATATATATATATATGCGCCCCTGTGTGACTTCTCCATGCTGAACTACCTCAACTGTGACATATTTCGATTCTTAGTATATTATTTGGACCTAGCTAACTAAAGGTTGTTGCCAAGCGAACTGTAACTTATTACTTTAAGTCTTAAACTGGGCCTTTAGTTCCAGACAGTCCTTGGTATACTATCAATTAATCATGACTCATGATATCAAATAATTTACAGACTGAGTACAGGATTGATTGGTCCAAAAATACTGCAGATCCTTGTGGGACTCCGAAGGTAGTGGGAACAGCAAAGGACACAATCACCAACTGGGGTATCTTCTGGGCTATACCTACTAGAGTTTCACAGTGTATACTTGATTTTTTCTAATTTTTCAAAAGTGCATAGTGTCACAAATCCACTGACCAAAGGCAGGCGGAGAATTATTCTTCCAAAACAGCATACCTACACCTATTCCAGATAAAAACAATTCTGATCAGGGAGGATAAGGGTAGGTAAAACAGATTCAAGATGGAGTGCTAATAATTTGGACATCAACGTCGTGGAGGATTATGGGGTGGTATGTCTTTTTTTAAAAGCAAAAAATTTATGCCTGACAAAGGGTTAAAGGCAGGTATGAAGATTCTAAGCTTTCAAGTAAACATGGCAGCTAGTAATGGAGAAAGTTTGGAAGAGAACGCCTTTTAAAAGTCCTACTTTTTTAAAAGCAATCCTGTAATGCCTTAGAAACACAGCTCAGGTGAAGAGCAACAAAATACCTTTTTTAAAAAATATATTTAATACATCATGATTTGTGTCAGCCCCTCAGCTGTATAAAATGTAATGGTAACAGATTAAACAGATTTTGCCTCATTAATCTTAAAATCTTAAAGTGTGGACATTGCATTTCAACCACAATCTTCCTAGGCTGAAAACTGAGATAAAAAAATATTGCTTGCATCTAAATGAACCCGATGTTCTATGTTGGTTTTAATCATTTGAGGGCTTTTTAAGCAATTGTAAGCTTTTGCATCTCCAAACATCAATAAACTTTCACTTGTTTGAGTTCAAGGGTTGCTGCCTTGTCATTTTATATTATTTTCCAAATGAACACCTTTCATTTTTTTCTATCACCTGTTCTTTTATCACCATGTTTAGTTTAATCATTAAGATTACAACCACAGGGCAGAATCTTATGTCTGGTGCTGTGAAAATTGTCCATCAAAGAGGTCAACCAATACAAATCTCTATGTACAAGTTATGATTTGTATTTGATAGGAACTAGATTTGATCAACGCTATCCATCTCAACTTGTAACTGCCAAGTGCTTTGGGTATTAAGAAAAATGAGTAAAATTTTTAACATTGGGCATGTTCAGCTAACAGTGAAATGGCATTAGATTTTAATATGGTTTGTTTTGGTTTCCTGGCATATGTAATGGAGTTTGTTAAAACAAAATTTGGGAGACTCATTTTCAGACAACCCCTTCAACCAATTCCCGGTCTCCTCACAAGCATCTCCTCAAAATCTCCCTCTACCCATGTGTGAACATGCAAGCTTTTGATAACCAAAAAAGCAAATTTTCACTGCACCTTATACACCTGATAACAACACTAGTTTGTCACATCTAGACATTGCACAATATAAATGCCAGTATTTTACACAAATTCATTATTCACAAAGTACAGAGAATAAACAGGGATGGCTGTCATTATGTCACACATGAGCATTCTTTAATGCAGATGAGGTTTTATGAAGAGGCTGAGCAAAAATGTCTTGCCCAAGGGAACATTAGCATTACTTTAATCCGTGGCATAACATTCATAGATTTCATCCTCTGTCTTGTCTGTACCCAGCCTTTTCCTTTACAACAGCTGCAAATTAAATTTAATTGGGCTTGTCAGGAGTGACTTCCAACACCCAAATGGCTCGACCCTGATGGGATCCACCCACCAAAGGACACCAGGAAAGGGAATAAATCAGCTGATTGATAAAAAAAAAATAATAACATGCAATTCGTAAAAGGAGAAGCCACAATGCTATACTCCTCCAGCTCATGCTTCCCTCCCTTCCTTCTACTGGCCTCCTGCCCCCACCCAATACAAGTTCAACACACAGGTAAGGCTTCACACCTGCCACACCACACCACATGCAAAACTCAAATTCAAAACTGATTCAAAATCAAATCGAACTAAACGGAATGAAGCGGCGTTCCAAAGCTGTCTCGGTTCATTTGAAGCAGCTGTGTTTCGGCACACTGCTCTGGAGACCCAACCGAAGCACGCTCTGAATGTCATCACGTTTCCTACTTGACATAACAGACAAGATCAAATGTGGAGCGTTTTCGACAGTTTATAGCGTAAGAAGAAGAGTTATGTTCTGCGTTTAAGCAATACAGACAATGTTTATTTCTTGTCTATCATGTTTGTTGCAGTTTTCTCTTGTTTCGTGAAATCCCCAGTCATTACAGAGAAGGTGAATAAAATCACGAAAAGCATGTGTGGAGTTGGTGTTTGCATGTTACAGTCTATCAAAACAGTCAAGCACATGCTGTCTGGAGTTTATAATCTAAATAATATCCAAAGGCTTCTGACATCATTTGAAACATACTATCTGGATAATTGCAACTGTTTGCCTTCTTGAAGCTTTATTTCTAGTTAGGTTTTTTTTTTTTTTTGCATCAATGGACCTCTCAGAGACTTTGAGTGAAATATCCCTAAGAAGCCTATAGCCCAGCAAACAGTTGTTGGTTGTCAGAACATTGTCAGAACCTCAATTAAAATATTCCTAGTAACTTTGACTTATTTATGTTCCTTGCACATCATTTACCTGGAATGTTTCCTTGTGGCCGTAACATAGCTTGTTTCCTAACCATGTGGAATGTTATAATGTTAATGGCATATTTACATTATAACATTATGTCAAACCCCACTGAAATATGACCTAAATTTTCCCCTATCTTATGGGTCCATTTTCAATGAACTCGGATCAGGGTATTCTTGGAATAAGATGCTACATAAGAAATTAAATAACTACAATTAACTTACCTAACCTTGAGATTTTTGTGAGAACTTTTCTGCAAATTCGAACTAATTTTTGTTTCAGAAATTAAATGTTTAAATCTGAAAGCAAAACTTTGTACCACTTGCCTAGAAACATATTTCTACATTCAAGAACTTCACATAAGTTGGAAGGCAGGACCATACCTTTCTGGGAAAAGTAAAAAATATATATTTCTGACATCTAAATGTGGAAATGAGAGGGGAAAACATCATACATACAAGATGATGCTGGCATGATGGCTACCTATTTATTGTGACAGGTGCATTAACTGTAATTAGTTATTGTCCTGACTTGTAGCACCACATTTACGTCAGAATGGGAGGCTATAGCTGGTGTAGACACATTTAACTTTACTGGTTAGCTACCGGTAGTTTCTTTTGTACAATTTGTACAACTGCATTAAATTAATATTCCATAATGCAAAGAGTGGTTAGCAACTATCCTAAACCAGTTTTACGATAAAAACACAATTATAAATAAATACAGAAATATTTTAGCCAGCCCTTTGCCCAATGATGACACGGCCTAAGTTTTTGAAATGCTGTGAGCAAAACAACGGCAATGTTTGAAACAATATGCTTTATGTTCCCATGGTCTGCCAAGAGGAATTTAAATTAGCATACCTAATAGTATCTTACCACATGCTGAAAATACACATGCTCCTGTTGTCTTTGCACTTTAAAATAGTTTATGCTTTTATCTTTGGTCTGCAAGCAAGTCAAAACTGTTTCAGTAATAGTTAAAGGAAATTATGTTCTACATTTTCTACACATCTGTAAAACAGGTATTGAAATGAAATAACTTTAATGTATTCCAAACATTTGTATTTCAGATCAGTAGTCAGCAAGTGAAAACCTACAGATCAGAGAGGGAACTAGGGAATAATGGATCTGTAGGTTCAAGGGAAGTGGAGGTTTTTTTGCAATTTCCTATTTCCTATTGAGCATTTTATTTATTCATTTTGACAGTTTGCAAATGTTTTTTTGCCTCTACAGCCCATTGCTTTGGATTAACCCACTTGACATATTCCGTCATACATTAAAAAAAAAAAATACCTGAGGGATGTTTTCGCACTAAGAGCACCTTGTAAATTGTTTTTATAATATGACTGTATTTTTCTCATTGGATATCACTGGACCTTTTGTGGTGGCATGGCCACTTTTGTGTAAAGCAGAGAAAACAAATAACATATTTCACCACATTGACCCCGCACAAATGAATGAAAATACCCTGTGATGCTGTGTTGCATTCAGAAGAGAGAGAGCAAACTAACACACTATATTTATATTCAAATATGTAATTTGTATAGCTTGAGATTTTCCATCATTTTCAAAGGGCTCAAGGGAATAAAATTATCACTACAGGATAAAATGAATTATCATTTAATGGAATCTGTTTTAATAGCACAAACTTATAGTGTAACAAGACCTCCTGTGTATGCTGTTTTTTGTTTATACTCATGAATTTCATGGCAAATTAGCACAGCTGGATACACAGTTAACTCTTACCATCTGGTTTCTTGGTTCAGAATTGGGTGTTGATTTTAAGGTGGAATCAAAATCAAGTATACTCTGTAATTCTCTAGGACTAGGCTTGATTACCCCTAAAATAGAGGTCATTAACTTGAATAATTGCTTCCATCATGCAACTAGTAATTGGATTCAACAGTTACATTCTTAACTGCCAAAAAATTAATTTTGGCTAGACAAACCAATCACAAAAATCTTGAGTTTGCAAATAAATTATGCACCAACCATTCAACGTGATAGTTTTTTTTTTTTTAATCATTGTATCACAATTCTGGAATGTCATGTTCCTGTTACAGATTTAACTGAAAAGTTGATTATGTACCATAACCTTACCTTAACACCGCCCCCTGGTGGAATTTTACAGTAGTACACTGTAACAAATTTCTGTGTATTTACATGTTTAACATGCCACACTAATAATCTAACTCAGAGTGGTTTGCTATCCATATTGTTAATGTTTTGTACCAAATAGTATTCTTTAGCAAAAGTGCAAGGATATTTCCCTTTCTTATTCTGCATTCAATTCATGGAAAATGTGATATTGGCTCTGTTTAATGCTTTACCTTCAGCATCAGTGTTTCAAATTGATAAAGCATACTCACAATGTTAGTTTAAGGTTCCTAACCATTTGGATGATCTGTGCATTTTCACTAATAAGAGTCGTTTATAAAGTCAAGTATTACTGTTTTTCTCAATCGCTCTGGCTCATTTTTTTTAAACGGTCTTAACATTCTGTAAACTGTAAGTGCAATTGTCACAACTGTTTTATGGGAAATCATAACTCTATTTCATACCTGCAAAATGTAGTAACTCACCCAAAACATTTAATTCATGCTTCAAAACCTAGTTACTGTGTCAGTAAATTGGCCAATGCCACCAAAATGAAAAGTTTTATTTATCATCATGTGAGCCGTACTGATCAAAATGTTTAGATGTTTTTTCACCATGGCAGTCCAGCCCTGGAAATGTTTCTTATCTACAAATTTCAGTTTGTTCTACTTTTTTGTTGACGCTGACTGCTTACTGTACTGTACAAAAATGTCAGTTTTGTCTTGCTGAATGCTACTGTGTAACACACTGGGTCATATATAGTCATACATAGTGAACAGAAAAGTTGCCACAAAATGACATCCATGCAAAAAAAAAAAAAACCCTGCAACAACAATGAAAAAACCTGCAGTAGTTCTGTAAAAAACAATACATTGTACCTCCTTACAGTACATAACACTACAAATTCCCATCTTCTTTAGAGGACATCCTGTTGCTCTTATTGGTCTGGCCAGAGATCTTCGTGAACATCACATCTGATGCTTTCCCTTGCAATGCACTATGGGAAAAATCTCCTTGAATGGGGCAGCCATCCCCCTGCAATGATTGCCTGTGATGTCCTCACAAACAGCATTCATGGCATCTAACAGAGACATCTGATCTTGAGCCCGATAGTCATATACTGTCCTCCTCCATGCTGAAAAGAACTCTTTTATCAGATTCAGGAATTGGGAATAATGGAAGGATCTCATTGTTATCCTTTCATGCCCAGCAAACCATTTTCTAACAGTGTCTGCTTGGTAGAAGCTGTCATTATCCCACTCAATTACAGAATTGGGCAAATCTAGTCTAACTAAACCTCTTTCGTGTTCTTGTATTAGGTCACTGTAAAGTGTATTTAGGAAGGCCTGGAGAAGTTGGTTGTTATAGGGTGTGAAATATGTGAGCTCACACCATTCTCAGAAATGGCAGCACACATTGTAATATTGCCCCCACGTTGGCCTGGTGTGTCAATTGTGGCTCGGTGTCCAATGAAATTGCGACCACCTCTCCTGCCTTTGGCCAGATCGAACCCAGCCTTGTCCACCAAAACAAGAATGTGGGTCATTTCATGTCCTTCGAGCTCCATTATTCTCTATATAGTAACACAGAAAAAAATATAAAGTTAGTTTTACATAGCCTATTCAAGAATCTGACAGTTGAGGAAGGTAGAAATGGTTTCTGTTCTTATGGGTATCTACAACTTCAAGAAGTATATACAGGCATCATTGAAGTACAGTAAAACTCCAATATACCATGTGCACACCAATGGTTTACCTGGACATATTGGTACCACAGCTTTGTCACAATTACTCTCAAATGGCACCTTTGAGTTGTAGAGTTTTTTCATAGCCATCTGATTTTTTGCAAAACTCTGTCTATAGTGGAAATGCTTGACAGGCTTGATATTTTCTAAGATTGTTGGATCTTATTGAAGATATTGTTGGACTTTGGATCTCTCTTAGCCTGACGGAATTTTTGGCTACGACCATGTTGAAAATTTCTTGTCCTTGCTGATGGCTGAATACTGCTGTTCTGCCACAAGCATGAGGTTTTAGTGAGTCCTATATGTGATGTAGAATTCACAAATAGATCATGTTATAGATAGTATATTGTATACAGATTGTGCTGTATTACTGTATATTCCTCATACATGTCATACGGTATACTGTGATTTTAAGACATGCATTTATCTTTACAATAGTTGCTGTATTGTTGTGAATGAAGTGCTGTAACAAAAGAAAAAGTACATATTTACCTGTTTTCCCTATGGAATGTTTGCACAATTGATGACACTGTGGACCTGTTTACATTAGGCTGTACTCTCCTACAGGCCTCTTCCATTGTAAGGCCGTGGTTTATGACATGGTCCATTCAAGATGACATGACACATTTTCAGTTCTCACCCATATTGTCAGTGCAGAGTAAGGCCATAAAATGGCAATAAGCCAATAATGTTTGGGATGTGTAGCAGAACCACATTCATTGAGCTGTGAAGCATGGCGTATAAAATATTATTAATGACTAAGCTGTTTATCTGTCTAAACCACTGTGAATTGCAATGCAAAACATTCATCCTCACACTGCCACATTAGCTTGGTGTGCTATATATGTGACTGGAAGTGCAAATCTGTAAGTCTGTTGCATGTTCAAATGGCATGTAATGTTATGTTTGTAAGTTGCCCTAGATAAGCAAATAAAATATGTCATGTAAATTTGGAAATTAAAAATGAGTTGCTGCAATAAAAGTGCTGTACTAGTATGACACAAGTAAATTCATGTGTCACTAAGTAAGCTCAAAAGATGTCTATTGAAGTCACTGAAATACAGCAGAAAGTATGTTCAGAAAAGCAGTGTGCTGGCACCACCAAAACGGCTTCATCAGGACAGGGGTGCCCCAATCTCCACAAGAAATGATTTTTCATGGATTAATTTTCATCAAATTAAGCAAAAACATGATACTTTCAATTGGATAGTCAGGTATTTGATTGCATTTGAGTTGCATAGTTCCCAAAATGTCAGATACAGTGTACATATAAATTAGTGGCATTGAATACTTAATAATTTATGACTATTATTCTTACATTTTTTTACAATTAAATATTTCTGAAAATTAGCAACTTCTCCTTGCTTTGTCATTTATTCTCACTTAGACATTCTTCTTTAGACAGTTTGCTGTTGTGCTCAGTATAACTCATAGCTATATTATTATTAGTAGTAGTAGCAGTTGAAATAGTTGTAGTAGTAATTGTAGTTGTAGTAGTAGGAGGAGTTATAATAGTAATAGTATTGGTAGTCGTAGTAGTAGTAGTAGGCATGTTTTTATTTCTTCATATTTCATTTATTTCTCCATTCCTTCTGTATGCAGGAGGTCATTGGAGATGGAAAATGGATTATTGCAAATGGAGATTGTTCTCATTATGACATTTTAACACAGTGTCATTCATGTTCAGTGAATTTACCAAACTGCAATTCAGAATGAGCCATGAATATACCATGATGTCCCTAGATGGCGCTATTAGAATGGCAATGTTTTAAACCTGTCAAAAAATATAAAAAAACGTCTGTTGTGAGTAGAACAGACTGTACATTTACAAAGCTTGTAAAATAGGCCTTTTGGTATGCTTTACATTCTTGAAATAGTCGCATTCTGTTCTCTGAGGTCATTTTGATGAGAAATCATGTTGGAGGGAATGTTTCTAGGCTCAGAACATAGAAATTCATCCATCCCCTGTACCTGCTTCATCCATTCTAAGGTCAGGGATTCTGTGAGCCTATCCCAGCATACACTGTGTAAAAGGCAGGGAGACACCCTGGAAAGGTTGCCTGTCCATCACAGAGCCAGAACAACAAACGCTTACAGACACTTGCATTATATGTATTTAGCAAACACTCAAACCAAAGTTCATAAGCCAAATGACTCCAGTTCACCTTACCTGTATGTTTTTGAGTAGTGAGAGAAACCAGGAGAAAACCAATGCAAAACCATACTAACTTCACACAGAGTGAGCCTGGTCATGGTGAGACTCAAACCTGGATTACCCTTTTCAGTCCTGGAGGTTTACTCTCCAAGATGCTTCTTTACTCAATCATTTCAGTATCTGGTTCAAATCAATCCCTCAATTCAATACATAAACCTTCTGCAACTACAAGGGGATCTTCTTGAAAGAGCATAGGAAAACCAAGTAGGTAGCTCTTAAAGACTGAACTTGCACAACCTTCCTATACAATATTATTAAGCAATAACTATTAATTATTTATTTCCAGAAATATACTTACCAAGGGTTTCCCGTAATTTCCTGAAACTAAGATTTAATTTAAAAATTTAACATGAAAAGCTTCATGCTAGTAAAAATCCATCAGTGTCAAATACGTTGGTTTTATTAACTCTTTGGATCTGCATGTATATTTCAGGGATTACTGAATGGTAACATTTACATGAGAATTGCTGGACTAATATGGTTGAGATTACGAACAATATGAATGTGTTGACTTAAAAAAATATTCTGGAATATGAATTTGTACCACATTATATTAAAATGTTGTCTCATATGGCAACTACATTACTAACACTGTAATGAAGAATGTGTCATTGTAAACTGGCATGTTTGCAGTGCATAATTGTTCTTATACAGCAATACCATGATAACTCATCCCTCCTTAAGAAGATACCTGGTAGTAGTTGCATGGCTCCTTGGTATTTAGGAAAATGAAAACCAAAATAGAAAATTCATCAGGTAGGGAAAACATGTGGATTGAAGTTGATTATGCATCAAGACTACCCTAAACAGATATAAAAAATAGCCTTGCATTAAATTACATTATGCAAACTCTTTAAAAAATGTGTTTCTCTATGATAAATACACGTCTGGTATTTAATCCTATTCATATATCAGGATTTTTTAATTTAATGGATATATATTTACATTGTGTGGTCAAAAGGTCCCATTGCCAGAAATCCAAAACCCACCAATGTCTGAATACCAGAGGTATTGAAAGCTGTTGAATACCACATATGTGGTCAGTAAATGGCACAAACAGTTATTAACATTCATTCCAAATGGGTAAATTATTTGGGGGCTTGTGAAGCTCATTAACTTCTGCTTTTGTGTTGGACTCCAACATCAAGTTATGAAGATAGTAGTGTAGTTATTGATATCTGTTATCTGTAGTTATCTGTTCTATCTGGAATTGCTCTTTAGGGTATGGCTTCAACAGCAAAGACTGTTTCAGCTCATCTGGAGCCAGGCCCAAATTCAAGCCCTATAGTCACAAAACTACTTGGCAAGCTGCAGAAATTTTGAGAATACAACTCAGATTTGAAAAAAAGCTGTTTGCCTTCATTGAGTTTTAGCAAAGACATGGGCTTGAAGTGTATGTATAGTATGTCATGGTATTATTATCTCTGAAACTCCATGAATGGTTTTACATTTGTTTTTCTATCTAATTGAAGCTCTTGGAACATTTCCTGCCACCCAAGGATGAAAGACTAGAAATAGCACAATGGAGTTTTTGTGATTACTATTCTTTTACAATGAGCGCCTTTGCTCACTCATCAGTGCTTTTTTCACTTTCATCGATGGGTTGATTCATATTCTTACCCCAATTCGTTCAATTCAAATCAACACCCACTCCTTCAGTTTTATGACACAATCCAATGATAGTCTCATGATACAACAAAGTGCGGTTCAATCTAGCTTCAATGCACATTGTCCTCACCTCTAAGAAACGAATTTTGGCAAGTCCTACTTTTGTTCAGTTACTTAGCAACACTGTGGTTCTGATGACTATTGGAATTAGTGGATCGTGTCATGTACAGAATGAAAAGCACAACCCAAGTTTTTTTTAAAAGGCTAAATGCATTGATGTTACATTGTTATCCCATGGTTTTTGTTTATATCTATTTATCTTGCTATATATATATGGAATTCATTGCTATTTTGCTGTAAAGCAATAAAGATCCCCTTAATTTTCTCTGGCCAATAAAAATGTGTGAGAAGATTCTCATTATTTTTTATATTTATTTTATTTATTTATCATTTCTATGGTAACATAAAGGATGTGTGTTTACCCATGAAGTTTTACACCATGTCTAACAAAGAATCATAAATAGGTATGACATTTCAGGTGACTTCACATGAAATTGAACTTCTATGAGCAAGTTTGTTGCAGTGCTACGGACAGTTTCACTACAGACAGTTTTACTCTTTCACTCAGTTACACCTCTTTCATTTCCCATGAGCTTAATTGTCACAGTGAGTGGTGTGGCTTGGTCAGTTTCCTCCAAATCAGGCAGGTTAGCTTGACTTCTTGCAGTCAAATGAATGGGTAATTTGATTGCTGATATTTTAAGAACGGAACTTCCAGCTTGACTGGAAATCCAACCCTCCAACCGTAAATGCTTCTATAAATGTCCCTCTTATGAAACAGCGTCTCCGTCTGTTGTAGGTAGACAGAACTTGTCTCCCAGGCCATTCCCACTTGTGCTGTTCAGAGGAGGTCAAGGATGGGTGCATTCCCTACAGAAAAACCTGACCCAAGACGAGCATTCCAAACATTTTTTCTCTACAAGTCTACAACTTTTTTTGTTATGTACTCTCAGTTTTGTGGGAAGATGCCGTAGGGAGTTGAGCAGGAGGAGGACGCAAAGCAGCATCTCAGAAGATAACAATGATCCCCTATTTTTATAATTGCTTTAGCAGAAGACAGCACCCATGATGGTCTCGTAAAACAATCAAATTGCTGAACTAAAAACAATCCACCCAAAGAATTGCATAATGTATCAGTGATTAACAGATGTTTCATACCTGTGCTTTTTCATAAGCAAGTGTTTGACAAAGGAGAGGAAATTAAACTTCTCATTCAGGAAAGTTGGACACAGCTACTAAACAAACCTTGATTGTAAGGAGATATGCTACATTTTCGGATTGTTTGTTAGATAACCTCTGATACATACCATCTGGTATTTCCAAGTGAATGTCAAAGTGACTCTTGAAATCCTTACATTTGGGATTTCAGAGGATGTGAACATTCTATTCCTAACTTTCTTCTACAGAGGAACAAAATACTACCTTTATTACCCTTTCAAATTTTACATTCTGTACCTAAACTGTAACTACATGGGAACTGTTAGAGAAATGTAAATGAACTTTATGTATGTCTATGTATAGATGTGTCTGTGTGCTGTGTCTCGGAAGTAGAAAAGGCATTGCATTACTCATTTCTATTTTATGCAGGACATTTAAAAGCACACAAAGAAATATTTTCCTCCAGACCCATATTCACAACTAGTCCTCATGTGTGTTTTATATCTTTGTATGTTGAAACAGGACATTGAACTCCATTAATCATACAAGCAGTAACCTGCACTCAGTTTTTTCAGAGATTATTCAAGTACAGCCATTGGAAATGGATGTAAGTCAGTATGTTAGCATGGCATGTAGAACTCATATACCTGTACAGCATTCTTTTATCCTACTCAGTTTCCATCATGATTATGGTTTTTTTTTTTTTTTTGTTAACCAGATTTATTAATTGACATTTTATATGATTATGTGTTTTTTACCTTTTCTTTAAGGTTCTTTAGGTCATATTTCATCATTTTTATAATGTAATGTCTCCTTTTATTTTAGTTACAATGCTGTTACTATTGTGAGTAGGAACTGTGATCGTCAGAGATTGCAATGAAATGTGTTTTATTTGGTCCACCTGATGACAGGTATTGTCAGAGGCCATGAGCTTCTCCACACCCCATTCCCTAAAGCTGTTTCCCCTTTTTGTTGTTTCACAGATATCCACCCAGCCATCAGATGGAGTGAGGATGACAGAGGATAAAGGTCAACAGTATTTTATTCATCAATTCATAAAAACACATCAATTCACATCTCATCAATTCATGAGTTTTACTTAGGCACATTGCCTGTTCCTTCTGTCTTTCTCCCTCTCCGTGGGCCATTTAGCAGGATCCCCCGTTCACTGCTGCACCGTAGCCATACAACACATACTGGCTACAAACTGTACATCCCCCTGCACCCCTTAAGTCTGCTACCCAAGTCTGCACCCCCAATCCGCTGAACATTTATCTCTCTGGGAGCAGGCAGCTGCATTGGGAACATGAGCGCATGCACACACACACACACACACACACACACACACAGAAAACATGGAAATCAAGAGCAAAGGTAACACTGGCTCATCTCAACATGATAAGCCTGATAGTTCCATACCTTTCAAAATAAAAAAAAAATAAAAAGACCATACAAAAAACCAGAGCAATGGCTTCAGCACCAGATTAATCAGGTTTCACTAGGGCTGGGTATTGTTTTTTCTGATACCAGTGCTAAAGTGATACTTTTAATATGGTACTGATATCTAAACGGTGCCTGAACCGATATATTTTTTTTTTTTTAAAAAAAGCACAAAGGGACAGACAATGATATTAAAGAACAGCTTTTTTATTGCTAAGGCAAATTTGAACTTGAAAGTAACAATATATTAACTTTTAATAGCTGAATTTGTTTAAAGTATACTTAAATATATAAATAAATACAAAACACTTTTTTACAAATTTACATAAATTCACATACTAAATAAAATCTAACCCATCTACAATAATTTTACCCTAAATATCAGTTACAGTATAAATACATTATGAGTTGGTATTCTTGGTACTCTACAAACTCCAGCTTCAAACTTCAGCAATTCTAATGCTTTCTCCGGCAAAATACGACACCTCTCCTGACTAACTGAATGTCCTGCACAGGAGAAAACACTTTCAGATGGTGTCGATGAGGCCTGTACATATGTATGTATGTGTTTGAAAGTGCAGACAATATGGGGAGGCTGTCCCACTTCCCCTACCACCAGGCTACAGGGTTTGCAGGAGGAGTTTTAGGTACAGTTTTAAAGGCATATTTCATAGATAACCATTCACAAGAGAAGCTCAACTTACCGATTTATTTACAATTTACAAGAGAAGCACAGGTTACTAATGTAATGTCATACAAAAGAAGAAAAAAATATGTAGCCTGGTAGTTTCACAATGAAGTGACAATGTGCATAATGCACAATAATGGTAACAAGCAAAAAAATTAATGTTTGGCTTTCATAAAACAAAATAAATTTAAATGTATGCAGAGTCTCTGTAGAACACCCACTGACCATAAAAGGCAAACACCTAAGGTAGGCTACTATTATCATTTAATGCAGACTTCTGTCACAAAGTGACAAAGTGAAACTGTACAACTTTACAGTTAGAAGAATGCTTACAATTTCCAGTTCCATACAAAGAAGAAGAAATGTAGCCAGACAGTTTAATATGCATACTGAACGATAAAGATATCAAACAAACAAAAATGTTTGGCTCTCATAAAAACAAAAGCCGCTGTAGAAAACCAACTGAACATAAAAGTTGTTAAACCTCTAGATTACAGCAACTGAATTTTAAGGTTCTTGTGATTTCTGGCAAAGATATCCACAAACTGATCGAGATTCAGGAAAACCTGACCTTAACAGAATTCTGTTTTCGTGGCAAATATTTATATTCTATCCCAAATTAATAATTAAGATAGACCAGAACAATCCCTTTTTAAAGCATTCATATTTTCCCATCAAAATGACAGGTGACTTGGGTTATTCTTCTAAAGCAGATTACGCCCCTTAATTATATTAACAATCGAGAGCAGGAAAGATGGCAATAAAGATGAAATTAGAATCACAGGTCGCTCTCCACAACAATGTCTAAACCGCATACTCATTCAATATAACTGAATCTGAATCCTAGCAATTGCAAAGAACACTACACGATATCATAATGGCTGTTTTTCTTTGTGATTTTGACTTGCAGATAAACTGCTCAGTGATAATTTGTAGTAACAAGGAATTAGCCGAAGCTATCATCGGAGAGCCTACATACATGGTTATTGAAGTGGACTGAAAGATGAAAGTTTGTACCTGCTCTGTTTATTGTAAGTGAAGGTCTTCTAATATGATTCTATTTGCTAGCTAATGGTTTTGGTACCGATCCAGTGTGATCTAAGTACTTTAATTTGTGGTCATTTTGTTTTGGCAACTTGAGCGAGTCTGCTAGCTAGCTAGATGGCAAAAAAGTTCTGTTATCATGTGGTAGCACCACCCTTGTCGACAGCTCAGGAATTTAAGTGGCACTGAAATGAGGGACCAAAATCTGTGTTGCAATTTGGTCTGGTAGATACCGGTCATATAACAACCGGTGCCATATTGTTATCAGGTTTTGGTACCAAACCCTAGGTTTCACACGCACACACACACACACAGACATAATCCCGAATGCAAGACATTATTGTACTGCTGACAGTCAGGGAGCCACCCACTCAGCTGAAACAGGGCCAATCCCAGCCTATGCAGCCTATGGCAGTTTACTTAATATCTGAATTTCAAACTGTAATAGCTTCCCAGTATTACAGTTTCCTTCTGAGAGCTATCCACAACTCTAACCAGGGTGGGCGAAAAAGGCTCATAGCACAACAGGTACAAAGAACACTGAGACAAACTTGTAATAAACAAAAGACAAGGCAGGGTATAAATACACAGACTAACGAGCAATGAGACACAGGTGTAACAGCAGGGCAGGTGAAACACATAAGTAATCAGTAATCAACAGGGTAAGTCACAGGGTGGGTGGAGAAATACAGAACGAAAACAGAAGCACATGGACAGGGAACGGAAAACAAAAACACGGAAACAACCGAACAAAACTGACCGTGAAAACAGAAACAATAAACCAGATCAAACAGAATTACTGACAGTAAGTTTCTAAATCCTTGGTCCGTTAAATCTGCGCTGTGATCCTCTTAATCTTCTATTGATCATCACTGTGGACTTCTTAAACGGAGCTCTGCAAGTAAGTTTTACTTCCTGCCAGCCTGCTAGCCTAGCCTAACCTAACCACCCCAATGATTCCTTGCACTCTGCCTGTTTTCTAACTTGTACTGGCAAGATTTTTGTCCTGTTTTCATTCAACCACAATGAAAAGCCTCCACTTATTGGTTTACCTAGTTGCCATAGCTGTGACCATTTCTCCAGACAAAGCTGTGTGCTGGAAAGCAGAGTCTCTGAGCTGGAGGCCAGAATATTGGTGCTCTACAAAATCAGGGAGAGTAGGAATTTCAGGGATGGCTTAGACTGGTTTGCTTCATACCCAAAAAACAGGAAGTTTTCTGTCATTGTGGGAAATAAAATGTCCTCTGCTGCTCCGCTTTCCTGTGGCTTTGGGACAGGTTGTTAGGTGGAATATGATCAATTTTCATTGATGACGTCCAACTGTACCTGTCTCTAAAACCAAATCACACTTCAAAATTAGATATCATTCAAGCATGCGTTAATGACATTAATGACTGGATGGCATATAACTTTAAACAGTGATAAAACAGAAGTTTTTATTATAGGTCCTAAAAATGAAGCCCCTCATGAAGCAAGTGTCCAGAAATCTGGATATGTCCTTTGACCTTGCTTGGGCTTTGAACAGCACATCAACAGCCTTGTTCAGTCTTGTTTTTATCAGCTCAGAAATATTGCTAAGGTGAGGCCATTTCTTTGTTTAGCAGACACAGGAAAATGGATAAATGCTTTTACCACATTACACTTGGACTTCTGTAATGCCTTATTCTCAACCATAAATCATTGCATGCTGGCCCAGACACAGTCAGTCCAAAATGCTGTAACCACATTACTCACCAGACCACAACATTTTATGCATATTACACCAGTTTTAGCTTCCATCCATTGGCTACCAGTCAAATATAGAATTGATTTTAAGATTCTTTCAATGACTTTTAAGGCCTCACATGGTTCAGCTCCAACTTACAGTATATTCAGGAACTTTTATGCAGACATCAACCTCCCAGAGCACTTAGGTCCTCCAAGCAGGGTCTTTTGGCTGTTCCAAGGTTTAAGTTAAAGAAAAAAAGGAGATAAGGCCTTTGCAGTTTTGGCCCCTAGACTTTGGAACAGCCTTCCTTCTAAAATCAGGTCTGCTCTTGTGGCATTGTCTCTTTTAACAAAAGTATTTGTACTGGCTTACTTTTCCCAATTTTTAGGCTTAGATTTTTTACTTTTTTTGATGTTTTACTATGGTTTATATGTTTTTAATAAGGTTTTGTTTGTCTGACTGTTTTGTGTTCATGTATTTACATGTTGTGTTTGCTGCTCTGCTGTAAAGTATTTTGTGTTGTGACTTGAAAAGTGCTATATAAGTTAGTATTATTTTTATTATTTTCTTTTGATTCACAACTCCCAACAAAAACTATTTCTGCTGGGACAAATGACGTAAATTCCATGGAAAAAAGGCTATTGCTTGTCCTTCTCCAGCTACAATTGTTTTCACTGCTCTTCTTGTATCAGACCAGAGCTCACTGCTTCATGATGCCCATGTCACGTGACTTGCAGTGTCAAGTGTCAGTGACAAGATATGACAAAGGATCAGCTTCCTAAGTTAAACAGTGAATGAAAAAAGTGTTACAACTTAAGAGACCGGAGGTTCAAGTTCAAGACCTCCAGGAACTTGTTTGGCCCCTTGGGAAGGCAGAGTACCCCCTGGTACTGACATTGAGAAAGACTGCTGAAAGATGTATGTCAAAAGACGTGTCCATGGACATTACTCCCCTTTAGGAATCTCATGAACACCCTGGGGCCACATTTTTGTTATCAGTGACTCATTGAAGAAATTACATCATAAACTTGAAAACACTCTTCTCAGTGATTTAAAATATAACTACTAAATGGACATATAGGCTAATGCATAGGACAGCCACTTGAATTGTGTTATACGGCAATGAAGTGGCAGTATTATACATGATTATACATGTGGTGACTTATACATTTCAAACTGAAGCAAATGGTAGAACCTCCACCTGTGTTATGTTGCCATATATTCGTATGCCATGCATGAAATTATGTCCACGTCATTAATTATCATTGGTCAGTCTTCAGTCTCTTGTGATCTCAAAAGTTTTGTGCCTGTCATTTAAATTAATAAAGTGCATTGAAGGTTATGCAGAAGTGCCCAACTGAAATATGACATTCAGGTTTCCGAGTCAATTTGCAAAAAAGAGTAACAGTAGGTGGTAAGATGCTGAGGCTGGAGAAAAGGGCACGTGTCTTTGACTTGCATTGTGGGATGTTGACACACATGCTTCCTGTATCCCATAATTTAAAAGTGACACCATTTACAATGTTAACAATGGGATTTCTCTCTTGTTATTTTGTACTTTTTTGAACCCATTCAAGAACCGTAGACTCTAGATAATACAGGCCACAAGAACTGACCCACAAATGTAACACTGAGGGCCACATATTCTTGCTACTGAGGTTGCCAGAACCGAACTACAAAAATACCAAAGAAGAAGCTTTGAATGACAAGCTTGCTAGAACTGAACCAAAATGGAAGACATTTTAAATCAGGGGTGGCATACTCTGACTCTGGAGAGTCATATAGAAAATGCTCTTCTGTACCAATTTGATACATTAAAGCTTTTGATTATACAGTTAACTAATATCATCTGTTTTCTTAGATTTAAATTTCTTCTTGACCTTGATGTGAAGACAAATACCACCCACTCATGTCGCTGACCAGCACCAGGGATGGTTATCCACCTGTACACTGATACTTTTTCTAAATTCTTTTAAAATATTTTAAATACAATTTAAGCCATTAATATTAATATATGTGAAGAGGGCCTTTTTATAAAAGGTGTAGGGGCCCTCAGAGCCTGCCTGTGTACAGAGCCCAGAATATCAAGCTATTCCCTTGCATATGAAGTCCATAGAAGATACAGCAAATGTATAATTTGCTGTGTTTGTATAAGAAAGACCAAAAGAGTGCTTTGACTGCTGAAACAGAGTTTTCTTTTTCTCCACAATGTCATTCATCACAATGAGAGGATGTAGGGGTGTAACAACACAAATCTTGTGTACCTTCCTTATTTTGAGTTCATCTCTATGTTATGTTAATGTTTGTGTTCATGGTTTTGTCAGTGGTGATGTTTTCATTTCAAAATGGCATTGCTTGGTTCCTTTTGTGTACATTTTCCCATATAAATAGAAACATGTTAACCACTTTTTACATTCCCACACTGTTCTAAAATTTTGAGACTGGAATGAAAAATGAGAACAGTGAATCATTAATCTTTTGGAAGACAAATATTGATTTGAAAAAGTTATCACCTTTTGAAGGTGATTTCTTGCCTGTTGCCCATACTTAACTTGCATCCACAAAAGTTAATGGTGTGATTGTATTGATGACCACAACAATGACAAGTGGAAAGCAAAATCCTGTATTGCCAAAGGTTTTCCGCTATTGCTCTCAGGAAGCTTTCAAATGACTCCTCTGGGAGCCAGAGGAATGTGCTGAAGTGAGATATATGATAGTATTTCAAGTCTTTAAAAGCAGTCGTAGATGCTTCTGCAAACAGTTGTGCAATAGCATAAGAAAACCTTGTGTCTCTGTTCTTCTTTCCTGATGCAGTATCTCCTTGCTAGACTTGTGAAATTGAAATTTATAACTCTGCCCTCTACTTGCTATTATAACAGAAGCATATTAGCATATTATTCATTTAAACAATTTAGTTACTTCAGAACACAAGTAATTTTAATTTTGTTTCCCGTTATTTTGTCTACCCTTCCATATTTCAAAGATCAAGATTTACTTGTCAAACCAAGTGTTTACTCTGATCCTGCTTTGATTCATCAAAACAAGGACATTGATGGAAAGTCAAATTTAAGAAAGGCTAGTTGTTGTTGACTTTTGCACAGCAGTGCAGGCTCAAAAGAGTGAAACTGTTAAGTTGCTTTTGTTAGGAATGGGGAAAATCCCCTTGTCTTCTGTGATTTACATAGCGGGGCTACACACTGTGTGTTCTGAATCATTCATACAGCTCACTATTCAGTGAAGCACTCAATGTTAAATATTTCACCCAAGGGTGCCACTGAGCTGTCCCACCAGGGTTATGACCAAGTGAAGGTCAAGTCTTCTAGTCACTGCTTCAAGCTGTTATCCGATTATTGTTAAGATTTAGGTATAAGTTGAGCCCAGAAGAATTTCCTTTTTGTGATGTATGGGCTATTATCATGGATTTAGAGAGGATATAGATGACAAAGAGGACTTTGAGTTCACATGGATGTCCTCCTGTTCCATTGCCCCTGCCGGTTAATGTTGTTACACATCCTCTTGTTCAGCACTTTGCTACTCTTAGTCTACAGAGACTGTTTATTTAAATTATAGGTATGGTAACAAAGCCGCAGGGGTTAGTTATTTCAGACAGTTAACTCAAGCCTCAAATTACAGTCACTCATCCTTTTATATGTTGATCACACTTTAGTTTAAGAAGCATTTTGCATAAAAAAGCAACATCCCATTAAATTATGTGTGTGGGGTGGTGGGTATGCATAATAATAAATAATTTGTTATCAATGTACCATGTATATCCCAAGTTTTTGTTATCACGTTGCAGTTTATGCCGCGAGACAGGTTAACATTATTGTTCTTGTCCACTCATAGGACATTCGTAATATACACTGGAAATTTAATGGAAGCTCAGTCATTGAGTTTAATCTGTTTTGAGTCTTATTATGTGTTGGAACTTGATGATTATCTTGTGCATGTGAATATCTAGCACACTGAAGGGGAAGTCAGATAAGACTGGATCTACCATAAAACACTTACAACACCAAGTTATACCTATATGTGTGTGTGTGTGTATGTGTGTGTGTGTGACATATGCTGTTTCATCACAATTTTTATGGGGATATGTGTTCTCGACATTCATATTTTGTGAATAGTTTCTCTTCTAATGACACTGTCATCATTTTGGTAAAAGCTTACTGAGCCTTCCTCAGTTGTTTCCAGCTCCCTTGTCCTACACGTATGCAAAAGTATTATGTATGTTTTATGTTTGTTTGTGTGTGTGTGTGTGTGTGTGTGCGTGCGTGTGTGTGTGTGTTTGCTCATGTGATAGAAGGAGTCTACACGCCTGTGCTTATGTGTCAGTAAGGAGTCAATATGAAACTGCTGTGTGAGTGTGTGTGTGCGTGTGTGTGTGTGTGTGTATATTTGCTCGTGTGTATGTGATAAAAGGAGTCTACACACCTGTGCTTATGTGTCAGTAAGGAGTTAATATGAAACTGCTGTGTGTGTGTGTGTGTGTGTGTGTGTGTGTGTGTGTGTGTGTGTGTGTGTGTGTGTGTGTGTTTGCTCGTGTGTTTGTGATAAAAGGAGTCGACACGCTTGTGCTTATGTGTCAGTAAGGAGTCCATATGAAACTACTGTGTATCTTTCTGGAGCAATTTTCAGTGTCTAATCATCACATGTTTGAGAACCTTTTTTGAATTCAAACCTTCTACTGTGAGAGTTGTTTTGACCAAGCCTAAAAAATTCACTATTCATTTTGGCTTTGTCCACTCGGTGTGCTTGGGAAATGGCCTAGCCATCCAAACATTTACAGAGGGAACGTTGTTATCTGTATTTTTTTTTTTAAGAATTTGTTTCATTTTGTTTTGTTCCAGTGAATGTACCATGGCTTCACCACTGGAGACCTATTGGTTGTGGTTTTGGTGATATTATCATACAGGTCTCTTCTTTCTACAAAACTGCCTCATCCCCCTTTTTGATTACAAGTGGTAGAGAATCTGAGCAGAGCACCCCCTGTTGGAGCACTGAAAATGAACACCTCTTTGATATTCAGGGAAAATCCCAACCATTTTCTTGAAAGAATAGGGTGACATTGAGGATTAAAATCTAATTATGATCATACATCCACAGGAGAGGGCTGGGAGGAATTGAAGCATGCAAACCTGCTCATGGCTGAAGGTCAATGTTTAGGCTGGAAATGAAGATATGAACCCTCAAATTATTAAACTGTTGTGAGTCATGAAGGCATAACTTGTGGCCAAGGAGGGCGGACATTAGTGCTGTAAAAAACTACAGTTTTTGAAACTGAGACAGTACGAAACAAGTCAGTCTTTATAGTATAATGTCCAATATACCTATGTGATAACTATTTAATCTGGTCATGTACACTGGCTATTATAGTCCTAACTTAATTACATTCTAATGAACTCGTTAAAATATTTCTGTATATTACCTTGTTAAATTACATTAGCCCTGACTGAACTATTTAACCTTCTGCTGTATACTAGGTGTTAGCCATGCTATAAATTGACTGCATGAGCCCTGATGAAAGGGCAGAGGAGTGAGAAAGGACAGAGTGGAGAATGTGTTTTGTATGTATGTAAGAGAGAGAGAATGTATATTTGAGGGTGAATGTGTGCATGTGAGAGTGTCTCTGCATTTTTGTGTGTTTGTGTCTGATTATATGTCACATTGGAAAGAAATAATTGCACTGTCCACAGTTTAAGCAAAGTTTGTGTCAGGAGTTTCCCCTGGCAGGGCTTATTGGCCATGCTGCACTCACTGTGTGAGTAAAGTGATTCGGGCGTGCAGCAAGGCTAATTGTTTATTTGAAAAATTGGTTGTTGACAGTGCTCGCTGCATGGTGTGAGCAGGCAGGTGAGTAAGAGAAGCACAGCAGAGCAACGGAAGGGTGGTAGCACAGGGTTTTAGTTGTGGAGTTTGTGTCCTTTGGGTTTTGTTGAGTGAGCCAGCGTGGCATTAATTTGAGTTGTTTTTCTTTCTTGTTTGTTTCATAGTCTGTTGTTTTTGTTTTGAGCTACAGGGTTTTTTTCTTCCCTTTTTTCTGTTTGGTGTGCGTGGGTGAGTGTTGTCTGGCATGTGTGTGAATTTCCAGGGAAATGGTGACCGAGAGGGCTTCATGGAAAAAATCCCTGAGGGAGGGAAAGAGAAGTACATCGCTCCAGGACACAGCCAGATCTGAGAAGCTCCCACCCCGTGAACGGGAGAGACGGGGAGGTGGATCCCTGTGTGCGTGAGTCCTCGGGTGAAGGGAGGGCTGACCAGAGCACCAGAGGTGCGGGCCAAGCTATGTCTCACCCTTATTTTGTGTTCTGTGTTGTCTGGTGTGGGGTGTGTGAGCATCTGTGTGTGTGCAAGGAGCCTCCCCCATCAGGCAGCTGAACTCCCCTGGCCGTGGAACATAGCGATCCTCACTATCCCTGCATCAGGATGGGCAGGGAGCCCATACACTGGTTCTGCAGTGAAGCACGAATATGGGAAAACCTTTCTGGAAGTTAGGAGAGAGAATCTGCCTTGGTTTTATGAATTGTACCTCTGGTTTCTGTAAAATAAAATTGTGTTGCCTTTCCTTACCATGATATGGTGTACTTGTGGTGGGCACATCCCTAATGAGAAAAAGAACCCGTTGGGTGGAAGGTCTGGGCGGAGGTCCATTTTACAGTTGCACAGTGTTCACTCAATAGGGTCTCGATTTTGGCTTTACAGTCAGGATTAGCAAGGTCAAACATCCTTCTCTGGGATAGTCACCTGGGTATAGATTACGAATTATGGTCTGGGTTAGTTTAAATAAATTTTACGTCACTGGTTCTTAACCTGGGTTCGATCGAACCCCAGGGGTTTGGTGAGTCAGTCTCAGGGGTTCGGTGGAGGTCAAGACACACACCTGACTCATATGATTCATGATGACACGCCCTGCTTGGCCATCAAGAAGGGTTCGGTGAATGCACATATGAAACTGGTGGGGTTCAGTACCTCCAACAAGGTTAAGAACCACTGTTTTATGTATTAGAGTCTGGGTTAGGTGTTGGAGTGTGGGTTCACTATTAGGGCCTGGGATAATCAGAGTTTGGGTTAGGCATTGGATTCTGGCTTAGTCATTGAAGTTCTGGTTTGGTATTAGGATTCACATTAGTCATTAAAGTTTGGGTTAGGTATATGCTGATATTTATTCCAACCTTAATACTATTCCTAAGGTATGAAGTGCTGTTCACTGTTAAATTAGATGTCAGGAGTCACCTACACCCCAAAACACAGGTACGAAGATCCACCCACCACGGATGACCAGAACACAGAATCACAGTTAGCCGAACTTTATTTGATTAAAATAAACAGTTTGTGGGCAAATGGCTCACACTCCACTGACCTCCCCCCTCCCTCCTACTCCCCCCCCCACGTGGCAGCCCTTATTCCATCCAATCCGTACCGCAAGAACACAGCACCAAGAGAGAAAGAGATTGCCACACCACACACTGAACAAAAAAAACCTGTGTCTCATTCAACTCAGCACACAGTGACCACACCCGAACTCCATACTGTGCCTGCCCTCAGCTGCCCAAGGGAGGAGACGCCACACTTGGGAGGGGGGGGGTTAGGCCCACACACACACACACACACACACACACACACACACATACAAACGGGAAGAATAAGGGTGGGAAGCAGGTCATCGTGCACCACAATGCCAGGCCTCCCCTGCATCCAAAAATAACACAGAACCAAACCAAAAAGGACGTAGTGCTGCTGTTCAACGTTGTCCCCTTGACCGCTACCTCTGGACTCCCAAGGCATGAGCAATGGAACAAGGTGGAGAGGGAGGAGCACGGCACCAGTCAACCACTGCTTGGCTGGACAGGCTTACAAAATAGGGCACACACACACTGCCATCCCTTTACCCATTGGGGCTCCACCCCACTGCTCTGCACTGCACTGCACTGCACTGTGGCCCATGGTGCCACCGCTCCCCTGCTCGTGCTCTCATTATCATCCTTCCCTCCAGCCGGATCCTCCTTGCACGCCAATGTATTAAAGTCTATTAATAATGCAAAATTGGTCTGTATTTTGACATTTTCAGGACCTTAAGTCAATTAAAAATGCAACATTAGTCTGAAGAAAGATCTGATAATAATAGAATATTAATTTACATTAAGGTCTGTTAATAATAAGATATATCTGGAGTTTGATAAAACAAAAGTTGGGGAGAATTAGTCACAGACAACCCATCAATCTATCAAATCAACTTTTCCAGTCCCATATAAGTACATAAACACCATATACCTCATCTCCCATCATGCTTTGCATTTCTGGTATCCCTCATCCTCCCCCATCTACACTTTCTCTTTCTTTAAAATCAAACCTGACTAATCCTGTTTCTCCCAGTTTCTTTTAGCCACCTATTTATTTAACAATAAACCCATCTAAACCCACTCTTGTTGTCTGAGAATTATTTTCTAATGAAGTCTGCATTAAGTCTATATTCAGTACTGGCACATGATCATCCCCCAGTGTAAATAGTTCAGTGATTCCCTCTCTTTCAAACTCAAGCTGGTGAATGGAGAGCGAGACCTCTGGTAAAAATAATGGAGCTTTTTCTTATTGTTATTGTTACTACTATATGATAACTACAGTGATTTTACTGTAGAGTGATTGATGTGGTGATTTTCATATAATTCAATTTAAGCAGCTATTCTGCAGGTATGTGAGCGTGTAGAAGGCGAGAGAATTTGAATTTAAGAGGAAAGATTACAAAACTACGGTACAAGCAAATATGTGTGATATTCAGCCATGACTTCCAGACATTTGATAAGCAAATGTGTCATGACAAGTCTTAGGATATATATCAGTACCACTCTACATCTCCCAATGACATCCACTCAGACTACGGCCTGGTTCCTACTGCTTTCTGCTCTGTCCAGCCAAACTAATTCCAAGTGCCTCCAGCATTCTGCTGGCTCCAGTATGACTGAGACCCAGCCCCTCCTGTGTTTGGCTGGCTGTTTCTGATCCTGCATGTGCTGGATGTTCTTTCGCTCTTTAAGAGAGAAGAGGGAATTTCATGGGCGTTTCAGCTTTGTGGCATTTCTAATAAATCCCTGTGTACACATTTATGATAACTTTAGTTGAACTGAAATGTCATTTTTACACAGCTTGATTGAAAAGGGTTATGCAAGTCATATGTAGCGATCAACCAGCCTCCCTAAATCCAGCAATAACTACATCACCCATGATACCCCTTGGCTTAGAAATAATCAGGAAGGTAGCCCAATATGACATAAATTGCTATGCCTGCCAGAAAGACAACCAGAGTCAGAAATTTCAACAATAAAAGCAATAGATTTTATTTTTACAAATAATTTTTATTTTAAATTTTTATTTTTTACAAAGACGAAAAACAAAGTCAGTTTGCAGCAACATCCAGATCATAATAGTAGTAAGGCCTATTATTATTACGAATTGATTGGAGACTTTGCATCAGCAAGACCATAATTTTTCATAAATGTGTGTATTCTGTCCACACAGCCATCAAAGAAAGGATGATGGGAAGCCATATCAAGCTGCCTTGGATACCAGAAGCACATGAGAGTTCGTTGTTACTCCCTGACACACAGTGAGCAAAAGGTCTACAGAGCTCACATGCACTTCAAAGGCACAAAGAGGTCAATGAGAACATTGCCATGGTAGATGCTTTCCATGTCGAGGTGGAGGCTCACCACATTCTGTATACACACCTCATTTTAAGCAGCCCTTCATGTACTTAAAAGCGGAACAACTGCCGAAAGTTCTGAGTATATGCGCACTTTTACAGTTTTTAATGTGGAACAAATGTTTGCGGCTTACGTGATTACATACATAATCTGAGAAAATACATCTATCCATGGTCGACACACCAATTTATGTAACAACACAAGTTATGCAATAGTCTGTGTTTACATTGTAGTTACAGTACACATTACTATTATTATTATTATTAAAGTTGAAAGACATTTACTTCTGGCCCCATTTTCAAATTTTGAAGTATAGTTTTATACTAACTGAGTTAGATTTGCCTGGTGCCCTGAGTATACAGTAGCTTGCAAACTGGGAGATAAATATAGGATATCGATGGCTCACAGAGATTTTTACCCTTCTGAGCCTTTGCATTTGTAGTTCTTTCATTAGTCTCACAGAGATTTCCCCAACCATGCTGGTTCTTGTTCAGCAGCTCAGATTAAAGCTGAATCTATGCTGTATCTGAATGGTACAATGCATCTACCAATATCCTCATGATTGACTTTACTGTTCTCAGAGGGAAATTCAGTGATCTTTTTATTCCCCTCTCTTCATCAGTGCCCTTCCTCAACTTTCCTTCTACGATGCTTTGGAAGCTCATTTGTTGAATCCTTTTCTTGGAATTCACCAATTTAAAAAAATGTATTTAATTTATTGTAATTTTAGCAAGTATGTAATCCAGTGTTGTTGAATACAAAGACCTTTCAACTAATTCTGTGAAATTTATAATAATGTTATGATTTCATGTACATTTAGATTTTCCATCAGAAAGCATCTGAATTTATTTGTCCGTATATTAATTTGTTGCCTCTGTGTTCATTCGCTGTAGCAATAGGAAGATACATTTTAATTAAATTTTGAAATTAACAACATTGCAATTAATAGTAATTTGAAATACATTCATCACATTCATTTATTCTTTTTGAGATTAGCCCTTACTTTTTCTCAGTTAAGTGGCAAAAATGTGAAAACTATCCAAGGGGTTGAACACTTCTGCAAGACACTGAACTTGTAGCAGTTAGATTAATGGCCATTCCCATTAAACCAAGTTTGTGATTCTTCACTGTAAAATACTAACAATCTCCAGAAACACCTCCAAACATCACCTTTGTGAGAGACACATAAAGGATCTTACAGGCCACAGAGCTGGCAAATCACTGGTCAGTGTGTCAGTCCAAAAAAAGGGTAAAAGAAGGCAGGAAAACTTATATGTTTTTTTTCATGGTTGAAATATCAATCTGGCAGAACTAAAAAAAAAAAAAAATATCAAAAATTAAGCGTCCGTCTCAGATGATGCCTTTCTGTCTCTTTTTAGTGCTCTTTTAAGAAAATTAATATGGCACACACTTTTCCTTTTTCAAACATTGTTAATGTTTTAGAACTGCATATGTAATCATAATTGTCTGTCAGGTAGGTTTAACTACCATGTCATTACATCAGTGTTTGCCTATTACTAATTACTTACTTATTATGTTTTGATTGACCACTTAATCTCATAATTCCAATTGGTTTATGTAGAAACAGAATTAAACTGCATTTACTCCCAGCTGACACACTGATACCAAGAGATCCCAACTTCATGCTGAAAGAGAGAGGTAACATTTCTCTGCCAAAGCAATATCTGCCTCACTGCTAATCTCAGTGACTATGACAAATAACATAACCATTACATACTCTCATATATTTATCACACTTCAACTAATGGGACAGCATTCACTCACAGACATATGAGTGCTTTAACTCCCACTACTTTTAAAGTAACTGCTGTAAAATGAGAAAATTAGTTTGGGGAGTCTTAAGTGTAATTAATTTGGGTGTTGACAGATCTCAAAGACATGTATGTGTTAGGCTCTTAGGAGGCTGGTTTCTAAGGAATTTCGGTGCTTGTAATTACTCTTGGGCATTCCAAATGGGTACAAAACAAAAACAGGGAATAAATTAATGAAACAGCACTTTTCTGTCCTAAAATGGCCAGATGTTATTTTACAAAAGAAAGCAATGCCATTTGCCTTGGTCAGAGTAGCAAATACAAAGCATCCCTGGCAGTATTCTTTGGGAGCTTGGTGAGATGTTTTAGTGTTGTGTGTATGGCTCAAGAGTTCTATGGGCAATCTCTGACTGACTGAGGTACTGACCTCACACGCGGCCTGGTTCACATACAGATTTGAAGATACAGTTTTGAATTTATATCTAAAATACAAATTCTCAAAGATAAAACCAAATGAGATGAGACATCTACACAGTAAAATGTTCAGTGTTAAGTCAACACGTTTCAGTGTTGATTCAACTGTTACACAGAATAGCTGGTCCTACTCTCATTATAGAGTTAAATTTTAGAGTTAAATGAATATGGAGCATCTCACTATGTATGAATGACTGGCCTCATTCCATTTTCAAGTGAACTGTGGTGTGTTAGCTATTTGCCCCACACCCGCCCCCCCATCCCCCATCCCCCTTCCCCCTTCCCCTTATTTCTCAGCAGTTTGAAAGAAAAGGCAACTGAGTTCAACTAGAAATGTGCTACCTTAAAAAAGCATGCATCACGAGAATGAGGCAGTCAAATCTAAATGATTGTCAGTGGTTTTTTTGAAGTACCTTGTCTTACGCTAACTTGAGCTGCAGACTCAAGAGCAACTGGAAAAGTCACTTGAAATGTAGTTATACAATTAAATATAGAACAAATGTATCATTGAATTACAATCCAATTTCCATGGAATGCAAACAAGGAGAACTAAGTAACATTTGGGCCTATTTTGTTTCACTTTCAAAATGAATGCTGACATGAATCATTTTGAGTTAAATAATTTGTCAGCACTCTGACACATGCATGTATTGCTTTTCCAAAATAGTCTGTTTCCCTAAAAAATACTCAGGGCCAAAATCAGGAATCGTCGCAGCGCAAAAATAGTCACTATATAGCATCATGTTTGAGGTCACAAACACTGAAATATTAACTTCATAATGCCATATTACAGCATAGGAATTAAACACCAACCAAGAGTAGAAGGTTTTGGAGTGAAATCATATTCAAAATGAATCCACTGAAAAATAAGCAATTGCTGAGGCTTAGAATACACATACAAAGAATCGCAAAAATGCTCCGAGGGCCTCACTTCCTAACTAAAAAAGTATTTGGAGTAGAGCAATAGGATTTTACAAGGTCGCATGAATTTAATGGAGGTTTTTACATGAATTTTTTCAGTAAAATCCATGACATGAACTGGGGGTCCTTGGTGAGTTGGCATGGAATGACCTATGTAGTAGGCATAGGGCTAACAAAACAAACAGAGTTAGAAGTAAAGAAAATATGGCATTATTTTTGGCGGCTGGTGGTCTAACAACAGGAAGAATATTAACAGCAATTGGAATAAGGTTATTCCAGCATGGCTAACACCCTCTCACTGTCTGTACATAGAGCTAAAACAAAGCTGCCACGATGTGAGCCATGGTACTTTGCAACAACATTGGTGGTTATTTGTTTTGCATTACACAAAACCTGTACATTCATGGGATATGTGTGCTTTCTGTTTCTGAACACTCGTTTGTTGTATAATGGAACAAAGTACCTGAAAGCCACGCAACTGTACTTTGAAAAGATCACCAGAACTGACAGAGAATTTGATCTTTGGGTGTGTGGCTCAAGTTCCTCTAGTAGTGCAATTATCCTGTGACTGTGTAACCTGTGTTATATCATGTCAGTATTTGCTGTTAGGTTGATAAAAAAAAAAAATCCCATGCAAAGACAGGAGTCACAGTTACTGCAAGGACAGAAGACTTTAGAAGACGTTTTAGCGGCTGCTTTTACGCCTGAAAAGCAGTCATAGTCCTTTAGTAAATCTGGCCCTCAGTTTAAGAAAGGCTTCATGGTGGTTTGGCCTTGCGTCTCTGACCAGTTCTTCACACCCTCAGAGGCCAGGATATATTTCTTGTGTGCCATTGTGAAGGTCTGACACTTGTTCCAAAAGGATTGTTGACTGGTCCAATTTTTTTTTTTTTTTTTTGTTGAAGTCAGTCCCCAATGACATGGCAAAGTGTTCCCGTGTAAAGTCTGTGGCTGTTTCCGAATTCCATTAAACTGTGTGAATGCAGCTGTTTATTTATTTGAACTTAAGACACTGACAAGTTTTCTGCTTTCCTTTCTTCCTCACAGGAAGGACAGAAAATGGGAGAAGTATTCCGTTTCGAGGATTTTTGGAGAGAAAAGCTGTCTGAAATGGATGCTGTGAAGCAGGAAACATTCAGTCATTTGGCCAGAGATGTTGTCCTCCAACACAAACTGTTTTTCCTGAGTTTGAAGTGTTGAAAGAATCTTAGTTTGGTTTTCCTGTTCCACCACACTTTTCTGTTGTCTTTGTAACAAATTTAAGGAAGTGGTGCTTTTAAATAGTTTATTTTCAGCAAAGTAAATACATGTAAACTACCAAAATAATCAACCATGGGAGTCAAAGGTATCACTGCAAAGAATGAACATCATCTCATCATAATTTGTCATATAAATACCAAAGCTTTGAATAAATGAGAAATGTGTCATTTAAAAAAGATTAGTTACAATGAGTAATTATAGGGTAAAATATTCTGGGTATAAAATAAGATTTTATTAACACCAGGAAAATTTTTGCATGTATCTCTTTTGAAAGTTTTTTTTCTCTTTTAAAAAGTGAAAGTGTTGTCCCTTACCCTGGACCCCACTTAGTTCTGACATGTTTCAAACAGACATGCTGACAGACTAAGACCAGCCACAAACCCTGGTCATTTTTCAGACAGAGGGAAAATAATAGATATCAAATCCATTTGCATTGATAAGATATTGCAATCTCCATTGCTGAAAGACGCCTTGTTATGCCGGTTTCCTTAACCTTCTGGCAAACAGATGGCTAACTGCTCACTGCACTGCTTCGAGTTCATTTAGGGTTAATTCTCGTTCATTCATCAGGCCTCTCCTATTTTGATTGAAGAAAAAATCATAGATAAAATAATTCCATTACATTCTGTTCTGTTCTACACACCGGGTATAAACTGCAAACCTTTTTGAAATAAGCCTGCAAGGCAAGGCAAACCAGCTACCTAGTGTCACCCTTCTGCAATATTTCTGGAGAGTGATGGAGACCAGCTTTTTTGTTCTTAACGTGGAATACACAACAATCAGGGGAAGCAGCCTACAGATTGCATCCTTCCCATGAAAAACTAATGATCAGCAAGCAGCGGGAAAAAGAGGAGTAGTCCATTCGCCTGGGGGGCCCGTCAGTGTGAGAAGATCCTGTGGTTTCTCAGCCGACAGTGCATCCCCTGCTGATGTTCTTGCCGAGGCCCCTGAGCAGCATGCCTCCTGCCGCTCCTGTGAAAGCGTCAACCGGCTGTCACACAGGATTCTGCCCATTCCTGTCAGGAAATGAATGGCCTCGCAACCCTAAGCAAAATCCATTGATTAACTGGATTGTGTTTGTCTATGTGCCGGTGCTTGGTGCCTTTTAGAGGGAATTGTGTGTAATATCATATGAAGAAATATGTGTTAATTCAAAACATGCCGTTATTTTATGAGGTGGCTAAAATGTCTTAATCTTAAATTATGTGTTAATTGTGCACTGCTATGGCAATTGCCCTTTTTTATTGGAAAAAAGATTGACAAAAACTGTTATTACTTTCTTTAAACAATGAATTTAGTGATTGTATAGCTCAATATCAATGAATAAAATTAACAGAAATCCAGAAAACTCATTTTATGTAGGCTTTTTTTGTAGCATATACCATACATGTTGATGTACATCTGCTTGAGACTGAAACTGATCACATTTTTAATTTGGTTGATGATCACATTTGGTGTCAAATTTGGGCCTATTAACCTGTCATTACTGTCGTTATTTCATTTGGAGCTTAAACCAGAAGCATTTGCAGCATATTAAAGGTGTCTTCACAGCTTTTAAAAAGTTCTGTTTCTGCTAACTCCAAGAGCAACATAGAAAAGGGTCCCCCCTATCTGCTCAAATCTGGACATCTGTCGGCTGTTGAAGTTTTAAAACTTCCCCAAAGAGCCAGGCACACGTGTTTAGTTTAGATAAAACACAGGAGCGAGAGTACTTTTTGTGTCTTCAGTCTTGGTCATCTTGCTGATGCTGACCAGCCCGTCACATGACTTTGCTCTCAGCTCTGGTCATTCCCTGTATCCCACACAACACCTCACCACCTGTATCCTGTTTAAGTGATCTGTCTTCTCTTGTCTCTGGGCAGTTGTCAGATTCAATTAATGAAATCTCATGTACACTGCTGACATAGAGCAGCCAATGATAAGACAGTTGTGCTTTACATGCAAAATTTTTCTATTTAAATCCAGCATCTGCAAATTTAGAACAGTCTCAATCCCACATTACCTTGATGGCTGCTGAATATGAAAATCTACACATATCATTGCAACAGATGGGAGATGGATATTAATATACCATTTATACAACTTTATGTAATGCAGGGTTAACCAATAAAAATGTTTGAGAAGGCATGGGGTTGGTAAAGGCTTTCGTTTTTGTAAAGGCTTTTGCATATGTTAATTTCCTACTATTTAAATATGCAACAGTATTTTGCTCAAATTAAAAATACTGAAAGTGGTTACTGTGTCAGATACTTTTATATTGTAAAGGTAAAGTTCAACAAAATGTACTGCTTAGAATGTTTTAATATCTATGATTTTCATTCTAGTTGAAGCAACAACTAGAATAAATAACAATATTAAAATTCATGAACTTTCGTTGAAGGCCGGTTCCTTCGGCTCCGTTCGAAAGATTTGTTCATTTGGCTCTCTTATTTGTTTATTCAGTAGTACTTCTGGCAAGACTGACATCATGCAGCTCAGTTTATCTTCAATCTACCAGATTTCAGTTCCTGCAGTATCCACTAGTTCGGCGAAATTCTGTAAACTAACCAAATAATACTTAAAAATAATAATTCTTACAAATGGACGCCACTTGTTGTATTCTTACAGCAAACTCGACAAATACCTATATTAAATCATATAAATAGGTTTTTTAAATTAACATAAATGAACGATAATGAACTTAAACAAACAGTGTTATAATGAATAAAAGATTGTAACGTTATAGAATACAGTGATAACTAATTAACCAATCAACTAAATTGCAAAGACATCAGCTACGAATATCATTAATTTTCATAATCCATAGCATCATTTCAGGTTTAATAAGAAATTGAGAAGTTGTTGTCAAAGTTGTTCACAAATATGAATGTACCAAAATGACATTTTATATATAATGAAAAATGACCATGCAACACTGAATGATGAAATAAAGCCTAAATGCAATTAGGATGATATCTGAAATATGTTTATATAGTATTATAGTCCCAAGTCAACATCTAAAACAAATGATGTGGTATTTGTGAAATTATTTTAATCACTTTTGGTACATAGCATGGTTTAGTAAATATCTGTAATAGCTGAATTACTACACTAGTCCACAGAATGTGCACTCCACAGACACAAATACAATTACCTACTGGCTCAACTACACTGAATTCTCAATTCAGTCTTGACCAGTTCATGGCTTTTGTTCACTAGTTCACTGGCTCTGTGGCTCAGTAGCTCCTTTGGTTTATTCTTGTTCACTGGCTCCTTTCGTTTGTTTATGTTCACTTCTCTTTCTCTGGCTCATGTAATGTTGGCTCATGTAGTGATGTATGTACATATGACTTGGCTAAAATGAAATATATGGCATGACATTCATTTGCAGTTGTTTGATTGACATCTAAGACAATCAGCCATCATTTAAATGCCGGAATGAGAAGTAACCATTGGCCACAACTGTGTATTTGTCACCAAATCACTGTATTTGGCTTGAGCTATGAGGGGGCAAGGGAGGAGCAGGCATTGAAGGTAGAAGTCGTGGCATTTGGACAAAGAGCCAGTCAAACAAATATTTGACAGAGACCCAGTTCAGTTTGTTCATTTGAAAGATTAATTTGAAAAGATTTGTTTGTTCCCATCACTAGTGCACAATCTGAATGATCAGTTAATTAGAGAAGGCTTTGGGCTGCTCACAGCTGGTATTCTGTGCTGTACTAGCTTGTCATTGTCATTGGTGTTAACTGGGCCTGCACATTATGAGGAAAATCTGTGATGTGTGATAACATTATTCAATATTACAATGACAATATGACTTGTGATAAATAAACAAATATTGAAGTGTGCATATTAGCTATACAGTTTCTATGCCTTTCTGATTTAATATGTACACTCCTAACATAGACGCCAAAAATTGAATAGCCTATGCCCACTGAATAAAGAAATTAATTATTTCGAACATGCTTTGACTGAACAATTTGCACATGGACACCCATCCAATTAAACAGAACATTAAGTAAAAGACATCATAACTATAAGAAATTAAAGTTTAATTTCCCCTGATCCCTTTCTTTTTCTTCTAAATTCAACAAAATATCTCTTGCAAAAAAAAAATATATGGGGTAAAACAACTTAAATAATTACATAAATATTAATTATCCAAGGCAATTTAAAACAACTGTAATGTCTCCCATTACAATAGTCAAGGCCCATGTATCCAGGGTTCCATCTGATAGGTCAAATGTTTGCATGCTGAGTATGCAAACAGGGCTGGGCAATGAAACAATATCTTGATCTTTTTTTTAAAAAATTGTGATGAATATCTCAATATTTAATCTAAAACACTTAGTTGAAGTCAAAACCATGTATAATGTTAAATAACAGTCTTTGTTTAAACATGAAAACTGCACACATCGTATCTTTTAATAATTTCTGTAAAGTTCATATACATTGTTCAAACAATATAATTGCACCCACAGCATATCTCTTATAACGGTAACGGTATCGTTAGCAGAACTGTCCTCAAGGTGTTTGATGGATTCTTCGTTCTGCACTGGGTGGTATGGTTTGAGGTGGTGCAATAAGTTTGTGGTACTGCTAGCTTTTGTTGCTGTCTTTTTGGCATAATTTACATTCTGTACTCTGTAGCACGACTTCCCTCCTGAATAAAATACAACAGACACGTGACCATTTTGGAACTAGGTCCTCATCCCTAGCAGCCTGCTCTTCTTGCCTCTCTCCCATTTTGAACTATCAGGACACCTGCCGCGATAACGATTGATGGGCACGGTTACATTGGTGTGAGTGTCTGAGAGAGTTTCAGAGAGAGAGTGAGCGCGCAAATGAGAAAGCCAGTGGCGGCTCCAAGGGGGGGCCACTGCCCCGGTGAAAACAAGCCTGGTCCCCCTGTGGCCCCCCCAAAGTACCTTTTGAAATGGGTAAAATTTTATTGTAGAGCTGCACGCAGCGCATTGATTCGCTCAGCCCCTCCTTGTCCCGCTCTCGCTCTCTCACAAACACATTGACAACGGACCCCCTTGCTCACCTATACCTATGACAGAGCGATGTGTCAGACGTGCTCCATTATAGAATGCATCCTCCAGGCATGCTGCACACCTCAATCCTTGCGCTGCATGTCTCGCCTTGGAGGCAACCAAGTCTTCTTAGCATTTTTCTTGTTGTGAAACGCCACAGAGAACTGATTCTTGAATTTGTCACTTGCTTCATTTGTTCACATTGCATCTCACTTAAATTGCAGAAACAATGTTTTCATGTTACTGTTGTATTCCCTTTTGCTAATTTACTTTGGAACATGGACGAGTGTCAACTCGCTGTCTCCCACGTCAGCGAACGGAAAAGGTGGCTGTAGAACAGTCTTCCATAGCCATATATTTGACAAAGTGTAGCAATCAAATACTCACTGTATATGTTTTTCAGTTATTTGACACAAGGTAAAGCAATTTATTGTACTTGGCAATAAAAATATTTGCAGTTGAAGTGGAGCACCCCCTCGCCATCCCCCCACCCACACTCCCCGCAACCCGGTCAGCTGCTGGCTCCTCTAACAGAACTACTGGCCTAGGTCTGACCCCCCCAGTTGAATTGGTCTAGAACCACCACTGGCTTCAGCCTGTTAAAAGAAACTGATATTTCGATATTGCAATATGGCAACTTCTTGCATTTTTTGTGAAAGCATGGCAGGTGTAAATACAATTATTTTTCTTATTCATTGCGTTTCAGGCGATAGACTTAGCGTGTGTGTTGATATCGCGATAACGATGAAGATATTATTTATCGATCAGTACTACTGTTTACCTTGTTGTCTATCTTACTAGCTATCTATCCTCGTGCTAACTGCTGATAACTAAGCCTTGTGTTCTGAGGCAAACATCAATTTTGCCCCATATTAAAAATGTAACTACCTACAAGAGAAGACATATGTTCATTTGGAACATTGTTGGTGAATCATTTGTAACCACAAAACAACCATTTTTGCTGATATGGTTCTGCCCCTGGCTTGCTGGTTTCAGTTTTAATTAGTTAGCAGAGACAGGTTCAAGTGTCAGCGCCAAGGTTACAGCCTAGGCTGTAGTGGAGAGGGAGAAACAGCCAGAATCATGTCATTCATGATTGTAAATCTGCAGTTCTACAGAGAATAATTTTTTAAAAATCATTTCTGGAACTAAAAAATATTTTACATGAAGTGTCTGTTAACTGCTCATCCCAGTGTCAGGAGGTAAGCCTCTGCCTGGTTTGAATGATTGGGTGACATGGGTGAGCCGGAAATGGTTGTTTCCCTGGTGGTCCGCTGGAGAGTTTGTGCACCTGTCCCATGTCACTGATTAGCACGGGCAGCACGTCAGTAAAGGCGAACTTAGCAGTTACCAAGGGCGGCAACTCGGCAGGGGCAGCAAAATGAGAGAGGGGAAAAATCTGGATGTTGACACACTGCAATTTTTGTAATTTTGTCCAGTGCAAAGCAGATGAATTGGAAACGGAGGACTGCTTCCCTGTTCAAATGTGGTGTGTGCACGCAAAAGAAAGAAAATGTTCCTTTACGAGGGGCATGTGCAAGAGCATGATAAGCCAGTGCAAGAGCCCAAAACAGCCTACAAAACTGATTTCTGATTGATTGCACCAACTCTTCCATGCAGGAGCTATTTTGCCTGCTGTGGGAGCACAGGGACACATCTGGATTTTTGTATGACATTGTGTCTATAAAGGACATGAGTTCTGTGGCCAGAGTTCTACAAGAATGTACTAAAATAGAACAGGCTTTGACTCATGCAGCCCCCAGGGATGATGATGGGCAGGAACTCACTGGAGGGTTGTCTGCTTTGATCAGACATCTAATTGAGTTTGATTTGCAGTAAAGGGATGCAATCTCTCTTCCCTAATGCATTAGTCTGCTAACCCTCCCCATCACTGCGGGTACTGGAGAACAAAGATTTTCTAAACTCAAATTAATAAAAACCACGGCACCAGAGAGATTAAACGATCTGGCAACAATTGCAACAGAACATGAAATAGCTCAAGACATAAAAATCGAGGAGGCAGTGCAGGCATTCACAACATGCACACTTTTGATTTGGCTGTAAAGGAGCAGGGTGTTAGTGGAGCGTCTTTTCTAATGTCGTTCTAATGTTCTTTTCTAACTTTGTTCTGACGATTCTAATGTGGTATGTACATAGTTAGTTTACCGCAGATGTAATGTCATTGCTCCATCCCCCACACCCCGCAAATCCAGATCAAGCTTGCGTGCCTCGTGACACACCTGCTGGAAGGTAAGTGCAGGCTGCTGCCTTACCTGTCTCCTGATTCAGGGTGCACCCCTGCAGGCCGAGAAGGAACTGATCCCGAACCACCAGATTGTCTCCCTCTGCCGCAGGTTCCCAGGCCAGCCATTAGTGTGTACCTACCCGCCGAAAGAGCTACCTGTCCAAGCCTTCTCCCCTCTCCTGCACACACTGGAAGAAGACCTGGCAGACCACAAGTAGAGGGATGGGGCAGACAAACAGCTCCTCTCGCAGGGCCCACAGAAGGGCGACCATGTTGCGCTGCTGCACTGGCAGCAGCAGAGCCTACTGGTGGGCCCACCCTTCAAGAGCCCCCATAGGGAAGTCCACCCTCTGTTCCTCTGTGAGCCCTTGTGCCCAGAGCATAGCCTGGACCTGCACCTGCCGTACTTGGCTCTTCCTTCCTCCCCAGCAAACTCAACCCAGGGCATGCACATCCAAGGGACAAACCAAGGGACAGTGATGCCACCTGGCAAACAGCTCCTCTAGCACAGCCTCCACCTCAACCTGCCCGTCCATTTGTAGGAGGGCATACCCTACCAAGCTACACCAAAATTGTCAGGAATGGACACAGTCCAGACCCACCAACCCACCTGGTTTGCTACCCTTAGGGATCTGCCCGCCACAAGGACTCCAGGACAAGGTAGGTGAAAGCAGCTCAATTTGTATTACATCAAAAAAAACACACAAATTCATAAAACACAGAGAGATGCCGACAATTCCCCCCCACCCCCCCCCCCACACTGATTATCCTCTCCTGCCCACTTCCTACATCCCAGTCCTCCCTCCGATTGGACCTGGCCTACAGGTAAGCGATCGCCTCAAGTGCACACTGCAAAAAAAACAACACACACACACACAAAATGCTCCACTGCACACAAAATGTGATGGGGGGGGGGCTTATCTCAGCCCATGCCGCTCTGCTGGGCGTCGCTTACACCTCAAAATAATAAAACACACTAAGGACACTTGCCCACACATAAAAAGAAGAAACACAATCATCAAATTAATCAAACCCAAAAAACATAGCTAGGATCCAGGTTGCGATTCCTGGAACCTCCAAGGCAAAATATTTATCCAAAAAAAAGCTAATGAAATCCAAAATCAAGCCCGGCGAAACAAAACCAAAAGCCAAAGAAAAGAAAAAAAAATTCCCAGCTTTTTAGCCTCTTCTACCTACCTGCCTAAAAAGCCCTGTTAATCAGCCCAGGCAAACCACACACCGGCAGCAAAAACCGTTCCCGACAATTATTCAATTAATGAATGATTACCATACCCAGCCCGGGCCTCCCGAGCTCACTCGAGAAATGGCATACCAACAGCCCTGTCAGGAAGACTCCTGACGTGTATCTTTGCATTCTCTGGAATCCACCTCCTGTTATTTAACCCTTTGTGTGGCCTTAAGTCACAATGCTAGGTAATGCTATAATGATTTTATTCTGTAGGACAATGCCTATGTCTATATGCTTGGTATGATAATGAAAAATTACAAATAATTGTCTGTTTGAGATAGACATTAAGTGTTTACAATTTCAGTCCCGGAAGCCCATTCTGTATGTTTGTTTTTGGTGAGGTTCAGATATTAAATCAAGGACATAAGTTGGTTATGGTTACTGTTATATTGGTTATAAGGACTATAAGGACTATAACTGGAATTGTGCACTTAAGGGGTAGCAACATGCTACCATGTGTAGTTTTTACCTCCATTTCTCTCAATCATCATATCCAGTTTTCATATGTAAAATCACACAGATACCACTGTGTAGTTCACTTGCATAGTAACATACAGTACTCACTATAGCTGTTTTGTGTTTGCTGTTGCTCTTGTTTTCTGTGATATGTGGTTAAGGTTAGATCATGTTAGATCATGAAGGTATTTGTTGTTCTGAATGGAAAATAATAAGGCATCCATATACACACACACACACATATATATATATATATACAAGAAATACCTTCATGATCTAACATGATAATATATGTATATGGATGTGAACTACACAGTGGTATCTGTATATATATATATATATATATATATATATATATATTGATACAACAGTGAGCACTCAAGCATAATGATGTGGTACAGGTAAGGTATCTGACTATAATTTAGTACTTTTGTTCCTTGGCTTTGAATTTGTATTTCAATACACTTTTATTTTTATACAGCTGAAAAATAATGATCTCATTAACTGATATCTACTGTGTGTAATTATGAAAATGTCAAAGTTGTAAATCCTTCAAGTTCCTGGTGAAATCTTGACCTCCCACATTGTTTCCACATCACAGACATCTGGATGAACTCTCATCTTGAAAAAAGAAAGGGCGTATTATGTTGTCAATTTCATGTTTTGTTTCCCGAGCTAAGTAGCTGGCAAAGGTGCATGCTACCTCATGTAATTTGACTGTTTATTCAGCCATAGAATCCAACCATTGGCTGAATTACAAGTCACTGACCCAACATTGAATAATACCTACCATAGACATTTGAACATTTCAAGCTCAGAGGAACACTCACAGACAAAAGCAAACATAACGCATAGTAACCTGACACTGGAGTTTGCTGCTGTCTGGTGAGGGAATATGGGGTCAGTGTGCACATGCTTTTTGTCCTAATTACAGTTGAATAGAAATTCTGTAAATGGGAAGTTGGACTTTGTTTGCAGCCATTATTCAGATGATTAAAAGGAGGACCCACAGTGCGTTTACTGTTCCTGCTAAAAATAAACTTCAATCAGAAAAAAAATCAATTGTATTAAGTATTTAAAGACCGAGTTACCTTAACCCCAAAAGTGTTGGCCAGTGACTGTACAGTTTGTTTCTAAGCCACAGTCTTTTTGTGAGAATTTATTGCAGTCTACCATCCAAATAAGAATCAACAAATAAAATGACAAAATCCCAATAAAAAGGGACTTCTTGTTGTTTTAATAATTTATGATTTATCAGTATTAAAATAGTGGTGTCAGTGTGTTTCTTCATTTTCATTTCCTTTGTCACAAATCGAACCAATGGAATGCAAATGCAAAATATTTACAGATACAACTTATCATATTGTTGTTACTGGCATGGACCACTCAGAAGGAGGAAAAATGTGTATTCATATTATTTTTCACACCTGTTTTAAAACCTTGACTCTGGGCATCTTGACCTCAGGCATCTGCCTTTAGACCAGTTGTAACAAATGATGGAGGCCATGCAGCCCAAGCCCATCATGCCTTTGTGGAGATTTTCCTGAGAAAGGATGCAGGCCTCTTCAGACACACGTCCTGTTGATAAACATGTGGCTCATGACCTCTGCCCTGCATCTCATCCAGAGCTTGTGACTTGCAATCTCACTGAATCCCTGCATTCTTAATCAGATTTGCTGTTGACAGTTTTTTGGTCTTTTCTATTATCTCTGTTTATGTTATTTAAGAGTATCACCTTGAAGCAGGTGGCAGTGATCAGATGCCATATCACTGAGGTGATTCATTGTTTTATTCCAAGTTATTAAAACAAATTAGTGTTAAATTGGAGAAAAACAAGAAATGGAAGTGTCAAAAAGGCTCAATTTCATGGTTACATTAGCTGTAAGTGTGTCCTGGGCACAACATGCAATAAATAAATAGTACCATATAGTATAGTAATAGTATCATTTCTGTGTGTCTCCATCCTACAATCCATATGATGAAAGCAGAAAATAATTATTGAATAATCATTATTGCAAAATAATGCATGTCATTTTAAAATAAATTTCCAAAACAATTTTTATCCACGCTGACAGGCTTGTGTTAAGGTTTTACTATTGCTAAGATTGTCTCAAAGATCAAAAGTAGTCATAAAGAATTCCAATGTTCTACAATTTTATATCTTTATCAATGAATGTCCACTGTGTCCCAGCATAGAACACTATGCAGGGTAGCAAGTCTTTTGAGTGGTTGTGTTTCGAATTAGGCTTTTACTTTCTTTATTTGTGCTGACTCAACAATTGCATTGCTAATCAAAAATAATAAAACAAAAACATGATTCCAAACCAAGTTACACAGAGGCGGCCAACAATGAGTGGTCAATTTATTCAGCCGGCTTGCCTCAAATTGCCTCAAAAATGTTAGAAATATGCCAGCTATCACCATGAGGTTGATTACAATAAGGAAAGATACTGTTCAAAAAGCAGAAAAATTATCAACAACCTGACGAGATTCTACTTTTTTCTTGTTTAACTACTGTCAAAATTAAACTTAGTTTCACAGCTATATAACAAGTGTAGCATATTTTATAACAATAAGGCAACACAAATATTGGCAATGATTCCAATCAATAAATAATTCCAATTCTTTAGACAGCTTTATTTTGACATCATTTTGTATACACTGCAATTCTTGCAGTGCATTTATACAAATGTATACAGAACACTCACATCCCAAGCATGTTCCTCTTTATAAGACTTAAATGAACTGGAATGAATGCAAACAATGACATGATTTTAACATTTGTAAACACATATGTCCTAATACACTCAATATGTAGAGTGGGAAAAACTATTCATAATCTTTCGCACTTGGTGCAGTTCAGATTCGTGACAGTAACAGTGTGTGTGTGTGCACCATGCACCTGCAGCACACGTTCTTATCGGGAGCTATAAAATAACAATAAAACAAGTGCAACATGACTTTAGACATGGTTTTTGTTGGCCTGAACACAATACCTTTTTACTGAATCAAAATATTAATGAACCAACAATGGTTTTGACCACACCTCTTCTTAAGACCAACCTGCCAAAATGGACACGATTAATTTGCTATTTTAATATAGCATTTATATATACAGAAAACAGAATTAATATGGTGATGATGGGGAAAATGATAGCTGTGTCAGCCTAAAACTAGCAAAACAGCCAGCATAAGAGAGTGCTTAGCTCTCTGTGTATGGTAAGCCCTATTTATCTCCTAATACATCCTCCCTATCTGATAATATTACAACTTCATATGTATCTTTTAAAATGTGTCCTAGCATTTTTGTCATTGTTTGGACTGGAAATCATCCAGTGTTCTGACACAAATGTGGATCAGTGGGTACTTCAAAAGAAGATCTAAAGTCCAGAGGACTGGTGATGTCTCAGTTTTGTAATATCACACTAAATGTGTCAATGAGTCATGTTAATTTCATATAGTACAAATTCTAAATATCTTCCACCTGGATAAATTTAAGTTGTGTTCTGCCCTATTTGGCTCAAGTAAGGCTAAAATTAAAGACCTGAGCAATTTTCACAAGGACCAAATCCTTATGGCCAGTCAACTGGGTCGGACCATCCCCAGAACAGTAAGGCTTGTGGGGTGCTCATAGTTAGCAGTGGTGAGTACCTACTGACAGTGGTGCAAGGAGGGATAAACCACAAACCAGTGGCAGGGTGTTGGGTGCCAACTCATCGGTGCATGATGGCCCCAAAACTATTCTGCCTGGTCCGAAAAGGACTACTGCGGCACAAGTCAGAAAATTTTTATAATGTTTACAGGAGGAATGTGTTGCACCCTGCTGCATATGGGGCAACAGGCTGATCAGAGTGCGCAAGCTAACCCCTGTCCAATATTGAAAGCACCTGTAATGGGCACACAAATTAGACCTTGGAGCAATGGAAAAATTTTGCCTGGTCCAATGAGTCCCATTGTCTTTTACATCACATGGACAGCCAGGTATGTGTGTGGAAGTGGGGAAGTGATGGTACCTGGATGCCTTTTGGGAAGAACTGTGATGCTCTGGTAGAGTGTGATGCTCTGGGCAATGTTCTGCTGGGAAACCCTGGGTCCAGGCATTCATGTGGACGTCAATTTGACACGTGCCACCTACCTAAACATTGTTGTGGACCAGGTACACCCCTTCATGGCAATGGTATTCCCCAATGGCAGTGGCCTCTCTCAGCAGGATAATGTGCCCTGCCACACTTCACACATTGTTCAATGGTTTGAGGAGCATGAGTTCAAGGTGTTGCCCTGGCCTCTAAATTCTCCAGATCTCAGTCCAATCAAGCATCTGTTGTATGTGCTGGAACAATAAGTCTGATCCACAGTGGCTCCAGCTTACAACTTACAGAACTTAAAGGATCTGCTGCGAATGTCTTGGTGCCAGATACCAAAGGTCACCTTCAGAGACCATACCTTGGCGGGTCAGAGTTGTTTTGGCGGCATGCGGAGGCAGCATATTAGGCAGTTGGTCATAAAATTTTGGCTCATTGGTGTATATTTGTAGTGTCTCATCTTTCCTGGATTGTGATCTTTCCCAGAACTACATTTTTGATGTATTATGTCGGGAAAATTGTAACAAAATCATAATTTCCTGTGAGTTTCAGATGAATGTGAAGCTGGATGGGTCCTCTGGATGTGGAGCAGATTATCCTGCCAAAACACTGACAGCCTCACAGCCCACTGTCTCACTCTCTTAGTGAGAGCCTCACTAAGATGATCGGGTTTTAGATTGATGGCTCACATGGTTTATCATTTTGTGGGAGCTATTTATATGTTTCTGCATCTCCTTCACGCAGTAGGTCTGGAAAGAAATAATCAGCTTGTTAATTATCTAATTTTTAGATTATGGCTTTATGAAGTAGTGAAATATATCATTCAGACAAGCTGGCTCTGAATATTATATGTCAAATTTTTACCAAAATGTGCAGAACATATATTTGAATTTTAATGATTAATTAATTCTTTGATTATTTCAGACGTGATGAAAATAGTCTAATATGTTTTGTTATAATTATTTATGGTTCTGTTAAAATAGACAACGTTTCTGCAATTCTATCTTTTTGCAATAGTATGTGTGTATGTATGTATGCATGTATTATTATTATTATTATTATTATTATTGAATAGAAACTAACACAGAACATTTCTGTATTTTTCTAGTGTGAAAATGCACATTTATTACTTGCTTTCCTGAGATTCAGTGGTTGTCTAGCTACATGAACTAAAGCAAAATATTATTTCTGTGTTGCAGTTATATGAAAAATTGCAGGAAGGGAGCGTGGTATTTCTTGTTAATATAATTTCATTAGTACAATAACAATTAGATTAAACACAGATTACGACAGATGTGATTTTACTTTGAGAGTTCATGTGGCGATCAGAACCTTTAGCTGGCAAATTCTGAATGACTCACCATTTTACAAGCCCCAAACTGGATTTATGCCGGAGCAATTGAGGTACGATTGGACAAGGGAACAACAGCAGTTCCCTCACCTGCCACAGCTTGCCCTTTCAGTTTAAGAGTTTATAGCCACTTCCCAAAACAACACATGCTGATGTGGGCCAAGAAGTCACTTTCACAGAATAAATCACCAAATAACAAATCCTTTGTTTCATTGTTTTCTTGCATCTAAAAAATGCACAAAACTGGCGGAAATATTCAGGGGGTCTGGGGAAACATCACCTTTTGCCACACGTTGGGGGTGGGTTATAATAGAGGGAGAGCAATGAATCAGGGTCTCTAAGCTTTGAACCATAGGAGGTTTCACCAGACTTTTAATGCTTTCTGTCTGATGTTATTTTTGCCCTGGGAACGAGTCATGTTTTGATTTATCACCCATTGACCAAGGTCGCACTTCCGATTTGAAACACGGGTGTACTCCATGCAATTAGAAAAATACTAGAGAGCCCGAGGATACTATTGTTTTAACAATTCCCTGCTTCCAGCCATTGTCTTGTAGCTTACTCCCAGGAAATCAAACCAAACGTGCGTAGAGGGATCCACCTATGTCGGCTGCGAGGATGGCCATACCTTCCTCAAGCTGATTATTGCGGTTCCTCCATGAAAAAAAATATGTTGTACATACATTGTCCAGTCAGACCGGGGGAACTCATATTGTTAGATTACACATTTGAAGGCGTGATTTTTGTTGTAGTTGTTTGTTTTGCCACCCTCCACCCAAGTTCCCCATGTTGAGTCCTGTCCCTTGTGCCTACTTTGTTGGAGGCATTGACGGGAGTGCGTGGAGCGGGAACTGCAGTGTGATGCATTCCCTGATTCCGGTCTCCCCACCTCATAACGTTCCCAGAAGAGTACGTTAAGGTAAATGTTCTTACATTCATTTGTTTATGCCCCTGAAAGATCCATTAATTTTATTTGGTTATAATATCTGTCAGTTACTTTGACAGTATTTGCTTCAAACAATATTATTCGGGGAATGTTTGGAAATAAGTTCATTTCAAGAGAATGAGGAAAAATGTTATTAAGTGTGAAAGTCACTAATAGCTATTCATTCTGTGAATTATTTGTTTTTTTGTTGTTGGAAATTTTGCACTCTTCTACACAACAATGCAAGTATGACATTTTAAACATCACATCCCTTTATACTTCTGTATCCCTTAGCCCAGCTTAGTCCATGTTGCATTCCATGTTGCTTCTTGTGTAATAGCCAGCTTGTTGCATTTTATTTGTAATTTGACTAATTCTATTCTGTGATAACCTGCCTTATTGATCGTTGCCTGAGGACTGAGACCAAACTGTTTCAACAGCCAGTGTTTTATTCAACCCCTTTCTTCCCACAAAATTCAACTATATTATCAGCCTCATATACTGCAAACATCCCATAGACAGAGGAGGAAGCAGCAACACATGTTACACTTCCAGTTCATGTGGTGACCAGCTTTGCTATTTTTCACACTGCAAATGCAACACCATCTTATATTGCCACTGAAGGAAATCACAAGAGATCAATCAGATCAATGGGTTATCCAGAATACATGAAACCCAGAGTGCAGCTAGTAACCACTAATGTTGATTTCAACTGGAAATTAAGATACATTTATAGTCAATTATCTTATTTATAATTTGCTGTCAATATTTATTTTCCAAGTGCCATGAGTTATTTGTACTATTTCCATATAGGGAAATCATCGTATCCTATTTGATTTTTAATCATTTTGTTGACTCATTGTGTGAATTATTTCCTCAGAATTTACTCAGGAATTAACAACATCCCACCAGCAGCATCATTTCCAAAACATTTTACAACAAAACCTCAACAATAGTTACAGGCTGACCATCAGTCAACCAAACACAATATAAAATTGAATGAGAAATCATGTCTTACCAATATCCCGCTATTTGTCATCACTGATGAAAAAGGAAAAAAGTAGGCATATTTTCTTTTTTATATATATTTTTGTGTAGTTTAAAATTAGACAAAGTGACATGCCTTAGAAGTATTGCATTATTGTATAAAAACCAGATGTTACACAGCTGTTAAGTAGTCAATGACAGCAATTAGTCCAAATACAATTAATTAATTACGCAACAGAAAAGAGTCGGTACAGAGTTGTCCAACAAGACACTATGCTACCCACCACGAATGATACACCTGTGCAAAAACCTTCTCAGTGCAGTCACACTCTGAACACATCAAAAAGTTGTTGCATTAAGTGGACAGGTGCAAATACATATACTTGCAAGTAAAGGGGGAGATTCCACTCCAGTCTAACCTCCACCACCAGACAGCGCCTAAGCCCACTTAGAGGGAAGTAAAATTTAATTTCAGTGATAGACAACACTAAAGGTATTGTCAGGAGTCACGCTAGCGCCCCCTTATTACCCTCCCAACACAGGTACTGGGACCCACCCACACGAACAATCAAAACACAGGGAATCAGGTTAGCAGAGACTTTATTCATTTTAACGGCAGTAAAAAAAAAAAAACTCATGCTCAGGCAGCCACCCGCTTTGACCCCCTCCCCCTTTCCAACTTCCCCCCTCCCACTGTCAGCCCAACTACTGGCCGGCCCTGTGCCACGTGGGAGAACTTCCGGGAGAGGGACTTCCCCACACCCACACTGCAAGCCAAACCACCAATCAGGATACCCCCGTGCCCACACTCATTCCGGACCCTCTCCCGGACCTGCCCACACGGCACAGGCCAGCCCCCTCTTGGCCAACTCAGGGGGGAGTAAACGCTTACATGGAGGGAGGTCCACACACACACACACGCACACAAACAAAACTAAGGGTGGGGCGCGACTCGGCCTGCGCCACCGAGCTGGGCCTCCTCTGCGCCCCAAAATAAAAAAAACAAAACCCAAAAAAACCCAGGCAAAACTAGAAATCAAAAGTAACGAAAACATCAAAGAACGAAAGAAAACGAAACCAAAACGTTCAAATAAACAGAAATAACACTGTCTAAAATCCCACACGCAAGTTTCCCTCTCAGCTGCCTGAACGCGAACTGCCTTGTCCCCTGCTCTTTTATCCCGATTCCCTGTGCGGAGAGAACAAGAGACAGCTGTGCTAGATCACCAATCAGGCGAAGCGAAGGAGACAACCCACCCTGATCCACATACCGCACGTGTGCCCCCAATCACCAACAAAGAAAACTCCCCAAGACGGCGGCTTGTCAGGCTCACCTCCTGACAGTATCAAAGCTAAAATGATGTACAACTGCCAATTGGTTTGGACATGTACAAAGTTACAAATGTTAAGCAAAACTGCTAAAACATTACAAAATGTTCTTTCACAACAATATCTCTCAACGCGCAGCACTGCTAACTCGGGCAAGAACTGACTATGGCAAAACAGCACCTAGCATCACAAATTGCCCCTGAAAGTATAAAGAAAACAATTCATACAAAAGCATACAATATAAGCAAAACTACTAAAATGACCTTGGATTATAATTTATGCAAGACTATGACACTACTGCATTTTACCTGTGCCAGACACATCAAGTAGGACAGCAGTCTGCGTTCCTGATCGGTGCACCGACCTACGAATACCTTTAAATTAAAACAGTAGTAGTAGTCATAGTAGTATTATCCTAGCAAGCTATTTCAAAACCCCAAACTCAAAACCATACATCAACCTATGAGAAGGACATGACCCAAATTACCTCGGCCAGTATAGTACTCTAGAACATGGAAGTACTGGCGATCTGTCTGTCAAATAGCAACGTTAACAATCAAAGAGACTTTACTAAACCTGCGCTTGTAGCAATATACACACCAATGGCTACACAGGAAACAGAAACGAAAGCAGAGACAGTCCCAGAAGTGAAGACAAGAGCAGGAACAATAACAGGTAAACAGGATTTAAATAAACAGAACATAATTGCCCAGACCACGGCCACACCTCCAAGCACCTGAACCCTATAAGGGGTAAGACTTCCCGTCCTGTTACATGTATTTCATTTTGGCTTATATTGAGTCCATTAACTAAGACAAAATATACAGTGCCCTCTAGAATTATTGGTATCCCTAATATAATATGAGTGAAAAAGGCTGATGAAAATTCCCAATACTGTTTATCAAATATTGTCTTTACATATGAGCCCACTACCACAAGAAAAAAGTCACAGGTGATCACAAAATAAATTTTAGTCTGAAAAACATATGTGTCATAATTATTGGCACCTCCTCATTTCGTATTTTCGGCAACTCACTTTTGCCAAAAGAACAGCACTGAGTCTTCTCTTTCAATGTCTTATTTAACTTGAGAACACAGAAGAAGGGATTTTTGACCATTCCTCACTGCAGAATCTCTCCAGATCTTGCAGAGTCCTGGGACCTCTCTTGTGCATGCTCTTCTTGAGCTCAACCCACAGGTTTTCAATTTGATCTATTGGTTTGGGCAGGGGACTGGGATGGCCATGGAAAAAGCTTGATTTTGTGTTCATTTAACCCTTTTGTGGGGTTTTGAGTGGATTTTGATGTCTGCTTTGGATCGCTGTCCAGCTGAAAGATCCAACCATGCCAAAGTTTTAGCATCTTGGCAGAGGCAGCCAGATTTTGATTTAAAACCTTGTGGTATTTCCTGGAATCCATAATGCCATGTATGTGAACAATATTGTCAGGGCCATTCGAGGAGAAACAGCCCCACAGCATCACAGATCCTCCACCATATTTAATACATGGTATTAGGTGCTTTCGTCTGTAGCCATCTTTATTTCTACAACAAACCCACTGAGCGTTTGGAGTCATAGAACTCAATTTTTGTTTTGTTAGACCACAGTCCCAATTAAAGTTCCCGTGGTGTCTGGCAAACTCTAAGTGCTTTTGCTGGTGGCAAAAAGATAGAAAAGGCTTTTTTCGGGCATACCTTCCAAACAGTTTGTTGGCATGGACGTGATGTCTTATGGCTTATTTGGAGACATGGTGACCCAAAGATGCTCCCAAACTCTGTAATTCTGAAAATGTGGTCCTTGAAGATTTTTTTTTACTTCTCTGACTATCATCCTCACTGTGGCTGCTGATAACAAAATGATAAAATAGCCTTGCATCCTCTTTGAGGATGGTTCATGATAGTTTTGAGTTTCTTAAACTTCTTAATGATTGCCCTAACTGCTGATATGGGCATTTTAAGTCAAGCAGCTGTTTTCTTGTATACATTCCCTGACTTGTGCAAGTCAACACACTTTCGCCTTATGGCAATGGAATGCTCTTGAATCTTTCCCATGGAAATGGATGGCTAAGGGATTTGCGCCCTGTGTCACCTTATTTTCATACCCCAGTGAAACAGGAAATCATTGATGACTGCTTAAAATTAAACACTTAGACCAACTTAAAAATGTGTTAAATATGCATGAGATCATACTTAATTTACATTTCCTTAATTCAAATTTCTTGGGGTGCCATTGATTGTGACGTGATTTTGTTTAAAAAATGTATTTTTCACGAATGGTGTCACAACTCAGAATGAGGACCCAAATGCAAACAGATTGAAGTTTATTTGGCAGACCAGCAAAATCCAAAAATTGTAGTCAAAGCAGGTAGGGGTAAAAAGCCAGGAAGGCATGGCAACAGTACACAATCACAATCCAAGTCGAAAAAATGGGCAAAGAAAGTTCAGTAACAGGCAGACTCTGCAATAGTACAAAAACAGAGAGCAGGAACTGAAAAACCAGGAAACAGACATGGGTAATAACGGGCAGGCAGATAGAATCAAAAAAGCTCATAGCATGCACAGAAAAAACAATCAACTGAGATGAACTTGCACCTAACACAAGACAGAGCAAGGAATGAATACAGAAACTAACGAGCAAACAAGACACAGCAAGGACACAGAAACAAGGAACAGCAAAGCAGGGGAAACAAATCGGTAATCAGGTAACGAGATGGGAGGTGGGGCTGACACAATAGGGAAGTAAAAACAAAAGCACATGGACAGGGAAACGGAAAACGAAAACAAAAAAACCCAAACAAAACCGAAACCAAAATTACAGAAAATACACATCGCAGACCCACAGTACTGACGGTACACCCCTCTCCCTCCCCGTCACCGCTTCCAGGCAGTACAGCAGGTACCTCTGGATGCCGCCGGTGAAAGTTAGTAATGAGCGCTGGATCGAGAATGTCCTGTGCCTGGTCCCAACAGCATTCCTAGGGGCCATAGCCCTCCCAGTCCACCAAGTACTGCACACAATGGAATGCCTTAGACCCATCAATGAAGTGAGGGGGTGGAGGAGCCTTGGGAGGAGGGCAGAGGGGGCTGCAGGAGACAGGTTTGATCTGGGAAATATGAAAGGTGGGATGGATACGGCAGAGGGGAAGAGGCAGTTAGAGACACACTGCCACAGGGCTGATGACCTTGACGACAGGGAAGGGACCGATGGAGCAGGGTGCCAGTTTTCGAGAAACAGTCCTCAGAGGAAGGTTATGAGTGGACAGCCACACATGCTGACTCTGCATGTAGCGAGGAACCCTGGAGCAATGACGATCTGCTGCCCTCTGGATGGGAGGCAAAGCATGCAAAGCATAACGCAGCCTGGGTCTTCCTCCAGGTAAGCTGGCAACACCAGAAAAACGCCTCCACTGACAGCATGCCCACCTCCTAAACCAGAGCAGGGAACAGCAGGGACTGGTAACAGTGGCAACACTGGAATGGGGACATACCAGTGGAGGAGGAAGGGACAGAGTTAATACAGCATTCTACCCAGGGCAGCTGGCAACTCCAGGAGGTGGCATTCCATGAGACGCAGGCACCGCAGAACCATCTCCAGCTGTTGTTAGCCTGCTCCGTCTGACCATTGGTCTGACAGTGGAAACCTGAAGACAAGTTAACAGAGGCACCCAGCAACTCACAGAAGGTCCTCCAGAAATGGGAAGTGAACTAGGGCCCCTTATTTGACACCACATCCACAGGCAAGCTGTGCAACCCTGAAGACAGGCTAATCTGGAGGTGTGTGCCGGACCTGAGGATCACATGCAGGACCTGAGGATGGACAGAGTGAGGGACAAAAAGGCAGTTAGTAGGACATGAGCTAGGACCAGAGTCACCCCGTACGGCTACTTGAATTACAGTCTTGATGCTCCAGTGCACCACCGCCAGCCAACACCGACCAGGCAGAATGGAACCCTCTGGGGAATGCTCAGGAGGGGCATATAGATGGGAGAGGGCATCAGGCTTGGCATTCTTGGACCCTGGCTGGTAGGACAGGGAAAAATTAAACCTGGTGAAGAACAGGGACCAATGGGCCTGGCGAGAGTTGAGCCGCTTAGCAGAACAAAGGCATTCCAGATTCTTATTGACAGTCCATACCAGGAACGGCTCCTTCACCCCCTCCAGGCAGTGTCTCCATTTTTCAAGTGCCAGCTTGACTGCCAGGAAGTCCAAGAGAGAGGAAGGCACAGGGATGAAGTCTGTTGTCCTGAGCAGAGACTTGAGAGAGGATGGCCCCTACCCCCACATCAGAAGCGTCCATCTCCACCACAAACTGTCTAGCAGGATCAGGTTGGATGAGTATAGGTGCGGACATGAAACATCTTTTGAGCTACAGGAGTACTCTGTCTACAGCGGGGGACCAGGAGAACCTTCAGAAACAGGCAAACAAAGTTTAGTAACAGGCAGACTCAGCAACAGTACAAAAACAGAAAGCAGGATCAAAAAACCAACAGACACTGGTAATAATGGGCAGGCCGACAGAAGCAAGAGGCTCGTAGCAAAATGCACAGAAAAAACAATCAACTGAGACAAACTCAAAACTAACAAAACCGAAACCAAAGTAACAGAAAATACACATCACAGACCCACAATACTGACAAATAGTTGCTTTATTGTCAGACTAAACTTACCTCAAATAAAGGTCAGATTTTCTTTTCAATATAATATTAAGATTAATAACTAATTAAATGAATTTTTTATAAGCCTTTTCAATCATCTTTAGCAAGGATGCCAATAAATCTGGAGGGCACTGTACATGTACATATCCCTACATGTCCAAAGACATGTCCTGAAGCCCATTCTGGAGAATACCACTGCAGTTAAAGTAATCACAATTAAGCAGATGGTCTTGTTGAAGCCACAAGATACTTTCTCAGAAAGGCCTCTGTGCTTACTTCATTTGTTTTAACAACAAATATTACCTCACTGATAAAATGGCATGTGAGATATGTTACAAAAACACATCACATCTTTCAGTGATAGTTTCCACATGTGTTTGTCTTTCAGGAGGATCTTTAGTGTCAGTTTCAGGCTAGGACAACCCCCTATTTTGGGCGTGTGCTTGGTGCCCCCCTGGGAAACCGCATCCCGTACTACACATGATCAGATTCCCTTCTGTGATTGACATGGAAAGGTTACTCTTTTCGTTAATTGCATAATCATGTTTGTTTTCTTAGGTGACTTTCCTTTCTAAAGTGACATGTGATGCTTCCAGCTGGACGTCTTTACAAATTCCAAAACCAATTTATAAAACTGGATTTTGACAGGAGCAACTGAGATAAAGCACCAAGTTCAATGGTAAAAAATACACAGTCCCCTACCCAGGATCTCAACCCATGACCCTCAGGTTGGGAAACCCCTCCTGAAAACTATACAGTTTTCTGGCCCCAATGACCTGCATAAAGTTGTTGGCATTTTGATCAAATACCAAGGCAGACACAGAACAGAATTCTAAGGTGTATTTGGGTGTGGTGTCAGAAAAGGGTAATTTGACGTTAAAATGAACCCAGTATGGGTTTCACCTATAGGAAAATAGAACAGTCCCATTGTTTTCCTACAGACTGACACCCTTTGTAATACATGGGTTTGACCACCCATGTAGATCCTGCCTCCTCAGTGTGAACTACATAAGGGAGAAAATTGTTCTGTTCTGGGTTTTTCCTAACTGTTCAGACTATTTTCATTTCAAAGCTTAAGAATATAATTGAAAGTTTAACAGGTACAACTGAAAATGCAAATGATTAACTTCTACGGTTAATGTGTTTGGATGAGACAAATACATATAAAAATAGCAAAAATATATCCTGATTGTGAAAGAATAGGGTTTTTATTTTCAAATGTCTGAATCTCCTCAGTGGTCAGGAAGTTAAGGCTGGGTATTGCTGATGAGATAATTTAGAGAATTTAAACATTAATCAAAAAGGCAGACAGCGCTTTATTAATCACAAATGTTCATCAACCACTAAAACAAGAATAAAATTTAAATTTAGTTTTCATATTTTTTCAGTTCCACATTATTTCAGGTATATTTTATTTTTGTACTATACAGGAAATGGTACGAAGAATCAAAGGATTTGTCAAACATCCCTTTTTCTGCATATCCAACTATATTTCTCACTATACTCCAAATTCACTGCATAGCCAAATTAAGCAGAGATAACTGTTTCTACACTGAAGAGTGCCACCACAGAGAAGCCACCATTGCCATCTTTTCATTACTAGACTTTCAAACAGTGCCAATAAATTTTAAGGAAGATCAAAAACAATTAGTCTGGTCTGTACCCAATTAAATGCAAATTTTCTGTGTCTGTGGGTTAGCAGCTGTGTTCAGGCCACATATTCCTGAAATAACAGGAGAGAGCATAAGACAAAACACATTTGAGCCTGCAAACGTCTACAAATGTCCGTTTTTTCCACTCCCTGGTTTTGGCCCCCCACCAGCCTCTGTTCCCCATAGATTGCTTATCCTGTCTCTTCTCTGAGAAATCTTATAACTCACCATTTAGCAAAACATACTATCTATCATGCAGCTGTTAAATTCCTGTCTACTGAGGGATAGACCTCCCTATTTTAACAAAGGCCATACAGCACTGGTGGTTGTACAGGGGAGGAGTAGGAATATGTCAGACTTGGCTCTCAATGAATGTTTTTCACCATGAACCTCAAGTCACCTCATCATTCTAAGTTTTCCTCTGTTGATATTCTCATGAGTGATAATCTGAGCCTGGTTTGTTGTTGTGTAAGTGTAGCTACTTACAATATCATCGCAGTCACAGTTTTATTGCTGCTGCCAACAGATTTGTGCTTGCTGCAGAAAACAGTGACATACTCCAGGGTATTTGCAAGTATATGGAGTATACCCATCTACATTTCTGGGGATGTACAGTATGCCTACATATTACCATATAATACTACTTATTACTGTTAATTATCATGGTGCTTAGAGTAGGGGTATTTCCACCTCCTCAGACAGTATATTTACCTCCTGAGTTACTACTACCCTACTGGTACAAGATGATTCCATTTGGACTTTTGTTTTATGCAGGTTGTTTTATGCAGTTTACATTGCATGTGCTTAATTGTCATTTGTTTTCTGCACAGAAAATTCTAATGGTTTGTACAGCTGGAGTTGGAGCAGAATTTCTACCGAATAAAAATGGATGATGCCGTTATTGTTATCGTCATCATCCATTTTCATCCAAAATGTATTTATATAAAGCTCATTGGTCATGGTTGCAGGAGTCGCATTCTATTTGGGGCTGAAACCTGCGACCAGGGTTCAAATTGTAGTTGAACACAGTGGGGGTACGATTCCCCCTTAAGCCAGGTGATTTTTGAAAATATTATGGATAAAATGCCTTGATTTTCAAAAAATAATGTCATTGGAGAAGGGAATTCCTATTTGAAAAGCAGCAGCTGTAATAATTAAAGTCATTGCCAGGGGTAGGCAAAATTTGTACAGAGGGAAATTTCATTTGGGTAGCATCACAATGCATTCTAAACAGTATATAGAATCTGTTGCTATATCAATGCTGTCAGGCTTGCTCTCAACAATTCTTTCCCTGCATACTTTAATTAGGTTTAATCCTTCAACATTAATACAGAATTATTTATTAAATATTATTAAAATTAAATTAATTCTAAGTTTGAGTAAGAGATTAAATGAGATGCACAAATCCCACACAGTTTTACCTTCTGTATATTCCCTGTGGTGCAATTAAATGCTACGCCAGTATCTTAGGCATCACTTCGCCTACATATACACCACGGGGGTCAGAGGCACTCTAATTTATAGTTTGTAGAAATGACAGATTTTAACTTTGTAGGAAAAACATATTGGGCTTTAGCAGTGAAATAAACTGTGATGCTAATAAATAACAGCTCTCAATGGTTTGAGGAGTGGTTTTTGCAGGGCATTGCAGCAGGCGAACTGATGGATCTGACTGCTGTGATGGGATGCAGGACATACCCCAGTGCTATGGTTCTCCACATGGAACGAGTTCAGAACGTTCCCCGTAGAATGTCAGATACAGCTCAAGATATGCCAGAAAGCAGAAATGCATACCAAACTTTCTGAACCAGCTAATGTATTATTAATTGGTATTGTGCTAGGAAGCTATATTCTACCATGGTTATACTGTCAAAAAAAGTAGTTGAGTGAAAGACTACAGACAACAGTATGAGGTTGTGAAACTAATGTGACCATGCCAAACAGCCATAGGATGCTGGTTACTGCATTATATTCGGTGCAGGAAATTTACTTTACATTACCTTTTTGCAAAATGATAATAATAATAATGCATTCATCATTAGTGAAAAAAATCTTTCAACAAGGGTGACTGACAGAGTATTGTGTGCCTCCTAATATCATATTAGAGCTAATGCAAATCTATTCTGTTTGAATCTGTCCATTTCCAAAGTCTAGACATCTCTACGAAAACAACTAAAGTGATTCAAGTTATATCTTCAAGAAAAAAAAAATTAGAGATGAGGAAAACTTATGAGGAAGTCTTAGACATATTACTGATGGTTATAGCAGGAAAAGCAGATGGTTATAGCAGGAAAGGCAGATGCAAAAACCATGTGTTCCCGCAAAGACATCACACAAGATGATTCAGAAACAAAAATTGTGTACTGTTTCCCTATGATGACGTGATGCCCTGATGTAAGTGTGGACAGTGATCGACATTCCCAGTGTTAGAACATAATTAGTCAGAAGTAATAATAAGAGCCTATTGTTCCTGAACAGTCCTACAGTCATTCTGGTCATGAATAACTCTGGACCATGCCTCCGGAGTTCCCCCAAATTAAACAAGCAAAAAATCTGCAAAGAGAGAGAATCGGTTAAGCTCGGAAAATAAATCGGGCAGCAAACTAAGCTAAAAAGGGGAAACAAAGTGACCAGCCTAAAACTGCACACTAAGTTTCTGTTGATCTGTTCTCGCTGCTGGAATACCTGCCTAGAGTCAACAGGGAGTAACTGTGAGCTTTACACCCAGGCAGACAATTACCGTCAAGCCCAATTCTTCAGTTTGACCCCAGAATGCACGACCAACACATTTACAAAAAAAAAAAAACACCAGCATGCCAACCCCAGCCCCTGCCAGCCAAACAGGCAACAGGAAACCAGTCATCTCACACAGCCTCTGAGCCTCTGACTCAAGTTTCATATACAGTATTGTCCCTTTCTAAAAAAATAGATCTGCGAGGAACTTTGCAACAGTACAATCGCTCTTGTGAAACAAACCCACCATCCCGTCAACCACATGGGCAGGTCTCCATCAAAGGAACATGATTCAGTAATTCAGCTGAAGTCCTGGGTCTTAAGCAATAACCACATATTGTTATGATTAGAGCCACATACACCTCAAGCTCTGCTACACAGGTTGTGTATCATCTCCTTTTACTGCAGGTCCTAATGGTCCTGTCAGAACTTTTGAACTTTTTTTCCCCAGAGTGGGCATTCCAAATCCTACAGTGCAACAGCACATATTACCTGCTGTAAGATTTGTTTTCAGTTTTGTTTAAAATTGTTAACGGCTGAGAAGGGACTGCAGATGCTGACCCCTGTTGCCGAAACAGGTGCACAGATCCACCCACCATGGACAACCAGGAGACAGAGTCACAGTTATGTAGGACTTTCATGGGCGAATGGCTCATGCTCCACTGACCTTCCCTTTGCTATACTTCTACCCCAATCATGGCAGCCCTTTACCCCATGCACCCCCTAATGCTGCATTAATACTGACACTGTGCATGAGAAAGTGCCCCACACTGCACACTAGGCCCACTATATGCAAGATGATTTCCCCCATGTATGAACACCACATAGACACACACAACAAATAATGGTTGGCCTGCACTGAAATGCCAGGCCTCCACTGTGTCACAAAATAAAGCAAACAGAGCAAAAAGAAACAAATGGAGTGCTGCTGATCACCATCTTCCAGACTGCTGCCTCGGGACACTGTCGGGACTCCGATGTTCTGGGTTCCCTCCGGGATTAGGATCAGTCAAGACTGGGGAGGAAAAAGCACAGCAACAGGTCACCCAAACTGCCTGGCTGGACAGATTCTCTGCATAGGGCATGCACACACAAGTTTCTCCCTTCCGGAATGAATCCCTTACTCCCTTAACCCACTGTGCCTCCTGCCCAGCTCAGGGTGCCGCCATTCCACCACTCATGCTCCCCTTCCTTGCCCCGCTCTTCAGCCTGCCCCCTCCTTCTGCCACAGACTAAATCAAGATAAATCAATAAATAGCCCAATAAACAGAATAACAGAAATGCCAGCAACACAAAAAAACCAAAACAAAAATCCAAACTAAACCGAAAACAGCCCAAAAACAGCCAAACTCCTGAATACCTGTGACTCTGTCTGATCAGTAACACGGAACAGCTGCGCAAACTTTCCAGCAGACCGACCGGTGAATTAACCGATTCCCCAATTATATACCGCACCCGGGTTCCCCAATTATTCAATTTACAGGAAGCTCAGACCAGGGCTGCAGCTGTCAGGCTTACCTCCTGACAGGAGTAAAAATGAAACATTCAATTTTTTGCTCAACCTTGATCTGTGTATTTCTGCTTCTCAGGGGAAATCTATGTCCCATGGAAATTTTCAGCAATTTTATGGATGTTTAACTTAAATCTGCACACTGCCAGTACAGTCCAAAGAAATAATTACTGTTTAAATTTAATGGCCTTGACTAGAGCACAGGATACCAAAAGAGGGTTAGCCTGATCTCAGTGTGTTATGTTATTGTTGTTTATTACTCAGTTGGTCTGTGTTTGAAGGACTCTTGTACACCTCACCTCAAAAACATCGCCTTAAAAATATAGCTGGCTTCACTGTTTTATAATTAGATGCTAGTGTGTTGGTTATTCACACTGAAGATCTTACATAAATCAAACACTTACAGAGAAATGTAAGTCTGTTGAGAACTTGTGACAAATATGTTTAATCTGCAGTGAAAAGATAAACAGAAAACCTTTAGATAATATTTTTTCTGTGCAGTACCCTATTACCATTTATTGGTAGGATTTCTGGGGCAGCTATAGAATCAAACCTGTAACAGAATGTATTCTTACAGTACAATTTTGTGATAGAGCACAACAAGCCGATGTAACTTGTTTCCTCAAGAGACACTTTAAAACCAGCCTGTACGCTGTGTCTCTAGTAGTAAATGTGTGTCCTGTTTTATTTAGTTACTGCATATACATGCATTCACAAGGTACATAGCATGCTGGCGAAGTATTGTGTGATATCCAGGCTATATAGGTTATTTATTTCAATGCAGTTTCATCAATGCAGTGTAAAGTTTGTAACGTTACACCAATTTATATTGGGCATGCATTTAGCTACTTAACTAAATAAATCCCCATGTTGAATTTTCTCCAACCCATAAAACTGATTTTACATCCTATTGATAAGGATGACGTGATAAGTGAAAAGACATTGTCGTTCAGATTCGATAAGTAGAACTTTGCTAAAAGTCACAATCAGAAGCTCAGAGCATTAAGCATCGGACGATATAAAATGGATAACCTCAGCGAGGGGGGCATACAAGAATTGCAAACAAGGAACAAGACCACAGAAACCCTTTTCCCAACCCTTTCTCCAAAAACTGAGAACCATTTTTCATTACATTACTTCCATTACATTTCCCGTCACGTCACTGACCATGTATACCTTCTCGTGCAATAGCCATTACAATTGGTGATATACATATTTACATTAAATATAATTACAGTCCGTCCTATAGGCACCTGGACACCATGGCCCCTAGCAGCCAGGCATGTGCCACCGTTCCCAGACGGACAGCCCTGCATAGATGCAGGCACACCCCAGCCAGAGCCACCAGCATACACCCCAGCCACACAACCACTACACCACCCCAGAATCACAGCACCGGACAACAGGCCAGAAAAGAGCAAAGGGAGGTGCCACCGCTCAAGTTCACTGCAGCTATTTGTGCCCCCAGCAAGTGCCATCATTGTCACCATAGAGGTTGGCATAGTCTACAACTTGGCCAGAGCGCTGATGTGCAGTAAGGAAGAAGAGACAGGATGGGACACATGGTGTTCAATTCAGTTCAGTTCAATTTTATTTGTACAGTGCTTTTTACAACAATTTGTCACAAAGCAGCATTACAATTGATCCCTGGCCTGGAACCACCTCAGAGCAAGTTAAGGCAACAGTGGCGAGGAAAAACGCCCTGACAAACAGGAAGAAACCTTGAGCAGAACCTGGCTCAGAGGGGGAGCCCATCTGCTTCTGCCAGGTGCAGGGTATACAACGGGCAGACAGGAGAGTGGAGATGGCTGATATAACTCTTACTGATTCAAATGATAATTGAAACAATAACAGGAACAACAAGTACAATAACAGTGATCATAACAGTTTTGGTAGAATATCCAGATTTGTTGTATAACAGTAAATATGGTAAGTAGGGTCCAGTTCTTGACACAGGGAGGGAGGCAGAGGCGGGACAGGCAGGACAGAAGAAGATAGCTGAGCCAGGGCTAGGCTGCAGTGTTTGGGCTTCAGCTCCAGGCAGGTGCCCAGAGCAGGGAGATTAAAACAGAGTAAACCGTTGATTAGTGGATGGTAAAATGCATGGAGGAAAAATCAGAGAAACAGGAAAGGAGAGGGGGGAAAAGAGGTGCCCATGTGCAACAAAACCCCAGCAGCCTAACATTGTAGCAGCATACCAAAGAGACATAGGGCATGGGGTCAGCATAGTCATGAGGGTGATCTTAAGACAACACCAAACCATGGCAGAGCAGATTAACAGAGTCTCTATTCCATGATGTAGTGACAGTAATGACCACTCAGTTCAACCAGATACTCTATGATCCATGCTAACGCCAGGCCGTGTCCCTCAACTAAAGGATTTACTGAATAGGAATGTTTTGACCTAAGTCTGAAAGGAAGAGAGAGAGTCGTCTCCCTGAAGTTCAGTTGGTAAGTTGTTCCATAGGAGAGGGGCTCGATATGAAAAGGCTCTTCTGCCTATGGTACCTTTACCCACTCTCGGAACATTGAGAAATCCTGCATTTTGGGAGTGAAGTGATCGCTGGGGAACGTAAGGGTGGTGAATGTCCTTAAGGTAGGGAGGGTCGAGCCCATTCAAAACCTTATATGTGAGAAGTGGTATTTTGAAGTCAATGCAAAATTTGATGGATAACCAGTGAAGAGAAGCTAGAACTGGGGTGATGTGCTGAAAGCTTTTTGTTTTGTTTTTTTTTTTTTTGTTAGGATTCGGGCAGCTGGAGGAGCTTTAGGGAGGCATTTGCACATCATGACAAGAGGGCCTTACAATAGTCTAGTCTAGATGTAACAAAAGCATGGACTAAGTTTTCTGCATCCTGAGCTGACAGAATTTTCCTGATTTTGTCTATGTTCCTCAGATGGAAGTAAGCCGTTTTAGAGGTGTTCCAAGAGATAAGTCAGGATCAATAATGACGCCAAGGTCCCTGGTGACTGCAGTTGAAGCCACAGAGACACCATCAATGTGCAGAGTGATGTCAGAGAGCCTGCTACTGATGGACTTTTGGCCAATAACCAACATTTCAGTTTTATCTGAGTTTAGGAACAGAACATTTTTGGCCATCCATTCCTTTATATCTTTGAGGCAGGTTTCCATTTTTGATAATCCCAGGAAGGCATCAGGTTTGGCTGATATGTACAGCTGAGTATCATCCACATAACAGTAGAAATTAATGCCATGTTTACGGATAATATTGCCAAGAGGTAAAATATACAAGGAAAACAACAGAGGTCCAAGCATGGATCCTTGTGGTATTCCATATCTTTCTCCAGAGCGATTTGAAGACTTATTGCTAATATGCACAAACTGGTGACTTTCCCGAAAGATAAGACCTGAACGAAGAGAGGACATGTCCATTTATGCTAACAATATGTTCAAGTCGGTCTAATAGAATATGATGGTTGATGGTATCAAAGGCTGAACTTAAATCTAGGAGCACAAGTAAGGAGATACAGCCATTGTCAGTGGAGAGAAGAAAATCATTAAGCACTTTGAGCAGAGCAGTTTCAGTTCTTTGATGAGGTCTAAACCCAAACTGAAATGTTGTGAGTCTGGAGAAAGGAGCAAAGTTGTTTTGTTACTGCCTTTTCTAAGATCTTTGAGAGAAAAGGAAGATTTGAAATTGGCCTATAATTACGTTTGGATTTAGACTGGTCTTTTTGAGAAGAGGTTTGACAACTCAAAAAAACTGCTCCTTTGAAAGACTGAGGTACAAGGCCAGACGTAAGGTATTGTTAATATTTAGTAAGGGTTTGCCAATTTAAGTAGCAGCTGTTTCAAGAATTGTGTTGGCATAGGTCTAGCATGCAATAGGAGCAGTTGCTAGACTTGACGATGGAAAAGAATTCTTCTGTAATCAATGGGTGTTAAGGAATCTAAGCATTGGACTGGCCAAAGAGACAGGTTTGCTGAATTGGAGACTGAAGAAGCCAGGTTGGAGACAGCAGCAGAGGGAAGCTTTGCTATTGAATCTCTGATCTTTATGATTTTGCTATTGAAGAAATTCATAAAGTCATTACTACCGTGAATTTTAGGAATGCAGTGGTAACCCCCTATAGTCTTATGAGCACAGTGCAGTCCTAGGCATTCCTGAAGTACCCATCAGAAGTACAACATGCCTGAATTCTCCATGGCCAGTCATACAAGGCATAGCTCAGACCAGAACTCTGTAGAAGCCAGTCTCCTTTCTCATTCCCGGCCCCTCCCCTAGACCCTGCAAACCAAGGAATAGGCACCAGCTTCATGGTGGCAGCTCTCAGTCAGCGCTGCCACCAGCTTCATGGTGGCAGCGCTGACTGAGAGCACCCCCGTTCACACCGGACCAACCACCCAGAAACCGTATCACACCCTGCACTCCACAATGCCCCAGTGCCCAACACCGCCAGAGCCAACCATACATGCATCACATGTCAACCTTGTTAATGAAGTGCCTAAGTGTGTTATTAAACACACAGGTACAGATCTCCTCCACACAAAAGTATGAAGCATATACCTAATTTGTTTGAAGTCTACCAGAGTCATTCATATTTTAGGTACCATCCATCCCTCCCCTGTGCATATTGTCTCCTATACTCCTGATTGTCTCCAGTTCTCTTATCATATCTCTAGCAGCAGTGTCTTCTATTATATAATAGTTTTTAACAAAAGTCTTGAACTTATTTAATCTTAGTGCATCTTTTGTTTTTGCATCTTGAAAATAAGAGAAGAACAGTTATGTTATGTATCTTTGGACAGTTATCTTTAGGAACAATTAAGACTGCTTCGAAACACTGCCACGTCATCTGATGTTTTGAAACAATTAAGACCGTGTCCAAACATTACCACAGCTGAGTCTTAGAAACAAGCAAGACTGTTTCCAAATGCTTTGGCAGCTAACTCGTCCTCACAGATTCACTATGCACTGTTACTCCATTCCAGTCTGCTCTCTCACCCACAGAAGGCACTTTCACCGTTGGCGATGGAACCTCACCTACCTCCACTACCCCTCGCTCACTCCCGGTGTCAACTTCACTGTCGCAGAGGGACTACGGAACTGCCAGTCTGCCACTCGGAAGGCAGACTTCATCTCAGCCTATGCCTCCCTTCTCTCCTTACATTTCCTCGCCCTTACCGAAGGGCTCTCTTTTCTTCCCCTCTCCATCTCTGCTTTTGAATACCACTTAATCCACTATCCCATTAGGCTCTATATCGTTGTTCTCGTCCTCCAGGGCTCCTTGGAAGCTTTCTTGATGAGCTTGACACTCTGCTCAGCGCCTTCCCTGGAGACGGCACCCCACTGATTATTCTGGGAGACTTCAACTTCCACCTGGAAGCCTCCCAGTCTGCCACCTTCCTACCTTTACTCCACTCTTTTGACTGCTCCCTGCTGCACTCTCCTCCGACCCACAAGTGTGGCAATGTTCTCAACCTCATCATCCTGAGGAATTGCTCATCCTCGGATCTCACGGTGACCCCTCTACATCAGTCTGACCACCACTTCATTTCCTTCTTCCTCCCTCTTTCTCTCCATCCTGCCTCCCCTCCACCCTCCCTGTGTGTTACGGTCCGCCGTAAAATCCGCTCCATTTTTTGATGAGAAGATCACTGACATCCACAGTACCTTCACAACCGCCTCCACCCTTCCTCGTTCCCCTCTCCCTATACTCTCTCCCTGTTTCCCTACTTTCTCTCCCCTCTCTGCCTCTGATGTCTCCCAGCTCCTGCTCTCCCAACGTCCTACTACCTGTGCTCTTGACCCGATTCCCTCTTCTCTCCTCCAGGCAATTACACCAGACATCTTTCCATTCGTTGCCTCTCTTGTGAACTCCTCCTTGTCTTCTGGATGCTTCTTCTTTCTTTTCACAAAACAGTCTGCTGGACCTCCACCAGTCCGGCTTCAGAAATAGCCACTTGAGTGTGACCACACTGCTCTCTGCCAGTGAGTCACTTCATGCTGCACGAGTGGCCTCTCTCTCCTCTGTCCTGATTCTCCTAGACCTTTCTGCTGCCTTCGACACGGTTGACCACCCCATCCTCCTGTCCTCCCAGGCAGCAATGGGGATCTGCGGTACAGCCCTTGACTGGATTAAGTCCTACCTCTCCGGTCACTCCTTCCAGGTCACCTGAGCTGGTGCAGTATCGGCGCCTTGTGCCCTTGTCACGGGTGTTCCTCAAGACTCAGTCCTTGGTCCCCTTCTCTTCTCCTTCTGTACTCGTTCTCTTGGCCCTGTAATCTCTGCTCATGGTTTATCATACCACTGCTATGCTGATGACACTCAACTGTACCTCTCCTTCTCCCAATCGGACACACAGGTCTCTGCTCACATCTTGGCTTGCCAGAGGGACGTCCAGAGCTGGATGGATAAGCACCATCTTAAGCTCAACCCAGGCAAGACTGAGCTGCTCTTCTTTCCCGCTCCTTCCTCTCCCATCTTGCACTTTTCCATTTCTCTTCGGGACACCCTGGTTTCATCTTTGTCTTGTGCGAAGAACCTTGGAGTGGTGATCAACAACAGACTGTCACACTCTGAGAACATTGTGGCGGTGAGCTGGGCATGCAGGTTATTCCTGTACAACATCTGGAGAATTCACTTCTTTCTCACCACCTACTCTACTCAGCTTCTGGTCCAAGCAATGGTTCTGTCCCACCTGGACTACTGCAACGCCCTTCTCACTGGCCTTCTGGCATTCGTCATCAGACCCCAGCAGCTCATCCAGAATGCTGCAGTTCGTCTGATCTACAACCTCCCTAGACAGTCTCACGTCATCCCTCCTGCTCACTGCACTCCACTGGCTGCCTGTTATGACTTGCATCAAAGTTAAAACTTTGGTGCTAGCATACCAGGCTGTTAAGGGGACAGCTCCAGCATACCTCCAGAAGGTCATCAGACCCTACACCCCTGCCAGACCCCTCTGCTCTGCCAACTCTGGACACCTGATGCCTCCCCCTCCCAACCCTCCACTTCCAGCTCACATCTGCTGTCTGTCTTGGCCCCCTGGTGGTGGAATGACCTTCCCATGGAGGTCAGAACAGCAGAGACACTGGCCACCTTCAAGCGCAGACTGAAGACTCACTTCTTCAGGCTGCACCTCTCCCCTCCCCTCCCTTGCTCTTTGTAATGTCTCTGCACTTATCTGCACTTATTTTTAACTGTGATTTGTTTTTAACTTAGGTTGTTGTTAATTTTCCCCTTAGATAGTCTATAGGGGAGTCCTGATCTATTTTGTCACCTTTGGCACTTGGGACTTTACCCCTCTCTAGGGTTATCTTTGCACTTTTTGTACCATTCATTTGCACTTTGCCTTGTAAGTTGCTCTGGATAAGAGCGTCTAACAAATGCCTTTTATGTAAGTAGTCTGCAATATGTCTGCTTTTAAGAAGTGGACATCAGTGTCTGGTTATAAACAAATATGTTATACTTCCTCAAATGTCATTATAGTAAACATTTTTCTTAAATAGCAACGACTTTGAAACAGGGAAATTTAAAGTAGGCTACTACTTTTTTCTGGTTATTATGCAGCAAGTAGCTTGCAGGAGGAAGCTATATTAGTAAAATGAAAACATAAGTTATGTGTCATTTTTGCCCAACCATTGAGGATCATATATTTTTAAGAGGGTCGTAAAGTATTTGCAGATAATACAATGTAACTACAAGATGGTTGAACTGTTTTATATCCTGACATATATTGTTACATATGTCCAGTTTTTCAAAACGAACTTATTGTAGACTACTTGTTATGACATACATGTATTTCACCAGCAGACATCCCCATCACAAGTGTTTCAAAACAGTTTCGAAACTTGTTCCTAACATTTAGATGCCAAAGCATTTGGAAACAGTCTTGATTGTTCCCAAGAGTCAGCTGTTGTAGTGTTTGACCACAGTGTTTGAATTGTTTCAAAGCATCAGATGATGTGGCAGTGTTTCAAGGCATTCTTAATTGTTCCAAGGAGTCAGCTGTGTTAGTGTCTCGAAACAGTCTTAATTGTTTCAAAGCATCAATTAACGGTGCAGTGTTTCAAAACAGTCTTCAATCAGTCAATCAATCAGACTTTATTTATGTAGCGCCTTTCATGCAGGGTTGCAATGCAAGGTGCTTAACACTACAATATAATACAACAATAAAAAGAATATAGATAAGGAAAAATCAATAAAATCAATAAAAATCAATAAGGATCAATAAAAAAGCAATAAAAATCTAATAAAAATCCCAAAATCAACAATGAAAATCATAAAATCAATAAGTAAAAACAAACAATAAATAAAAACAAGTAAAATGTATTAAGAGCCTGCTAAGCTAAAAAGGTATGTCTTGAGATTTCTTTTAAAGGAGTTAAGATTGTGATGGCCTCAGCTCTTGTGGTAGGCTGTTCCATAGGACCATAGACACTGACTGAATGCTGCCTCCCCATATTTCATTGTCCTCACCCTGTGGACAACTAAAAGGCCAGTGTCAGAGGACCTCAGCAATCTAGGAGGGGTATAGACTAAAAACAAGTCCAACAAGTATTCAGGCGCGATTCCATTAAGAGATTTAAACACCAATCGAAGGAACTTAAAATCTATTCTAAAACTGACTGGCAACCAATGAAGGGACTTCAGGACAGATGAGATGTGTGCTTTCCTTTTGGTCTTGGTCAGCACACATGCTGCTGCATTCTGAATTAACTGTGGCTTATTAATAGCTTTTTTTCCAGCAAAGAGAGCATAACAGTAGTCATGCCTGGTAGTAATAAAAGCATGCATAAATCTCTCAGTATCTGCCTGGGAGATAAATGGTTACACTTTAACAATATTTCTCAGGTGATAAAAAGCATTTTTAATGACACTATTGATGTCAGCTTCAAAATTCAATTCAGAGTCTAGAAGCACGCCATGATTTTTTGCAAGGGGCTTGGCATGTTGAGTCAGAGATTTCAAGTTAGCGAACAGTATCTTTCTCTGGGCCTTTGCTCTGATAATTAAAACTTCTGTCTCATCTTTGTTCAATTGTAAGAAGTTGTGTAACATCCAAGAGTTGATGTGATCATTGCATTGAACCAGTTTATCAGTAGGGCTGATGTCATTGAGTGATAATGAAATGTATAATTGTGTCATTGGCATGGCTATGAAAATTAATCCCATGCTCTCTGATAATGTTTCCCAGTGGCAGCATATAGAGGCTGAACAACAGAGGTCCCAGAATGCAGCCTTGAGGAACCCCATATGTAGAGCTAGTTTTAGGAGAGGAGTGGTAATCAAGGGAGACAAAAAATCTCTGCCGGATAGATACCTCCAAAACCGATCTAAAACTTAATTGTTTAAATTGTTCTGAGGCACCAGTTGTGTCAACATTTCGAAACAAGCTGTATCAATGCATATTCCTCCATGCCACCAGTCCAAAAAAAAAAATCTAAAACAACAATGATAACAACCTGTACAATAATGCAAAGAGCTTTAACTTCTCATAATTGCAAAGCACATTTAACGTGGCTGTAATTACAAAACACATGCAGCAAATTGTACAAAAGAAACTACAGGTAGTTAACTAGAGGAGCTAAATAACATCTAGATAAATGTAACTACCCCAGCTATACCCATTCTGAAGTAAATGCGGTGCTACAAGTCTGGACAGTAATAGATTAGTTAATGCACCTGTCACAATAGATAGGTAGCCTATGTGTGTAGCTACTGTAAAATTCAGAGGTGATGTTTAAATTGGTAATATGAGCAAGGACACATTATGGCCGTAAGCTAGGTAATTAACATTATCTCTTTCCCTCGACTTTAAATCGCTGCACAAAACCTGTTCTAACAAATTGATTTGTTGAAGGATTAATCTAAAGGATTTTTCCCAGCATATTCCAAGGACTGAGTGCAGTGCAGACATGGCACTCTAGTCAGGTGACCAGATCAAAATGGTCCCAGATTTCTTCATTCAAGCATCATCTTGTATGTATGATATTTTCCCTCAAAGGTATGATCCTGTCTTCCAATTTATGTGAATTTCTTGAATGTACAAATATGTTTCTAGGCAAGTGCTACAAATTATAGCCAACAGAATTAAACATTTAATTTATGAAACAGAAATAGGTTCGAATTTTGCAGAAAATTAGTTCTCAGGAAGATCTCAAGGTTATGTATGTATTGTTATTTAATTACTTATGTAGTTTCTTTTTCCAAGAATACCCTGGTCCCAGCCAATCAAAAATGGGGACAATTTAGGTCATACTTCAGTGGGGGTTGATATTTAAGCAATATCACACTCGAGGTCGTGCTGTTATACTGAATATCTGTGATTCGGACATAAGACATAAGATTCGGAAGATAATCACAGCTGTGCTGATATTTAGAATAACAGCACGACCTCAAGTGTGATGTTGCTTTTATACAACAGTTCCACAAACAAGGCTGTTTATCAAGTAACAATAATTTGAGACAACAAATTTTTCTTTTGTCATTTATTCGGCTCCACAGACAAAAATAGTTCCTTCAGGTTACATTTACACGTGTTGTCAAGCAACACATAAACAGTTTCTAGACTGCAGGTTGCATAGCTTGCTAGCTAGCTACCTGCTTTTTATTATACATGAAAAGGCTAGCTAGCTACATTCTTTCATACCCAACAGCTGGCATTATTACAGTTTAAACAAGGTAAACTGTATTTAGAACATTTACATATATCTAACTTCATCTTGCAAAAGGAAAACATTGAAATAGCAGACTAAGGGGAAATATATCAAATAAAAGTGAAACACTGAAGACTGGAAATTACAATGTAAGTTAATTTTCCTTTGTATTTCCCCTGTAAAGGTTATATAGTAGTTGTGAAACAGTGATTTGTTAATTATTCATACTTTTTAATTAATGACTTAATTGTGCAGTCAGCGATTCTAAGTACATGTCACCCATAGCAAGCATTTTCATAAAACATTTATGCAAAGACTCCAGTTGACTTCCAAGGGGCACTGTGACAGCCACAGTCACTTTGACCACTGTGGTAGTGTGGAACCCTGTGAAATGTATTTATCAAGTGCAGAGGCTATAAAAAAGTGCTACCAAATAAATAATGTCCCTAACAAAGGAAAAAATAGTTATTAAAAAAAAATAGTTAGAAACAATTTGGCTATGCCTTAAGTTATACTCCCTTGTGAACGCACATTTAGACACGTAGCTGTTTCTATTATACTCCTTTTTTAGTCCACTTGGAGTCCGCTTCCACACATGTGCAGTAGGCCTGCGTCTACAGGAAGAACTCCAGTCCAGTCGGTGGTGATAATGCACTTCAGCTGGTTATCCAACTGTCTATAAACACAAAAGACAAAAGAAGAAGAACTGATTGTCTTTTTTTTTTTTAAGGATGAATTGTAAAGATGCAGGTAATGACGAATGTCCTCGCACAGCCTGTCTTCAAATTCAGCATCCATCTTGGTTATCCAGCGCATGAGTAGTTTGTGCTCTTGTAGCATAGAAGCCGCATGGACCCAGCACAAAAAATTGGAGGGTACGTAGAAATCTGCACAGGGCCTCGCGTACACCCTCTGATGACAAAATTTATCTCACGCGGACCCTCACATATTCTCAGACACGGAAAGTATAACACCGAATTTATAAGGCCCAATTTCAAGTTTGCGCTGACTAAACCAAAGGAGTTCTATGCACCCCACTTTAAGGCTGTAGCTCCTCCCCTAGCCTAAACCACGTCAAGTTTAATCAATTAACTTCACATCAGCCAAAACATCATAAATGAGCAATAAAGATAACGTGGTACCATTTAAGTGAATAAACTAAAACACAAAGAAAGAAAATAAAGGCATTATAAATTAATTAAATAAAAATTACATATCACTACAAATTACCCCCTGAACACCCACACCAAAGTGGTAGTTCCCATCCACCCGTGTCAACAATAGATAGATAGATAGATAGATAGATAGATAGATAGATAGATAGATAGATAGATAGATAGATAGATAGATAGATAGATAGATAGATAGTTTTATAAATGAGGCCCCAGAACCTTTTGCTGGGATAGCAAAAGAAGTAATGAAATGCAGAGGATCAACCCAATCCTGCAGGCTGTGTTATTGTGTCATTCAGAACCTCTGTCACTGCTATGAAAGAGAAAACAGGTCACTGTGACTGACCCTCAAGTTTTTATGGTCAAAGTTGTTGTGTTCTAAAACCACTTTTATGGAGGGTCCTAAATGACAATGACAGTTTGTAAGTAACCAAATGTTTGCCAAACGTTTAAAAACTTGCTACATTTCCTTTGGGCTAAATATGTGTTAGCTAAACTCCTTGTGTATCAATGTTTAATTACTATTATTACATCTAAAAGTGTAAAAAAAATTAACAAAAAGCTAAAGAATGAGGGATCATAAATCAGACAACTTACTTAACTACCATGTTGCTAAGATGGATATCTGCACTCATCACATGTTCCTTATTCACATGTCCTCACACCTCACACCTCACCACTATGTTCTGTAGCAGCAGGAAGTAAGAAATAATAAAGTAATAAACATTCAGGCCCTGGGAGCTGGATTACAGCCAAATAAGTATATATCATATACCTATTCAATCAGTCAAGCGGCTTGAGATTCTGTTGAAATACCGCTCTGAACTGTTGAGAAATGTTTCCGAGAATTAAAAGACACTCAGGTGTTGATTGCCACAATTTTATTGTGGCACTATAATGCCATTTTAAATTCAGATGTGTTTCAAAGGTCCCCTCCAGAGATGCAAGATATAACACAGGTGAGAATTATTGCAGTGGCACTGGCCTTGGAATGTTACCCTTACCTCAGTTTTGTTGTAATGTTTGCTGTGATGTTAATCACAATAAAATGAGGTGGCTGTCTATTGCCAGATTATTGCCCCCTGAGAAGTTCTGAACTATCTGTACGACAAAAACATCTTGATTGGTACAGGGCAATTTTAAAATGAACAAAGATCAAAAGACGAAAAAGAAGAAAAAGGAAATGAAAGGAGCGTACTGAGTAGTCTTACATTTTATTAATTGCAAAACAATGTTTAAACACTCTGCTTATCACATTTTGAGTTTTTAGTGTTGGTGCTTAAGAATGTAGATCAATGATAAAAGCATTTCAGAATGAAAAGCATTTAATGTTCTCTGTATTGTTGTAACTCATGGCAACACTACTGCAGCTGTAGTATTTGGTTACTGATAATGAAGATGAAATATTTGCATTAATGGATCACTGTCATTGTGGTAATATGTCAAACACAAATATTCATTTCTTCAGACTGTACTGCTGTCATTATGCACACCACCCCTTGATAACCTTGTATTGGCTGTACGACTTTAAGATGCTGGGGACCCAACAATGCACAATCTTTTCCGCACCACTTGATCGTCTTTTGGTCATCTGAGGGAAATAAGGTCACCGGAGGGACATCCATTCAAAGGATCAGAGGATCGATCCCAGTGGCTGGTCAGCGAGCAAGGACGCCCGTGCGTGCAACCACTGCAAACCCTCACTGGATGATGTAAACAGGGAGCGGTATATGCATGTAGAGTTACCATGGCGTCACCGGGACTCCCGCCATGGTTCTAAGAAATGCTTTTGTGAGGGTGATGCACACCAGGGGGAGACCAGCATGGGGTCCTCACTCTGGTAATAAAGAAACAAAGAGAGGCCATTACTCACAACAATGGGGCCAATCTGGGTCCTAGTGAACGCACATACGCGCCTGAGAGAGCACCTGTTTTATGTGGGGCCCACACAGGCCGCGGGAGGAGCCCCTGCACCGGAGGAGCCCCTGCACGGCACTTTGTCTTGTGGCCCCCCGCCTGCTGCCATGCGGCACCACGCCACTCACAATGTAGCCAATATCTTCTAGACTGAAGACAGAGCCCAAAGAGCAACGATTAACTGCTGTAGACCAATATGAGCTTCACTGTGTTCACACCTGTGGGTTTGACTGCAGTCCACTACACACAGAGAGGGTTTAGGATTAAGGTGCAGCTGCCCCACTTTGCAGTTCGTCCTTAACTGTTCATACTGAAATCATGCTAATTTCAACCATTGCATTAGAAGTTGATTCCTGTTTCTGAATGATTCAAATCAAAATACGTAAATGACTTTCCACACAAAACATTTTCCAAGAAAATACCAACTCTGTTGAATCAACTTCCGTGTAAAGCATCCTCCTGCTTTTTCTCACATTCTGAGAACCTGATGGACACATCTTCCACAGCGCAGGATGAGTCATCCTTTGATCCAAATGCAGTCCAAAGACTCAGAGGTCAATTTTTCATAACTGACTTCATTGAATCACACACAATGTGCTCAAGGGGGGCTTTTATATCAAGGAGGGCTCTTCAAACATCGGGGCATTGTGCCAACATCATTTGTACACAAGCTAGACTAAAGGATAATGCACTCCTTTTTGTGAGTGTGTGCTTTTACCACAATAATTGTGTACAAAATAAGGTTCAACAAAATTAAAATATAGGTTGTTTTCAAGTACTAAAAATGACTTAAACTTACGCCAGCATTTGCTCAAAAGCAATATGTATTACAAAATGTTCAGTCAGTCACAAGTGAGAGAACACACTGTTGTAGTTCACAAAAATCATATGCTTGGATATAAACTGGTGGTCTCAGTCCTCATGTCTCAAAGAAATATTGTGTAGCAGAGGTAACTGCTCATATAAAGCTGACCCTGGTTCATATATCCTGTACCACAGAAAGTACATTCTCTGTAGTAAATGAAAGTGAATGTCATACCTCTTATCTTAATTTACAGGCATATGAATGTATTTGTCATGTCTGTGGCTTTGATTTTGTTTTCATTTTGTGCCATGTGCTATTGTTTTCATTTTGATGTGTTCGTTTTCCCCGTCCACTGTTTCCCTACTTGTCGGTTTGATTGCCGATTTGTTGCACCTGCCCCACTTGTTCACCTGTGTCTTGTTTGCTAGTTTGTCCTGTGTATTTGTACCCTGTTCGTTCGTTTGGTCTTTGCCAGTTCATCTCAGTGTTTTCTTCCTGTTTCGCAACCTGCCTTTTTCCTGTATTCAGCCTGCCTGTTTATTAATACCTGTCCCTGTTTTTAACTTTGGATTTTCTGATTTTGACCATCTGCCTGCCTGTTTACCTCTTTGACTCTGGACTGTATTTTTTGGTACCTTTGCTGTGTTTCCATGGTTTGACCCTGCCTGTCCCCGACTTTGACTTTTGTTCTTTGTGGCTGCTTAATAAACGCAATTTTATTATTCATCTCTGTCTATGATTGAGTCTCTGCCTGTGACAGAATTCACTTATTATGCATCTGATGAAGCTGTTACTGTCTTCATGAAACTAAAGTAGTGCTTGCCTGACAGGCATCTAATTGTTTTAAAGTCTATTAATATTATTTACAATTTAAAACTTTAAAAATGAAAGATAAATTACACTATACAGCATAATCACTGTTCAACCATAATATTGTTCTTCTTAAATACAAGCAAAACACGAATATGGTATTTTTGTTTGAATAAATGAAAACCAATGATTTTTTTCCAGGAAAGTCGTAACACTGATAAAATGTTTTTTTGACAGGAATCGACTTTTTGCTTCTTATCAGACATGCTGTATGTAAAGCAAAGGAAGTCCTATTGAGGCGATTGCTAAAATAAACAGTTCACACTACAGCACGCTAATTGCAATCCCACAGTGGAAGTCAGATAAGCAAGATACCATTAAAAAAACATTAGGATTGTGAACACTTCCTGTCCTGAAGCACCACACCAAATGTTACATCAAGGATGTTTTGTAAACAAATGACATGGAGCTGTAGATGGAGAGGAAATCCTCAGAACATCAGAATCTTCCAGTACGTTGACAGCAGGGAGCAATGAAATGTTGACCCCTGATGATAAATCGTGCCCATAACATTTTTCAAAAGCATTATTAGAGACGTCCACGCATAAGGCCAGGGCCAATGTACTGAGCTAGCATTTGATGTGCAATTATGAATTTAATACCTTGTTTGTGAATTTAATGAATTTATTCTGAGTGGTGTTTTATCAACAGGGTGTCTTTACTTAACATGACAATAAATTGTGAATTTCTCAATGGAAAATGTCATGGAAAAATAATGTACATACTCCATAACAGTAACAGTATTTTTAACACTTATTACAGAGACACCAAGAGAAATTATAACACACTAGAAGAATAAGAAAGTTGCAATTTAATGGTCCTTTTTGGATATGTATATACCTAGAAAACCTTTTCAAATGTGTATGTGCAAAATTTTAACAGAAGAGTTCAAAATCATTTTTTGCAAATGTCAGATGGAATTTCTGCCAATCCATCTCATTACAAAAGATTTCTATGAACTTATGTAGGGTCATGTGTGACATATGTGTGGCTTAGGTTGTAAGTATAGCCTTTTATTTTTATAAGTATCAAGATTTTTATATGCCATCAGGTATTTTCTGTGAAATGTATCATTTTCTACACATGGAATCTTGCTGAGAGGCCCAGCAATCATGAGGAAATGTTTGCAAGCTTTTGAGAAAACTGCTAAGGATTTATGACTATGTTTGACAAATAAAGATAAATAGTGTCGTTCAAACAAAATAATAAGGCCTGCCAGAACATTTTCTTACAAGAAACAAACAGGTAGGGAAAAAAGAAGTGCACAGGTGCACCAGTGAGGTGAACTTTTTCATGCTTGTTTATACTTTCAAACTTCCAAACAAAATGTAACTTTTGATATACATACAGAGAACTCTCCCAAAGCACAGTCTCAGATGTAAAGATCCCAACAGTGCCTGTTGTTGAAGTCCATGGTCTCCAGGCTCTGATATATATATATATCTGTCTTATTTGTGCACAAATGAAGTTCCGTACAGAAAATAAAGTAATTGAATTGAATTGTAGTGAGGAAACGTGTGTAGTAAAGAGTTGCAACAGCAAGGGTTCTGGTATTTGTAATGGTGTGGGATGCATTTCATTGCATGGTTTGGATGTATTCGTACCCTTAGAAGGTAAGGATGGATTTGAATCATGCCTTAATGTTACTAAGTGACCATGGTCACTCTATATTTAAGCATTTCTATGAGCTGGAGTGTCTTTCGTGATGACATGGTTCCTGTCCACTGTGCACAAGCAGTCATTCAGTGTTTTGAGGACCATGAAATTTATGTTATCCAGGACTGCGAGTCACCAGACTTGAACCCAATCAAGCATTCATGGGATATTCTTTCAACTGCGTTTGAGTTGTTTATTTTCCTCGTAAATGTGTGGTTTTGCATTTTGCCTTAATGCCATGGTCCCTACAAGTCTTCATGGCCACATTGGGTGGCACAACATCCTGTTAGCCAAAGTTTCATAGCTTGCTCCTGTTTTCAGTTCACTGCCTGTAGAAGGCCCTTATTTGGCTTGCTAGGTAGCTGGTGCTGCCACAAGCTAAGAAGAGAAGGATGCACGCAGATGGCACTTGCCTTTTTTTTTTTTGTGAGATCTGAGGTACTTTTGGACTCTACTAAAAAGGGATATTGAATCTCTCCTATTACATGAAAAAGGCACACTGAAATTTCAGGTCAGAAGTTGCTAGATTTGTGCTTTCTGTTTAAAATTTTTTTTTTTTTTTTTTTGCATTGTCTTTTACATTGCATATGCAATTGATATGCTGTTGGAGCTTTCAGGTATACCCATTGAATTGAGCCCTCTGGCTGCTTTCTGGGTGACCCCTCATTAGGGATGGCCTCATGATTGTAATTTGGACCTTGATGGCAGTGTTGTCTGGAACTGTGAATGGGTTCCATTGAGCACAGTTGGCTGGCAAGAGTATCCTTATAGGCTGAGAGTTACATAACCCACCTCCCTGTAGCCCCCACCATATTCCCATTCAGTACATAGTGCCCACAATGGCCAAGGTGTCAGCACACCAGCCAAAATTCACTCCTTCTAAAATGGTGCCCGCATCCTTCGCCTTCTGGTGTTTTCCTTTCACCAAAGGAATCAGTCATCTCTTTTACCCATCTGACAGGTGAGTGCCGTAATGTAGCATCTCCTGATTTCCATCCCAGGAAGGGTTCTGTTTGACATCAATAGAGGTCAAAGTATTTCTCCAACAAATGTTTTAAGTATTTTCGCTATTTTTAATTGAGCTATAAACAATTATTTAAGCTTCTTACAGGGAAGAAAGGTATTTGACTGTCCGATACAAAAATAAGTTAAAGATACCCCTTTAACTTGTTTATCGACTCAGGTGTTCAACCATATATTAGTATATATACCTGTCATTACATGTAAAGGGCAGCTTAGTATTCATTTGCCTGTAAAATTAATCTAATTTATTCAAGTTCAAACACAAAACAGAGTACATATTGGGAAGCCAAGACCAGAGATAAGAGACACTGTCATAGCTGTCATTCTATGTGCAGAGATAAACTACTATATTGTCTATGGTCATCTTCAGTCCAACACATGAAAATTAGTGTGTCGGTCAGAGATATTACTTGGGTTATTCTGGTAACAAGGAATTCATTATTTGATAATCGCTACTTTGACACTATATTTTTTTCCTACGACACTAATGCTGGCCTTAATGTGTCATGGGAATCGGTCTCTAAGCACAAATACATCCTTGGATCACATGATTGCAAACATGTCTTTACCAAATTATGAACCAATTAGATTCCTTTGACCAATTAGCAAAAACGAGTGCTACTCTGTCACATGTAATTTCATGGATCACTGTGGCCCTCGGAATGTCCGACAGGCCGCAAACCCCCATTCCTCCCAATGAATGATTGTCAAAGCGCTGCCCCCCACCCCCATCACCCCACCAGACAAAAGCTTAGAGAATAGTCCGATTTCATTTTCAACCAGAGTTCTGAGAAACTGTGGGTGTCTCTAATATTCCCCCTCCCCCTTGCTTCATTAGCATAAACCTTCTGTAGATGTGCCAAAACCAGGACCTCAGTGAAAAACCAGTCACTGGTTTCCAAGCATAAACAGCTCCCTTTTGATTTGTTGCTGTAGGATGCAGTATGGCTTGGGTCTGTGCATTTCTTTAGTTACTTCAATTACCCCCATGTGTTTGCCTTGCATACACTTTCAGTGTGTATATGTATCAGCACTCCATGCATTCCTCTTCAGCCACTTTGACCTTCTCAGCTATAAAATGGACTGTACCTGTGGAAATTGTTTATGTGTCAGTGTCTTAAAGCATGTCATGGCGTGTGCTCTAATTAAGTGGCTTAGTGTTTTATTTCTGCACTTTTGGCACAGAGCACAGAACACACTGACGTTGAGCAGGGCATCAGGGATTCTTGCCAAACAGAATCACTATCGCCCTCGAGATCTTTAGTGCCGGGCGGGCTCACAGTACATTAGATCCTTATTTCGCTAGTTCTACACAATCAAAGCATGAGGCATGCAGCACAATTGCTTACACAATATTTGAACTGTTTACATTAGTTAAAGAATTTCAAGCATGTAAATTCATGTGCATGCTGCAGCTTTATGACAAATTGCAGGGGGAATTCCATGCCTCCAACAAGAAAGCTGTACGCATGCTGTTTACTGTCCCAAGGTACATATCAAATTGTTTTTTAACTGGCATGCAGCTTCATTATTAGAACATCTAATTATAATGTGGTTTAGTCACACCTTGTCTGTCCATTGGAGGAGAGAGGAAAAAACAAATACTTTGTTTACGGTTGCTATGTGCTGCCGTCGTTGGAATGCGCTTTTGTTAAAGTGCAAAATCTGTGATTTGGACTTGGTCCCCAAATTCAGGACTTGAGGCTTTTATTCCACTTACTGATGGCAAACAACCAAAAAACTTGAGATGGAGCAGACATTTCATTACAGCGATTATGATATTTATTGTGGAAATATAGCCTGGCTCAGCCTGACTTTTGCACTCCATTTTTTTTTAGCAAAGCGAAACAATTAGCAATTTTCTGCCTTTAATGGCTTTAATGTTATGGGTAATCATTGCAAACTATAATTAGTGCAAGCATCATGTCTCACCTGAGCAAATATGTATTACGACAAGGCCACAAGCATCTACATATCAGAGAAGGCTTGTTAATTGTGGCTCTATCTGAGACCTGTCAGTCAATCTTTGGCAACGAGAGTCACACAATGAAGTGCCACCTGACTTTGAGCAGGGTGCAAAATGTACTGGGGAAGCAGATGTTTTGAAACAGTTTCCTTATCTCACAGAAAGAACGGCTGTAGTACTGAAATCATCAGAGTACTTTAGTACATTAGACCTTTATAAATGGCAAACATAGTGTAGGATGGATTGACTGAAATTAAATACATTAATGTAATAAAAACAAAAAAAATGTTGTATATAGTATATAAATGCAGGGGGTAGATAGAATAATTGAAACATCAAAGGTATTTATCAAAAGGAGGTATTTAAGCATTAATGCATGAGACAATATCAGCAATATAGCACGGCTGCTGGCGTTCTTGGCATTACCTGAAACGGAGTGTATTTCTGCTTTCTGCACAGTTACCCTTACAATTTTTTTGATCAAACACATTACCTCCAACATTGCCATTTGAGTTTGTAAAAACATGAATTATGAGATTCTGAAAGAGGTCAAATTGCTGATTTTAGAATTCTAGCTATGTTAGTCCCAGAAGATAAGAACCTTAGGCTTTTGACTCAATGATTTAATGTGAAACTGATTTAATCTGCCCAGAGAAACAGTGTTGGAGTACAATCTTCAACACTGTTTCTCTTAGCAGATTAAATCAATACCATACATCAGAAAAAACTGCATTGGGAACGGGGTATTAACATATACTGACATATATCAGAATAGTTGCTGAAACCCACAAAACAGCCCCCATATGGAATGACCACTGAACTGAATCTGAACCTCTGTGACCCAACAAAAACTGTTCACAGTGAGCTTCACAGAGGTGGTTTTATGGTAGGGCTGTCATTTAGCAACCACCAGTAATGAAGGCCAATGGGAAACGTTGCAAAATGAGTGATGAGTGTAAGTCCTGGACTTTTGAACAATGGAAGAATGTAATACAGGTTGATGAGTCATCTTTTTCCCATAGCTCAACTTTCAATCGACATTTCCTGTTCCTAACTGTTAGAAACCTGGTAGTGGATCTATTATGGTATGGGAAGCCATCTCACAAAGGTCATTGGGTTTGTATATTGTACACATTTTATACATTCAAAGACAATAAATATTTCCTTTCACCCTGCAAAATGGATTCAAAAGTGGTTTAATGAAAACCAGACTGAGGTCAAATATACATTCAATTACCTCCCCAATCATCCAGCCTAAACATAATTTAACTTTTATGGGAAATTCTAGAACATATAGAGTAGAGCAGATTTCCTCCTCCTTCATCTACAGAAAAACCTAGCAATTTGTTTTGAAGAATGATGCAGTATCCCACAAGAAACAGTTATAAATTTGTGTAACAGAAATTTAAGAAGGACCAGAGCTGTAACAAATGTACATTTCCTTATCAAATTCTGTATTAGTTCAAACATTTTTGTCAGTCTCTTGCATATGTCAATAGTACATTAGTATGGTAAATTACATTAATTCATTTTGATATGAACATATGAGTCAATACCTTAATCATACATATGTCTCATAATTATAGATGTGTGTAAAATCTGTGGCTTGGTCAAATATTTTGACTTGTGTTTGATCCTGCTTTGGCAATACCACCAAAATTGTCTTTGTTTGCAACCCCCACCCCACACATCCATCACTTCAACCCCCTCAGATCTCAAGCTTTGTTTCTTTCCACTCCTTGCTCCACTGGTTCAGCTCTCAAAGACAGAGGTGGAGGAGAACACTTAATGTACAGCTTGCGCAGGCAAACTGGGGACACACAACTGACCAGAAGGGGGCATAAGAGTGCAATGAGTGCCAGAGTCATACCTTGCACATAGTTCAGGGTAAATTTGTGTTATGATCATAAACAGTGCAGAGTACCACATAGCAATGGAGCACTCAACAGCAACAGGCTTAACATCTGGGTTTTCAGGTGATGACCATTCAAAACATTTTGAAAAATTATTCTATTCCAGTATATTTAAATGGAGTGTCCAGTCCTAAAATGGCATTTCAATTTTTAAAAGTTTTGTGTTTTATCAGTAAATGTGCAACTCTGCTGCCTTGATCCTGTCATTTCAAAATGAAAATCTCTAAATTTTTACAAGAAAAATCATTAAGCAGCCAAGCAAGGATTCTAGTGAATTGTTTATGGTGAATTATTAATTATTTTATAGTGAAATAAGCAGCTATGTTACATGAAAATGAAAACTGTTTCAGGGGTAGTTCAAGGGCTCTTTCTGAAGGTTAAAGCAAGGCAAAGTAAGGGCATAACACAGTTTCATGCACTGCTGTAATTGTACTGAGCTCAATTGTAGGTGAAAGCTGTTAAAAAAGTGTCCTCGGTTTGCCCATTGAGGCAATGCCCCTTCAGTGCTTGCAATTGTGAGTTTATCTGTTCTTTTACGAGACTTGATTACAAGAACAATGGGGGAGGAATGAACATAGGAGCACATTGAGAAACCTTTCCCCAAAGGAGAACAGGTCCTTGAAAGTGGGCCAAATTTTAATAGGGTTTTCACCCTGAGAAATCATAAATATCTTCAAAACAATAATCTGATACGACATTCGGGGGCCTACTATTATTTATGTAGGTATAACCAAAATATTTACATTTCCTGAAATTTTACAATACAGAAAGATCATTGTAAATGTATAAGTACCTTGTTGGCTTCTCCACAGGATGAAACAAACAAAGAAATAAGCCAATCAAAAGTGACCTTTCTTGACCTAGCGCTCCTGAATTTAGCATACGTCTTAACTGGAGGTTGATCACCTGTGAATATTTTGACGAAACAACTGTGGTTAACATTTATTTTTTAATTTAATCAACATTTAAAGATAGCTGAAGGTTAATATACTGTAAATGAGTACGAGAATAAGGGATTCACAAAATCAATGTTACATTATATACTATGTTTCAAATTTATTAGAATTATGTGCTCCATCATAATTACATTACTCTATTCTCACTTTTCTCATCAAGACAAGAAACTAAATTCCCATATGTATGTATATATATATGTGTGTGTGTGTGTGTGTGTGTGTGTGTGTGTGTGAAAATACAAATTCTCAAAGCCCACAACCTCACAACCCTGTGAGAAAATAGCAGGAAATCACAAAGCCTGAAAAATCTAAACAAATTTAAACTTCACACAAGTAAGCAACTCCAAAGTTTGTAAAATGTCAAATTGATTTTAATTTTAAATATGCCCTCAGTAGATAAGTAATAATGATGGGCCGGGGTGGTGGGGTGGCTGATGAGCACTCCAAAGAGAGAGGAGAGGAAAAAAAGTGAGGAAAGAAAAAAAAGAGGGGGGAGCAAGCTTCAGGATTTCTCATTAATTCAGCGGGCCCTTCCCTTTCACTTCTGCAAAAAAGAAAAACCCCGCCTCCTTCCACTATCAGCCGAAGCTATAAATGGCCTGAGAGCCACAGTGCTGTCAGTAGATGTCACACAGGACCACCAGGGGCCCAGTCATGAAGAAGGAATTCAAGAGCAAAGCCTTCTGGAGGGCTGTCCTGGCCGAGCTGCTGGGCATGATCCTCTTCATATTCCTCAGCATTGCGGCTGCCATAGGGAACAAAAATGCCTCAAATCCTGACCAGGAGGTGAAGGTGTCACTGGCCTTCGGGCTGGCCATCGCCACCCTGGCTCAAAGCTTGGGCCACATCAGTGGAGCCCACCTCAACCCAGCTGTCACCCTGGGGATGCTGGCAAGCTGCCAGATTAGCGTCCTGAAGGCCATGATGTACATTGTGGCACAGATGCTGGGGGCAGCTGTGGCCAGCGGCATTGTCTATGGTGTTCGCCCAGATGCCATAACGGGATTGGGAGTCAACAGTGTGAGTGTCATTCCCTTCTTTTCCACTGTGCTATAATATGACAATGGTAGACTGTAAGACTGAAGAATGCTGACAATATTGATAGCAATTAAGCCACAAGCCAAACTCAGCCTTTCTTCCTTAACATACTGATTTGTGGTTATCAGTTATGGAATGATGAAATATGCATGAAATATCCTGCACCTAACTTTGTTTTTGTAATAATATTAATTCATGCTGCAAATTAAATACTGCCATGAGTCCTGCCTTGTATATGACTATGGATTGTGATATGAAGTGCAATTCATAGAGTAAATGAGGTGAATTTGTGAATTTATGAATTATGATAATTTTATTTACAGTCAAGCCCGAAATTATTCATACCCCTGGCAAATTTTGACATGCCAATTTTTGTTCAAATGTAAAAAAAGGTGAGAAATATTTTGTTCCACTATGATGCCTCTTGTACATTGTCTTATTATCTTCTGGGAGAAGCCTGTGTCATTTCCAATCAAGAAAAAACTTGCTGGTTGAATAAAAGTAACTTTAAGTCAAAATTTGCCAGGGGTATGAATAATTTTGGGCTTGACTGTATATATTTTAAGTCTTCCTAGAAAGTTATACAAAACTTCCAGGATTAAGTTTTTTCCAGTTCTTTTCAGGTTCCTGGCAACCGTTTGACAAATGCTCAGCAGTCATGTGATGTTGATGTTGTTTATCATCCAATGCACATTTATTCACAGTTTATGATGTTTTTTGCTGTCATCTGCTGTTGATGCCTTGAACTGCATTTTCAACTTAAAGGCACATTTCCCAAAAATGTCATTTTTTCCAAGTTTGAGTTTCATTTAATGCACTTTTAATGTCAAAGCAAATTTTAATAGACATTTATAAGGACAAATTCTTTTGTTCACCATTTCTGACAATTCTGACTAATACATCAAAATATTTTAAATTACAATTTAGAGTCAAATCTTCATTGTCTTCATAGATTTTTTTAAAATCCAAAGCATCTTTACAGCAGATTCAAACAGACTTACAGCACATTCAAAAAAAACTCTGCAATAACAAATGTCATTTTATTCTTTATTTTCTTTCCTACCACAGCTAAATGACATAACCCCAAGCCAAGGCATTGCTGTGGAGCTCTTGGCCACCTTCCAGCTTGTCCTGTGTGTCATTGCAGTAACAGATAAAAGACGCCGCGATGTCACAGGCTCTGCCCCACTGGCGATTGGGCTTTCAGTGTGCCTGGGACACCTAACAGCTGTGCGTGAATAAGTTATTTGCATTTTCAATGCCAAGCAATTTGAATGTGCAGTACACACTTTATTATTGATAGAACAATAAATACCTGTATTTAAATATGTTTTTGTGTGTGTGAGAGTGTGTGTGTGTGTGTTCTCATTTAGGAAAACTTTGGAATTTGAGAACATTATTTGAATTAGGGATGTCTTGACAGAGCTTTGACTGCAAATATAAATTCCCTATATACAGATTTTTCACACTGATTCAGGTCAATAACTAAGCATGTTTCTGTTAACAGATCAGCTTCACAGGATGTGGGATTAACCCTGCCCGATCTTTTGGCCCAGCTGTCATCATGAACAGCTATGAACATCACTGGGTAAGTCACATATGCAAAAGCTCAGTGTAATTCCTGTCTTCAAAAATTACTACCAAGATTGAGTGCCGTCAAAGATTTCCCTTCCATTAACTTCTATAATGCAATAATCTTCAATGTCTCAGACATGCACTAGAAATTTTCATAAAGTTTTATAAAATACAGTTGCATTGCTAGATGAGGGCTGGATAAAATTCAGTTTGATGACAACATGCATCCTTTAAGATATAGGGTCTTTGTAAAGCTAGTGGCTGGAGTATAACACAGAACTCTTCAATGTAATGTTAAATGGTTGTCTCAATGGTAGGTCCTGACTTCATGGCTTTCTTTACCTTTTCCTTGTCTCTTCAATTTTAGGTGTATTGGGTAGGACCCATGTGCGGAGGCGTAGCAGCAGCCCTCATCTATGACTTCCTCCTCTACCCAAAATTTGATGACTTCCCAGAACGTATGAAGGTTCTGGTCAGCGGCCCAGATGGAGACTACGACGTCAACGGACCAGAGGACACACCAGCTGTTGAAATGTCATCAAAGTGAAAACAGAGGAGAACCCTGTCAAGCTATGTACAGTTCTCTAAAGGTTTACCTGCCCACTTTGTAAAGACATGGTCTGTTATGAAAATGTGCATTCCCACTCTTCTGAAAAGGATGCAATTAAAGACCACCTAGCTGTGCAGTGTTATTATTGCTTGAAAAAAATTCACTTGATTTTTTTTTTTTTTTGATTTTGATTTTACCAAGTCACTCTTTAGTAATTGAATTTCTTGAGCACGCACTTCGATTTCTTCAGTTCTTGAGAAATGTTACAAGATATTTCCCTTTAATTATGCTTAATATCAGTATTTTAGGTAGAATTTTATGTGTTTCTGGAAACATTTGTGTTCCTTTTTGTAAATGTGTAATTTTCATTTAAAAGACTATATTTGTATTATGTGTGCACTACTGTGTTCTTTTCTGTCACATTTTTATAATTAAAGTACCCTGTGGTATAATATGAGGTTCAGGACCCTTTAATGAGTCTCTTTTTTATTCTTCTAGATATCAGCATATATTTTTCAGCTCCATCAGGCATCACAGGGTTTATTTGTCTGAGGCATTTTACTATATTTCTCTCAACAGAATGATCATGTTTCTGCTCTCTACGTAAAAAGGTGTATGTACCCTTCAGTCACTATTTACAGAGTCCATACTCAATAGAGTGAATGAAAATGCAAAACTGAGAATCTTGTCTTCGGCAGAATCATTTTGGAACAGAAAATAGGAATTCAAATAATTTTCCAATCAAACCGTTTTTCGCTCAGATTCCCTTTTTTGAATTCATCTGAATTACTTTGCACAACTAAATTCCTAATGTTTTGATTTTTAGTGCTCCACACTTTAGAGGATAACACGCAGTCCAAGTGTTTGCTTTAAATATAGAGCTAAAAACCTTGTTTTTTTCACATGAAATAATATTTTTCACTTGAGAGGAACCACATGAAGGGACTCAATGTTATAATATTTTCAAGTAAAATCCAAATTTACCAACGATTCGTTGGGTATTTTTTGCTACCGAGGTCATGGCTATAAAGATAACACAGTCATGTTGCTGAGTCACCCTTAGAGCTGTGTTATCCAGCTGATTAAGGAGGGGATGTAGTCGACACAAAATTGTGGGTAAAGACAGTTATGGTTATGTGTTATTGGTAGCTAGTAATTATTTTTCCATATAGCCACTGTGGACCAGGGCAGAATTAGCATACCCCATGCAGTCTATGCGTTCTGTCTGGCTGTCAGCCAATGGCATTCCAAAGCAGCTTTTATAACTGATGGAGGTCTATTGTTCCCCTCGGAGCATCGCCCACCAGTGATTTGCGTCCATCGGTTTTGGTCATGAGCCATCTTTTCGAACTGCCCCCAGGTGTATTGTGTCCCCTTTGTGTGAGCCAAGGTGTTTTTTTTTAGCCTTCCTCTCCTCTTCCCTTCCAGCATTGACGCTGGTGTTTCCCAAGACTTTAACAGCCCTTCTACCTAAACATTTAGCATTTCCTGGACTTGGATGAATAAGGACATTCAGCAAGAGAAAATATGTCCAGTTCAGTCAGAGTAAAATAAGTGGGAAATCTAGTTATTGGGTAACATTTCAAGTCACAGTAGAACTTCATCATCTCAATTGTGTCAGTGTCTTACTCTTCATTAAAAACCCCCCACCCCAACACCATCCGCCAAACTGTGAGGAGACACTGTATATGTTATTTTTCTCCACACTTAGTCTGAGTGTTCAGTAACCGTTCTTTGGCTGAAGCATGGGAGAGCAGCAGGTCTTATAAACTTGAAGTTTATCCAAACCCGATCAATGTCTGGAGGACTTGTTTTTGGCTACTGCAGCGTCAAATCTTATCACTTATCACAGATGGTTAGTGGAGTCGTGACCATTCTGTTGCACACAAAGATCAATAGGGTTTTTTTTTTTTTAAATACTTTTCATTGTGGAAGCTCCTTGCTTCTGTTACATAGGTTTATGCCAGGTTTAACCAATTTTTGTACAACATGGTACAACACTGCACAATATTACTGTGGTGAAAAACAATTTATTTCCAACTGAGTATCTACTGCTGGTACAAATTATATTTATTTTATTTCATTTCCTCTATAATTTGAAGGAACTTTCACTGCTAAAATCAGGAAGGTACAGATAAGCACCCAGCCTCAAAAAATAAGTGAAGTCATCCATTTTCTTTTTAGCTAGGTTGTCGTAATACCTGCCCAGAAGACAACACAGTGTTCACAGACAGACCACATGCACCTGACTAACCCAATAAGAGAGAGAGAAGGAATCAAAAACAGGATATAGAATGTAGTGCCATCAATTTCAATTGCTCGAGCCCATACAAGGATACTGTTTTAGGAGAATGTCTGCTTCTAACTGCATCACTTTTTGAAACAGTCCAGCTACTAAATAACATTCTGCTATTTTTCTTCAAAAATGAAATTCCTAAAAAATACATTGCACTAACAATGAATGATGCTGAGCAGAGGTATGCAGTAAAAGGCACCAACCGAACTGAGCAACATAAATTGAACTGACAGCCCATGAAATCTTTTTTGTTAAGTACCAAGTGTTTTTTTCAAACCACATCTTTCAGCATAAAGTGTTCATTTCTTGGAAGCTGATGGGGTATGTTTATGGCTGTGTCAAAAGCAAGGAAATTAATTTAGTTGACAAATAGTCTCTTTGATAATTCTCTCCATAGCGCTTTCCTAACATTTCATTCTTTAATGACTCACGATGATGATTCACGAAGGTGGTTCCAGTCACCTCATGGGCTGCCTCACTAAATTTCAGCCCACCCACATTTGTGCGTTTCTTGTCTATGACATTTTTCCAACACTATTCACTGCTCAACTCAACAGCTATGTATCCTTGCTTTAACACACTCTGTGCAGGTTCCCCACGGGTTCACATTCAGAGTATTCTCACTTTGCTGCACATAGCTCCTGATGTTGCATGCCTGAAACGCTACATTCCACTGGTCACTAAATGGTTGATTATGTAGGTTAGTACTATGGGAAACTATCGTTTTGTGAAATATTTTAAAGGGGACTGAAAGCAAGATCTTTTCAATTTTCTGAAAAAAAAAAAAAAAACAAAAAAAAACAAAACAACTCCAATATACATTTTAGATATTTACAGCCACACCTCCTTCAAAAACCATTTCTAACACTGAGTTAGCTTACTCTTTTCGCTTGGACTTTTTTAATTCAACATATTCTGCGTCACATGCGTTGGCAACTCCACATATACAGGCCTTAACAACAGTCCTGAAGAAGTTTATATTTTTTCTAATTGGACGTTGAGTAAGACAGACGTTAGTAACATGTTTTTCTAATTAATTGGATGAGCTCTGCGTTGCTTTCATTTTCATTAATGATCCATACGGTTGATTACTATGAAATGTTAGGCAGTTAGCCAATATAGATGAAAAGGCAATACCTAGCAACGCTGGTTTGTATATCCACGAAAAGGGGGTAAATTAGAGGGAAACCACACCTGAGTCAGGGGTAATAAGGCAGAAAGTGATAAACAATTAGACGTCAGCTGTGGCACCATGAAGGAATCACGGGGCAGTTCGTTTTCGTACCAAAGCTGGTTCGTTGTTGGGTTTGAAGGAGCGACGTAGTTCCATAATTCAGTGCATGTCATTGCGTTGTATTTGAGTTCGTATTTTTAGTCGCAAAAAAATTAAATAAGAACTGAACTACCAACTATCATCTTATGGCGCGAGAACTCAAAACTTGGGCATTCTGGAGGGCTGTTTTGGCGGAGCTGCTAGGAATGACTCTCTTCATATTCATCGGTATTTCAGCTGCAATCGGAAACAAACATAATGCAGACCCAGACCAGGAGGTGAAGGTGGCACTAGCCTTTGGGCTTGCCATTGCAACCTTAGCTCAGAGCCTGTGTCATGTAAGTGGAGCCCACCTCAATCCAGCAATCACCTTTGCCATGCTAATTAGTTGCCAAATCAGCGTGTTTCGAGCTGTACTTTACATCCTGGCACAGATGGTCGGTGCGGTATTCGCTAGTGGCATTGTATATGGAGTCCGACCGAGCTCCGCCGATTCTCTTGGTGTCAATAAGGTGAGCAAGCTTCTGTAAATATTCTTGTGAGTGGGGGAAAATCGAGAATTTGTGAAGTTCACATTTTTACTTTTTTTTTTTTTACTTTTACAAAGTATGTATACTTTGTTTTATACATACTCATAAGTATAAGCTTCCTGAATTTGAAATAAATACTGAAACTGGATTACACCTATGCCTTTTTCCCTGTTCAGTTACCTGTTGAGAGATTGACTACAAAATTCTTCCATGTACAGCATCAGGAGTAGTAATTTCTCCCAGCTGAAAATGTAACCCTGTGGCCACCATACTTCAAGCGTTTGCTAAATTTCTGCCATGTTCACTGTTGGAATGTCACAATTTGTAGGTGGTGGTGTTGCAGTGGTCAAATTTGCCCCCTTTCAATTGAAAACTCACTGCATATGACCGATGTCTTTCCATGCCATGACAAGGCCCTTGCACAGGTCCCTACGGTCCAAATGGAATACATCTGTAAAAGTAATCTAAAGTGTTGCAACCATTTCCCTAATTACCATTCTTATGACGCCACCTGTTGTCAATGTTGAAGCATGTTAGTGTAGCAGAATTTTAAATGATGTGTTGTAATGTGTATGCTCTCTCACACAGCTAAACGGTGTAGATGCTGCACAAGGCTTTGGTATAGAATTCCTGGCCACCTTTCAGCTGGTCTTGTGCTTCATAGCAACAACGGATAAAAGGCGACGTGATGTCACAGGCTCTGCCCCCCTTGCAATTGGTCTTTCAGTGGCCCTAGGACATCTTGCAGCAGTAAGTTGCTGAAATTAGTGCTTGATTTTATTACATTTTTTTATGTATTTTTAATCATGTTGTGTTATGGATAATATAACAAACTGGATAGTATTGGATATGGAATTCATTCATAATTGGATAAGCAGAATTAATAGTCAAGCTTCATAGCAAATGTGCTCAAGTTCTACAATCAAGGGCCTAGGTCTTGAATAATTATTAATTGTACTCATTTCGATAATACAAAGGAACAAAATTGCAATTTTTGCCAATCACCAAAGATCGTCTCTGTGTACAGATAAGCTACACTGGATGTGGGATTAACCCTGCCCGTTCTTTTGGTCCAGCTGTCATTCAGAAAGCCTTTGAAAACCACTGGGTGAGTTTCATTCTGAAGAATGCAAAAGCATTGATCTCAAATGTAATCCAACTATACAGATGTAAAGGTATCCTGCTATAAAACTGGAGGAAATAAACATACGAAAATCCAGTAGACATTGACTAGGAGTGTAGCATGTCTGTTATCGATCAATCAGTCTTTCACATGCATTTTGGACTTCTGAGATTTGATGCCTTTGAATAGGTACATTTTACATTTTTAGGTCTGATACATCTGCAAAAGTTGTATACAAGAGTTGACAACTTCAATTTGCATGCCTTTCTAGGTATACTGGGTAGGACCGATAAGTGGAGGTATAGTGGCTTCTCTTGTTTATGACTTCCTCCTCCAACCCAAAGTGGAGGACCTCCATGAGCGCCTCAAGGTTTTGTGTTATGGAACAGAGGAAGCTCCTGCCCCAGAACCATTGCTTGAAGGTACTGCAGCTGCTCAGTGGGCCAAAGGGTAAATGTGTCACCTGACCACAGACTGTGATGGGAAAAAATTCTTCATTTTGCAGTACTTGAATAGAGAGAATTGCATTGCCTGTAATACAGAATTTTGTCCACTGAATCAAATAAACAGTCATAATGTTTATCTGTTTCCTTTTGACTTTTTCCAAGGATTTCCTTACCCACATTGTACATACCAGCATCGGCATAGCTGCAGGAGTTGACTCATTTACATAATTGTGCACTGTCTAAACACAATCTGAATGCATTAGTTATGTAACTGTGTTAGAAATGAGTTTGTTTGCAACTGCTTGCAACAGCTTGTTGTGCTATGTAATTTTTCTACCATTTATATCCTTGTTTATGTTTTCTTCATATTATTGTCTATATTGGGCTTTAATGCAGTGGGCCAGTGAGGAAGAACATTCCTGCATTCCTCTTATGTTGCCATCCAGACCTTTATATTTTTGACCTACCCAAAGGCTGGGAGTGGCTATGGAAAAGTAAACGCACAATCATTCACCCTGTGTTATACAGCTGTGGAATCGTTGCAAAGGAGTATGCAGGTAACCTTTGTTGCTCATGTCTGTATGTGTCAGACACTGAAGACTGTGGTTAAAACCCAGACTCTTCTGTTCTTTCAGTAAGATATGTTTACAGTGCATGATCGTCAGGACAGAAGGTATTGATGGAAGCTCTACTTGGCTACTAGATTTTATTCATTTAATTTCCCTTATTTTATGAAACATGTTTAAGCAATCGTGGATTTAATCAGTATTTGCATAATATGCAGTTATTAAATGGTTAGCCAATAGGTACTGCACAAAATCTAATACATAATGAAATGTTCTGAATATTAAATTTCTTTCAAGAAATTGAAAATGTACTTGGACAGTGTTGCTTATTTGTTGAATATTTTTTAGATATTTTTTCCCCTTTTGATGTAAATAGGTGCTTGAACACCAAAAAAAGTGTTGCATAAATGTGTTTACAAGGACAGCTCAGCATCATCTTCTGCTGGTGCATCTGTTTATTGAGAGATGCAAGTTATTGTGTGGAAAAGGGAGTGCAATAATATGTGGACCTCCTCACTGTCTCCCATCTATTGCTTAATTTAAAATGTCTGTCCAGATGATAATGCACACAAGGGCGTAGCCCTTTCAACAACAGCAGGGCCTCATTATTAATGATCCCCATGGGTAGCTGAAAACTTGCACTCCTGTACCTCTGTAGTTTTCCTTTGCCATTTTACCATATCTGCACTCCCTCTGAACTCATTAATTCCTTGCTGACAATGGACCTTTGTTAAAATTAAATCTAGCTTGTGTTGTCCTAAGTTTTTAATTCATTACTTGTGTGCACGATTCAGTGCGAACAAATGAAAGTGCTAAAAGCGATACAAGTGGATATTTTCCTGCCCTCTTCCTCTCTCAGCTTTGACATTTTCCTGGTTGGGATTTCAAAACTGAATGACCTATGTGCATGGCAATCACAGGTGAGAATGGGCCTGATGTGACAGTCCATGCCCCCTGTGCACTCCCTGCATTTTGGATTTCTGCCAGGCATGGTAATGTTTAGTGTTGAACACATTTAGATATGGATTCACATTCACTACAGTAGCCAATCCAATCTACAGTGCTGTTAATGTATTTTCTCCAGTCAGATTTTCTGAATTTTTGCACATCTTTACATTGAACGTTATCAGATCTTCAATAAATGTATTGGAGTGAAAGGAACTTGCAACATGAAATGAATGCAATGTTTAATTTCATCAGAAAGTTATGCAACACCCAATGCCCTCATGTGGAAAAGTAATCACCCCCTTTTACTGTTTGTTGCTGTGTTTTTAAGCAGTCGCTCAGTGCTATGGAGTAACTTTACCTCACTCCTACATGCAGACCTGCTTAAACTCATTAATGCTCGTTTATGAGCAGGAACTACTGCTTTCATGAATTTCATATGAAAGAATTTTAATCGAGTGTAAATCTGGTGTAAAAAGTGTTTAATTTTTTGCATATTTGTGTACCTAGCTGTGTGACAGATTAATCACTTTCTGTTCTCTCTCTCTCACAAATTTTAAATATATAATATAAAATTTGTGTGTGTGTATATGCCCATAAATGTCTAATTTGTGTGCTATCTTTGTCCTTGGTAGGAGAGACAGTTGCCCTTAATTTCTTGCCAAGGATAAAAGCCTTCAGAGAGATGCAGGGCTTTTTCACGGTTGGTAGCATTTGCACAGGCTACATACATCCTCTTATATGCTTGACTGCTGCTATCCTGTGGTGCCCACACCCTCTTATAATCATTGAATAACCATAAACCAAAGGGAACTCAACACCCAGTTCTAATCAGCTTTGATACTGGCTGGGTGGGATTAACAAAAAAGCACTGTCGTCAATTTTGCCACTGTTGGTGAGTTGTTCTTGGCTAAGCATTGAATCGGGGGAAGGAAATGGACTCTTGATAGCAAGGCCCTCCCTTATACCTTCCAATTGTTTAATTCCCCATCTGTCATTAAAGTGAGATCAGCAATGCATAAATTCCATAGCTTTCTTTGTTATTCTTTTTGTGGCCACTTTAATTGGCCATTACATACTACACTCTGCATCCGCATTAAACTAACATTTCCAGGTATAGCATCTGCATTTCTCATTTGTGAGAAATATTAAGCAACAGTGGAAATTTTGATTTAATCTAAATGTATAGTTTTCTATGTTGCCGACGGAAAAATAAAATCTAGATATTTTATTCTAAATTTAATGAGAGGTGTATATATTACTGCGTAAATGCTGTAAATAGTGTAAACTTTGTTCTCACTGTTTCCCCCATAGTCTAAGATCTATGTACTATCCCAATAATGTACTTAAGTGTGTATTATGTGTATAAAAGGCCAGCTTCTGTCATCTCAACTATGTGTTTGGCTCCCCCTCATGGCTGGTCCTAAAAATGGGGAATGTTTTTCTACCTTTCTGGCCTTATTTGATAATTCACTCATTAGCCCAAAGCATGTCAATCAAAATCACCCCCACCTCATTCCATCCGATCAGGAGATAGTCGTTCAGGACTTTAAATGAATCCCTCTTGGGGAAAAAAGTTGATAGCTGTGCTTTCTCAGTGTGCCAGTTATTAAAAATGTAGTCTCTCCTCTTTGTAACGGTAGCTATCCTGGTTCCCGCTGTGCTTGCATTAAATAGTAAGTTTACTTAATTATTGTTTAAAGATGTTTAAAACCATTTCTATGTTGTTAGCCTAATAGCTATTAGTTTATGATGTTTTTCCCTGTATCTGCTAATCGTCTTGATCATAGACTGTGTCAGGTTAAAATACAGCTCTTGTTAATGACATATTGTATACCCTCTATGTGTAAGGAAATGTTGAGAAATGGTGTAAGTTTTATTTTCCCCATTTTCTGCAGAACCACAGTGTGGAGCATTAAGTAACAAGTGGTAGCCCTTGCTGTTTTTTCACTGTATTTAAATATCTTAGCCTGAACATTAAATTGACTTAAGCTCACAGAAATTAGTTTTATTTACATTACTGTACAATTAGTCCTTTGAGCCGGATCCATAGAAGGTTAATAGTCAGCATGTCCAGTCAAGATAAAGATTACTCCCCAGATGTTTGGCCATGATGCCTGACTTTGCCATCCCAGCATATTGAAGAATATGAGATGGGCTACCGCTGCCAGCATCAACCACACAGACAGGGCACCACTCTTATGAGGGAGATTACTTGGTAAGGAACTCTGATGCAGCTACACCTCTCCCTGAGGTTCAGCACTGCTCTGGGTTCCTTCCTCCCTTGGCTGAGAAGGACTTTATCTCCTACAAGCTCTGCATCTCTCAGCAGCTCATCCATGTAAGTGCACCCCTGAGTGCTGCAGCCACAAGTACTTAACTGATTCTCGCCATCTCTCTCCTGCTCATCCATGGGAGTACACACCTACATGCTGCCACCAGTGATTACATGTACACCGACTAGATATTACATGTGAACAATGAGTACTACACACTAATACTGCACCGGTCCACATCGTGAGACCACATTCAATGGACCAAAATTGAAGCTTCCTGACTTTGTTAAAGACCCAAGGGAGTTTGCCAGGGTGAAGGTATCTCTGGAGCATGTACAAAATCAAGACCAATCAAAAGTGCAGACATGAACGTCTAGCCTTTCAAAGTAACCTGAAAGCCAAATGTGAAGCACCTCAAAGTTTTCCATGAGATGAATGATGGTCCCAAACTGAAGCTGAAGGCCAGCACAAAGCCACCAGTAGAGATAATGTCAAGAGTCACACTAGCACCCGCTGGTGACAGCAAACCCCCCCCCACCCCACACACACACGTGGATCCATCCTAGAGGGAGGTCCACATACTCACAAATAAAAAGAAATAAAAAGACGAAGGGTGGGGCACAACTCAGCCCGCGCAGATGAGAAGCTGGGCCTCCACTCTTCTAGTGTCCTGGAACCACTGCGGCCACACACTGCTGTTCTCCTGACTTAGAGGAGAAAGCACAACACAGCTTACCCCTCTGTGGACTGGGCAGGGCAGTCACATGCAGACTGTGCTTTTATTTTGATGGGTCATGTCCTTCTCACCACTGAAATGAAACAAATGCCCCAAAACCCATGAACCGGAACCTGTTCCTTCCTGGTTGCCAGAACACAGACTGTTGTACTCCCCGCTCTTTTATCCTGATTCCCTGTGTCAGGAAACAAGAGACAGCTGCATTAGTTCACCAATCAGGTGAAGCAAAGGAGACCAGTTACCCCAATCCACATGCCACTCATGTGTTCCCAATCATCAATGAACTGACACTCTTATCAAGCTAATGGCTTTGTCAGGCTCACCTCCTGACAATATCTGGCTGAGACTCGACATTGATTGATACACCAGCAGTAGCAAGGTGTTACTAAAGATGAGCCCTAATGAATTGTAAGTCCTTCGATATCTATTCCCCTGTTGGAGGATAGGTTGGAGCATACCATACTGCTACATGGAGCAGTCCAGTGGCTTGTCTTCTGTGGTGAACCTGAAGACCTCACCATTCACATGGTGTTGCAGGGCCTAAGAGTCATCCATGGAGCCGCTGTCTCCCTTTTAGTTGCTCCTGCTTCTATGCCAGAAAGGCTCCTCAGTACACTTTCACTGTTGAAGAGTCTTTGTCCACATACACCGATCAGCCATAATATTATGACCACTGACAGGTGAAGTGAATAACACTGATTATCTCTTTATCATGGCACCTGTCATTGGGTGGGATATATTAGGCAGTGAAACATTACGTCCTTAAAGTTGATGTGTTAGAAGCAGGAAAAATGGTCAAGCGTAAGGATTTGAGGGAGTTTGACAAGGGCCAAATTGTGATGGCTAGGTGACTGGGTCAGAGCATCTCCAAAACAGCAGCTCTTGTGGGGTGTTCCCGGTCTGCAGTGGTCAGTACCTATCAAAAGTGGTCCAAGGAAGGAAAAGCAGTGACCTGGCGACAGGGTCATGGGTGGCCAAGGCTCATTGATGCACGTGGGGAGGCCCATGTGGTCCGATCCAACAGATGAGCTACTGTAGCTCAAATTGCTGAAAATGTTAATGCTGGTTCTGATAGAAAGGTGTCAGAACACACAGAGCATCGCAGTTTGTTGTGTATGGGGTTGCGTAGCCGCAGATCAGTCAGGGTGCCTGTGCTGACCCCTGTCCACTGTCGAAAGCGCCAACAATGAGCACGTGAGCATCAGAACTGGACCACAGAGCAATTGAAGAAGGTGGCCTGGTCTGATGAATTATGTTTTCTTTTACATCATGTGGTTGGCCAGGTGTGTGTGTATCATGTACCTGGGGAACACATGGCACCAGGATGCACTATGGGAAGAATGCAAGCCGGCGGAGGCAGTGTGACACTTTTGGCAATGTTCTGCTGGGAAACCTTGGGTCCTGCCATTCATGTGGATGTTACTTTGACATGTACCACCTACCTAAGCATTGTTGCAGACCATGTACACCCTTTCATGGAAATAGTCTTCCCTAATGGCAGTGGCCTCTTTCAGTAGGATAATGTGCCCTGCCACAAAGCAAAAATGGTTCAGGAATGGTCTGAGGAACACAAGTTCAAGGTGTTGACTTGGTCTCCAAATTCCCCACATCTCAATCCAATTGAGCATCTGTGGGATGTGCTGGACAAAAAGTCAGATTCATAGAGGCCCGACTTCACAACTTACAGGCTAGATAACACAGCATACCTTCAGAAGTCTAGTGGAGTCCATGCCTCAATGGGTCAGGACTGTTTTGGTGGCAAAAGGGGGACCTACGCAATATTAGGTAGGTGGTCATAATGTTATGGCTGATCAGTGTATACCCTTACTGTGAAGTTTATTTTCTTGTGTACAGGATGATGACATGATGGTATTTCTCAAAGAGGCCACTATAATGGACCCTAGATTCAAGAGAAAGGTGAAAAATGAAGTCTTGAAATGACTGAAGAAGGTAGCCGTACGAAATTAATCAACAAAATGTAAATTCTTTGAGAATGTCTGCAATGTTTATTACAAGGTGTATTCATTTTGACTGTAATGTACATCGCAACATTAATAAGGTTATCTCCCTCTCAGCTGTCAGAGAAGGATGAGGTGACAGTGCAGGCTCAGGATGGGGAAGAGGAGGAGGAATATGTAAGTTAGAAATACTTTTGTGATACCAATACCATGTGTTCTAACTAAAAAGCAATAAGCCTGACTACAATAATATTTTTGATTTTACATTTCAGCTTCCCGATTCCAAGGAACCCAGAGTCTCTGTACTGGAAAAACTCGCAGAGGAAGACCGAGAGCTGAGGAGGAGCCTCATTCTACAGAAAAACACTGCATCAACCATCCATGAAAAGATCAAGAGTGAAGAGTCAGTCTACAGAGGCCTCCCTACTCGGAAGACCCTGCCCTCTCATGGTGAGGTAAGGAGGGCACTTCCTCTTCTCTCTCTCAGAGCCTCTCCTCAGCCGAAGAAGGTCGGCACTTAGTGGACAAGCTGAAAAGAATCCTTGCATATAGTGGATTCGACCTGCAGCAATGGGCCAGCGATATCCACACAGTCATCAGCCATTTACCTCCTGGTAAGAAAGCAGTGAGCTCTGGTTTATACAAGAGTGAGCCTTTGGACTCTCCTGGCTGTGTCTTTTAGACACTCTCAGCTACAGACATAACCAGCTACAAGTGACTGAGTCAACAATGCCTAACATCTACCATATAGATGCCAGCTAGTATGACCCACTTGGATTTATCCTGTAAAACACAAAAGCTAAGGTCATTCTCAATAAACTCTGAGACAAGAGAAGATGAGATGACCCACTCCTACCCAACTTGCTGCTTCAAGCCTGGCACACATGGGAAAGTGAGTTTCCCCATCTAGCAAAGATCATCCTTCCCAGATGTTATGTCAGCACTAATAATGAGTCTCCAAAGCTGCCAGACCAGCCTCCACATAGTTAGCGATGCTTCAAAGCATTCATATGGCTCGGTTGCCTACTTCCATGTAGACAATTGCACAAGTGCAGTATGGTTCATATTCATATTCACAAGTGCAAATCTCGAACTGTGCATGCCAAGACTGGAATTTTGTGCCGCCCTCACTGGGGCCTAGCTTGCTGTGATCCTGAGAAAGGAGCTCACCATCCCAATCCAAGAGATAATTTGGACAGACCCTGGTCCTAACATGACTCCAAACTGGCTCCTGTAAATATGAAACGTTTGCTGTTACCCAAGTCTCAGAGATACAGGAGCACACTGACTAGTAGGCCTGGCACTACTTTGACTCAAAAGCTCATCCTGCCAATGACATCACACGTTGCATGTCGCTAGCTTAGCTGTCTGAACCTAACCAAGGTCCTTCTAGCCAAGATCCTCTGTTCTTGCCCCAACATCAGACTTCCTAGCCAACCTGATGAAGGGATAACAGATCAAGGAAGAGATGAGGAAACCTGCCTTCTGTGGAATCTTGGCCACAAACACTCAGTCCTCCTTCCTAGATGCGAAGCAAATCGACACCAGGAGCTGACAAAGGCAACTGCACTCATCCTACACATGGTGGCCAGTCAAACTGCTTTCCAAAAATCTGATGACTTCAAGAAAGCTGAGCTCACCATTCTGAGACAAGTACAGAATGCAAGTTTCTCAGAAGTTCTGGCACTGCTAAAATCAGTTTAATCAATGCCCTCGAATAGCCGTTTGTTGACACTTGCATCCGAGTATGATAAAGATTCTCAGGTCATACGTGTAGGTGGGCATCTTCATTGATGTGACCACTTCAACCCTGATGCCCGTGCCCAAGGATGCTTATCAAACACATTGTCAGTGAGCTCAAAAGCTATTTGCAGAGCTGAGAAGAAAGTGGTGGGAAAAGGCAGTGAGTTCCAACATATCTGCCTGGAGAGCTAAAAATGGTGAAAGAACCCAGATATTACAAGAATAGCTGACTTGCCCCCACCATCTTGCGAATTTTCCACCCAGCCATTTACTGTACAGGCATGAACTGCTTTCGACTGCACAGTTAAATTCCTGACTACATGCACAGTCTACATTGACCTCCTACTCAGCCTTCATGTGGACCTTCCTCATAGTACTTAGCAGATTCATCCAAAGAGAGAAGCCTCACAAGCTCTTTTCTGACTAATTTTATATGTAGCGGCACAGAACTGCACGAAACCTTCACAGGTCTTCAGCCAGCCTTATGAGATCAGTTAGCATTGCAACAAATAATGTTTCAATCGACCCAATGCACCTCACCTTGGGGGACGATGGGAGAGAGAAGTGTGGTTCCACATGAACACACAACTGTTCATGCCCTAACAGTTCATGATGTAGCCCAAAGAATGACTCTTCTTAAAGTTGAGGAAATTTGGAATTCAAAGCCCTCGGGCTACGTTTCCTCAAATTCAGCAGATCTAGACCCAAGTACGTCAAACTGTCTCCTGATGTGGCAACCAGATTCATCTCTACCTCAGGCTGTATATCCAGAGTCTGAGCTGCTCAGTCACAAGAGATGGAGCCAAAGGTCGTTCTCTTCCCTATTTTCTGCAGAATCACAGTGTGAAGCATTAAGCAATTGCAATAGTGGTACCTCTTGTTTGTTTGAGTTGAAATGGATATCTTAAGCCCCTTTCACACATGCACTGCAATCCTGAACTTTTCCGGACATTACCTGGAGGAGTTGTATGTGTGGAAGCAAATGTCCAAATTAGTCGTACCAGACATTAAATTGACTTTATCCAGCTAGTTCCCTAGTACAACGTCCAGGTAATGTCCAGTTGAGCCCATGTGTGAATAGAGGAGGTAATTGTCCGGAGAATTCACAGTGAGCGAGTGGGTGTGTTGATGAAGTTTCTATCATGAGTCTGGCGTGAAACCGGAAGAATACAGGCATCCGAGGGTAGCTGCTTCGTACTCTTTTCTGCTTGCCTGTATATTTCTTTCCACTCTTTCATTCATTTTGCAGATATGTCAAAATACACCGAGTTTTGTTTAACCATTCACACCTCTGTACCGGAGGTAATGTATGTTTGAGCCACAATTATCTAACTACCGGACTAGTTGAGAGTCCTTTGCAACAAAGTCTTGTCATACCAGGGATATGTTTGAATCAGGTGGGCCAAGGTTTCTCCTGGTCATCACTATGTTTGCTCCTTGTCTATGTACCCAGCACCCAAAGTGTATGAACTGCCATCACTGAAAGATATTTTACACCCTCTCCATGCAGCACAAGCTCTGTATTACAGTATTGAGTTTGGTATTTTGATAAAGTGACTGGCTGCAGATAAATAAGATTTGAACATTGTTAGAACATTCTGCAGTTTGCAAGTTGTGCAGTGTTATTCAAGGGCTAATATATAAAAGAGGCTATTGATTTGAATAGCTGAAAGTCTAACTGTTCCCTTTCCTATTAGAATGTCTTTTCTCAGTCTATGGATGCCAGATTTATTAGTTAATAGTTAGGGCCATTTTATTAAGTGCATGCACCTACCTAATAGCAGTTTGGTCCAATTCATGTAGACTGAAGTGTTATTCATGTAATTTTCAAGTTGCGAATTAGCTGGTGGTGGATCTCTACTCTGAATAGTTTGTTCCATCTAAATCCAACAGATGCTGGATTGGGTTTGAGATTACTAGTGAGTCGTTCACAAACGATTCATTGTTTTTGAACAAATCATTCAGGTGAATGACATGACCTGAATCACCTCCATAGTGCAGTTTAAATGTTATTTTCTTTTCAGCTTATTTTTTTTAAAACATGTAATATAATTAATGTCATTCTTCTCCAATCCAAATTATTCACTAACCCACACTACCAATTGGTGAGCTCAAAATCTAACTCCAATATTAGCAAATAGCCTAAAAACATAGCTGTCTGAATGTTGTTTGAAAGATCCTTTGTTTAAAATTATGTAGAGTGATGCTAAAACTTACTTTAAAGTCCTAGATTATTTCCCAAGAATAACAAATACTTTATAACTTGAGTCATAGTGAAGGAGTGATGTAATGAGTTACGATGAATGGCCTGCATGAAATGAAGACAGACTGGGCTTTGTCTCACCTACCCAACATTGTTCTAAACAGTTTAATCCCAGCCACACATCACATTCTCAACAAAATGATATGCTGTTAGAAAGTTGCAAGAATGTTGAGAGAACAGTATGTAGAAGGCAATGACCTTTATTGTTCATTCTACATATCCTATCATTTCATCTGCAACTGTTCTCGATGTCATTTGCCTGTTTGGCCACCACTTCCTGTTTTTGGTTATTGTCAAGGCCATGATATTGTATTTAGGCCCTAAAAACATTCCTGTTTGGCTCTAACGCTGGGTCAGGAAAACAATAACAGAATTTTATTCAGAGTACTTTTTATGTTGTTTATTTTCTTTGGACTGTCTGTTTAGTACAAGAAATATTCAATTTCATTTTATCATTTTTCAGCAAAGTTTTGCAAGTCAGGAACTTTCTGCCAAGCGAATACAAAGATTATTTTAATGCCATATACTACACTTTGCATTTCCCTTTAAGTGACCTAAGGTCAGTTCCTAACAAACAATTTTCTGTGTCACTTTATTGTTGCTTAAATTAAAACTTAAAATTCTATTCAATGTTCTGAAGAACGTATGGCATATTGACAAATCCAGATGAAGGCGCTACAGAATGGATATGGAGCAATCAGGTACAAGTAGTGAGCGAGCCTCAAGAAAATTAAAACTTAAATTTACTGATTGGGTAATAGATATAGCAGCAAATGAGACACAGCTTCATAATGCTATATTACATCATAGGATTTAAACACCAAACGAGGAGAAAGTTTAGGAGTGACATATTCAAAACTAATTTATTACATACAGGCTAAACAAAATAAACAGTAGTGGAAGTGAAGAAAATATGGCATGATGTTAGATGGCATACAAAAAGCTTTTTTACAACATAATACTGGCAAAAGACACAGCTGGTGGTCCCACAAGGAAAGAATATTAACACCGATTGTAGCAAGGGTATTACAGCAAGCTAACACATTCCACTTGTTCCACCCTCTCACTTTCTGGGGATAGAGGTACTCCTGAAAATAAAGCTGCTTTGATGTAAACTGCTGCAGTTTGCAACAATATTTGTGATTATTTGTTTTATATCATACACAACCAGTACATTCATTTGATATGTGCGTGTTCTGTTTCTGAACAGGTGTTTGTTGTGTAATGGACCCATGCAACTGTACTTCCGGATGCAAGGACATACAGAGTCGACTGTAGATTCACCATAGACAACAGTATTTCATATTTTGGTGCATGGCTCAAGTTCCTCAGATTATCATGTGATTTTATAACTTACATTGCGTCACTATTTGCTGTTCGGTTAACTGAAAAATGGTCATTCTTTGACAAAAGATCATGTCTTTTCTTTTTTTGCTTTGCCTTTGTCCATTGGCTCAGATGACTGCTATATGCAGAATAGAGATCAACTTATCAATATGCCCTCTATAGAGTGAGAGCTATAGTCTGCTTTCAGGATTCGCATGCAAAGAGGAGAGTCACAATTACTGCAAGGTTTAGTAAGTTAGACGGAATACTTAACTGGCCTCATCTGCAAAATCTCAACCCTGGTTTAGCACCTTGACCCCAGGTATACAAATGCATGAACAGGTTTTACTATTAATCAAGAGGAAAGTCATGAAGTAATGTCGTCGTTGCAAATTCCATCTTTATGGAAATTTTGACCCATTGCAATTGGTAAATACCAAGACATTTCAGCGGCTGCTTCTGTGCCTGAAAAGCAGTCGCAATCCTTTTGTAAATCTGGCCCCAAGGCCCAGCATAGGGCCATTTCACATGTCACCTCCCCTGAAGCTGCTTTTTGTCATGTCCTAAGCACAGGGTCAACACCCCCCACTGACAGGAAGGGGGTGGTACTCCGCCCATGAGATTAGGCCTGAGGTTTTGTTTTACACACTGGAGACCTGATAACAGAGGTTTGCGCCTTTGTGGCTATAAGTAAAATGACTAGGTACAATGAGGTTACATTGGGGTAAAGTGTAAGAATTAGACTTGATGGCACGTCTTTTAGAGCTTAAGAGGTTTACTGTCACATATCAAAAGTATATATATATATATATATATATATATATATATATATATATATATATATATACTGTTGATATGTAAATGTCTTATATATATATACCTATATAATGTTTACTGCCCTTGAATAAAAGAGAAAATCTGAACTTTAACCATATGAGGATTGTTGATAAAATTCTAAAGTACAGAGCCAAAGCACCGGAAGTATTTTTTTAACAGAGGTGGCTTTTGGCCTGATCTGGATTTTCTCTCACAGAATTGCAATATTACAGTTCTTCTTTATTTAAATTGATCCAAATTATTTCAATTGTTCTAGCAGAGATAAATCAAACAGGATCCGCTTGATACAGATATGGAAAGTCATATCTTAATATCTTAACACAGAAAAAGCTAAATATGTAAGTTAGTGAAGAAATACAGTTCAAAGGAAAGGAGGGAAATATGGCATAACACATTACTACATAAACTTTTAATAATTACTACAAATGTTTCTGATTTATGGGGGGCAACTGCAGTGTCACACATTTTTCACATTTTGTCTAAGTAAAGAATAATACCCAAATTCTACAATATAATAACAACCTGCATAGATTTATGCAGTTGTATAAAGTTGATGTGCGGGTTAGTTCAATGTGTCTAAGGCATGCTTCAGGTCACACTGCACTGAATAACATTATACACTGTTATATATTATATATACATTACACACTGCACTGTAACATTATAAATTCTGTTTTCTACCAAGTTCATAGCTCTAATTTAATGCATCTTAATATATGTATAGCTCAGAACCATGCTGGTGGCGATGGTTATGCCTATTAAATACATTTTTATGAATTCTAAAACCAAAAACAATGACTGGATTTTCCAAGATTAAGGAAGCAACATTAGAATGCAGAAGCTGACTATCTGGTGACTTCAGAGAATTGCTCCCAACAGGCTTTATGTAGAATAATGAAGAATGTGTCCTCTTGGTATGTGGTTATGGTAATGCAGCACAGACTTATATTAACATATACACATATACATATACACCATTTCATGCATCAAATAAGAATATTGATAATGCAAATTTGTATATTGCAACAGATATGTGTTGGTAATAATTGTTTTTTTATATATGGAAATACATTTTATGAGTTATGGAATGCTTTGTCAAACATTTCAAATTTGATGATTGCAAAAAATTTAACTTTAAACACAAGTTTTGCAAACCTGAATGTCATAGGGCAGGGTTTCCCAACCTTGGTGCTGAAGATCACAGGGATTGCGGATTGCTGCCTGTTGTTTTTCAGCTTTTAAATTTTCTGTTGAAGAAGCTCTGTGTTAACACTGTTAGTAACTCTTGCTGGTTAAAGGGATCTGACTTGGCTGTGGGTTGGATATGTAAGACTCTGCCCTACGCAGTAACCACAGCAGGCGTATTAGCAAATTTAAAATGAAAATAAACAGCAACAATCAACATGTGTAACACTAACATGGGCAGCCTGTAGAATTGACCTTGGACTGATGGGACAGGCCTACAGGTGTAGGTCTGCATTCCAAACTGTGGAACAAAAAATAACCTGAAGGCCAAGGTCATTCAACAATTGTGAAAGTGTTGAGGGAGAGGGGAACACAACAAGTTTCCTAGGTAGGAAATGATTGTATCAACACTGAAACAGCCTTGCTTTCCCTTCCATGAATCTGTTTAATACCGACTCTCACTGAGACTGGCATGTCCATCATTTTCACTGATATCCGCCCATGATGAGCTGGTAGTTCATTGTGAACCTGCATCTCTTAGCCTCTACTCACTTCTTACATCTGAGTCATAGTTAGGGAAGTTGTTTTCTGAGAAGACTCACATTTAACCCTGACCAAACAAAGCAGCTGCATTCCACTCATTCCATTTATTAGAAATAAGGAGGATGAATGTGATTTGTAGTGTGTCAAGAGTCCATTTGCTATTGCCAGTAAACTAGACATGAAATAATGCCCCCTCCCACTAATTAACACACACAGTTCTCTTAAGACACATCAGAACAACATTTGTTATTTTGCTAACTCGTACCCCTGTAACATTAAAGCATTATGTCCTCATCTCATAACATACACACATATTTGCTGTCAACACAAAAGAATCATTACAGTTCTCCATGACTATATTTTTCATTGTTGTCATTACAGAGCAGGCAGATAAGTGAAACAGCTACAGCCTGAGCCTTTGAGATAATCACACTATTGAAGATTTCTAACGTTCCCATGGATGGGAGTGAAAACAATTTGAAGATTTCTCTGGTCCAATGAACAGAACACAAATACACACACTCCACATACAGGATCTTTGCACCTCTTCATGTTTGTGTTCATTCCATGTTTCTCAGTCAGCTATCAAGGAGAGGATAGAATTAAAATATTTAATCAGTTTTATTTTTTTATGACTGCCCAACTAAAAAAGAGAGAGAAAAGCGAGAGAGACAGCGATATTAGATTTTGATATTAGATGGCTTGTATACCAAGGATAGGTCTTGAGCATGTTTGGCATTGTCCTTGATTTGAAGTGTAAAATAAAATCAGGACCATTAACCTTTAGCCATTTTACCAGCTGATTTTTCTGGGTAAAGAACAACACCTAGTGGTTAATGTAAGTATGGAATGTAGAAAGAGTTGAAAATGTGTCATCAGGGTTATCTTATAATGATTGGCATCAACCAAACCATGGCTTTGGACAGTAACATTTCAACAAAGTGTGTTTTCTAGATATCTAATTTATATTTAATGTGTGTTGTATTGAGAGGGGTCTGTCTGCAGGCTCACCTCACAGGCCCCTCACTTGTCAGACCATAGCATGTTAATTCCCCATGCCAAAATCCATATAGCCTATTTTCCATGACCATAAAATCAATTAAAATCAGTGTTTTTATCTACTATTAATTGATGTGATGTTATTTTCCATAACGTTGCCCAGTTTTTTCCAACGTGAAGCCACTTATTTGTATGCACATTTTAATAATAAATTCTGCCACGATCCCTATAGGCAATTATACCGGTATGTTTACATGGCGATTTAAAAAAATATGTGCTCAACAGACAATTCAGTTTCATGCTGTGTAGATGATTGAAGCTAAGGGTAGCATAACTGTTACATTTCAAGATTCAGGAAATGTAAGCTATTCTTAACAAAATGCATGGATATGCCTCCACCAGGTTATGACAGCAGAAACATGCTTAAAACATCACAGCCAAAACGTACATGTATTTTTGGACTGCTGATTAATTAATCAATTAACTTGATAAGCAGCTATTAAGTGAGTGTTGGGGAACTCCTTTGAATCAGTAAGAATTGATTTGAATCACCAATAACAACGTGGCATTTTAGTGAATCAATTGTACAATCAATCGGCAGCAAAGCTTTGAACTTTGTAAACTTTGTTTTTTTTTTTTCAAATGAAGTTTAACATGTGGGCAAGCAAGCAAGCATTTCCATGCATTCTGGGTGATATTCCTGCTGAAAGGGATGATTTTAGTTGGCTCTGTGGGAGGGAGAAAAACTGAGGGCTTGAGTAAATGAAAATCCTCCCTCCACTCGCTTAAACTGGAATGGAATCACCCTCATGGTGGCAGTCCCAAGGGGATTCCTTCTTTCATTGAAGGGGGAGTGAGCACAAAGAAGCAAGTATTTTTTCAGGTTGGAACGCAGCCTCTGTCCGAACACATTACACTCTCTAAGGTGAGGGGCCTAAGAGGTTATCTCTTATGGAAGTTATATTTGCCAGTTGCAGTACCAGTATTATCTCATCATTATCTTTGTCTTGTCATTTCGTATTTGTGCTACTGCATCATCTGAAGTTGTAATGGAATAAGTGGAGAATTATATAAAATAATAACATTCATTAAAATTTCTGATCTGGCTTATCGGAGGAAAATATACATATACATGGCTTTCTGATTGCCAAATTTAGAAACAGAGTTTTAAGACAGGAAGACAAATAAAATGAACAAATAAGATTAATAAAATGGTTATATATGTAATGTTACTGTCCCAGATTAACAGCAGGTAAAGTTTTATTAGACACATTTAAATAAAATTTAACTACAAATTTGTCATGACTGCATGACATTTAAAGACAGCCCTGTGTCAAAGATTAACACGTATAGAATATAGACGCATAATGTGTATGGAAATTACTGTAAATGTAAGCAGCAATAAAATAAGGGGTAATAGCAACATCAGAACACGTTATTTTCATGCACTCTATTTTATATCTCAATTGCCATCGGGTGTCGCTGTTTATTTACGCCTGCCAGCTTGTTCTTCTGACGCTCTTTGTATCCAAATTCTTAGCCCCAGTTTCCGGCGTCTTTTCCTTGGCGGAAGGACGCACTTGTGAATTTGAGAAAGAAGATGTCTCCGTCCATGTTCCACTTTAATGATGCTAAAGACAAATTTACTGTAAGCCAATGACATTTTTCACATTAATAATATATTTGAATGAAAGAGATGCTTTAAGATGGAAATGTACAACAAAACGAGATCGTGTTTGCATTAGCGTGCCCTCTGATTACCCATGTAACAAAATCTAACTAGCCAGTTGCTAGCGTGCTAAAGTTCAAGACAGCAATTTCTTGCCTGCTAGTAGTAACTTTATGTTACTAATGGAAACGTTAAAATTAGCAACGTGAATGATATACTAGAGATAAGTGTAGCAGGTTAGCTTCGTTTTGTATAAAGCGAGTCTACGAGGGACCAATTGAGGTGGTAATATTACTTCGCAAACGTTAGCTAATGCTAATTGATAATGATGTACGAGTCTGCAGCTAGATTGATAAGTTAGATGTTTGTTGTTTTTGGTCTATGATATGCTTTTGCTGGTACATTACAATTGGTATTCAATACAGCTAAATGTAAGGTCTTGCATGTGGGAAATAGGAACTTAAATAAGAGTAAGACTAGTCTACTATATGGGATAACTAGAACATGCTCAATTTGGAAAAGGCTTGAGTGCAATGCAACCCAGCTTAACAGGATTGAGGCAGTGTTCTGCAGCGATACAAAAGTGTACCCAAGTGGGTGCTGGGATATATGGTAAAGAAGTAGTAATTTTAAGTATAAGGAGGTTATTCAATCCATAAATTTACAAACCTTGCTTGGAATATTGTGTGTAGTTCTGGACACCTCAGTATAATTAATATATTGAGGAGATATCTTGGAGAAAGCAACTGAATTAATTTTTGTTCTAAAAGGGTTTAAAAAGTTTACAGTAACTTCAAAACAGTTTTAGGGTAAGTGTAGAATAGTGGGAAATAAATGAAAACTAGTTAAGAATAACTGTTTTACACAAAGAATTGTCAAAACTTTATATAGTTTGAATAGTTTGCCAGGTCTTGTAGTTGAGGCCAATACCTAAGTTCAGACTCGATTCAGTATTGGATACACTTTGATTGTAATGGCAAGCTTAGGAAGGCCAAATGGCCTGTTGTTGTTGTAATATATTGTGTTCTTATTAACAAGGGAGTATAAATGTTGTCTTCGATTTGTTGAGTTACATACTACTAAGTAGTGCAGCTATCTTTGTTGAGAACAGTCATGAAACAAGGCACTCAGGTAGCTATCTCACAGGTAACCACTTTAATGTTATGCATTTTTATTCCAAAGGCTGCAACTAGAAGTGCATTGGACAACAAAACAAGCAAGCCATTGATAACTGTATTCAACCAGCTGCCTGGGAAGTATGTGCAGTTACTATTTAATTAGAACCATACTGTCTTTATTCAATGTTTCCTTTGTCAAAACCAGTTTGTGGATTTTTCTGCAATTTTGAATTTGTGATTCACATGTCTTATATATATTTATATTATATAGTCTTATGTATTTAAATATAAATAAGTTATTGGTCAGCTTTCTTACAGTTAAATTCTGGATTTTTTTCATCTGACTGTTTTAAATATACCTTATTTAAAGTGTGCAAAGGAAATTTAAAGTCTAAGTGTAAAATATTGTAGATATTAGACATACTGTACAATAATTTGCTTGAAACAAAATAATTCACATAGTGTGTATTTTAATAACCTTGTGTGTGCTTTCACAGTGAGACAGAGAAGAAAACCACACTTGACCAAGCTCTGCGAGGAGTGCTGGAGGGGGAAATAGTAAGTCTACAGCAGTGGTGGCTGGTGACTCAAAAAATTGGGGAGGACAGCTGTGAGGAGGAGGGCTAAGCAGTAGAGTGTCAGAGATAAATAAGGTTTATGAAACAGCAGCATTACAAAACAGGAAGATGGTCTCATGTACATTGGATTATTATCCAAGAATTATTGGCCTAGAAGTTTGGTTCATGAATGGGGTCATTAATGCATTGTTGCATGAGTATTACATCTTCAGATGTATGGGGTTATCATATATGAGAACTACACAGAGAATTTTGTTTTAAGTACCATTGAATTTGATTTTCTTTTATCAATTTTTATTGGTTTTGTAAAAACATGATATGAGATATTATCAACTAAGTAATATTTCATTATAAATGATATAATTAATGCAAATAAGCAATGAAAATAAGTTTTAACACTGATACTAGTGTATATATTAGTTAGATAGGGACTTTTACATTTTCATTCATGCTTGTTATATTTTTCTAAATAGCCTATATGTGCACTTTTGTTTTAAAATAGCCAATAACACATCCAGTCCTCAACAGAGTTATAGCTGCTGCTTTTTCTCCTGTTCTGTTACATACACTAAAATCATGCGTACCCAGCGCTCACAAAAGAATATGGATGAGCTAAGGCAGAGGAAGGTGCGTTTCACACTAGAGGAGATGGGGAGGTATTGATTAGTGGGGTCCATGCCTGACATGAGCAATATTTTAGGATCTGCCAGTGTGACCCCTAGTTCCTCAATTGACGCTACTCTGGCAGACACCATGCGGACAAGATCACTTCAGGGTTTCATCGGTTTATTGAGCCTGGCAAATAACAGTTGGTAAAATTGACAGTTACTTGAGAGGGAAGGCTGAGTCAATCTACTACAATTTTTTTGGCTTCCTTCAAGTTTTGCGCTCCGAACAAACCTGCTTTTGAGTCCTCTTAAGCGCAGGGTTTTCACTTTGGACGAAAATGGAAATTTGGGCAGTGTGCCCCATAATCTGCATTGTCCTCCCGTTTGTTTTCAGAGAACACTCCCAGACATTGCACTTCTATGCCCCTTTATTCCGTCAGAGGCAAAAGTGGCTTTGTGCTTCCGCATTTTTCTGTTGTGCTGCTGGCGTGTTGCTGAAAATAACTTTGCATGTGTTGTTGAGGTCATGGCGTGTTTTAAATCAGTCATAGCACGTTACATCTGCTAGCGAAAATACGGCCCATCATGTTCATGTTTGAAAAGGCAAATGGTAATGTTTGCCCATGGGTTACTGTTTAGTTACTGTTCTGGCACTTATATTTGAGTATTGGTATATTCCTTGTCATGTTTTTAAATGGTCTTTATCATGGTAAAATATTCTATGGGATGGTCTTTTAATCTGATTGGTTGTGAGCATGTTGATGTTACCCGAAATGTGAAAGACTTCCATGGTAGGATACATCAGTATATCTTTCATTTGGGGGAGACAAGGAAATAAGCTGAAGCCTCCTCTGCTCGCCTCCTACAATTTTGGAACATTGGAGGGAGGGAGGACTCATCAGTTCCCGGGGCATGGAGGAGACAAGATGATAGTGGAGGAATGGAGGATACAATTTTTGTGTATTGGAATGCACCCATTGAGTTAATCTGTCTGCTCCCACCCCTACAGAGGACGAGCAATTTTGTTCCTTACCTGAAGGACTGGAGGGGCCACTGTTGAGGCGTTTTAAATTTTTCAGAGTTGAAATAATGTGTTAATAAACCAAAGAGATTTTTATTAATGTAAAAGTGGTTTTTAATAGCAAGGTCCTCCAATAATACATTTCAAACATTTTATAGTGTTGTTCTTTCCTCTCAATAAATGGGGGAGGAGCATCCTCCCTTACCTCTTGACCAACCTCCTCTGGTGTACATTTACAAAAGGCAACATTGCAGTGGTGCGCACCTGGAGGGGAGCTGACCTTTTTATTTTGGTTGTTTAAGTTTCCCTCTCAGTCAAAAAATGCGACATGTTGGAAAATTTTCACAACAATCCCGGGGAGTCTGTGCATACCATTGCAACGTTGGATAGCTGCAAGTTGCTCATTGTCATTTGTCTGTGATTCGTTATGAGCATTGCACCTCAAGCAATTGAGAAGTCAATGCTCATTTCAAACCCTGAAAAACTTTTGTATATTACAGTGTGATCTAGAAGCTCATCCAAGTCAAGTGATTGACTGCTTCTCTGTATTTTTTCAGGTGAAACAAAAAGCTAGTTGTGATGACTTCCTGGCTCTGATTTACCTCAGTATTGATGGAGTCACTGAAGGTGGGTTGTAGATGGCTGGAGCTTATAGCATATGTGATGTTGACTGTTCTTGACCAGAGTACCACAAACCCAAATTGCTGCATACCTTTGAATCTCAGTAATGAGATCAAAGGCTGGTTTCATACATTTGATAAAATGTATCTATCAGTGAACAAACAGATTTGAACAAACAGCATTTGTCTGTGTATAGTAATGTTGCAATGTTTGCCTTTGTAGGCATTTGTTCTGCCACAACTCCCTTCTTGCTGCTGGGAGATGTGCTGGATTGCCTGCCACTGGACCAATGTGACACGATATTCACATTTGTGGAGGAAAATGTCTCCACGTGGAAATCTGTAAGTAGGCATAGCCTTTACTGCTGTCTGAATGTAAACTCTAACTATTGAAGTCCTTATGTTGGGAAATGTGTTTGATATGATTGTTCCAAATAAACTGATTTTTTTTTTCTGTATTTGTGTTCAGAATTCATTTTATTCTGCAGGAAAAAATTACTTGTTACGGATGTGTAATGGTAAGTACACCAATTTGGACCTTTCAGTCTTTCCCCATTCCTCACCCTGCTTTCACAGGTTTGAAATGTATGTAAATACAACTATCACAAATGTAAGTAAGCAGACCTTTTCCAAATATGTTACAAAGAGATAGAGATCAATATTGTCTGCACACTCATTGAGTGGTAAGCAATCCATGTGCTGTGATCAGCTCTCAGATTTTTATCTAAAGGTGAATTTTTTGTGCTTTACAAGATTTAGTATATAAAATATAAACCTTGTGTATCCTATTTCTTACAGAGTGTAACATTGTGATATTAAGATATGTTAGAAAAAAGTCAATGTTTGGCATTTGATTATTTGATATTAATATTCTATCCCTACTGTTTCCTTCTTAACTGAACTGTTAATGGTGCTCGGTAGTCATGATAAGCCTGTGTTTTGCCCTGATGTCTGATATGTTTAATCTATGTTTGCCTATCTCTGATCCGGCAGATCTCTTGAGGAGACTCTCTAAGTCCCAGAACACTGTCTTCTGTGGGCGGATCCAGCTGTTCCTGGCCCGCCTCTTCCCCTTGTCTGAGAAATCAGGTGAGAGGGCCCAAACGTTTTGACTGCTGCTGTGTCTCAAATTGGCTATCTTAAACATACCTTATACCCATCAAGTGCTGTAAAATTTAGGATTACTAGAGGTCATTCAAATGTGGATTACGATTTCTTGATCTCCTTTGATTAAACAGAACCTCTTATGTATTGTTTAAGACATGGATCCCTGTAGTGAAATTATAATCACAAAGCATAATGTCTGTGGAAATACAGAATACAATTCATACGTAATTGTGTATATTTCAGTTGTTTAAGAGAATTTTTTCATTTTACCCATTTATTTCTGGGGGAAACTGCAGTTTCAAGCTCACTGTCTTGTGTTTCTAGGACTGAACCTGCAGAGCCAGTTTAACCTGGACAACATCACTGTGTTCAACAAAAATGAGCAGGAGAGCACTCTTGGTCAGAAGGTAAGAGACGAGAATGAAATGTTTATATGTATGAAAACTTAAATCCCTTGGTTTGAAACTGCATTTGGGAATTTCACAAGGAAGGAGAGAAATGGGTATAGAAACTAAAATCTCTTCAGTACAGATGCACAGTGCATTGTCGACTGAGCTACTTGGTGTATATTAACAAAAATGAAAATATGGATGGGACCTGCTAAACTCAGAAAAGAATGGTTGTGTATACAATACATGTCTTTGCTTTTTCCTTGCTCAGCTCAGGAGAGATGATGCAGTGCTACTAAAAAGAACTGAATAAAAAAGCTAAAACTGCACATGCATAACATACCAGTACTGGATGTTTATGGGGATGGATAAGGCAGTTTTTTTTTGTTTTGTTACGAAACATATTTTTTTTCCGATGCTGTCTGAAAGCACCAGCAGTAGTCTCAATGGAATGGCAGCGTCTCCAATTAACCAGAATGTCGAAAAAGACCCAGTTAAAAGGAGCAGTTGCATCCTTTTAACGACGCCTGCCCTGTTTGTGTTATGTACCTGCTTGCATACACCTGTAAAACCACTAACTAAACTAAAGTTCCAATATAGTGAGGGGCTTATACTCATAGGTGTTATGCAGTATACCAGGCTAACTGGGGTTTATTACATGCCAGGTCAACCAGGTGTATGTAATTTGTTTCTTCAGATTTGCTGAAATATGCACAATAAGACATCTTCCAAATTTCAGCTGAATTCAACTACTCATTTCAGAGATATGGTCCTTTGATAAAGGCGGTATGGCACCTCAAAAAACAACTGCAAATCGAAATTGAGCTTTCAATGTTTTAGAAGGCCATACTTTTTTCTAGAACACCTATAGAGCTGAAAATAGGCTCCCCTATATACTTTAGTGCGCATATTCAGAGTCTGGTCTCACCTCAGACAATTATATTTTATACTAAACATTAGGGAAGCACGATCTTGGATACTAAGATCACAGATGCTTTTGTTAAATTAATAGGCACGTTCTTCATGGCTATTCTACAAGCACCAGTGCACGACAATAAAGAGCAAAGTTGAATTCCCAACACTTGTTTCACAGATCACTTCTATGACTGAAATAAAATTCTCTGAAAGTACTTCTAAATCCATCGTCATTTTTGTGTTGAAAAGATTAATATTAATGAGTGATACTTTTATGTGATGACTTAGATGCACTCACTTCCATGGACAAGTCTATGCTCTGCAGCTGCATTTTGGGACAGATCATAGTACATTAAATTCAAATGTTTTGTTTCCTTTGTAGCTGTCATCTAAAATTGTTTGTTTATGCAAAGTTTGACTGTTTTATGGTTTTCACATTGCTTGCTGATGCTTTAGATTAATGTTTTTATACACAATTTTGGCTGACCACGTTTCACAAAGATGTCATTTGTAATGCATGTTCATCGATCTACTTGCAAAACAGTGATTGTCAAGAATTATAATTTCTAAATGGCAAGATGGTAATCGAAACCAGTCTCTAGACATAGGAGACTGCAATTAGCTAAAGTGGTGTTGCATTGCTTTTGAGGCCCCATAAATCAAAAAGCACTTTACCAGATTCTGAATCTGCACACAAAATAAATGTAACAGTGCTCTTCAAAAAACAAAAGTGAAGACATCAGCTATATACACATGGTTCATCTGTCACTGAATGACCCTGAGACTTGTTATAGATTTGTAATGTGCCTCTCAATGTGGAGAAGGTTTTAGAGTAATTTCTGTGTTTGTCCTACAGCACACAGAAGAGAAGGAGGAAGGCATGGAAGAGGGGGAGATGGGGGATGAAGATGAGCCAACACCCTGGTGAGAGAGAAAGGCAAACCCATGTCCATTGTGTAATCGCAGCAGCCTCTACATTGAAAGTCTGGCAGTCATTGCTGACAGCGAGATTCTTTGCCAAGCCTTAAATGTTTTTTTCTCCCCATACTTTCCCCCCATACGTACATGTTCAGTCTTAAGGCTCTTAAATCCAAATGATGTAATGTCTCTGAATACGTTTAGGCTTTTTTCAAATAAGGTGTGTGCTGCACCAGTGCTGTTTTTAAGGAAAAACAGATGATGTTGTAATTTATATTTTTCTGGTCTTCTTTTTAATGATGAGTGATTGTGTCTGTTCATGGCCAGTTCCATCCCCATCGACTACAACCTGTACAGGAAGTTCTGGACACTGCAAGACTACTTCAGGAACCCTGTGCAGTGCTATGACAAATTCTCCTGGATGACCTTTCTGAAGGTGGCATCTCTCACCCACAGCCTTTGAAATGTCTTAAATAGTTTGTTACAACAATTAATTTAAAAATGAAATCACTGAATATTGTAAACCAGTGTAAACATGAGTCCTGGAATGTTGCCTTAAATACTCAGGAACCCTGAGATTCATGTACGTTAATTTTATACAGAGAAAAACAACATTGCATCTTAAATTCTGTTTCAAAGTTTGCATGGCTGTCAGGTGTTTTGATAAACTTTTCTAGTCCTAACACGTTACATTTGAATAGTCAGGTTTAACATGGTTTTTGTATGTGTATGTGTTTCAGTACTCTGATGAGACCTTGGCAGTGTTTAAGAGTTACAAGCTTGATGACACTCAAGCCTCCAAGAGGAAGCTAGAAGAGCTAAGAACAGCTGGTGGCGAGCATGTCTACTTTGCCAAGTTCCTCACCAGTGAAAAGGTACATACATACATACCATCTTTTTTGATCTGTCCTATAGCAGGACACATTACTTCAGCACATCCTATCTTACCTTTAATTTGTCACTTCCTTTCCTTCTCATGCAGTTGATGGACTTGCAGCTTAGCGACAGCAACTTCAGACGCCACATCCTCCTGCAGTATTTAATCCTCTTTCAGTATTTAAAGGGTCAAGTCAAATTCAAAAGGTAAGCCTGAGAAATGTTTGTAGCTCTATCCATTTATGTCAGCACGAGAAACTGTTTATCATTACATAATTGGAGTAGCAACAACAGTTACACGCAGAAGTATTTTATATATGTGCATTGATACTGTTGCTGTTCACCCTTCAGGCCTTGACATGGAAAAAAACTCCTGAGGCTAGAAAATAAATAGCTTAAATACTAAGATTTGAAAAGGTTACTTTAAAAAGTAATCTTACAGTGTGAGTTATATATGGTTAGCAAAAACAGCAAAATGATCTCTTCTATAAGCATGGGGCCATCACAGTAGGAGCATGAACTGTGATGATATGTCCATTCAGCAGCATTGTAACTTCTTGTCCTGCTGCAGCTCTAGCTGTGTTTTGAATGATGACCAGTGCCTGTGGATGGAGGACACTACCAAACTGGTCTACCAGGTGAGCTTTTATGTTTCTGTTATGCTTAATATCATTATGTACTAATGCATTTAAGGCAAGTTAGGTATAAGACATGTGATGCTGTAATTGTATCATAGGGTTCCCTGTCAATTAAAAAATTATGCATTTTTTCATAAATTTAAATAATCCGTTGATTATTTGCACCTACCAAGATTAATGGATGAGTGTTGAAACACCACTGTTAGCAGAAAGAACAGCAGAGTTGGCTGACTTGCCAAATATATATAAATGAAACATAAAACACCAATTGGTCTTCATCTGCCGGACTGCAATGAATGAACGACAATACCGTAAAGCTGTACACGTCACTTTGCAATGACAATGAAAACTCCTAATTGAACCCCGTATGTGGTTTATGTAGGCAGGAATATTCCTTTTAGACTACAGCTGCACTGGTGAATGTGCAACTGTAGTCTAAGAAGACTGTTGCCTGTTGCCCTTTGTTAAACAGTTTGTCAATATTGACACTTCAATGTTAATTATATTATTTTGGGTTCAAAATTATCCAATAATTATTTACAGCTAATGTTGTGATTGATAAATTGCTTAATTCATTCATTAAACGGAGTGTGTCCGTGTGTGCATTTGTTTAGGTGAGTGAGTGAATGGGTGGGCAGGTGTGATCTAGATTAGTTACCCGTATCTAATCCTAGTGATTGTACTGTAACCATAAATTCTGTCCCCCCTACTCCAGCTTCTCAGAGAGATTCCACCAGACGGTGATAAGTTTGCAGCCATGGTTGAGGTAAGGTTCTGAAAGGAGAATTTCACTCATACTAAATAGTTTAATGTTTCCCTACATTCTAATTATACTAAGAAGCTTTAGTCACCTAGTCTTTTTTTGTCACCTGAATTGAACTAAGTAATCTACCTCACAACAAATGTACCTGACAGACCTTAGAGAAAGTTGTATTAAATGAATGGCCATTGCAAAGCTGTCTTCTATGCTCCTGATGTAGAACTTCCCTAGTGTACATGTTGTTACAGGTCAAACCTTGTTACGGTAAATGTATCTATTCCTGGCGTCTAAAGAAACTTAAGAGTGTGTGTATAAACTCTGCTTTCATTTTTGCAGCACATCCTGAACACAGAAGAGAACTGGAACTCGTGGAAAAATGAGGGGTGCCCTAGTTTTGTAAAAGAAAGGTACATATAATAACATTTAACTTAGAAAATGAAGAGTTAAATCAGTTTAAATGTTTCTTTTTATTATCTATTTATTTTACGTTTTAACCTAAGAATGGAAACTCTTCAACAGAAAGCCTTACAGCTAGTAGCAAAGAACTGTTAATGAGCATTTTACAAAGATGGATATGTGTTTTTGTACATGTAGACACATTTGAATGACATTTACAGTAAATAGGGATGTATGCATTGAAAAGGTAAGGATGCAATGATAAAACGGCATCATTCAAACATGCCCTGGCCTCTGCTACTGTAAACCAGTAAATTGCCTCAAGCAGAGAGAAGCTTTTCGAATGGTGATGAACAACATAACAATCAGGCCTGTAATTGTGAAGTGGCAAGGTTTTAAGTGTGGCTATGCTCCTTTACCCTGTAATTGCCAAATAAAAATGAACAAAGTTTTGATTGCTTTGATGACAGATCTTTGTGATCCAGATATTTTTATATTTAGTCTTATGTAAGAGTGTCACATTTTGCCAGAGTATACAGACTTGATGAATTGTGTTAGCCATGTTGTGATTTTTCAGATAAGAGGAATTCATGTCAATCAAAACAAACCTTAAGGCCAGCGCAGTCAGGTATGTAAATGTCATCAACTATTTTGACTGAAATAGAGTTCTGTCTCTGGTGTGTTTGTACCCCAGGCCAGCTGATGCAAAGTCCACACGCCCCACCAGGAAGAGGCAGGCCCCAGAAGACTTCCTTGGCAAGGGCCCAGACAGGAAGATCTTCATGGGCAAGTAAGAAGCCTTTATTGAAAACATTTACAGGACCACCTGTAAGAAGGGCTTTAAACCAGACATTTTTTAAATCGGTACATTCCAAGCAAAATCAGTATTATGAAGTTTCCAGTTTTGTGTTCCACCTTAAAATGATCATTCTTGAACTGGTTAGAACCAAATTATACTGTTGAATACTGTTGAATAATGTTCCATGTAGGGCTATGTGATATGACAATATGTATGTTTCAGACAGTACAAAAATATCTATTGATATTTTACTCTATAGTCTCTCGCTAATGTCACAAAACATTACAAATATACACTGCATCACCAACTAGGAGCGCTGTGGTCCAATTTTTCCTCTGGGTGAAATCCACTGTGGCTTACTGGTCATTTGATTGGTTTCCAATCGTTGTCAATCACAAAATTGGGCTTGATCCCAGCACCTGCGGCATGCTCAAGTAAAACACAAAAAGCATAGATATGCGTGACCCGCAAATCAAAACTCACAAACCTTTTTACATTTAGACTTTTTCTGTAAACACAAAAGAAGACTTGGTTGTTTATGCCAGGTCGTTTCTTGTCAAACAACAACAAAAATGTCATAGGCTACTCAATAGCCTACACCAATAGTTGAATAGCTCACACAAATAAATAACAGAAATAGGCTATGTAGCAAGGACGTTTATGAAAGGTTTGCCAATATGGCCAAATTATTGTCAAAACACACTTGCCATTGTAGCCCAATCAGTAAATTTGTACAAATGAAATACAGCCAATAAGTAAAAGTAACAGACTATGTACAGCCTTTATATGACCTAATCATTGTCAAAACAGGCTACCATAAAGTGGTCGGTTAATTTGAAACACATCGTCAGCAGCTTGTTTGCATACTGCAATCCATTGAAATGAATATCCTCTAGAATATCGTTGTTCAGTGACAACCTCAGTGGAGAAAAAAAACATTTCAAACATGAGAATGAAAACTGCGCTCCACACTGACTTGCGTGACAGGGAGTGCATTGACATTCATGGCGGGTTTGTGCAAATCCGGACTTGTTACTGCCATAGCGGTTTTCACTGCAATTTAAACGCACTTCTCTCGAGTAAGCATCAAAGGGAGACTCAATGGGCACCCCTAAACGGAGGTCTCTCTTTCGTTAGTTATTAATAACTGCTGTATTGGGACTGAATATTGCAGCTGTGGCCATTTTTGGTTTTGTAGTAACCTCACTCCGTTGTCATTACTTGTAAGTCGCTCTCTTTCAGGATGATGTGGTTCTGGTGGTTGATTTGAGTGTGTTTTTTAACATTTTTTCCCTCTATTTTAATCTTCTGCAACTGATCTATTTATTTAAATAGCACTAGACCATATTAGGCTAGTGGTATTTTCTAGGTTTTGCTCTTAGCGTCTTTAACAAACTGTTGTGTGATGCTAGTAAACTCTGCTGGACCCTGAACAATTGTGACAATTTTTGTGAAGACTGTTTCAAAATAATAACCTGCTATGTTTTACCTTGCAGTGATGAATTAACACGACTGTGGAACCTCAACCAGGACAATATGGAGGCCTGCAAGTCAGACAGCAGGTACAAGAATGGATATTGATTGGCTTGTTAAAAATGACTGTTGAATTTGTTTTTGAAGTTTATTTGTTGTTTTATTCTGACCAAGAAGACTCAAAATAGAAGTAAAAATTATTTACTTTTTGCTGAAAATGGTGCAAAAAAATGTAATGATGCACATGTTGAATCTGTACCAGTACTGCTGGAGTCACAGGTTTTGTTTTGCAGGGAATTCATGCCGACTCTGGAAGAGTTTTTTGAGGAAGCCATTGAGCAGGCTGACCCAGCCAACATGGTAGAAGACGAGTACAAGTATGTTCAAAAGTTCGCAATGTAAAACTTGCACAAGCTCTTGTAGTTTGTTGGATCTGTATCTGTACCTACTCAGTTGGATTTGCTATTTCATTATAGATTGTTTAAATATCCACATCAGATTGTCAGGCATGTTCCCTCCATTGTACCCTCTTGGTCTAGGAGGGTCTGGTTGGTAACAGGGGTGCATCCTTTAGCTTTCTGTCACTGTGCTAGATATTGATGTATGTTCAATTTTCATAAATATCATGAGCTTGAGAACCTTAGCACAATATTTAAATACAGACCACTCTTTCAACAAAAATACTAAGCTGATCATCTGGCTAGCAAGTAGACAATCTGTAATCATATACTGAAGGACAAAGATGTAGCGTAATGTCAAGTGGACTTTTTGATTTGTTCTTGCAAAGGAAATGTAGATATTCAGCAATCACAGAAACAAACTTTTAATGTTAAGCTCGGAAAACTGAACAGCTGTTTAAGTGCAGAGACGATCTGTGAATTTATTTTAATCCAATGTTCACTGTCCCTCCTTTTCTGGCAGAGTGGTGAGGAACTCTAACTATGGTTGGCGGGCACTGCGGCTACTGTCCAGGCGGAGCCCGCACTTCTTCCAACCGACCAACCAGCAGTTCAAGAGCCTGGCAGACTACCTGGAGAGCATGGTCATCAAACTGGCCAAAGAGTTACCGGTCAGTGAATTAGCCTCCTCCCTATCCCAGGCCATGTACCTGTCTCATCATTTGGGACACCACGTCCTACATAGTGTTGTAGTAATTTTTTGAGGGATTCTTATGCCAAGTTTATCTTTCCCTTCTCCCATACAGAAGGACCTCCCCTCTGAAGAGATCAAGACTGGAGAGGAAGACGATGACGACAATGGGGACAATCTGCTCAAAGAGAGTAATGACAGTGAGTACAATCAGATTTAACAGACAGCATACTGCCAATCAGGCAATGTATATCAGCTTATTTATGACAAGCCGTAGTACCCAGTCAGATGTTTAGTTCACATAGTTCAAAGCCATATCATGCCATGCCCCTATTACAGTGTATATCAAGGGATGTAAAAGTATTTTCAGCTGCAGAGCCAGAGATATAAATCCATTCAGAAATGTAACTGTTCATTTTAAAATTTTAATCCTTTGTTGATTGGAATCATTTACTGTAGATGTATTTTGAAAATACTATAGCTCTTACATAACACTCATTTTATTATAAATATTAATCAAACCAGTTGTATTTTGAACCTTATTGAAATACCTTCTGCAACACATACTGTTTCAGTGGCTCAGCAGTTTTGCTTCTTGATTTTTGTCTAGTGAAATATATACAGTTTGAGCATCCCTAATCTGAAATCCAAAATTCTCCAACATCTGAAACTTTTGACATGACTCCACAAGTGGAAAATTCCACACCTGACCTATGCGACTTACAACCGGAAAAAAACAATTCATTATTTTTAAAAAGAAAATAAAAAATATATGTAAATATAAAAATGAGGCTTGGTGGTATGTCTACCAGTGATAATAGCTGCGTGCATACAAAAGTGACCGACAGATGATATCCTGGAATTGTTACATCTTCTATATTGCTACATGTGTACTTCTACATGCCATGCTAACATTCGTCTGACGTGCATGCATTTCTGACCAGTCGGTAAGAATGGAACTTGGACATATTTTGGGGAATGGCAGTATATGCAAATATTCCAAAAGCCGAAGAAGAGGTAATTTTCCGGAGAAATCACAGCAAGCGAGTGGGTGTGTTGATGACGTTTCTATCATGACACTGGCGCGAAACCTGAAGAATACAAGCATCCGGGGGTAGCTGCTTCGTACTCTTTACTGCTTGCCTATTCATTGCTTTCTGCTCTTTCGTTGATATTGCAAATACTTCCAAATATATGTTGTATTGATATCAACGCAAAAATAATCATCATTATGGATGAGTCGGTAGCCTCCTAGTCCGCTGCCTTCGATGTGCTGTAAACAAAATACTGTGATATCCACAGCGTATTTTTTGTGTCATGTCTTGCCCCCTGCACAGTCTACCTAGGCGCCACTCCTTGCCTAAACCAAACAGATTATTGTCAGTAGGTGTGAATGCATCTGACACGGAAAATCTCCAGTTCTGTGCTACGTGCGAAAGGGTAACTCCGAAAAATGTCTGGAGAATCAGTGTTCATATGTGAAAAGAGCGTAACATTCTATTGTGATCTGTGATATCAGTCTTCAGTGATCAAGTGCTTGAATGGCAGTGCTGTGCTCATAGAATTGTTATAGGTGGCATAGAGGGTAAACCCAGACTTTCCTCAGTTGAAGTATAAATCTGGCCTCTAGGCCAGCCTCACAGGAGCCATACCCTCTTTTTCTCTAGGCCCGGGGATCCAAAACAAGCTGGTGTCCAACCAGCAGATGGATGAGATTGCAGCCAAACTGGGTGGCCAGTGGAAGACACTAGCAGGACAGCTGGAGATGAAGGCAGTTGAGGTGCGCGAGATCGAGACCGACAGCGAGGATGTAGAAATGCAGGCGAAGCTGTTGCTGGTGGCATGGCAGGATCGGGAGGGAAGCCAGGCCACCGTGGAGAACCTGGTCTCTGCCCTCAACGCTGCTGGGTTCCCCAAGATTGCTGAAATCCTCACTGAGACATAGAAACTCTTCCTACCACCTTTTTGTTTTTATTTTCTCTGCTTGATAAACTCCACACTCTTCACATACTTTCTTAACTAGTTATTGTTGAAATAAATGTCTTTTGTAAGTGTTCAGAAATTAAGCAATCTTGAATTCTTCTTGCCATGCTTACATTTATCTGTATAAAGCTGCAAGCATTCATTTCAGGGGAAAAGAAATTTGAACGGTCACATCAAGCAAAAACTGATTGTAGGGTTTCTGCAGTTGGTACTTCAGTCACAACTACATTTGCCCTAAGAGAAAGCTCTTAGCTGACTTTGTGTCTTGCGCCTAGGAGAATAGGAATAAACTATTGCCATCACAGGACTGACAGCCAAGACTATTTTCTGTAGAAACATCAAAGAAAAGTTAAGGCTATACAAAGTTTTTTTTCCATACAAGTCTCCTTCAAACAGCCAGAAAGTGAGATGTTCGTAAGTGTTTTAAACTAGTGAACAAGGATTATCTTGCAAAGGGTAAACCTTTCATTTAGTTTCCTATTAGTTGGAAATTGGATCAGAAGGGGGAAATGGTCATTATGTACTAAGTATACAATGTGTATGACACACTGGTGTTTTTAAGTTTGATTTTTCATAGATGTGGGAAGTCAGCAAAAACCAGTAAACCAATACATTTAGAGTATCTTTTGATTGGAAGTCAGGAGTGTGGGAGAAATACTGTATGACTGAGCCCCCTCGTTGGGTAAAAATCAAATCACACAACCAGTTTCAGTATGTTTATTTCTCCCATGTATGAAAAGCCAGCAGTCAATAACTTACAAAAAAATAAAACATTCCTTTTTTGGGCTAATGATGGCAGCTGCAGAGGTGGGTAGTGAGCCAAATAACTCAACGTGGTTATGTTGAGCAAGGATCACAAGTCATACGCACAGAAGGAAAACAGCCCGTGCCACAGAGACAAGATACGCAGTGTGTTATGGGAGCAATGCATTTATATAGCAAAATCATCCAGAATCTTCTGAAGAAGTGGAACACTCACAGTTGAAATTTAAATAAAATGGTGCAATTTTTTCTTGATCATATCAGAACTGTCCTCAAAGCCATTAACAAGTTGGCTTTCTGGGACCATGGATGACGACAACAGTTCATGCCATTTCTATAAAGTGTGTTTCCGGTCTTCCCTATGTGTCAGTCCTGGCCTCAGTCACCCAACGTGAGCCAAGCAAACCCTCATCAGTTTACATTACAACCAAAAATTTGTGTTGCACATTTTAACAGAAATTATATAAGTTTACTTAAAACAATGTGTGTAGAACAACTTTCTTGGTCAATTATACCACATAAGATCCAAGTCAGTTAATGTCACAGTTGATCCAATCAAGAACTAGTTAACCAAAAAGCCATACAGAGTAGGGATCCAGGACCAGGACTGGCTACAGTTTTTATAACCAATGACTCTGCATTACGGAATGTTTCCAAGTGCATGTGACAAGGGCCAATTCTCTCCATCAAATCATTAGTCTGGCAAAGATTTAAAGGACCACGTACAACTTAAAAATAATACTGCACTACCACGTAATAAGCATGAAAATCTTACAGGTCAAAAGGTTTTTTAAAAAATATATTCATTTAATGTGAAAGGTAATGGAGGAGCTACACTTAGCATCCTAGTCAGTGACTAGGCTTGCTCATTTAACATCGGTTCCAATTTGGAGGTCAAATGAAACCTTGTCTGACAGGCTGCCCATTGGGTTATGATGCACAAGGATGAGCTAGGGTTACATCCATGTTGGTTATCAAATAAAATATTAAGGTCAGAAGTTTAAAGACACCAATATTTATTGCACATCTATGTAGACAGTGCTCTGAAATGGCCATTTTTAAGTTTCCCTTCAGTTACTGCTGTTCCTCTTCCAGTATTTGTAGCCGACGTGGTCCATACAGTAGGACATATGCAATGTGCCAGTCCCCACCGCCTGAAAGCCGTAGGATGTCTTCTGGCGACACCACACTGACCTTGTCATCATCGAATTTAACCCATTCGTCTGGAAAAGAAAAACCCACGTTTACAATGACAATACTCAGAGTAACATTCTGGGTAATGGAGAGGAATGTCTATGCAATGCCGTTGGATAATGTTCGTCGGTAAAAATTGCTTTAGGCAGACATACTGTCAGAAGAAGCTGAAAACTGCTAGACAAATGCTGACAGAGATCAACTCAGGTATTCAGATTAAAGGTATTTATTAAGAATAAATGTAAAACAAAGACACTGTCTGCATCTTCATAAATAATTCAGTTCAAGTACATGCAACCATTGTTTCAAAAGAGAAAGCTTCAAAGCCTAAAGAACCTTTCAAATCATGTCATACCTTCTTTCCTCTTGACCCAAGCCACGTAGTGGCCAGAAGAGCTGGAACGCCCCTGATGTGTCAGCACCGCCTGCAGATCGTAGTAACCACTGTTGTTGGAGCCCAGGTCTGAGGAATATTACATTTAAGTAAAACACTAACCATACAAGAAGTACAACTGTGATTAAGTTAGTGAATGTCCTATGAAATGGGGGAGCACAGGAGAAGTTTATTACATTTATGGTTTATTATTGAATTACTGGCAATTACTATGTAATACCATATGTCATCAAAGAAGGAGCCAAGATTTGGCAGCTGTTTTGGTATTTCTGCTGAATTTGCAAGAATGTCTTCTAGCAGATCTTCAAGCTGTACATCACTGAAAATGGCATGCTGAATTGTGTTTACCAAATGGCATTAAGTTGCTGTATAATGTGCGTGCTCACCATTAGCAAATGAGAACGGCTCATACTTCTCTTCTTTCTGCGTTCCCGCCTTCTTTTCCACCTGTTGGGACAGTTAGAAAATGCTTAAAAATGGTGCAACCATCTGCAACACCTTTTGTTGGTTGAGAAGCAGCACACTTGCCTTCTGTTGCTGCTTTTCCAGCTTCTTGTCCTCAATCTCTTTGAACTTTGACCTCACCGCCACCATCTTCTCCTGCAGCTCTGAGGTGCACAGCTCATAGACGTCTAGCATCAGGGGGAACTTAACATCCTGCACAAACCATTCCACAGACAGAGCTCAGCACATAGATCACATGGAGAAAGAATAACTCCCAGCAACCTAGAATAACAGCCAACAGCTCCACATTCTGCAAGGCTTACCTTCAGTACTTTGGCATTGACAGACTCCTTCTCTTTGTAGAAAAACCGCACCATCTGAACCGTCAGATAAGCAGGCAGTCGGCTGATTTTAGACTGAGGATAAGAGGGTTATACAGAAATTAGACAAATTGACTCATCTCTTCTATATTTGAATACTTTCATCTACCATAGTTTTTACACATCTATAATGCAAGATTCAAGGAGACATACAGCCAGTCAGACAGACAGACACATATATATATATATATAAAATTACTTGTATACTAAAGTGAACATTCACATTGTTTTGATAGAAAACCTTTCCCTAAGACAATACATTTGTCAGGCAGGTATACAAAAAACAATGTTGGAGTCAGTACATTTTCATCATTTTTTATTTTACTGCACACGATGTATATAGCTATAGAAACAGAATTTGTTAAAACCTACAAACCCTCAGCAAATATATAACACAAGTTATCAAATGGAGAATATGATATACTCACAGATTTGATATACAAAGCATTTCTTTGCAAAGACGGTGACAGTTTGGTGATCTCTTCCTGCAGACGCTGTTGAGACAAAGAAATGTTTTACTAACAGCCTCCTAAACTTTTCCTTCAGTACAATTTTTTACACGTTTCATAGACCTTCTACTTTTAAAATTCAGAATTCAATTTGCAACACTTTTCACCAAATTGTACTGTTAAGTTACTAAAAAGACTGTTTTGTAAAATGTATGACCCAGCAGAAATGTATTCATCCTTCATACACTTTAAAAACATCCCCCCCCCATTTCAAATCATGCATTTTGTAGGAAGATGCAAGACCCAGTGGGTTGTTGTTGATGTAGTGATGTTAATTGTTGGTAACTCACCAGACGCAGTCCAGTCGCCAGATATTTCACCTCCTGATTTATGAAGCAGCTAAGCTGGAGCTGGCTTTCCTTGCCATGAGTGGGATCCTCCTCCTGAGACTCTGTGCACTTCATACTGAGCAGTAGGTTAAGGGGGAGGCATATCAAAAGACCCTTGATATGATGTAGGGCTGACAGGAACCAGAAGTAGAACTAAACACAGAGGGTGTACAAGAACTCCTGAGGGTGTTACACATTTTAACTTCCAACAATAATCAGTATTCAAGTATTCTGGGGCTTCCCAGAATGTGGAAATTACCTAGGACCACAGAAACCTTGCAGGTGGTTTAGACCACAGTGCGATGATAAATATATTGAGAAAAGAGCAGTGGGGACATTTTCAATTATGACCCACAAGTGGTTTTGAAGGATACGTGGTTTCAAACTCCACACCAAAGTACTGATCGATGAAATTCTTCTTGGCTGGGGGGGCTGTGTCTCCACTCTCAGAGTCAGTCTGGGGGAGAAAAGTGACATGAAAGCCTTTGTCCAATATCAACTGTGTAATAAAGTATTCACTCATTCACTTTTGAGGTAACTGATTACAAGAATTATCATGAAAACACAGTCTGATAAATTTAACACTCTTAAAAGGGAATCTGGCAGGACATTTTTCTCAACTGAGCCACAGCATTACCCACAGACGTTCCCCCCCTTACCCCTCCTTTTGCCTTACCTCCATTTGAGTTTCTGGATTCTGTGGCTCCAGCTTCTGCTGTAGGACCCTCATCATCTGCAGCCAGCACTCATTGGCATCCTGATATTTTCACATGGTTACAATACAGCAAATACAAGCCTACACAATCAAGAAACTGTCTCTAGCATAACTACCATAACCTGCACAAAGGTCCATTATTCTTACAACACTACAACTCAATTGATAAACCATTATGAAAATCAATGCAAAAACCATTTTCAATATGATACAAAGATCACAAAAGTGGTGGGATCACACAGCTCTGTCAGAGCAGCGGATTACAAACATTAGCTAAGCTGATGAAGTCAGCAGTCAGCAACACAGATGTGATGATGGCCACCGTAGCTGGTTGCTAAGACATACCCACCTGCTGGAGATATTGGCCCTGGTCACCCTTCTCAGCAAACTGCGGGAAGGCCATATGCAGGAACTGCAGCAGAATAATGGGTGGTATGCTGGAGGAGGTCTTGTCCATGGACTCAAACAGGTCACGCATGGCTGCCGCACAGGAGCACAGAAGACGGGAGCTCAGTCCCACAAGTTGGAAGACAGACCTTACATGCACACTGAAGGTGTGTCAAGTGAACCCATACTCACAAGACTACAAACATTCTAGCCCCATTATCTAAAACCTCTAACCAACAAATCGCAAAGCAACAATTGTTTGAGAAACATTAAGTATCTTCAAATGCTTCTCAACAAGAGTGACAGCCAAAAGTTTAAAGTGACACATATTTAAAAGCAGGGAAGCTGAGATTTTCAAACCTGCGGTGATGTACTGTGAAGATGCATTTGCTCCTGAAGACCTCAGGGCACCAGAGTACCTAATGAGAGAAGTGCAATGGTCAATCTAAAAACACAATGCATTGAAGTAATAAGCCTTACTATGCCCGTTTTTCCCCCAAAAAATTGGAATAATTAGGAAGGATAGTACTGCAACAAGAATGTGTAAGCAAGTTCATTCATCCAACTTTATATTCATAACTAAAAAAGCCACTTTCATTTTGTCCAGTATACAAAGACTATTTCCCTTTTATCCCACAGAAATGCATGGGGTTGGCAAAGACAAGACACAGAGATGTAGATTCAGTTCCATGGTTGTTTTTAAGTACACTTAAACCTTTCTGTGGTTTCACCATCTATCCTATTAAATGTCTGTGTGTCCCTATTAGAGAGCTTAGACTTTGATCTCTTTGAAAACAAAACTCTTAGCTGCTTCCAAGCGTCCGGTCTTTTGTTTTTACTTAGGTCAGTATGACAACTCTGTGCAGGTGCATCTGTAATAAGCACAGCAGTGTTTTTTTTTTTTTTGTATGAAAAATAAGTAATCTCACACTGTAAAACTACTTCACTGAATGAAATTTGGCCAACATGAGCATGGAAATCAAATCTCTGTTGTAGGATTGGTAATTGTCAGCAGGTGAGCAATTGGAAAATTTTTCTTGAGGACCAGGAACACACAATAGAAAGCCAGACAAATACATTTATCACATAAATCTATACAAGTAGGTAGGTGTTTGTGTTTTTGTCCACATACACTATGGTGAAAAGAGTACAAGCTTAGATGATCATTTCAATTTATTGGAATAATCTTAAACTGCTATATTTGACCTGATACTCCGGACAAGTAGTTGCCCCCCGCCAAGATATGACAACATTGGTAAGGTACCTTCTGAGGGAATCTTTGAGCTCAGGAACTGAGCGTAGACACTGCACAGTGGCATTCATGTAGCAGGTGTTCCCAAGGTTAGTCAGGCCACAGGGCAGCTCCATCTGTGGACACAACCACCCAGCAACACTAGCATCATGACAAGAAACCAGGCTGCCAACTCAAGACAAGTTTTTCACTCATATTCGGCATGTCGAATAAGTGCTCTGTCTTTACAAAAAATACCAGATTCAATTTTCGTAGAGATACTGGGCTTTTGAGAAGACGGTTTCTGATTTATTGCACATTGACTTAAAAATATACAATTGACCAGTTGTGTTTAAAGAAACAGAGCTCATTTGGGTTTATGATCTTGTGCTAAATAAATTATACAAACTAAACACTGCTCAGAATGTTATTGATACGTGTAGATGTTAATCAGAGTCATGTTAGTTTTAATTTCACACAACAGCACTGGTGACAATCAGTGATTACAGTCAGTCTTGAAAGTATGATCTGTATGTTAACTAATCACAGACTGAATCCAAATAAATCATCTTACAAAAATTCAAAGATGACGTCAGTCCAAATTTGATTAATGAAAAACAACACAAGGTCACATACACTTGGATCACTTGTTTAACAAAAAGGTCCAATACTGTGTGCAAGAGTATCTGAACCTTTTTTAATTATTAACTGATGACACCTCCTTGCATCAGTAACCATTTCTTTTCACTGTCATCAGTGTTTTACATCTGCTCTGAGCATTTTCAAAATCTTCTTGTTTACAACCGTCTTGTTTGAGTTTCCATTCATATACAGAATGCTTCAGGTCCGGCCAGGAGTTTAGGTCCTGACTTTGAACAATATCTCTCTATCTCTCTCTCACACTCTCTCTCTCTCTGTGTCTGTGTGTGCACACAATTTTTTTTTTTTTTTTTTTTACAATGATCGCTCAAATGTGATTATCAAACACTTGAGAATATATGTAATGGACATATAATGGAGGATATGTAATGGAGGCTGACATCAGGAAACTTCACTTATTATACCTATAAATAAAAGAACACAAATAGAACTAAATATATACAACTTGAATTAAGAAAATAAACATAAAATGCTATCTCTAAACAAGGTAACTGTGTAGGGCAAGCATGCTATTGCCAATCCAACAGGGGCAGGTTTATACAGGAAGCACAGCTTTTCCACATTGTAAACATCTTTAAAGAATAATAATAATAATAATAAAAATAAACTTTAACTGCAAAGAATCTAAATCATCCCAATCCCAAGCATCTTTTCCTGCGTTATATTTTCTGTAAAAAAAAAAAAATTCATATTGCCGCATTTCGGAAAACATATACACCGATACTGATATCTGTGATAGACCCATATCTGCCAACAGAATCGGCCAACTTTTGTATTGGTCATGCTCTACCTAAAATTATTATTTTTAGAGAATGTTACTATAGATCTGCTTTGACAGTTAGGATAGTTGTCTATGTGCATGACTCATATTTTGTTGTTTTGTTGAGCTTCAGTTCACAGAAGGGTGACCTGACGCTCTCCTCTATGAGTTTTTGATTAAAATGCAGAGTCATGGTCATGAAAGTCCTGTTTTTTTTTTGTTTTTTTTTTGGAGGGGGGGGGGTTGCTACCAGAAATCTGCCTCTGCAGTGGATAGCTTTCCATTACATTTATACAATTTCCAATTAGGGAGGAGAGTGTCAAGTCACCCTACTGTGAGCTGAAGCTCAACAAAACATCAGTCATGCACATGGATAACTATCCTACTATGACCAGAAGCTGTGCAAGAAGTGGGCTACATAGACAGACCACTGCAAATTCAGTAGTAATTTTAAAGTATATAAAAAGTACTTAAAAAATCCTTTTCCTACAGAAAAATATCTGTCTACAGTTGTTCAGGACCTAAAGTCTATTTAAATATTGCGAGAGGAGTTGAAGCAAGCTAGTCATGGACTAAAGCCCACAAATCCCACTGACCAATTCCAAAAGAATGGACTAAAACTGCTCAAAGCAGATGCGGTACACTAACAAACAGCTATAGGAAATATTTAGTTGAAGTCAGTTCTGCTGAAGGATGTGCCAGCAGTTACAGACCATAAAGGACCACATATTTTCACAAACAAGGCTATTTAATGTTGGATCATTTTGTTAAATAATCTAAGTGTATGCTGTCTTTGTCTTTATCATTGATATGGTTGGCCTTTCTTATTGAGACTTTCATGATGATTTCATATATGATGTTAACACATCACTCCAGAGGGGTTCAGATACTTTTAAGGAATGTACATAAAAGGTCCTGGTGTAGGAAGAAAAATAGATATAAATAGATATGCTGTAAATAGAAAAAAATTCATTTTAATGAATCGTAGTTAATGAAGGTGAATGTGCTCAATGTAAGGCCACAAATGTAATAACATTCTATCACAGCTTGGCTCTAGTGACACTACAAATTGCCACCAACTCCATACACAAAATATATTGTCCTCGGCAAAGTCTAATTAATTCAAGGACAATAAGCATAGGTGTTCCACACATATGTATTTATTATTGAAGGTCAGGAATTAATTATCTACATTAATTGTTCAAGACAAATTAACCAATGCAAACCCAAGTGTAGCCCAAAGAATATCCAGGACTGTCAATTTATAAACTTACTGCTGAGGCAAGCTGTTCTTCCGTCATGTCCTCCACGAACATGGGGCGTACTGCCGGCTCTTGGGGCAGAGCCTCCGCAGATCCCATCATGAGAAGGGTCATTCCCTTAATGACAGAGATATGATCATTCCTCATCTCTCCCAAACATGCAGTTCCCTCAGAACATAATTGAACAGAAATGTGTAGATAACATCAATTATTAGAAGTAGATTCCATTAAAGGGATGTCTTACATTTTTCAGTTTGATGTTTCCCCACTCATCATCCTGTGGAAACAGTAAATAAACTTAAAAACAAACTGCTAGGACCCCCTTCCCCTTGGCTATTTTTGCATCTGCATAGACGAAAATTAAGGACTGAATATGAAGGTTCAGTGATACTGAAAGGAATAAATAGTACACATGACAAAGGATTCACATAAATTTAGTGATCACTGAAATTAAACGAGTAAACTCTAAGAAAAAGAGAAGTAACTCCTATGATTGTGCACAGCAGTCCTTCTGAATCTGGCCTAAGACTTACACTGAGCCCTTCATTTATTTGAGGGATTCTTTAATGTCTACAGCACCTGTAGACAGTTACCCGTTGAGGCTGACACACCCCAAGACTTTTGGGGTTTTTAAATTGAAATACCTTCAGGGTTCCTCCTTTGACCATGACCTTCTGTCTGTCAGGCTGTACACCTGTCAAGGCAAAAAGCTGGGCCTTGAAGACCATGGGGGGCTCCTCTGTGTTCAGCTCCACTGCATCAAATTTCTCCTTCCCCCATTTCACATTCACTGCAGGGAGGGAGATATAACATTATAAACACAGCAAAGCATGTCCCTTTCCTTATAGAAAAATTGGCACATATCATAATATGACAAAGAATCAAATGTAAATATTGTGTCTACACATTCAATAACGCTCCCTTTTTGAAATCAAATTAAGAATGCATCCATTTTTATAAGAGTAAAATGAAGTAACTTTGCATATTCAACTAAAACAAAGGTCTGTTACGGGTAGATTTCTCTCAATTAATGACAGATTAAAATTAATGTTATGACAAATAATATCTCTGTATACCGTAATGTGGTTAACTGTACATGTTTCTACAGCAATCATGCATTATAGCATGCACTCGAAGTCTGGTCATGTGCGGCGGTGATTGTGCAAAATCTGTATTTCAACAAGCAAAGTTACCTGGCTAGCAAGCTATCGACAGATAACGAAACGCTCAAGTTATCTAACAATAATTTAAGTAACACACGTTAGCTTACCAAAGCTCCTACTAACCAAGCTTTACAATCTAGCTGAGGTAACTTGAAATATAGCATCAAGTGTTCTGACCTACAAGAAAAGCATCTGCTTTACACAGCATTACTAACGCTAACTCGCTTAGCATTACCGTGTCTGTTCATTGTACATAAATACACAGGCTAGCTAACGTAGCTAACATTACCTACGTCCTACCAAACCGGCAAGACAGGTTGGCTTGTCATTTGACTTGTTATTAAAAGCCAGTAATATTTAATTGAGGCATTTACCGTTATGCAGATGACAGATACAGCAACAACGTTAGTTAGCCATAATCGTAATTTAGCTTGGTTAGCGTTTAAAAGGCCCCCTCTTTACGGCTAAAGATAGCAAGCTAACATACCTCAAATGGTGCGCCAAGGAAAAAGACTTAACATACATATTGCTAGCTAGCCAGCGACAAATACTGATAAAAACGAAATACTGCAAAATCACAGTAACAGCAACTACGCCTGCACTTGCTAATGTTGGTTATCTAGCGAACAGGGAGTAAGGATGACTAAACAAATTACAATTTACCATCCAAACCCTCTGCATTGGGAAGTTAACGTTAACTAGCTAGCTAGCTAATTAGACAACAATTGATGGCTAACTGACAAACTGAATATGCTAATGCCGGCGAGTTAACAAGAAAAATCTGTTACTATAATTTAACTAGTTTGCAAGCTTGCTAATACAATTTACTCGATAACACCATTTATGCGATCCACTCAGATTGCATAAAACAGCCCTTTAGTCCCCTTCCAACCAAGAAAATTGTAGCCGGCTAGCTAGCTCGCTATTTTCCTACCGTCTCCTGGGGAAACGTACAAGCGTGTTGCCGATGGGGTTGAGTATTTCCCAGCTCCAACTGCCTAGCAAGCAGGGGGTCCGTGAGCCTATCTGCGGCCTAACAGTCACACGTGTCTTCTGGGTTTCTGTAAACCATAGCTTTCATAGAATATTCCAGTTCCTAACAACTTACCGGTAAACACGGGCATTTTCTGTTGCTGTTGATATAATTAACTGAATCCAGATGCTGGGGCGCCTGTTCTGGTCGATATATCTTCTCCAGAACTTCATTCAAACAGTTCCGCACGATGACGCTGCAACTACACGCTGATCGAACATCGATTCGCTCCGGCTTCGTCTGTACAGCCTAATGAGAGGGTGGGGTGAGTGTCAAGTTCGCTGAATCGGACTACTTAGCGCGCAGACAGTTGTTTAACTGAAACCAAGCATAGGTTATACTTTACAGTCACTTATATATTTTGACGTATTATATCAAATTCTTTTACAACGCGAAATATTACGTAAACATATATTGTTAAAACTAGTCAACGAATTATAGTCCTATTCAATAGGTTGCTCTCTCAAAAAAGAGTGAGGCTACATACAGCAGTACGACACAAAATGTCCTTGTATTCAAAAATAATTGATACAATTATTAGACAGAACTCTTATGTGAAGTGCTGGACATTGATACTTCGATTAGTTTGAGTATTTTCTTTAAGTTTTTTGTCCATACCAACAATTGAGACTAGCACTTCTATACCCCAGTTGTAGCAGTAGCCCTCTGCTCTTTTCAGGTTAGTTCTACTTTGTACAGGCATTCGCCAAAGTAATAAAACAGCAGTTTATGCACATTGTTTTTTTTTTTTTTTTATCCATTCCCTATATGTCCATATATGTCTTAAAGGTCCCAATGTTCATCTTTGAGTTTTGCCTGTTGAAACCATTTGGCAGCCATGTTCTCTTGAGAAAAGTCAAACCAGTTCTTCGATATTGCAGAGAGGAAGCATTTTATTAATGCTTATAGTTACTATTGTAATTTAGGCTATTTCACCGGTGTAGACAGGTTTGGGTTCCAAGGTTTAGGGTCTGCTATGACAGATGATAAATACATTAACAATGTATGCAAAAATGTAAAGCAACACTTGGCCAAACAAAAGCAAATACCGTATGTACATGGAAAAAAGGTTCATAATTAAACATTGTGTATAAAATATATACTTTTCTTGTCTTCCTCTTTCCTCTCAAAAAATAAGGAAGGAGGATCCTCCCTTACCTCTGTTGACTGGCTTCCTCTGATAGAGACCAGCTGGTGTGAACCATGGGGCCAGCCAAGGCTGGATTATGGACCGGGCCAGTGGTGCCTCAGACTGGAAGGGGCCTCAGAGCACCTAGGGCCTTGAAATTTCTAGTGCAAGCTAAACACTAGAGCCCTCTGCATGTCTGCAAATACAGTGCCAGTTGAGCACCAGGGCCCCTGCATATACAGCAAAAGCTGACCACTTGGGCCCCAGGGCCCTATGCACATACAGTGAGAGTCGTCACCCAGGTCCCCTGGGGCCCTATAAACATTCAGTGCAAGCTGACCACCTGGAACTGGTACACACAGTGCCCCTTGGTGCATACAGTGCAAGCTTAAAAAAGGAGGGCCCCTCAGAGATTCGTGTGAGCTGAATACCATGGCTCCCCAGGCTCTCTGCATGCACATTGTTGCAAAGTTAAAAATCAGGGTCACTGGCCCCCTCCTTGGGACAATAGCTGGGCCCCTGGTTGCCCTTTGACAGTATACTGTGACATGATACAAAGTCAGTTCATTCTGCATAAGACGTTTTGAAGGGTGTTATGCTTCTTATGCCAAAGCTACTAGTTATATATGCTATATATGGTAATCCCAGCTAGGCAGCTATTAGTGCTAGACAAAAGACTCAATAATTTCATGTGGAGTTATCATATTTTACTTGTTTATCAATAATATTTCAGACAAAATGTTTGTCTTGGGAAGCTCAGGTAACCGCACCCAGTTTTTCAAGATTTCGTTTAGGGCCCCACAGACCCATGTTGGGCCAGTTCTGCTCAGCATCTCAAACACTTTCACTGTAATTGTATTTTATCTGCATTGAATTTTGTTGTTGTGTTGGTTAGCAAGCCAACAGTTCATAATATTTTACTCAAGAATACATTTCTTGCATACCTAACTGTATTAAATTCTTAACCTGTGTTCAAGACATGCAGTGGTAATCAAACCTTTGTTGAGAGCTGAAACTAGCCTTCATAAACAACACTACTGATGCACCATAACATTTATACCAATCTCTCTGAAATTCAGAGACCATATATCCTCCTCAGGCACATGTCAATTATCTGGCTAGCATTATTGCTATTTGTGCTGAAATTGGCACAAAGAAAACAATAATGCACATCCCTTCATGAGCCTAACACATCTCAGCTCATTGTCACTGATGTCCATAGAATAGACCTTGTCAGTAAGTAAGGTTTTGATGAACTGGTAGGTGATTTTGCAAGAACGAAGGCAAGAAAGAGACCCATGTAGCAGAGTTCCCGCTAGGTCAATGTGTAGCCCTAGCCCTACATCTCACATTTCACATCCTTTCAAAACCAAAGGTCCTGACAGGGGGCCTCCAAAAGTCATGTGCTCAGGGGCCTCACAGGACTACGATCTGGCCCTGGGGCCAGTTTGCTGATCTCAGCCGAAGCACTGGAAGTTAGAGTTGCCATCTGGTGGTGTCTGTGATTTGTGCCCAAAAGCAGGGTTTTCCTATTGGAAATTAATTTCTGAGAGCATATTAAGAATATTTCTCCTCATATATTGACATTAAGTCTGAGCTCAAAACAAAATTATTATTCCAGACATTATATTTAATGTTTTCCTATTTTTCACAATTCACAAAAAAAATATATTCCCAAAAAATGCTTTGATATCACATGTATATGCCTCGTGACATGAGCACAACAGGGGAGCCAGAAAGTTCTGAGACTAAAATAAGGGAGGTAAACTACAAAAATATCTAAGTTAGCTGGCTGACTTTTGTAAACATGGCAAAATGAAACAATTTAGGCATGACCAGATATTCATTGGGTTTAATTGTATATTTGGAGCACAATATGTTAAGAGCTAGATATACCACTTCATTTGCCGAAATCTGCATATTTACCAAAGTTATTCGAATAACCAGTGAACCTGCTTCAAACTCAGGTTAGCTCACTACAGTTTAGAATATAGGTGCCTGTCTGCTAGAAAGTGTATATTAACCTATATTTTCCATTAAGATTATATGATTGATAATTACCAAGTAAAATGAAATCTGAAATCCATCTAAATAAATCCGTAAGTAGCTTATGAAATATGACATGATTGCATTCTTAAAGACTGTTACAATATGCTTGTTTATTTTAACTAACTTGGGTTCTCTTTTCAGATCAACGAAACAAGCAGCAAATGATTGACAGAATAATTATATTTAAAATAATAATGATGGTTCTTAAAATGGTGAATGTTCTTTAACATTCTCATTCCCTTATTCTATATTTATAGGGTTAGTGTTGCGAATTAATATGTTGCTGTACTTGTCCTTCATAATGAATGTGCAAATCTTGCAGCGAGAAACCTTGATATTATTATCCAAAACCTTCATATGCCAAGGGTACATGTGAGAGCATGTCAGCAAATCTAAGAGTCATTACATCATCTAACACTGGTACAATTTGGTTAACCACTGCCACCCTTCTTGGCTAAACCTTCTGTATTAAGATAAATTATGTTTCTGACCTTTTACCATGAACATTTTAATTAAAACATGGGAACATTGAAGTGTGAGGTTGTGTTATGATGATAATGTGTGAAATTACAGATTTTTGTGGAGCTACAACTTAAACCTGTATCTTATGTCATCCTATACTAAGTATGTGTTTGCATAAAATCCATTATAGCTTTCAAGAGAGCAACCTGGATTTTATGGTTATTTGCTCTGCTCTGCTTCATTTATGGTCATCTGCCCAGCTTATAGCCAAACTGAAGGCAGATAAGATAACTAACAGAGCTCATGATCATAAATACCTTTAGGTCAGTGATCACAGGGTCACACACCTACTTAAAGTTAAACAGCCATTCTCTTAAGATCCCAGTCAAATACCGAAAACATCACATTATTGATGGTTAACATGGATCTACATTTGGGGTTACCAGTATGAAGTGGAATTGGACATGGTATGGCCCTCTTTGTTTCTTGGCAAGCCTTAATGTGCCCCCCAAATGTAGAATCCTTTGCAACATTCCTAATCGCAGGGGGCCATCACCTTTCTCCCTCTCACTCCTTTCCCCTCCAGGACCAGCAGCATGCACGTGTGTGTATGTATGTATATGTTTGAATCCTTTTATATCACCCTGATATGTTACTGTCATGTTAAAGGTTTGAAAAATGTAAGTCTTGTGATGACAAGTGTGTCTCTCAACATAGCAGCTAAACTAGTTGAAGAATTTTCTGTTCCTCTCTGTGAACTATCCTCCCTAAACTCAGGTATATTAATGTTTGATGTTATTCTGATGCACATATTTTGAAAAGATAACTTGTGTGTCCTCAGGTTTGGCTTATGTGTTAAAATAAGCCCTGAGTAAACTTTCAGGCACTCCTCCATCAGGTCAGTAATTATACCTAAGGGTGCGTTCCAATACTCAACATTTGTATCCTCCTCTCCTGCACACCTGCCTTCTCTCCTCCCTCCCTCCGATGTCCCAGTATTGGAGAGAGGGATGAGGCAAGGTGATGGTGGAGGAAAGGAGGATACAACTTGTAAGTATTGGAACACAACCTAAGAATGATGCAAAACACAACACAAAAGTGAAAAAGCTGATGCAGCTGATGGATAAAGTAGCCCCCCATCTTGTGCAGAAACTAGAGGACATTATTGACTCTCCACGGAATAGGGCAAAAAGACACAGGTAGAAATTGACGGGCCATCGTGCAGTCCAACATGTGCAAATACAGGGACAAAATTTGGAAAACAGCTAAGAATTCATCTTTATGCTGAGAACATGGGGTGAAATTTGCAGAAGATTTGACCAAAGAGGACAGGGAAGCACAAGCACTGCTGTGGCTATCGGCTGAGAAGGTGCGGGTTCGAGGGAAAGGAAGCTTACTACAACGGTCCTCACAGCTACTTCAACAGAAAATGCATTGGCTCATCTTGAAATGTCAACAAGTCTTGGATTGCAGGTGAACATATGTGACATGATGGGTTTAAAACCAGCTAAGTAGCGAGGTATATCATTTTATCGTAGCTAACTTTCAGCAAGGGATGTGTTTCAGCACTACTATTTTTATTTACTGTCATTATCTTTTTTTCTCGTTTAAGAAATAATTTTATATTCCTAGTTAAAGTACATTTTGTCTTATCTCTCAATATTCGAGGCATTCAAAATCAAAAGAAAGGCTCTTTTCTTATTTTGCAAAAGCAACACATTGCATTTCTCAACAAGAGACTCACTGTAGCTGTGAGGTCTCCAGTCCTTCCACCGGGGAGCCACCAGAGGGAGACACAGCGCCCACTCTCTTGGTACTCTCACCAGGATTCTGGATAATCCCCATTGTTTCTGTGTGATGAGTCTCACCTGTTGTGCTTTATTAGTATCACCTGTGTCTTGTTAGTTCCCTCCTTGTGGCCTTGTGTAGTTTCCAAGTGCAATTTGACCTTTTTGCCTGACTTCTGGATTCTGATTTTTTTTGCCTTTCAACTTTGTACCTTTGCCTGTGTTTATGGACTGATGTTGGCTATGACCTTTTGTCTATTTCTTGACTATCCCTCAAGTAAAGTTTGTATACTTTTTCAACATCCTTTTTTGCATGTGGTTTCTGCATTTTTATTCCACCAACCCATCACCACCACAGCCTGGGTTTGAACCCTGACCAGGGAGGGTTTCCTTACACTAGCACAGAAGATGCTATTCTCTCGACCAGTCAGTGGGGTAATGAAGTTCTGTTTAGTCATGGTAGTTCACATTCTGCACATGTGACAGTGTTAGTCTGTAACCTACTTGGGAAGACAATCTGCTAAAAATCAGACAATAATGGACATTCGTTCATAGCAGTTTTGGATATTGAGGATCTTTTTCATTCTAGTCAATGAGCATAGCCATAATACAAAGCAAAATCTACAGTTAATGTCTACATTTTAATTATACCAGATGTTAAAATAAGATACCCAACAGAGAACCTAATAGTAGGAGGACGCTTTAATATCGTTCCTAATGAGTCATTGGATTGTTACCCAAACAACTGTACTCGGGTGGAGGATAAAACCTTTATTTCCAACTTTTCTAGAACTCACAACCTGATATTTGAAGATATGTGAAGGAATGTATCATCTCTGCTGCTCCTTTGACAGATCACATCAATACTTAGTTATTAAAACCAGATTCATGTACTCGTTGAAACAAGAGCTATTGGAAATTGAACACTGACCTACTTAAGAATGGAACTTATTGTAAATGCATTACAAATGAATCTGAGAGATTAAATCACATAAAAACAAATGGAAGTACCTTAAAATCCAGATTTTCTGTTGCATACAGTAAAACTTTGAACTAGATGAGGAGGGAACATGAATATCATCTAAATGGAGACAGGAACAGACATTGTAGCAAAGATCTCTGAATGATGAGAAAAACCAGCTGGTACTTTTGCAATCAAAACTGGATAAAATATTCATTAAGAAGTCCAATGGAGCATATGTAAGATCAAGAGCAAAATGGATTGAAGAGGGTGAAAAAAGCACAGCATATTTACAAAAAACTATTCTCTCACTAATAGTAAACGACACTGAGATCACTGACCCTGACGCAACAAGTAAAGAAATATTTCAATATTACAGCAATCATTACTCATTTTTACTTTTATAATCACTTTTGCTTATAAAATATCCCCCCTACTTTTTATTTTTGGAGCAGAAATGTTGAATATTTTAATCAAGATGTAAATCTTAAAAAAAAAAAAAAAACCTCAATGTCCTTGGAAAACAAATAGGAATAATTCAGTTTGCAGATGATATGACTTTGTATCTAGGGAACAAAGAGCAGGGTTCTATGGGAATTCAATTCGTTATCTTTTTCTCTGCAGCATCAGGTTTGCAGTTAAAATGAAACAACTGTGAGCTTTTGGTCTTACACAATTGTGAATGCTCATTGGTAAGTAACATCCCTGTCAAGGATCAAGTTAAATATTTGGGTATTAAAATCACAAAAAATCCAGACAGTTGTTTAAAAGAAAACTTTAAAAAAAGTATGACTAAATCCAAAGCGATTCTAAATAGTTGGCTACAGAGAGCTATCTCCATCTTTGGATGGACTTTATTAACCACAGTAGAGAGTCTATTGAGAATGATTTACCAGGCATCAGCCTTGGCTCCCTCTTCAAAAATTGTGTAAAACATTAATCAAATATTTATTCAATTTCATCTGGAGGAATAAGCATCATTATATTATGGCATCTGACACTGTAAAATTGTATGAGCAATGTGGGTTAAATGCAATACATTTTGAGCACATGAATTCAATGCTTAAACTTAAATGGTTACAGTGGAGGGCAGTGAACAGAAATCAGCATCTTCAGCAGCATCATTACGAATAAAGGCAAATCCCCGGTACTGGACGATTTACCTCCAGATTTTTTTCTAACCTTTTGGCACCCATTAGGTAAATTATTATTACATTTTTCCATTGAGAAGGGCTCCTTCTCAAGAGATGCCAAAATTCTCTTCTGTTCAAAAAGGATAAGGATCCTAATGATCTTACTAGCTTTAGACCGTCTCGCCTCAGACAACATTCGGCGACTTCTCCATGTAATCTATAGAGCATTGGACATCAAATCTCCATCCGCTGTGCTGTCGCACTTTTAGCTGGGGGTCTACTATTACAGAAGGGTTCATATCCTTGCAAATATTTTTGATATTAGGGGTTTTTGTGCATATGTTAAATAATGTTCAACAATGAATGAAACAAGGGTACATGCAACAATGTTTTTGGTTGATTTTTGGAGTCATAATATAGAATTAAGGATAGGTTTAACATAAACTAGTTTACAAAAAAATTCCATTTCAATTTTAAGACACATTGCAGAATATAAAATATTAATTTAAATTCATTTAAATTCTGTTACATTAGAGATATTGCTATGATTCCAGTTTGGGGAGGGGTTGCCTTGTCAACTACAAACTACATAACACAATAGTGTCACAACCATTCAATAGTTTTTTCAATTAGTGGGTAAAATATCACATAAACTGTGAGTATTCCTAGTCATCAAAAGGAAAAAGATAACATCTTCCAGCAAACCCAGGGTGTAGCTGGATTCTCCCTCTTCCTACTGTCTTTGTCACCTTCCCACTTTGCTCAAGTTGTCATCCCGTCATAGTTTGAAATGGTTCTGGAATATCATCCAAACCCTTTCCCCTTGATTTGATTTCTTTTGCAATTTAAATTCTGTAAATTAGACTACAGTTAAACTAGTCAGCACTGGCATGGTCCAAATATGATAACAGACCATGGGTAAAAGGGTGAAAACAGTTGAGAAAATGTAGAACACAAAGGGAAAGACAACGTCAACAAAGGCCACCTGGTCAGAAGCTCATCCTCCAAATCATGATGTATATGCAACAACAATCTATTGATAACTCTACAAAGAAGAGTACCATAATGAGATTGCGGTGAACACACCTCTCATTGTTGTCCCACAATGCATGTTTACAAATACAATGGTGCAAAGGCAGTGGATAACCAAAGCATTGAAAGTAGCATTTTAGCCATTTACCACTTTCAATTCAGGTGACTTACAGGAGCTACATTAGCATCATATCCATGAGTTGTAAAATAATACATGTAGTCCTGCAACAAACATTAACAGTCATAATATGTGCTGGTAGAAAGGGGTCATTTTTATTTTTAACAGCTGAAGATAGAGGAAGAGTTTAGATTCATGGACAGTTTGCAGGAAGAACCTGCAGGTTCTGGTGATGGAGAGGAACTGAGAAGTGAAGCTCAGGGTGTTGTCCAGAGTCACTGCAATATTTATGGCAGACAAGGAGAGGAACACCATGGACTTCTCTATGGTGAATGAGAGGTCAATCCTCAAAGACAAAGTTCAGCATCAGGTGGTGGGGTCATTCATGTCAAAATGTTGGCCAAGCAGGCAGAGATCTGAGTGGTGACCTGTATGTCAGGAGAAAAGGAGAGGAAAATCTCAGTGTTGATTGGCAATTGATCGCAATTGATAGCATCGATAAGAGAAGATAAGAGAAGCCATGGAAAGCCATAATAGAGCCAAGACACATTGTAAAAGTGAAAATTGAGACGATGAGTGCAGTTAATATCAAGCACCCAGTGGATGCAAGGAATGTGTAACCTTAGTATATGTTTGTCATTTTTTCATATAATTAATGTACAGATTTCAATGTAATAGCCACCCAGCCTTAAGGATGCTGAAAAGTGTATTTCCTCACTTTTATTTTCTGAAGCTAGGTAATGTTCCTCCAACCTTCCATAGGTCTCCATTTATTCTACTGACACTAAGTGTGATGTGGTGCATTGAAAATTAAAATATTACCTGTGGGCTGCTCAGTTCTTAGTGAGAGGACAAAAGGGCTTAATTCTCAAAATTTCAGCATGTTATTTCTGCGTTAGTACTTTCATCCCATGTGGCAATGGGGGCAAAATAGTTCACTTAAGTTAGTAGTGGAGGATGCACTGTATGAGTGAAGTACAGTTCTAATGCACTATATGAGTGAATGTGATGACTAGTGTGTGTGTGTGTGTGTGAACATTCTCCCTCACCTGCAATAGTCAGTTACCCACTGTGTGTATTTGCAAGGGCTTAATAAAAACATGTCAGCCAAACGCCATCAGGAGGACACAGGGAACCAGTAATGCATCAAATTCCTCTAACATGCAGATGACAGAGACTCCATTTGGATCCACAGGCAATAGATATAAAATGGTGTGACAGCCTGAGCAAGGGCTTTTTTCCAGTTCAGCAACATAGGTATGTATGAGTATGTATATATGGAGTATGAGACCTGTTGGTAACTGACGAAGGTAAAGGCTTGTAAAGAGTCACAGCCAAATAATCAGCAGAAACTATCTGCTCTGACAGAGAGATAGTTCTTAAACCAGTTAGGTTAAACCAGTTAGTGAGAAATATCAAAAAAATATCAAAACTATTATTGAACTATTTTAAGTCACAATGAATATGAGAGGAACTGCCATAAAACACGATTTAGTTTTGTGTGAGCAGTATGGCTGCTGCTTCCCCTGCTGATCGCTAGAGGGCAATATAGTCTTTGTTTTGTGTCTATGATTTTAGTTATTGCGTCTGCTTGTCCTTCACGATTTAAGCTGCCCTCAGTGCAGTGTTTTTTCTTCAGTAAAGTGGTTTTTTTTTTTTTTTTTTCAAATCTTTGCTCAGTGTTCAAGTACTCTGTCCTTGGGTCCCAACTATAGCAACTATTTAAACTAGTGGGAAAACAATGGGGGCTCTACTCTGGTGAGATGGGTTAAAGTCCCAAGAAGGGAATTATCCTAAGCAGTTTAGTTACTCCAGGTATTTGAATTGTAGATCGTTCTTGGCATTAATTTTTTCAGGATAATTAAAAATATTCACAAATTTGGCAGTCCATTTGAGAAATTGTCCCCAATACTTATCCACTGCAATGTTTTAAATGTATGTGGGCACTCAAATGTAATTTTGCTGAGTGAAAAAATTATGATATTGCCATCTGACAGATACCTGTGAAGTCAAGTTACTTAATCAAAATTTAACTATGCCTTTTCCTGACACAAAATGTCTCAAATGGGAAATGATACAAGACATTAATGAAGGAATTTACCCACAGACACAAATTATTGAAACCAAAAATTTCAAACTGAGGATTTGAGAGTTCTTCCCCGGAATGGCTCCCTAAGTAATAACACTGAACAAAGCCCTTCCTCATACAAACATGGTGCTTGAAATTGAAGGACAAGAGAACAGTTGCTCTCTCAGAGTATCACATTAACAGCTGCAGTCCCACTTAATAATCAAAGCAAGGGCAATAATCAAATCTCCCTTAGAATAGGCAAAGAATCAATGTATAACTGGGTTAGAAAATACCTTACAGTGAGAAATTCTCTGTTCACTATCAGTTTCAAATCCCTTGTGATTTTAGCTTGAAAACTGCACAAAATCACAAAATCACACAAGCACACCATATATGGAAGACCACGGGCCCTATCTTGGTGTTATGTGCAATTTTAGCGCACTTTTTTGCACCTCCACCTTCTAAATAGCATAAGTCGATGCGCCAACGTGGGTGTGTTGTTTTCAGGTGAGGTGTGGTCAGATGGGGGCGCAATGCAAACTTTCATACAACGGTTGCACTAAAGACCAACAAAAACCATGTCACACATCTTTTCACTGTTGTTATTGCTATTTTCATGTCTTAAAGATACTGATGCATGCGTACATAGGCAGTTACACAACACCCATACACCCTTTTGTTGCATACACAGGACGCGTACAAACATGAATGAAAAAGATCACTGTTGTGTAAATGTTGTGATATGTACAACATACATGTCACATCGTTTAGTCATAAGATTGATTATATTTGGAGATAAATAGGGTATCTTTGTTAATGAAATACAACATTTACTTTAAGCTACATCTGTCATTGTTGTCAAACACTTGAGAGTTCAATTTCACCACCTTGAGATGGCAGCAAAGGCAAAAAAAAAAAAAACGCCATTAGTCTCAAGGGTTAACGGATCACAGATCAAGTATCTGAACTATTTCTAAACGACTTTTGCTCCACATCATTACAATACCATGTATCAACAAAGCATGCCAAAAATTTGGAAGTAGTCTCTAGTTATCCCAGTGACTAAACACAAGCGTACCCAAGAGCTGAATGACTTCAGGCCTGTTGCTTTGACCTCCCTAGTCATGAAGTATTTCGAGAGACTGCTGAAAAAACAGCTCATGATAAAAACAGAAAATCTTCTTGACCCGCTATAGTTTGCTTATAGGGTTAAGCGAGGGGTAGAGGATGCTACAGCCACTCAGCTGAACTTGTTATTCAAACACCTTGAAGGTAGTACAACAAATGCCAGGATTTTATTTGTTGATTTCTCATCCTTTTAATACAATTCAACCCCACAGTAGATAAGATCCTAAAAAAAACTTTGGTTTTGATTTTAACATAGTGGGCTGGATTCTTGACTTTTTAACTGACAGAACTCAGAGAGTGAGGGTGAATAGTTGCTTGTCTGAGGAGATGTTACCATCCACAGGGTCTCCTCAGGGATATGTCCTCTCACCACTCTTCTATATTTTGTATACTGACGATTGCCGGAGTTGGCATGACAATAGACACATTTTAAAATTTGCAGATGACTCTGTTGTTAGTCTCCTCCACGCAGATGAAAATGAAGATGGTCCTGTTGTAGATGACTTTGTACACTGGTGTGACAGCTCATTTCTGCAACTAAATGTGGCAAACACAAAGGACATACTCATTGATTTTAGGCACAAGCCTCCTGCTCCATAGAGCACTTTCATCAAGGGGCAGGTGGTAGAAGTTGCCAAAATATACAAGCACCTTGTCACTTTAATTGATAATACATTGAATTTTAACTCTAACTCAGAGATGCTTTGCAAAAAGGGCCAGCAACAACTGTTTTGCCTTCGTAAACTATCAACTGTCTTTTTTAAATGTCCTATATCGAGTCAGTTTTAACATTTTAGAGTAGACATTTTAGTTTAAACATTTAACAATCTGTTGGTTTGGCAATCTCAACATCAATGCAAAAACTGCTCTATGTAAAATAGTTAAGGTGAAGCTGTAAAATCCTAGGTGTCCAGAAAAGTAACCTCACTGACCTATACACCAGACAGGTAGTGTGGAAGACCAAATCCATTTTATCAGTTAGTGCCCACCCCCTCCACTCAGAGTTTGAGACCTTATCTTCTGGCTCCCATTTCATATTTCTCCCTGTATGGACCAATAGATATAGGCACTCATTTATTCCTTCTGCCATTTCCCTTCTGAACTTAGGCCAGGGAGGGGTAGGAGGGGTTTGATGTACCCTATGAATACTTTTTTATTGTATTGCATTGTCCTGTACATTTTTGCTACTATTGTCTTATATCTATGTCAAAACCAATTGATAAGTAAATTTGAAGTTGAGTTGAAGTAAGTTACGTTTACCCCGCTAGGGGTATATATATGTGTCAATTGCCTGGTAAGCATAGAGGTGTCCTGCCAAAGTTTGTTTCCCAGCTGTAAACTGTTTCCCTTGGGCGTGTGTCCTGGCGAATACGCGCACGCGTTCTCTCATTACAACAGCGTTGTGCTTTTCTCCTCTGCCCTTCGTTAACAACCCGAGTAAATAACAAATTACAGTACTTTTTTTTACTTGACAGGTATACCTGTTGCTGGTTTTTCCATCTGTAAAGTATAGGAACACACACATTTTAAAGACATTTTAAGAACCAATGTACGAAGGGTCCTCTTCAAGATCGAAGATAAGGCTTTATGGCGATTTCACCGACAGATTAGTCTGTCGTTAGGATGTTAATTCTTTATCTTTACAACTTTCCTCCTAGTTTATACTCTCAGGAATTTAGCTATCAATGTTATACGAACTGAATGGGAGCTGTAGGAAAGCGAACTGTATGCCTTTGCGAGGCTAAACAGCCGTAGCTTTCTTTCCTCAAACCACAGGTATCAAGTCAAACGTATGTGCAGTGGATGTGACAGGCTGCAAGTTGTGCAGTACCAGACACACACAACTTGAACCTGACTATGGTCACTGTTAAAAAGAAATGTTCCCTTTAAATTTCACTACAATAGATTTCAAATGTATAACTCGTGTAATTGGGGGTGGCACATAAATCGGCAAACAATGATTTCAACCTGCCAGAAAATGCCCCTCCCCACCACCCCAAATTTCCTAAGGATGGAGCAATACTCACCAAACTATGCAAGTTATCAAAGAATGACCCTAAATTTAAGTTATGAAAAGGCATTTGAGGTTTGGGGTTATTCTTAAACTGTGTAGAGTTACTTTACATATTTTTTATTGAAATCTTTGTCGAAAAAAAGTCCCCAGTGATTCTGGGCCGCACCTCTGATCATGGCCAGCAATGGTATGACTGGCAATTGAACACTTGATTGCAAAGATAATTCTTTGCTTTCAGTGTGTTTTTTTTTACAAAGCATATAATAGGGCAACATTGGTAATAAAATATATGAACTTTTCTGAATATATTTTAAAGTCAAACAAATTCATTCCACAGCACACCTTGATATATTGGCTGCTAAATGAATCAAATGTAAATATCACAGCTCACAACTGTGAGAGAGGACATTATTGACAACATAATTGGCTTTTTTTCCTCAATAAGGTACTGAAATAGCACAATGTGTAACTGGACATTAAAAATAGTCAACTATGTAAAAGGAACAGTAAAGACAGTGGTGTACCATAATGGTGAGGGATCTGTGCATGTAAGCCAAGGAGTGCAGGTTCAATTCACAGGAAGGACAATGTTATTGTGGCTTTGAGCAAGCTACTTAACCCAAATTGAATCCGTGAAATATCCAGCTGTATAGATGGATAATGTGTACATATGTAAACTGTGTAGATCACCCTAGATAAGAGTGTTGCCTAAAGCCTAAATTTAATTGCATTAATTGAATCAAGGCATACCAGTAGCCTATTTTATAGAATGCGGAAGTGACAGGGTCTCCCTTTCCCTTTGATTTAGCATCTCCCATAACAACGCAATTGCATATCAGTTTCTCCCCTAACACTTTGAAACTGTGTTCTGTGTAGGTGTTCAAAGTCTTGAGAGAGGCAAGGTAGCTAGGTTATTCATAGCTGTCTCATAAGGTCACATTCAAAGGCAGTTAGATCTCCTGTTGTTGACATATCGAGCCTTAAACCCATTCTGTATCGAGATAGTCTGATGGAAATGTGTTCTCGGGTTATACGATCTGGTTTCAAACATGACAGAGATACGTTCCCGTCACACGGAGCGCTCAAATCACGCAGATAATCAACGGCTTTCCACCCGCCATCAAAAAAGCGTAGTTCGCACACACTGTCCCCACCACATGAAATCTGTAAGTAGCAAGTTGGGGCGCCTGCGCAGTATTTGTAGATTCGATGCCTGCTTCTCCGGCTGTTTGAACAGGAAGGCGGACATGTTTGTCGTGCAGGCAGAAGAAGTCGGGCACCTTGTGCTTCTCTAAGAAGATTGAGGAAAAAACTGAATCATCCCCGTAGAATCAACAGGACTGAAAACGCTTGCAGTGGCAACAACCTTTGGTCTTTAAAATGTGAGGTGTAGCGGCTACCAACGAGGAAATGCTTTATCTCGGTCGTGTTTCCAACTGAACGAATTTTGGAGTTGAAGTTTTTTCGCTACTTGTACCTTGCAGCTGTCAGACCCGTTTGGCTTTTTTTCCACAAGGCCTCTTGATATGGATCTGGGCCTGGAGTAGTGTAGTTGTTGGTTGATATTTTATGAGTTTTGTTAAACTTGTCTTTTATATTTTAAAACATTGAGCTCACTTGATACCAGGCTATGGCTCCGTCTGTAAAGGGAAGCTGAGCTTGTTGGCTATCTGTTGCTCATTTTCTTTTGTGTGTATGTGGCTGAAGTTGTCAATCAAACTTCGCTAGCTAGTTAGCATTCTTGGGGAAACACGATGAAAAAGTGACCTGTATTTTCTTAAAATGAGACTTTCGGTCACCGCAGATATCGTTAAATGTTGTCATGAGTGTGAAGAACGCATAAGAATCAATGCCTCTTTGATTAATTGGATATAGCTAACTTAAAAGAAGACGACTGTTTACTGCAAAGCAAACGCGAGGGAAGCTGCTAGCTAGCTAGCAAGATTTTTTTAGTATTACAGTAGCGTGGAACTCAACTTGACAGCAAAAATGTCTGCTGGTGAAAGTTTGGAGGCTCGTTTTGAAAAAATCGATGCCATGCTGAAGGATCCAAAGTCAGAAATCAACACGGATTGTTTACTGGTAAGTATCGCATAACTATTATAAATGGAAGTGGCTGTGGTTTGTAATTGTTAGGATGTGTGTTATGTTTGTTAGTTAGCTACGCTTTGTTGCTAGCTTGAGAACCTTTGCAACGTATGCGAATTAGCTATCACTAGCTTTCGAACGTGAATTCGCCGGCCATTTAAATAAAAAATGAGTGAGCCAACTCATTGCAGCCCAGTCGAACTTGGAGAGCTTGCTCTGCGAATTTTGCTCCACAGCGGAAAGTTTTTGGTATTGTATCTATATGGGACCATTTTAGCCATTTAGCTAGATTGGCTCCTTTCTATAAAGCCAATGCTATTCAGCTAACTGAATGCAATGTCATTTTTAAGTCTGGCCCACGGCAATGTTAGTCAATCGCTGTTTTGCACTGGATTTTAAAAAGACAAGGAAACAGGAATTTGGTAAAATTCACTAATTTTTAGCGATATGTTCTTTAAATAATTGAGCTAATTTGACAAGTAGCTAGCTACCTACCTAGTATAGCATGCGCTGCACAGCAGATTAGCTTAACTAGTGAAGCCTTATGCGTAGCAATAGGTACATATAGTAGCAAGCAATTAAATATCTAGAGGGTTATTATCAAAACTCGAGGACCAGTGTTAGACTGCCGTAGCTTTAGCATCGCGTAAACAAAACTGCACAATGTCAAATTCTCCCTACCTAGATGTCAAATCAGCGCATCAGACGTAGTCTTAGTTTAACCTATCATGTTAAAGAGTAACTTATAAAATGTTAGTACTTACATTAGCAACTTAATAAATGACCGCTTAATGTATTTACTCTTGGCCAGGGATTTACTGGCGATGGCTAACGCCAAAGTTGTTAACGTTATGATTGATCACTGAGATAAAGACGTGCACACGAAAATAGAATTGTGCTTGAAAACTTCCCAATTGTCAGCTGTTAAACAGATTTCACACCAAAACCAGACATACACGTATTAGCTTTAAGCAAATTAGCTTTTAGACAAATGTAAATGTCGATAAATCCTCGATAACATGTTTACTCGCAGAGTATTTCTGCTCACATCTTGTCAGGATCTGGAGCTGTGAACAATTGGATTTAATTCTAGTAACTCTAGCGCTGGCACGTATTCGGTATTGTTGGTTATTGTGTTTTTACATTGGTGAAGTTGGTTGTTGGTCCTAACAATCATGTGAAAGTAGTCTCCCTCGGGGCATTCTAGTACATCAGAACATTTTACTGTCACTTAATGCGTGGGTAACGTTAACATTTCGAAACGAAGTCATTCAGGCTTTGTACTATTATTCAGGAAATCCGGTCTCCCAACGTAGCATTACATTAGTGATAGCTAGACAGCTACCGAAGGAATTTTCTCGTTTGAGGCATAGCTATGCAAGCTAATCAGCCGAGTATTGTATGTATCGGCATAGGGTGTTTGCAAAGCGTTTTTAATGACGTTTTGCCAGTGAGTATTTGCATGCTCACTGGCAAAATACGTGGAATAAGTTTCTACATGTATATGTGGGAAAGAAGAGGCTTGACTAAGTTCATGACGAATATGTTTTTTGTACGTTGAGGGTATTGTACGACGTGTCTGTAGCTTGGACATTAAAACGAACGTTAATTTTTCGTTTGCAGAAGGAACTCCGCTGTAGTTGCACCTTTGAAAATTCCATGCTGGATAAGATGTTGTAGCATGTTTATGCTTTACTGTTTGAAAAGGTTCTACTTCGCCTCAGTAAGGCCCCTGCACTCAGCAAACTGCAACTGTCGCTTTACAGATCACTCGGATGCCTGAAATGAAACGAGCGTATTTCATTTTCAGTCGTCTTATGTAAGGTCTGGTTGTTTTGGGTATTTTAATGTTGGTTGCAGTGACAATCCTGTGAAATACGAGGCAAGCTAAACTTGAAATTCTGCGTGTAAAGTTGTATTGGGTTTGTCAGTGGAAATATTATCCCTTTTCTACAGTTTAAGCTTTTTTATAACCAAACTTAGAGGAAAGTCCTCCTAATTTGGACATCCCAGTAGAAGCCCAGATAGCACGTGTAATCATGGCTTTGACAGTGACATATCAGTTGATGTGAGTTGTAGTGGGGGCAGCTCTTGAATTGAGATTCCCTGAGTAAAGAGAGTTATCCAGTTAAGATAATACTGGCCTATGAGCAGATGTACTAGAACTTGATGGCATTTCGGTCAGTAAATGAAGATGCAAAATGTTTAAATAGTTTTCATTGTAAGTCACCCTGGAAATGCAAATTAATGAAATACTGTAACACAAGGTGTGGTTGGTGTTTCGACTGAGTTAATACGGAAGCTCATCTCAGCTTTTCTACAGGATTCACAGATAGGCCATCCTGTGGAGCTGGGGTCTGGTGCTGGGTATTTTTGCAGCATCACCCCTAAAGCACCACATGAGCATGCTGTTGGTGTGACAGCCCTTTGGGAGGAGTCACACAGGTGCCTGTTTCAGCCTATTTCCGAGTCTATCAGCATTCTGTCCCTTGGCCTCCTCTTCACTTATTACTCATGTAGTGATTCTCAGTCTGTCTGGGGAGCTGTGATGCCTAACCTCAAGGGAACACACCTCCAGGCATGGTTGCAGCCTTGCTTTTGTACAACATGCAAACGTGAGGCAGGAGGGGGTTGAGTCAGAGAGTGTGCGCTTGTTCCATGCTTGGATTTCTTTCACCTGTTTTGGCTTGTCCTGAGCGTGATCCTCTTCATTACATGTTGTGGTTGGAATAAAAAGATAATAAACAGCTTTGTTGCTCTCCAGGGACCTTCTTCCTTTGATATGCCCAAATGCCAGTCTCATTATCTACTTGATATGTCCCCACCAGAGCTTGTAGGCAGTGAAAGAGATACTCAAATGGTGGGTATGCTTAGTGTACCACCACCAGCTCAGTACTAACGTTAATTTGCTATTGTATTCTGTGATGTACATGTTCGTCTGTCATTGACAAGATAGTCCTGAAGGTAACCTATCCTTTTTTATGCACCAAACAGTGTTGTGTACATATATTTTGGTTTGATTCCCTGTGTTACTGTCTATTAATTGGCAAAAATCTTGCTGTGCTTGTGATAAGTAGTCAATAGGCTATTTTTTTTTACCACAGTGGAATTGCTAGTTATTCTTGCTCTTGGATGTGACCAGTCAAACTCATTTAAGTGTGTGCTTATCACATCCATATTTATATGTCTGCCTTACTCCTCTCACCTGACACAGTGACAATAAAGCTGTTGGTGGAATCAGTTGTCTACTCAAATTTAGTTTCAGTTGACAATAATAACTGCTGTCTAATCGTTTGTGAGCATTAGTCAGTATAGTAACTTAATTCATGCTGTGCACTCAGTAAAAAATTAAAAATGGCAAATACGTGCTATTTACTATACAAGAGGGTCCCAGCACTCATTGTTGAGCTTTTGGTTGCTGTGCAGGGAAAGAGTTCAGTAGGAAATCCAAGTTCTCTGCTGTCCACAATGACATAATGTTCCAAATAGAAAATGTTGGAATGCTGGTTATATGGCTCTTAAAAGCATCAGAGCTGTTTTTCATGGCACTCAAAGTGGAAATAAGCGTTTTGTTCCTTTGTGAAAAAAGGAACTTGAATCTGAAACTAATGTGAATCTGGTCTGTGAATTTTTAAATGAGTACTAAGCAATTTTTTTTAATCCACCAGCCAGAGCGCAGCTGAGTGGGATGTGCAATTGCAGTGGGTAAAGAGCTTTGCTGAGCCATCTTTTTTTCCTTCTTTTTGGTCTGAATTTTGCCAAGGGGGAGAGACCAAGAACATGCCACTTCAAGTGAAGGTCACATAAAAACACAGCTTTCATCCCACCAATAGAACTGCATGGTAGGACTGAACAGGTGTTTTTAAAAATGCATCAGAAGCATTATTTGATGGAAATAGCACTTTCACCTGATGAAGCATGGTGACCTGGAAATGGCAGCTGTCCCCTCTCCCTAGTTGCAATTTCTCTCTACACTGAGGAAGCATCATAAGGGAAAAAACCTTTTTAAAGTCTAGTTCTCAGGTTCTATTTGAGTAATAGGTAGAAATTACAAAAAAATCTTCAGGAGCTATTGGATCCAAATATTGTTACATGTTAAACATGAGATATATGTATGTGTGAGATATATATGCATGAGGTATTGGCACTCTAAAGTGACACTAATGATCGATCATGACAACACAATAAACGCATGCAAGAACGTTTATCGAGTATATATGTATTTTTTTAATCTTGTAACTTTGTGAAATACACTTTACACCGATCGAAGTCCAGTACCAAACAACACAACATAAACCCTTCTAGAAATGCCATATCTTCATTAAAAAAATACATTTAAAATTTTTTGATTGGTTACAGTGGCATCGTGGGTGGGAACATACTGTCCACTGAGACTGAACAGACAACAATCATTTCAGAGACTGTGGAGCTGGAGCCTCTTCTAAGAAAAAAAGCTGTAGCACTTTCTATGTAGCTAAAAATGGCTTTGAACACGATAGGTGATGTATGGAAACACTGACAAAATTGAACAAAATGCAGTGCAAGTCGTGCAGCGCAAAGCTGTCATATAACTGTACTACTAGTATAACGCGCCATCACCTCACATTTAAACACAAAATGTCAAGCAAAAACAAAGATGCTGGCCAGACATGAATAACGTCTTTTACTACAGTCAGACATGCATGTGATGCTAGCAGAGTTGAGAGAACAACACAGCTAAGAGCTGAAATGTTAGCCAAAGATTTGCTGCCTCTAAGATTTGTTGAGGGGGAAGGATTTAGAGAATTAATGAATTACCTTGAGCCCCAATATGACATGCCATCTCACAAGACAATCACCGCAAGAATAGACGCTCTTTATGAAAGGAGTGCTTCTTTACTTAAAGACATCCATTTACTGGTAATTACACTCATTGCAAGATCAGTCCCCCTGCCCCCCAGAATACGAATACTCGAGTACATGTTCATTTTTTCTGTTGAGTACTCAAGCTGTCAGTATGGCCAAAATGCACATCCCTACTGTGTGTGTGTGTGTGTGTGTGTGTGTGTGTGTGTGTGTGTGTGTGTGTGTGTGTGTGTGTGTGTGTGTGTGTGTGTGTGTGTGTGTGTGTGTGTGTTTGAAGAAGCAATTGAGGATCTCTTAAAGAGTTTTAGGGGTGAAGCATATTTCCTCGGCAAAGGATTGGTGGTAACCGGTTTTTAGTTTTCAAAACTCTTCTTGAAAGAGTTCAGAGAGGCTGTTGGATTTGTGAGACTACACATTTTTATGTACTCATGTACTTTGTCAGTAGTAGCCCCATCCATTAAAGGAAAGGAGTGCTGGCCTGTTTTGGAAAGAGTCCGGGTGTAACATTTCATAAAGATAAAGGAATGTGGTTGAAGATGCTGGAATCCAAATGGGAAAAGCACTCCCCAAAACAGTTTGGATTATGTAATTGCATGGCTTATTCCCAGTCTTTTGCAGCAAAACCCTGAGACCCTCCAGAGTTCATTCAATAGTTTGGCATGCTGCATTTAAGTATAGGAACACTGGCAATCTATATTTTGTTCACTTATCTTTTCAGATAACACTTTTAAATTAACAGCATGCACAATTATACTGTCTCCAACTTTCCACACATAAACAACCTTGTCATTTTAATTGATCTTTGACTTAAACAGAGATTGTTTTTCAAGGATCTTATTTGTTTGTACACCTGGTGCAAGATAGAACTTGACAACGGTACACGTTTGACAGCACAACTGACAGCACAACGCAGAGAACTTCCTGACTCATTAAAGCTTGGACTGAGCGCACAGGGTCGCCTGCTCCCTACAAACAGCCAACGCCCTTGGACTCACAGTTTACCAAACAGAATCACAAACTTTTTCTCAGACAGAGGACATGTGGGAAAATGCATGCAACCCCCTCTCCAGCAGTAGCTCTTCTATGTGCTGCTGTTTTGGGATGGACAGGAAGCATCCGTTGCCTCCTTGCAGATCAACCCACAAGCATTTCCCGGGACTCTCAGCATAGAGCAAGGGCAAGGAAGCTGACACCTACATCTCTTCCGTCCCCACTACTTCACAGCAGAACCCCACTCCACTATTCTGGATTTTTATGTCACTGGTCCAACCAAAAAAAAGAACTCTGTGTCTGTCAGACCTCCAATCCTTTCCTAGAAACAACTTTTGCCCTCAGCTCACTTGCTCGGACTCAGAATCCCACTGGTAACAGCACTGTGCTGACTGCATTTCAGAGACCATTAAATACAAGCGTTTTGTTGTTGGTTTTTTTTTTTTTTAAGCCGTCTCTGATTGATGAATGGAGGCCTTTTCTTACCGCCCACCCCCTTCCTCTACTCCACCCACAGCATAATAAAATTCCATTCCAATCAAATAACCTCTTGTCTATGACTTGCCCAGCGCCTACTGCAGGCGTTTTAAAATGGCCATTTTTGTGTTTCCCAGCCCCTTTTGTAATTTGTGGCATCATGGGAGTTGTACTACAGGGTGAAGTGTGTACTCTTTGCCCTATAGTAATATAAGCTGAATTGCATTAGAAACTTCAGCAGTACTAGTCTTCCACTGCCACAGTTGTAGACATAGGTTTGAAAGCAATGTGCAAAATATTTTTAAGACCAGTTTTAAGAACGTTTGTTGTTACTATTGCTTGCTTGAGGCACAAAGGCTCCAATTATTGCACATATGAAGTGCAATCTGAATCCTGAGTTTAAGGAATAGCTAGTGTGTTCGCTGGATGCCTTAAAATTGTCATTCTTAGAGGCAGCAGAGAAAGACTATGGCTTTTCTAATAGTGGCGCAATGTTGCTGGAGAGAGAAGATGAGAAGATGGGTGAAAAATACTTGGTGAGCTACAAAAATGGACCAGTAGCATACCTATTGTCCCTTTCCATTCTACCTTTATTTATGGGCTTTCCAATTGATTGACAGTCCACTGTGTCCACTATGGTCGTCCAGAGTAAAGAAACACTCAGTTGGCTTTCTGTTGTGGCAGGGATAGAGACTTGGAACCCTAGTGCCTCTTAAGTTGTGACTGGAAGCAGGGTTCCAGATGTCACCTGGAATGGTGTGACTAACTTAAATTTGTGACTAGTTTTTTTTTTCTTGCCTGTCTCCAGTGGTGACTGCCCCCCACAAGCAAAAACAAAAAATAAATTTAATAAAAACTTGAAAAGGAATGCTCAGTGGCAAGCTTTAATTCTGGCCTGAACTCTCTCATCTCCTCCTGCGTCTGCCCGCCCTGCTTCACTATCACGTGCACTCCAGTACTGTCTGGTCCCAAGTTCACTCCTGTGCTATCCTGCTCTGTCCCAAGTGATTAAAATGTACATGAATGCAGAGAAGTTTTTGACACTCACCACAGTGCCATGTTATCTAAAGCACAGAGTGTAGCTAACCACTCAGCTTTGTAGCTAACTTGGTCTAGGAACATTGACAAGAAAGCAAAATGGCCAAACAAAAATATCCAACTTTATCCTCAGTCCCTGCCCGTCCAAACTCTACATCCTCTACATCAGATACAAATATAAACAGTAATGTGATCTGTGAAAGTTATTGGGCACAGCCATCCCAGACTTAGTCAGTATGCAGTCATTGCCAGATGATGATAGCGAAGCGCAGCTAATTGAGTCTAACTTGCCCATGACCCCACTGCTTGAAAGACAGCTTAAATCCGCTTGGTTACAGGAGTTCGCCTGTTAACGTTATGACAAAGGGGAAAGCTAGTGTGCGATGTTACACATACAGTGCTGTGAAAAAGTTTTTGCCTCCTTCTTGATTTCCTCTTTTATTGCAGATTTCTCTTACTGAATGGTTTCAGATAATCAAAAACATATTTGGGAAACCCACGCAAACTTATAACATAGTTTTTACATCAATATTCCATTCATTCAATAGAGTCACAAATTACCAGTATTGCCTCTGTGAAAAATTAATTGCCCCATAAACTTAGTATCTGGTTGGACTTCCCTAAACATTAATAACTGCAACTAATGGTTTCCTATAATTTTATCTGAGCTTCGCACATCTCTTAGGAGGAATCAAGGCACACTCTCCCTTGTGGAACTGCTTTAACTCAACTGACAAATGTGTTGGACTTCAAGCATGGACTGCTATTTTCAGGTCCTGCCACAGAAACTATATTGGGCTTAAGTCAAGACTTTGACTAGGCCACTGCAACAATTCCTTCCAGCCGTTCAGAAGTCGACTTTCGTATGCTTTAGATCACTTTCCTGCTGCATCACCCAATTACATTTCAGCTTCAGCTCTCGCATAGATGGTTGAACATTCTACTTAACAATCTTCTGGTACACACCAGAATTCATGCTTCTTTCAGTGATTACAAGTTGTCCAGGTCCTGAGGCAGCAAATCATTCCCATCACACTGCCACCCCCATGTTTTAACGTGGGTATAAAGTTCTTGCAGTGGAATACTGTGTTGGTTTTATGCCAGACAAAGGAGGACTTGCACACATTTAAAAGGTGCACCTTTGACTTATCTGTCCATAGAATATTTCTCCTAAAGACTTGAGCATCATTAAGGTTATTGCAAATGTTGGACAAGCTTTGGTTTTTCTAGGAGGGTGGTGGTTTAGAAAAGACTGTAGCCTTTGCAAATAGTAGCATATAATCTGTTTTAACTTTTCCATTTCCTCTTTTAATTTCAGAATTTGTCAGTTTACATCAAATAAATGGTTACTTGAAATGGATGAAGGTCAATGTTATGGCAACTCACATAACAAAACTACTTCTACAATTTGTGAACCAGTGTAAGAATAATTTCTCCTGAACTACTTCAAATAATTTCAAGGAATAATCACTTTTAAATCCATTACCCACAGCACTCACAGAAATAGATATTTTCAAGCACTTATTTTCATTGTTAGGCTTCCGTTCTTTTCTGTGTTGCGCTGTCTGGCGACTGTTGTGTACATGCTGGCTACTGTTATTTTGTTTGTAGAGTTGCTGTTAGCCTGGTTCTGACCTGACCTATTTTCAGCTGGTGAAATAGAGAATATATATTTACAAAAAAGGTGATATGGAGGATGATGGAAATGGTCACTGCAGTATGTAGAATGTGGCACTGTTGCAAGCTCCAGAAAAAACTGTTGACTGTCCCTCATCATTTTGATGCTAAAGATAACATTCAGAGATTTCTCATTCCAAGAGTGGATGTGTTCAACTGCTTCTTTGTGCTGTTGTGCACAAAGAACCATTGGCCACAGTGGGCTATACTGCGTTATCATATAGTCAGTAACAAACCAATCCAGCTTGCACCTTCTCTGGACCTTGGTCTCCCAACACATGGGGCCTGCTCTGGACGTTGTTTATCATTATCTGAGAAATTGTCCATCCATCTCTAACAATGCCTCTTCAAGCACTGAGCTTCAAGCCATCCCTGTAATGATGTGCATTGTATCTTGCAGTGGTCCCTTGTTGAATGGATGGAAAGATCACAAAACGGAATCCTCAAAAAATGTTTGTCTTGAAATTGAAGAGAAATGTTACATTTATAAATCCTAATCGCTAGCCGCCAAGAATGTAATCACATGTTTGGTGAAGGTGATTCTAGCTCTGGCATAATTTAATAGTGGAATTGATTTGTTGGAACTTGCTTGGTATGGATAGGCGCCTGGCAAAATCTTTGTTGTACACAGAGGACCCTGTATTTTCTGGTTTGCTGATTGTCTGTTTTTTTTTCTTCTAAAACTGCAAGCCTGCATTTTGTTAAACTATGCTAGTGATGGTGCTTTTTTTTCTGTGCTTCCACAGTGGTACAGTCATGGCATTTAACCAGACATTAAAGGTCAAATTTTGTTTAGATGTAAAAGTGTTCTTTCTCTGCATTAGGAACTGAATTGTCAGTATGACAGGATGTTGAACTCAAGCATGTCAAAGCAGTAACTTTAGAGTGATGTCATTTTTTATGCCTGCTTCCTTGTTATGGAAAGGCCATTCCTGATTGTGATTTGAGACAGCGAATTTTGAATTAAGAAGGTTGGATATTCAGTAACGAGCTAATATTAATTAATTAACATAGCAGAATAACTTGTGAGGAAAAAACTAGCCTTTAAGTGGATTCAGCTCTAGGTTTGCTGGCACTGTAGATAGTGGACTAAAAAAATGTAAGACTCTTAATTCCCCCCCCCACATAATGGTTTGCATGTCATGGCATAGTTTGGGAAGTCCACAGTGTGGACAGGTTGACAGGCTTTATCTTCTGTAAAGAGTCTTGCTGTCATCCTGGAAAATTATGGTTACTGGAGTTTGCACTCATGGCATAGACAAAAACATAGTTTGTTGTCTGTCTCCCAGAAGTTAAGGAAAGGAATTAGGGGAGCCATTTCTCAAATGTAAATTGCCTATTGTATCCCCTTCTTCTATGGGCTGCTGGGTAATTTGGAAAGTCTTGCATCATCTGTATGCCAGCTGAGAAGGAACCCTGGCACTGCAGACAGACTGACTGTGATGGAGGGGAAATGTTGGGTAACTGGCATCTGTAAAAATAAATAAATAAATAAATAATAAAAAATCAAATATATATATGATGTGAGGCACATGACTTGAGTTTTGTAGTCCATTGGTGACATCATTTAGTCCTTTCAGAAGAATCATGACAAATGGCTTATGAGAATTGTGTAGAGAAAAGTGTCAAGAGTTGAGGATAATAAGCAAAGCACGACCAGAGTCGCTCCCTCCTGTGTTGTCAAATTCTTCTGTGCCCGGTGGTTGTAAACCGCACTGGTCAGCTGTTTACTCTCTCTGTCACATTTTTAGCCATTAAGACAGCAGTGGACAGCTCTATTCATAGCCTGGCTTGCCCCTCTCTCACTGAGCATGTGCAGGAATGCAGACAAAAAGATGCAGCCATCTGATAAATTTTGCCTGCCTCCATTTTGAATGCACTACACTTCCTGTTTTCCTCCCTCAGTCTTCGATTTGCCTTATGTTGTCTTTGCCTTTGTAACTGGAGCTTGTCACACTGTTAGTGGGTTGGTGACTGGTACTGGTTTTCAAAAGTTGAAAATGAAAGTTGTGGGGTGTTATGCTGTGATTAGACAGGGTTGGTTTTTTTTTTTTTTTTTTTTTTATACAAAGAGGTCATAGGTCCCATGCTGTAGCTAGCAGGAAACTCCTTTCCCTACCAGACTGGGACGGGTGCTGTTCTTTTGGAGAAGCTGTTCAATTTTGCCATTGGCTTATAAGTTTTCAGATTGTGGGTCCTTGTAAGGAAAAGGAAAGTCTTTCTGTGCGTGTGTATGGAATGCAGCTTACGTTTGCTAGAGTTCAATTTCTGATCATTGCATAGTAAGTATCTGGGTAAGCTATTTGCAGAAACTTTAAAGAAAGCAGCCATTTGAGAGTGTTTGCATGTGTGTGAGCACAGTTCAGAGCAGACACAGAGCCTGAGAGCTTCTTCAGATTAAGAAAGACAACCTCACTTTGGACACCCGGAAGGGACAAGAAGGGGCACTGCACCACGTTTCCCAAAAAAAGGAGCACCCCTGCTGTTGGAATGGTGGTAAAAACCTTGTCTGTACAAGATGCTTATAAGTAAAGCACCCAGAGTGAAAGCACTGTGCTATTCTTGTTTTAAAGGGCAGTTTTAAAGGGTGTTTCAGGAGATGTTTGATGAATTTTCCCTACCACTGTGGCCAGTTCAGAAGCTATTCTTTGACCAAGCCCTTCCTTTTAGGAGAATAGCTTCACAAAAAGCTAGTTCTCTCTAAGCTTGCCCACCCTGGGAAAGGAGCCCAAACCCTGTAGAAAATGCATCAGAATAAAATATGTTTTATTCTTTATTCCTGAATTTTAGCTGAGTTTCAGGCTAACAGCAGAACGTCTACCCTGAATATCTGGTTTCTCAACGGCTTTGCAAATCAATCTCTACAGACACAAAAAGAGAGAAGCCCTCACTTTGTGCACATTCAGAGAGTTGTGACTGTGAAGTCACCGTGCTACGAGTCTCAATAGCAGCTTTGTGCTGGCATTCATTGGTCACCGAGGAGGTGGCAGCTAGAAATGTGAAGTATAAACATACCGAGGTTGCATCGTCCACCCGGTTTTGGCATAGAGACGCACAGGATGTGGCTGCTGGTGGAAAGTTAAACTTTTCTTTCTGGAAAAAGAAGCTGTGTGCATTTTCCTGCCACTTAATACCAATAGTGATGTACTGTCTCTTTTGGTCATAATTTGGGCCTAGTTGGCTTTAAGGTTTAAGTGAAAGTGTTTTGTTTTTTTTTTTTTTTTTGAAGGAATTTACTGACCACCATGTCTGAAAATGAAGACACAATGTTTAAGAAATTCAGACTAACTAGTAGCGATGCACAAATCTGGAGATTTTGTGATAAATCCCAGTCATCATGATTAGCCGATTTAGAATCCAATCAGTTATACTTTTGTTAAATTAAGAAGCGTTTGCTGCAAATGTTTGTAAGTCAGACTAAAAACAAGATGGTTTTAAAACGGCAAAGCGTGTTCTTCAAGATATTAACAAGCGCGTTCTTCAAGCTTTTCATATGAACTGTTATTTTTGGGGAGGAAATGATAATGTGGTGGAAGATCTCCTATCTGAAATAACAAACAACAGTTTTTTCTCTGTTAAAATTAAATGAAGATATTTTATAAAAAATCTAATAAGTCTGGGCTGGGCCATAGGGGACATATGTAGTTTTATGCCAAGCTTAAATGCCATCCAGCCGACAGCAAAAGTATATCAATGTGAGGTTACTCTCGAGGCCAAAGGCCCCCTGAAGTCCCTGATAGTCAGATGCCCCTGTGCACCAGCCCCATTGGCCCGGTCTGTAGTCTGTCCCCTTGGTCCCGTCCCTGGACTCCTTATGGGCCTCTGCCATATTTGCAGAACCTCTAATTTGTTTCTTTTCCAACTCATTTTCCCACCTGCACAAAAACAAAACGTATTAGACCTAAACAAAGCCTACTGTACATGGCTGCTCAACTCCATTCACACCAGCTGGGCTTAAAGGGAACATATTTAATGGAGTAATAACTTTTACAAAATGAAATTATGACATCGAAGTGGTGTAGTCAAATAAATATTCTTTACAATGGCAAATAATGCATTTATTTATTAGTCTTAAGTTACTGTTAAAGTTCGTAGTGACATGCATTTTTTCCGTGCTGTTGATTTTAGCCCCACCCAGGAAAAACTTGCGAAAGAGTCTTTACCCTTAACTCCAACACGGTGCCACCATATGTCAACCCACACTTTAATATGAAGCATCTTATCGTCTCCAAACAAAAAGGCATAATGAACATGTTTGTTGATTGAATGAGACTGTAAATTTACAAGACAGTGTTTCGTTTTTTTAAAATTGCTTAATAAGAATGTACATGGGCCTATAGGATACATGGGTTTAATAGGGGCACCTCCCCTAATAATTTGTTGCATGTTGGTCTGTTACAGCAAATATAATTACACAAAACTGGTTAAAATGCATAGAGGTTACTTCATGAAGCTGCCGAGTATGAAGTAAGCATAATGTTATGGTCAAGAGGTTTAACTCACAGTCCCTGCTCACCTTCTGCCATAGAAAAAATTTGACTGCAGCTGGCAAAAATGGTTGTCAGTTAGGCCTATTTCAAAGCATTTTCTACTGTGTAAGGAAACATTGGACTATTTTAAATAATCTAATAATGACATGCAAAATAAAGACCTGAGTATATACAGGATACGTGAACAACTAAGTTTCACCTCATTTTTTTTTTATCAAGCAATCAGCTCTCACAATCATACAAATGAAGAGGAATCTGCCAGATCTCTGATTCACATATGTAGGACAGTTTCATTTGGCTCACAATTGAAGTGGGAACCATTTAAGCTTATCAGTAATAGAAAGACCATGCATACTGATGCAATTGCAGACTTTTTGTAGTGGTTTGTTGCTTGAAAAGTTGCTCATAACAATGTGCTCAGTATGTCTCATTTCTTAGTGTCTCAAGTTATCTTTCCCCTTCCAAACTGGAAAACGTGACTGTTCATTACAGTAGCAAAAATGTGGATTGTAGCATTGGGTATCTGACAATGGTTCGTCTTAACCACACTGCAGTTCAGCAGCCTAGGCAGTTTTTGTGTGCGCTCGCTCTCTCTGCTCACATGTGCAAAAACATTTTCTTAGATTACCTTTGCTTCCAGACTGAAATTGTATACCTCATTGAGGTTGCATCGTGGGCTTTTCACTGTCAGCAGTGACATATGTTGGTGGAAAAATGCCTTCTGTGCCACCCTATGGAGAGGGCTTCCAGCTTCTCTGGCAGAAAATATGTTATCATAGGCCAAAATGGATACAGTCCTGAGATGCTATTGGATGACTGTGTAGCTCCCTCGGGCAATGTCCTATCACTCTGTAGCTAAATGGCGGCAGCTGCCCAGCTAATTAAGCACTTGTCTGTTTGTGCTGCACTGTGCATTGCAGACAAAACAGCCGACGGCCATGCAATTAATTGAAATATATCCATGTGAAGCAGGGCCTCAGAGGCGTGCTACATCTGGCTGGAGAACAAGATCAATGGCTGGTTTTGGCAGTGACAAGCTATCAGGCTGCAGTGCTGCAAAATAATTGGGGAGCCTGTAACCACCATTTCCATATAAGGGAGGTGGATTTGCTGCGCAATTAACTCCTACAAGTGTGGTTATTTTTTAATCATGTTGGAGGATTGTTTTCAGTTTTTTTTGTGCCACATTCAGTGGAAGTGGTTTAATTTTTGTGTATCTTCTGGACAAAACAGGACAACCCTCCAACCCTCAGATGAATGTCCAGACATTCTGAAAGCTTAGACCTACTTGTTGCATGAGACTCACAGGCCAAATTAAACCTATAGATTGAAGAAGTATGCCATACTCTGCAATGGCTAACTCCAGTGGCTCACTGTCTGCACTGTAACAAAGACTTTGACCAAATTAGAAGCAAAAGCTGAAGTGATGAGGCCAGTTCAGTCAGCTTGTTGAAGGTAATGTCGTTGACTGTAATGAGGGACAAAAGAAGACTGATCAGGCTAATTTTTTCCGTTTTTCCTTAAAAAAAAAAAAAAAAAAAACTGCCTCAGTAAAGTCTCTAAACATTGGATCTAATCTTCACATTCTTTTCTCCTGGAACAAAACAAGGTCTCTACTCCCTGGACATTCTGCCTGAGTTAATAATGCTCAGAGGCAACGTTGCAGAAACAGGGCCTTGGGAGAGGGAGAGACTGAGCGAGGGAAAGGGGAGAGAGGGGGAGGGCAGTGGTGATTGTTGAAGTGCCCCTGTCTTGACAGACACCCACCCCAGTTTTGTGCCGCTTGGCCAGCAAAGTCACTCCTCCCTTCCATCATCCCTGAAGCTTACATGTTGAACAGCCCCTCTCCATGCTTATCTGTATCACTTCATGGATGAACAGTTTGTTACCTTATTCAGGTGTACGCACCCAGGAGCATTGTTCCTTGTATGTGGAAACCCCATGTATTTAGAGGGTGGTCTCCCTTTTTAAGGGGAAATGTTGCAATCTCAGCCAAGGGTACATGTTTTCAAGCATCCAACTTTCCTAGGGTAAGGTGTCCTTGTGCTGCAATTTGAAGTGGCAGGCCACCAACCAGTTGTTTCCTTGGACTATGTCAGGGGTCAACAAATAATAAATGTATGTGGTAGTCCTTTGGGCTACCAAAAGGCAAAATCTGGTGGCTCAGACCAGGTTTGTGGTAGTCCATATTGGTCTACTTGGTATGCCAAAAAGAAACGATAACACAACAACAGACTGCCTTAACAAATAACATGAGACAATTTCACTGAACTATATTTTTATCATTAACATTAGATAAACATGAACGTTAGATAAACACGATGCAAAAGTTGCAAGCCTAAATATCACGCCTAATCAAGCTTAGAATTAGACTTGTCAAACGACTGTCCTCAATGGTCGTTTGAGTTGACAACTGAAGATGCAAATTGAATATGCATCATTGCAACAGGTAGTACTAGAATGACAGCCTATATATATAATATGCATAAATTTATTGCATACTGTTGCATTTGAGACCATTGTAGGTGCAGTTTTATTCTGACTGGGGTGGGAGACAGATGCGGTAGGCCACAGGGCTTTGACCATTTGAAATCTGGTAGCCCAGGCAGAAAATAAGAATGTCTGTAAGTAAGAATGCGTCTGGGCTACCTATTTGTTCATCCCTGCATGTAATATGGAACCTCATCACTTCAGATTTCAGGTGCAAGAGAAGGGAGATGAACATGCAGGTGAAGACATGGGAGCATTTTAACGCTTGCACAAAACCATCCCACTCCAGAGCCAACAAGATAAAACATGCCGTTTTTTTGTAATGTTAGACAGTCTGCCTCAATAGGTTTTATACATCCTTGTGAGCAGCCAAAATGCAAAATCATAATCATTTTGTATGTAAACTGAATAAGAATCCTTTTCAAGACAAGAGGGTGCGGCTTACTCTTGTGGACATTATCTTTTACTGATACATAACACAAATTGCATTGGCCCAGGGTCAGTGGGGCACACAGGCCTATTCTAGCAGAGCACATGGACATACAGCTGCACAGCTGTGGAAACACAGACTGTAGAGTGTGGGGGAACAGGACGTTGCATGGTTGAGTTTGGCAGTGATCCTCTTGCTTCATCTCCTTTAGGGATGAGAGCTGCTGGGTGGAGTGTGGGTGGCTGTCCATCACAGGGACACTTGGCTCCATCTGCTCCTCAGCAAACAAGGCCACTTGCTTTAAAATGGGGCAGATTAAATGATTGTGATCTGCCTTCGTATAACAAATCTGACTACTCACAAACTAGCAGATTAGGAACCATAATTTCCTAATATTATTGCCTGAGCCGGCCAAGAACCACCTCAAAACAAAATATCTATATGATACCTTTGGTAGGATCATGAATTCCAAAATTCTCATTTCTTAAAATAATTTTTTGGAACCAAGTGAATATGTTGACCTATGTTCTTGAGCTGTTTTAATCTGGTATTTCAGACAAATTCTTCTTTCTACAACAAGTAGACAAGTATAATGTTAGGTGACTAATCATCACCAAGCTTATTTGATGGGTAGGAAAGTAGCACCAGGCTTTGGTAAACAGATTATTTTTGCATAAGGTTTAGGTGAAGAGTATAGGCATAGATTTGCAGAGAGGAAACCAGTGAGGCAAATGTTGGGAGTTGGTGTGGTGTTGCTTATTTAGCAAGTGACTGTTGACAGCTTCAAAATGGGCATTACGCTCTGATGAAACAAAAGTCTTGAAGTCTTGCAGAGATTAGTAATAAATCCTGTTTATTGTGCATCTCAGAACTTGTGGTTGTTCATCCATGGGAATCCTCTGCTGCCTCCCCACTTCTAGTCCCAGAGCAGTACCTGTCCCACAACCAGAAACCAGCAACAAATCAGATGTGGACTCTGCCAGCTGAACTCTGGAGTTGGAGAAGCGTGTGCTGACAATCTTACAGTGCAATGTGCTGCCAGCAGCCTTTCATTATTTAGCCTGTTCCCTTATCTGTGCTTTTTGAAGAGAGGGGACTTGGCTATTTAGCTAAAGAAACATATCCAAAAATGATAATTACAGTTAGCCACCATTGCACCCTCCCCAGTCATACTCAGAGTTAGTGTTTCATTTGAACAGGAATATATGTTTTAAAACTTCATTCCACAAAATGGAATCAAAAACCTAGCCTTATTGTTGTGTAGTTCATACATAAAGTATAGGAATGTACTTAATACATAAAGTAAATCTGCTACATTTATGCAGCTGTCACTGAAAATTTCACTGATCAATAGATAGCTATGAAATACTATTCATTCATTGGTTGTAGAAGTGCAGTTGAAAGTTCTTATGCAAACTTTTGAAGTGATTTACTATTGTTGTTATTAGACTATTATTGAATGTCTATTCTGTATTTTTCCTAGACAGCAAGAGTCGTATTATTCAAAAAAGTCAGTCTAAAAATGTTTTCAATGAGAAAAGTAAAATTGTATTGCTGTGCACCATCGATGGGCCCTTTCTTTTTGTCCACGCCCCGTTAGTATAGGCGAGGCCAGAGGACAGACAGTCTGAATACCATGAGAGCAAAAGACTGACTCAGCCGAGGGTTGCCCTTTGAGCCATGTAGGAATCTCAGCTGGCCCTTGAGACAATGAGATAAGACAGAGTAACACAAGCAACTAGAACTGAACCAGGAGGAAAATCTGAAATTTCCCTCTCTTCTCACTAGTGCAGCCATGTTCATTTTATTTCTGACCTAATCCAAGAATGTAAAGAGTAGGGCCATTGTTCTCATGGAATACTGGGATTTGTTGAGAGTTGGAGAATGGTTCCAGTTGTGTTCATGAAGTCTTGGAAATGTAGTCCCCTGATTGTTTCCACCTGAGACCAGACAAATTTTCAGTCATTCACCTCAACAGTATAAAGTCTAACTAATCTGCATGGACTCACGCAGTGGAAATTAAATGGGTTAAAGGAATTCCAGTGAATGAATTCCAGCCCTGTTTTGCACTGGAAACATCTCAGGTGATCCCTGTCACAGCCAGGAAATAAAGAGCAAAGACTGGGTTTTGTAATAGGGTCATCCTTGAATATGCTGACAAAGTATTAACTGCAAATGCAGGATCCAGCTGCAGGTGCTGGCTGTGACGATAGCCTGGTAGCGGGTAAAATCTGAAATGAGTCAGGCAGCAGCTATGAGAGGGAGTCAAGTTGTCACTGGGAAGACCAGGCCCGGACAGGAGTCGAAATCCAAACTACTGTGACTGAGGCCCCAGTCGTCCCGCCCAGTCCCACTTCGGAAATCTAATGTCCCTTCCGTTGGTCTCACTCTCACAGAAAGCCCTTCCCAGTACTGGTTGTGCTTTAAGATGTCTTCCCTTTTTTTCCCCATCCTTTTCTGGTTTCAACTTCCTCATGTTTTACCAGACAAATTATACAACACTCATTGTACAAATGTGAAAAGGCCGGACTCAGGCCTGCTAATTGAAAACAGAGATCACTTTGTGACTTAGGACTCAGCCTTTTCTTTATTTCCCCCCACATCTCCTCGGGAACTTGTTTGGCCACATACTTAAAATAGCTCTCTGACGTGTGCCGTCCTGTTGAGGAATGCAGCTGCGGCAGTCCAGAGTGCTCTGTGGCAGGAAGTTATGCAAACGTGCATTTCCAAGTGCAGAGTCCTGGCAGAGCAATTATCTGCTCTTTCTGTGGGCTTATGGGGCCAGGCAACAGCTAACCTGAAAGCCCAGCCTGGCCTACTTTGCTCTCTTTTTGTCCTTGCCATCACTGATTTTATGAGCTTTTCCTTCTTCCTAGTTGTCTGTTTTCCTCACTCTTGGGGGAGTCAGGTCATACATAAGGAGATGAATCCCACAGCAACTACTCCGTATTTGGAGGGGCCAACAGTTTGTGTCGCATTCTAGGTGAATTGTTTCGCAAAGCTGCAAACCTGGGAAAAAAAGCGCTGTGTAACTGTGCATCCCAATCTCCCTCACCCCCTGCCCTATCTAAGGCATCTGCTAGCCGTGGCCACATTGTCATGCCTGGCCTGCTCTCCAATCATTTCTTTCACCCCCTCCACTCCTCCCTCTCTATCTCTCTCTCCTCTTCTAGCTACCACCGTCCACACTTCACTGAACCCTAGGCATCCTAGTTATCTTATTTTCCATCCGCCAAACAAGACGACACTCCTGAAGATTTTCGTACTTAATCCGCAGGCTGGCTGGTTTTTCTGTCCCAGGAGGGCTAGCAGGCATACGCATCTAAGTGAATTCACCACAGGGACTGCTGTACAGATTGCTGCTTGCTGGATGCAAGCTCTTGCCTGCCATCTTGGCACTTGGAAGAAAATCGTCATTGAGGCAATGGGGGAAGGGTGCGCTGCCAGAAGTCCATCTGCTGCCAGGAGTATATCAAGCAACTTAGAAAATGTGTTAAATATGTCTGATAATTGTGATACATGATTCTGATACAAATCTATATAGACCACTAATTCACTCATTCTTGAGTTGTGTTACACACCAAAATGAGTTTAACAAGTGATCTGTCTTGGTGTGAATAGAGAAGGAAAAGTGAAGAAAAAGAGTTTTCTGCATCTTTTCAGGATAACACCTGACCCAACACCTGAACCCTTGCTCTAAACCATGCTACCTTGTCAGCAACCCCATTGGCTATGTCCTGACTTACCTAAAAAGCATAACGCTCTCACAACACACCCCTCCTCATATTTCTGTGGTGGAATATTATTTTTGAAGCAGTTAATTTGATGTTTAGACAGTTGTCATACTGCCAAGAAGGTTCTTCAGGCACTGCATGACCATAAGCTTTTTTTACGGAAATGTTGATCCGGTGAAGGTAGGCATCAGTTCTGCAGAAGCTGAGGGCACAGCCTCTTCATAGCTGACTCTGGGTCCCTGCAAAAGCACTGTTTGCTTCATCTGCCTTCATTACATGTGACATCCGGGATTACAGGGGATTAGATTCAATCCTGCCTGCCAGTGTCACTTCTACTGCAATATGTTGAAGGAGTCTGGCCTAGTGCTCGAAGTGCCTATACTTTATGTATAATGTAATTACATATATCGGGGGTCTCCCATGTTTTGGTATTTTGTTGTTACAGTGCATTTGTCTGTTTTGGTCACACAGCTATTCATTTGGAAAGGTTGAGTTTTACTCTTGGCACTGCGGCTTTATTTTTATGAACTTCATCTAGTACCTCTATTGGATTTTTAAAGATTGGATTCATCTGTAAGACAGTGTATTGTAAATGAAAACATAGAATATTACTCTTACATCAGATTTTATTTGTATCTGATCAACATCAACATTAAGATTATTCAGAGAAGAGGCAGACTTTGTGCCAAATGTAGAACACTGGAACATAAAATTTGCAATATAAAACCAAAAACAGGAATAGACAGCCTGTTTTTCTGCTCCTAAAACAAGGCACACCCACATACAAATAAATGAGAGGGTATCATTAGTAGGGACCTATTACAGGGTATCTAAGTCCAAATTGTTGTTTTCTCTTGCCATAGTACTTCCTTTTCAGAAGTGGCAGATGATAGTAGAGGAAACAGGCTTTGCCATAAGGGATATCTTTTTCACCTGACTGACTATTGCCAGATGGCAAATACCTTCTCATTGTGAAGTGATGCTCAATGAAACCCCGTTGTGATCACAGGTGGCAAGGCAGAATGGAGAAATTTTTCTACCCTGTTGGCCTGTGTTTACATTTAATAGCTTATTGTTTCATAATCTTTGCGGTAATGAACAACTGTGTAAGGTTGGTTATATCCTAAATGGTTTAACACTTTTGACTTAATTCAGTGTATCATTAACCCCATTTCCACTGGCCCCCTAGAGAGTAATTTCCACTTAGTTTTTACTTTTATCAATATCTCAAAAGCTATTTAATTCGCACGCATCTGATGTTTGTTCAGATCGATCAGTGCATCCGTATTGTATATTGTATGAAGTACATTTAACCACATTTATGAACAAAAAGTGTTGGTCCACTGTTGTTCATTCACTATTGATAATTCATAGAAGGATATTGGGTGGGAGAAAAGTTTGATTGACCTCTTGTTTTAACAAAAATCGTATTATGTCTCTGGGAAAAAGAAAAGGGGATAATTACTACCTGAGTCAATTTTCAGGAATCAATGATGCCATACTTTGCTTATTTTGGATATTGTTTGTCTGTTCTCCCCTTGCCCAACGATCATTCCGCTTTAACCCCACTTTTTTCAATTTAGTACATATTTCATAACCTTTTGTGTGGCACATTTTAAGAAAACCTCCTCCATTGGAGTGCATTGAAATCATCAGCTGCGTGTAAACGTTTTTGCAAACTTGATTTAGACCTACAAACACAAGAGGTGACATGATCTAAGCACTTATCAAAGTGAGTGTCAAGCTGCACTATTGTGTATGAGTAAATGTCTGGATCTTGTTGTCATCATCTCAAATCCCAAGCAGGGCAGAGCAGTTGTGTGCCTTAGATGCTCATACAAGTTCTGTTTCATCATATTTCAAAACATAAATGATAGTGTACTGTATACTATACCGTTATAGTTATTGCCATAGTTGTTTTAATAATAAAATAAGATCTTTTCAAATCGTTAAAATCATGAAAATGGGATTAAATCAGTCCATATCACTGACATACAGACTTTACCCTGTAATAGTCAGAGTTGACAGCGACTGCTTGATTTTAGTTGGTGTCCCACACAGGAAGAAGAGACCATGGATAACGGCCAACAATGTTTGTATATGTTCACGCCCATCATCCCTCTCCCCAAAAAAAAAAAAAAAAAAAAAAAAAACTGGCAGGGCTCTGTGTGAGCCTGCTCTTTCAGCCTCTCCCAGATCATCTTTGGCCCGGTGTCCATCCGTGTTGTTCGCAATCTTTGTGTAAACACAAGCCGGAGTGGGACATCATCCAGTGGGTGATGCTCTTATAGCGCAGCACTGTTAAGGGCATGTTCCAGCTTGACCACAGACTCTCAGCTCACTGTTACTTCATCTTGTCTAGATTTTTAGCAGTTGCAATAGGACTGACAATGACCAGGGGTATGGCAGTATATTTGAAATATAACCATATTAGGTCTACTGAAAATCAGTTGTCTGCTGGTGAATGGCAGCGAATGCTCTCCGATGCTGAGAGAATCATGAGAATGTACATCGTTCAGACGTTTAACATACCATTATTAGAAATGTTTCTGATGTTTGGTAGTTCCAGAGATATCCAATGGCTCATGTGCTTTTGAAACGCGACCCATTCCTTACCGTACAGTTAAGCAGACATGCATATCGAAATGTACAAAACCGGTTTTGCAGTGAAACCTTCATCTCTTTCCACGATAAAGTCATGCTTGGGTGTCAGTGAATGTCATTTCGCTTTTATGGATGATTGATGTATGGATGCATGATATCTAACTCCCTGAATCATGCCAGTTCTTTTTCCTGTCACATCTCCATAAAAAAATGTGTGGAATGTACAGGTGGCTGTCCTGAACTATATGTACTATCTACACCTTGGGTGAGCATACTATGCCTTCACCATGAGTTTTGCCCTATTTTTTCTTTTCTTTCTATTTGCATTGAGTAACAACACTGAAAGTTTAAGGAGAGAATAAGAGGTGGATCAGTCAAATCTAAGTGTCATGTAAGTATAAGTGTGAGAGTGTCAGATCAGCCTGTCATAACAATTAAGACACACTCATTTCTGTGTCGATATTGAGGCTTAAACATTATATGAAACAAACCCACTAGTTTTAGTTCTTTTGAAAGAGGTATCCTGTAATCTGGTTAAGATAAAGGTCTGGTTTGACAGGGGTGGCACTGGTATGCGGATTTACAAACCTGCCCATAGGAAGCCCCGCTGATGCTACAGGAAGGGAAGTGCTGACAAGTCTGGCCACCCAGAGTGGAGTGTTGCACTGCGGTGTCGTGTTGCATTATTTGAGTCTGGCAGGCAGGTAGCCAAAAGATGGGCCCGTTTGAAGGGTCTGGCACCCAGTGAGTCTTCTCTTTCTGTGCCAGCTTTGTGTCTGGGGCAGCCCAAGACAGTTACAGCCAAAGAGTCCTTTAGAGGAAATGCTCCAATACTTTGATGAGCCTCTCAGGCACTCTGCAGGTATTGTGTTTTTCACAGGCTAAAAACGCTGTTACCAGAGCTAACAAAATTAAACGAATGCAGTAAAATGTGCCTTTAAATATGGGCATAACGTTGAAAACAAGCTGAGAAATGGCATTCCATGCGATGAAAACATCCTAGCAGTCACTGTATGAAGGTGGTTTATGACAAGGACATATCAGTCAGAACTACCATCATCACTGCATTTCGTTGTTGCATGCACAAAAATTACAAACATTCCCTGGTGCTTTTTATAGAAACACTTGCATGAATGACTGCACAAATGCCAGGGCTGGTTTGAGGACTGCAGGAGATTGGGGAATTCCCAGGTGGTCTGGGAGAGTTAAGACAATAATAAAAAGAACAGGAAATATTTGGCCTTCAGGCCTTGGTACTGACATGGTACAGTGGTACAACTCAAGACCATAGAGCTGCTATTCCAGGAAAGCTGCTGTCGCCAGAAGACGAGCTTTGAAAACTGTTGAAATACAGTACATTAGGACGAATGAGATAGGAGTTGGTCATGCAGGCGGTTTTGTTTTTGTTTTTTTTTTTCCAGTATGAAAAGTGGCCATCCACATTTGTGAGTCCAAGCTGGTGTAGGGATTTAGCAGGACATGAATTACAGTAATCAGTCCTGGAAGTCTTCCAGTGGTCTTAGTGTGCAGATTTAAGCTTTTTTCATCTGAGAACCCCTAGAAGACCTCTGCCCCTCCTTTAATAAGGAACCACTGATAAGGGCTGTATCAAATGAATTCCGATACTGAATTTTCCCATAGTTCGTTTTGATTTCCTTGGTCTGTGCTCCAATCAAGATTGGTGAATATAACAAACCTCAAAGGAACACAGTGATATAATGCAAATTATGCAGTGTAGTAGATTGTCAGGGATCCAGACACTAAACAGCAGCTAAATTATCCTTGGAAACATTTAAATTCTTCTTGAATAAGGAAAATTCATGGCTGTGATGATTTTCAGAATTCATGAGAATGCTTTCAGAATTCAGTTAGATAAATTCTGAAGTAGTGGCTGTAGTTGGCCCAGCCTCTGCTATTTACTTATGCATCCTTTCAGCTTAATGATTGTTCCAATTGGCTGCAGAGTGAAAGTATGTTCTGGATTGCAAGTGTTTTTGATGAGGTGCTGCCGAACCTGGAGTGATAGGAGAGCCTGCACATACTGTTGACCTTTAATTATGAGAGGGAAAACTGGGTTAAAACACAGTTCCATTATGAAAAGAAGCTTGTCCTTAAAGCCCTTGAATTCTGCATCAGTAATGTGCTAATCTTCAACATATTCAACATTACAGGATTATTTCTGCGGCTGGGTGATGGGGGTGCTTTTCCTGGAAGTGCGTATAATTTGACCAGTGTTATATTACTACAGTATTTTTGTTAGTAAATAGGTAAATTCTCAAAATGAGTAAAAACAACCATGTACCATGGAACACAAGCATGGAGCAAAATGTTCAATGATTACAATGTGTGGTCAACATTTATACTGTCAAGGGAAGGACATTAGCATGTGATAGCCAGGTAGCCCCAGGAAGTGAGGTCCATACCCCCAGACGGCAGGTAACAGGTCATTAACAGGAGGCGCCATTTGGCTCTGGTCGGATGTGGCAAAATCCCTTTGTAATTCTAATAAACACTCTTAAACACTGCCACTCTCCAGAACTGTTTCTCAACAGTCTCAGCCTATGACGTGCCAGGCTGCCATTTGTCAGAGTATAAAATATGTGTATGATGCTGCTTCTACAGTCATGGCTAGCTTCCCCTGTACTGTACTGTGTGGTTGACAGTGTGTAATAAATCATTTCTTTCAGGTAAAGGCATCAAAGTACTGAATGCACTTCAACTGCAATGACTCTTGTGTGGGCTGCTGGGTGAGAACATTGAGAGATTGGTTAGATAAATGTTTTTAATAGGCATGCAGCTTGCTTAAGGTTGGTGAATTGGAATAACAGGTGCTGCATGATTTCTGGGCGTCCTCCAACTAACCCATTTGGACGCTCACATCTCAGGACCATTTGTCTTGTCTGCATTTAGAACTGATTATTGTAAATCCACCATCTTCCTGTATTGGCTTGAATTTCCAATTACTTGTTACAGTAAAAGTGTACCATATGCATTTGAACAAAGAGTGTGGTTTCCCCTGTCCATTATAGCTTATTTCAAATATCTAGTTAGAGCCTGAAAATTCCCACTTTGGCCTGTGGGTCATATAAGTAAAGGCATATGTTTGTGGTGCAGCTGTGCATACCACCACTGCAAGTGTAAATCGTTCTCACACCAGCAGTGGATGGAGATGTACATTGGAGAGGAAATGATTATTGCAGCCTTGCTTTTGGAGAAAAAAGGAGGGTAAACCAGTTAAGCTCATTAGTTTCATCACTCTGTAATGACTTTTAATCAATACTTAGTTGCCAAGTTGGCAGTCTTAAATAATTTGTTTCAGTTTGTGGTTGGGAGGAGGGAAAATAACAGATGCTACAGTATGACAGGAATAGTTTGATCATACAGCAGTTAAGCACAGGTAGCTGGTTTGGCAGAGCAAAGGAACTGCACATTATGCAAAGTTCATACAGTCATGGATGAGACTGACATGACTACTGTGACTTTGAAAGATCTGATCAAAATGGCCTGGAGATGATTTCCAGTTTCTCAATCATTCTCTGCTGGCATGGGTAGTATAATATGCTTAGCTTAACTAAAACCATTAAACAAAATATGGGTATAATCGCTTGATTGTTCTGAATACAACAGTATGGAAGATAGTAGGCTAACTGGAGTGGGTCAATAGGTGCATCAGTCGAATGGTGAAGGGCGTGTTTCTGTAGACCTTTCTTGATGAGAGAAGTTTAAGTGACGCAGGTCCATAATTTAGCTCTGGATGGGTATGTTTGGGACCGGAATGACGTGGGAGGTCTTTTAAAGGGTGGAAACAATTCCATGAGAGCCCAATGAAATAATCAAAATATTTATTTTAGGCTGCATTTGGTGCTTTACCTTTTTAAGCCGATATTGCCTGGAATTACTTGAAAGATAATAATCCAGCCACATCAGTTTCCCAGTTAATATTCTTTTAATAACTGTCTTGTGTTAACATAAGGTGATGTCATCTGCTGAACTATCTCTTTTGTAAAATGGACCCTTTCTCTGAAAGTGATTGATTCATATAATTTCTAATATTCAGATTACTAGTGACAATGTCCCTTTTTCACAGCTCAGGACTATAAGTCAGCTTTTGTTTCTGTGCTATATTTCAAGTAATTTCATTTGAAAGAGGTTTTGTTTTTAATAGATTCCACTATATATGATTGGTGAAATCATCTGAGCGCTACTAACAGAGAATTGGCAACAAACCAAAAAGAGAATTGTTAAAATTAGCTGAAGGACAAAATAATGGTACAATTTCAACACATACTCAAGTTGAACTGATCAACAGATTAGGTTTAATTAAACACCAGCACATATGGAGGCTCCCCAGGACCAACCCTGATGACCATTGTACTAAGTAGAACTATCCTAGGGGCGAACAAATCAGTAGTCCAGTAGCCCGGGACGTTCGTATTTTCTGCCCAGGCTACCAGATTTCAAAAGGTCAAAGCCCGACGGACTACCACAGTCTCCCACCCTTCTATTAAATCCAACGCATGATTTGATCTTTTGTTTTGGTGACGCCATTGAACAAAATATCTTGTCTGTCATTTTTTTAGGACAGTCGCTTTCGTTTAAAACTCACATTTCTCTGTATGTAATTGGCTCTGTTGAAGACGTAGTTCCCATTGTGACTGCAATGCAAGTACATAAATTACACAAGATTATGTGCCTCACATCTTGGCTTTCGTAGAAAATAAGTGTAGGTGACAACTGGAGTTAGAAAAGAGGTGAGAATTAGTTCATGAGTTAGTTAATGTAAGGCAATGATGAAAAAAACCATCTCACACATGTTCTGGGAAGTCTAGCAAGACTACAAGTAAACCAAGAGAAAGAGAGCTGGTTTACTAGCCAGCTTGCTTTTGTTAGTTGTAATGACATAGACTTCTCACTGAGCACTGATGTTACTAGGTAGTTTACAATTTTGTATGGCATATATTAACAAGCTGAAAACATGTCATGGTTAAAATTTGAGTGTCTTGAAAGTGCCTATGATAAAGGTGACACACATTGGCAAGAATTGATGTGGCCTTCTCTCTCTTTAGCGTGACGGACTGGAGAGCGAGAATATTTTTGCCAGTAACGTTAGGATAACAAGTTATCTTAATTTAGTTTGAATTCTGATAAGCTGTATGTTAGATTTAGCAGGCAGACTAAATTGTGTTCCGAGGCCACAACTTTTAACCATTGACAGTAAATGTATTTCATTTTCCGTCTTCTAAAGCATGACCTAACTGTGACTAAAATGGTCACAAATGCAACTGAAATGTATGCATATATATTCAGCAGTACTTTTTTAATCAGTTGCCAGTGGCTATTTAATATTAAAACGGTCTTATGAGAGTAGATGGATGTTATTACTGTGTGTTGGCTTAGTTATTCCTTTCAGTTACCTACAAATACAACAGTAACAGCCTCTTTGCAGAATAACTAGCTTGTGGAGACACCTCAATCAAAATCAGCGAGCTATCATGTCTATAAAGGCTGTCATTCTAGTACTACCTGTTGCAAAGCGACTTTCGTATTCATCTTCAGTTGTCAGTTCAAAAGACAGTGACCTATAAAGTTTCAAACTTTCCTCTATACAGTGAGATCCAAAAATCCACTGAGACCACTAGTGGAAGTGCTTGTATTTTGCAGTCTTTTCTAATTTAATACAACATTTTTCATTATGTATTAACAATTTCAGTGAAAAGGTGAATTTTTAAAAAATGTACATGAATTTCAGAATGTGTTAGTTTTCGGTATGTCCCCCTTTTGTTTTAATGACAGCGAGCACTGGAGCTGGCAAAACCTTATGATCCATGTTATCCCATGGACTTTAAGTGTCCAAAACTCTCTCGGTCTTAAAGTGTCCCCGTAAATGTTCAATGGAGTCTGACCTTTTGTACAGAGGAGTTAACATGGTCAATGTTACAGATTTGCTTAAATTTGATCTCGAAACAGAGCAGGGCCTTAATATTTCTTCATTTTAAATGTCAGAACTTTTTTTTTTTTTGTTTAAAATATTTCACAATCCTAAAACATTGTTAATTTTTAAGATAACATGTAAAAAAAAAAAAAAATTAAAAACCCATCAAATTTAATGTGGTCTGAGACTTTTGGACCACACTGTATATACTACGGTAGTTGTTTGAGATGTCTAATTCTAACCTTAGTTGACTGCTAGATATTTACACTTGCAAGTTTTCTTGGTTATAAAAATAGTTTTTTGAAATTGTCTAATGTTATTCATTAAGGCATTCTGTTGCTGTGTTGTTGTTTCTTTTTGGCAAACTAAATGGACCTATATGGACCACAAATCTGGTCTGCCTTTGGTAGCCCAGAGAACTACCATTACAATTACATACAATCACGATTTGTTCACACCTGTAAGCTCATATTGATACTCTGTTCATACAAAAATTGTTGCAATGACACGTGTCAATATTTCTTTGAACTCTTGTCTAAATGTGATTGATTTTGCCAATTCCCCTCAGAGCAGGTTGTCAGATTGTTTTAGATGATTTTGCTTCAAGGCTTCCAAGTGGCTCACAGGGTACACATTTGCCTGGGAGCCCTGAGACCCAGGGTTCGAATCCTGGTCTCACCATTGCAGGCAGTCCACATTAGGCAAGGCACAATCGGCCAGCCTCGCCAGGGATGATCGGTGGCCTCATGGCAGACCCTCATGCTGGGGGGCCTGTGGCTGCACAAACTGAGGGTATGCTGACTACATCATCCTCTGACATCATTAGTGGTGTAGCAGCTGTGTGAATAGAAGCAAGTTTTTCGTCATGTGAATCAGAGGAGTCACGTGTTCAGCCTCTCCTCCCAAAGCCAGCAGATCAGGTGCTGTGGTCAACAAGTTCGGTTGAGTTCGGGTTGGGGAAAATCTTGGTTACAATTTTTAAATAAAAAAAAGATATTTTTGCCTTGGTTTTTCGTGAGAAGTGGCAGTAAGTGAAATTCTTTGAGCTTGTCTTTATTGGTCGAGTATTTGCAGAAGTATTGTCTTTCCTCTAGCTTTCTGAGCAATTAAATGTAGACCCTATGTCTTCCAGGACTTTGCTGCTCCCTATCCAGAGGTAACTGGTCCTGCATAATGTCTTTGTGACCCTGTTCCCGAGCTCCCATGTTGACTTTGGTGCAGTTCCCTGAAAAAATGGAGAGATATTTGCGCACGTGATGTTTTCTCCTCCCCTCCTCTGCAAAATATTTTCTTTTCATCATTCTCCCCGCCTTATACCGTCATTCTGCATGCAGCAACTCTGCTGCTTTGACAAAAAGTCAGCAATCGGCAACTTGCTGTTTTATTACTACTGCTTGAAATATTTATTTATTCTGCTGACGCCATTCACCAGAATTACATTGGTCTGCTCAAAGCTTCTGGTTACCAAACATGGTTGCTACAACAGCTTCAGAAAGGGAATGGATGCCTGTCTACAAAGTGACTAAGTACTTTGGGTAGAACATCTTTTCTTACATATCCTCCTTTTTTCCCACGTCCCTCTGTTTTTGTGTTTGCATTTACTTGGTCTTGGGAACCAAGTCAGATATACTGGGGTATCCATTGTACTACAAACCAGCAAGTGACATTGGAATTAATTCTTGCTAATGTGGTTAAGGCAGCCTGTGACACAGACACTCACTGTTACAAAACCAGATGTGCTGTCATTGTAGTATTGTTGATATTTGGGATCCACATGGAAAACAGAGATATAATCATGTAGTTGCTGTTGAAGCAAGCAGGGCAGCCCCCATCACTGCTCAGTTTCAAGTAGAGATAGGACATTAAATTCGGTATATTGCAGTCCAGAAATATTCCAATTCATATTGTAAGTCAGAAAAATGATATTACGATATTTGCTACTTTGTATTATACACTGGTACTTAACCACAAACGAGATGATCTGGGATGATCTTACAACCACCAAAATCTCTCTGTCTCTCCTCCAAACAAAGGATACATCGGTGTATTCTATCGTGTAAGTCTTTTCACATTACTGGGTGACATTGTTGTGCTTGTGATCAGTCAGATTATAAGACCGTCCCACAGAATATTTCACCATTGAAAAGTTTGAAAACATGACAAGGGATTTACCAACTCTTAAATACTGTATGAGTGCCAGAACAGTGAACGGTTATTGGATAATTTACATTAATAGGGAAACATTTGTTTTTCAAACATATCCACGCGATATATTCACGTTTTTGAGCTGCGAATGATTATTTTGCCGAAGTAAAATTGAGCAAGTTACTGTAGCGGCAAGTTTACTTACCCTTGTACATATGTTTATGTTAAATCATGTGCAGAATGCAAATAACTGACGTTCATAGTTTAATGTATAAAAAGGGCTGGTGGCAGATGAGAAGCGCAATTGGCTTAGGTATCCTCGGAATCAGTTGAAGTTACACGACTTCATCAATAGCCGAGATCGACTTTCATGAAGGGCTAATGGGATTAGCTGTTCCAATTTTTGTTTCATCTCCTCATTTCCTCGTCTCCTCCACTCGTTCCCTCCCCTCCTTTCCTCCACATACTTCCAGGGTAGGAGATAGAGCTAGGGAAAATAATCGTTTTTAGATGCGTCGCGATGCCAAAGTGAAAGATTCGACATGGAAGCAGAAAAACAAAATAATTGATTTGTGAAAATTGTGTTTACCATTCCATTAATTGGAAAACACAGTTTTGCTTCCTTTTCCGTACCTTGGAGCAAATATACAAAATTCCATCGCATGTTAGCCGAATGTTACTTAATATACCGTTAGGCTATAATTTATCACATTTGGATGATTAAGTAGCCTAATGTTACCTAATGTGGATGGTATTAATACATATTAATGACAAGAAAAAAGTCTGTACATGTTCACATCGTTGGCCTTTTATGGAAAAACCATGGAAGACAAGATGCATCGTGGTGCATTGAGAATCATTTCATAATCAAATCGCTACCCTTTGAATTGTAATGGAATCGAATCATGAGACCAGTGAAGATTCACACTTCTAGTAGGAGACTGGGTGAAGAGACGATTTAAAGTATTTGAGCGCACCAAGATTACTAGGGCTTGAAAATGTTTGCAGCCATTGAAAACATCTTTATAAGACTTTCTGTTGTTACTTTGATCTCTGTTTGTTATCTAGTAGTGAGCTTTACTCAAATGAGAACTTGTTTTGGATTTTGCATGGCTAAAAATTCAATATCAGTTCTGAATATTCATACTTGGTCTCTGAACTGTTATTACACTCTATTGAATCATGGTGATATTGAATCGTGACTACAATATATCAAACTGAATATCAAACCGTATGTCAAACTGAATTGTGAGATAGCTACTGCATCTTGTCCCATCCCTAGTTTAAAGGTGAAACTTTGTTTCTTGCGCTATTAACAGAGATGACCAAAGCAAGGCCTCATCATACCTCTCAAAGGTATTCCAAATTATCAAGATACCTGTTTGTTTTTTGAAAATTCTTGCAAATTAAATCATTATGGAACTTGGATATTGAGTAACCTAAAAAAAGGAAAGTGAAACATGGACAACAGTTAGTACTTCCTTGCAATCTTCATCATAATTTAGATGTCATAGTTAGTTTTATTACTACTTTTATGTCACCTGTCATTTAAGGCTAATCAGTGTAAAATAGTTTCAGTTTAAAGATGTTGGGGACCTTAAATCATAACCCTCATCTTCTGTTTGAGGTGTGAGAGACCCCGGACCCTCTTTAACAGCTCAAAAATATTTTAACATTGGTTTATCAGCTTGATACTTCATGAATTTTCCTCATTTCATAGGAACTGCTTATAAACATGATTTTGCGTCATGAATTGTTTGACGTATCAGACGTCCCAGCTATAAAACATTGTTAAATGCAGTGGATTTTCATGTATTTTGAATCCTTGATTGATGTTAAAGGGTATAGTTGCCTCAGTACTACCCTTCCCAAATAATTCTGATGGATGTGCAGCACACAAAGTTTTGCATAAACAACCCCCTGGCTGCTTCTCTCTGTTTCACACATACACCTGTCACCAGGTTGCAACATTACAATTTTGCAAGCATTGAAAATCAGCCTTTCTCATGGGAGCAACTCAATTTCTCATAGGGCTCTATCTCATGGTCTAGGGCAAATCGTGCTCCATATTCGCCAAGCTTCCTCACCATGCCCATCCCTGGGAGACCTTTTATATTCTTGCTCAATCTGAGTGAAGACTTGGAGCTGCAAAGTCTATCAGAATTGTTCCAGGCCCCATTAGATATACTGGATAGCTTTGAAATGGCTTTCCAGAGAGATCCTTGAAGCCTCATATAGAGGAGGAACTTCCCATAATGCATCACATAACCAGCTGCATCTAGTTGAAATGCTCTATGTATCTGTGTAAAGCAGACACACAAACCCTCTGCATGTCTTGTAAGAAGAAGGGCCTAACTTCATTGGTGCCTCTACCCCACCAGCCTTTGCATCTTGCAGGGTGAGGGAGAGTTGAGTTTTTTTGCAGGGTTTGGGGGAACAGGGGTCTGTGTCTGGCAGTCCTTTTAGCCTGAACATGTGCATGTATTGTACATTTGTACATAGTTTGTCTTAGTCTCTTAGGGCTAGGGACCCTGTGGTTGTGTTTTATGCCATGGTTCAAAGGAGCACTGGTCCATGTCTGGGAATCCTGTTAGCCTGGAGAGGTTCATATACACTGGAAATTTGTACACAGTTTGCCATTTGGACAAGTTAGTGGTCTATTTGGATTTATTAAATTTTAGTACAGTTTGTTTTCTCTTAATATTTTTGACAAAATAAATATAAATTTGTTCAGGTAGCCCATATAACATATGAAACATCAAATATTTCTACACTGTATTTCATCACCTTTGTGAAATGTGCCGGCCCACTTTGTGGCAAAAGGGAAGGCTAAGTATTCAAAAATGCCCGTCCGCTGGGTTTTAATGAGGTTAGGAGAAATAAAAAAATAAAAAAAATTAAAAAAAAACCTAAGGAAAAACAAAACTGGTTGAGCTCTAATTTTAACATGTACAGCACAAGGGTCTGTGGGACCCCAAGGAATGAGGGGAAAAAAGCCAACTTCAACTGAACACAGGGGCTAATATGTGCAATTGGGCTGGTATTTCAGAAGCAAAAAACAAATATTATCGTGCCCAGTGGTAGAGCTTTAAATAGTTTTCTAAGTGCATTTGACCCTTATTTATGGCAGCAGATGATAATGATGATTGTTATGGTTGCATGTACTTGCTGAGAATGGAAATCTGAGGTGAATGGGAATTTGAATTGTCAAAATATGTGGAACACCCTTTGCTCTCTAAGTTGAACAAAGTTGCATACTTTTGTTCTGTGGTTAGATTAATGATCCGATATTTACTTGTCCCTTTTTTTATTTTTTTTTTTAGGATGGCTTGGACGCTCTGGTCTATGACCTGGACTTCCCAGCCTTGAGGAAAAACAAGAGCATTGACAACTTCTTGAATAGATGTAAGTATGCCTCATAAGCCTCACTTAGTAATCCCCTCCCTCACTGAAGAACCTTTGCCGGCTGTCACTTCCATCAGCTCTAATAAGCGAAGCTGTCTGAGATTGCCCTTGGTATGATGGTTGGGGGAGGTGGGGTAAATGTGTTTTCAGGTCACTGCCCCACGGGGGATTGGTGGGGTTGTGTCTACTGCCCGATATTTTCCACAAAGGGGCTTTCACAAGGCAGTTTGGTGACCCACACAGTGTTCCACATGATGATCCCCTCTCACACTGACACTCTTACAGTAAGTCCTCCCTTGGGCTATTAGTCTGGCAACCCTGGCAAATTCATTGTGGTGGGGGAAAAGGGCAGGGTGCTTCAAAATTATGAATAAGTCCACTTAAACAAGCAATGAATAGAAACTTGGGTGGGTTTGGTATACTTAAGGAGGGGTACACACATACATACAGACATGTTCATGCACACACACACATGCACACATACACACCATAGTTATCAACTGGAGTGCAATAATCCCATTCTCTATACCTAGGTTGTAAGTGTGTTAATAGTGAGCTCTGTAGTACCGTAACTGCTGATGTGTTCAGTAGTCATCTCAAGTGTACACGCATTGGCAGGCATTAATGGACTGGATGTGCTGGTGGAAAGCCTAGAGGGGGTTGCACTGTTTCCTTTGCAAATAATCCTGCTTGACCCAGTATATATTTGCACCAATTTGCTTCATTTCTTATATCGCCACAATAGCCTCCCATTAAATAACGCTTAATGAAAGCAACCACCAAGATTCAGCTATTAATATTTGAAACTCATGCTGATTCCTGTTATCTGGTGTAAAATCCCAAGGTGTATTACTCTGTTTTTAAGGTGACAAGATGGGAAATCACAAAATCCAGCTAATTCAATGGACAAGTAGTATAGCAGACTGCATAATGTTACAGCTTTGCTGGATACTGTTCTTTCCAGTCGCTAGCTGGCGAGTCATGATTCCGATATCATCTTGGGTTTCTTGGCTATGTGGCTCATAAGCACCCCAAAGAGTGTCAAGACTTCAAGTTGTAAATTGATAACTAACATCTCATGTACATTGCTTTTTGTGGTGTGAGCAATATTCAGTACACTGCATCCAACAGTTAATTTGCAAAATTTGTTCTCACGACAAAGAATTTGTCACGATATCGAAAATTCATATGAGCAATTTTGGACACAGCCCCAGACTGCAGTAGTGAACTGCTTGTTGCTCACAATGATAAGCCAATGATGTATGACACACTGCCCATGCGTTTTAGATGCAACCTTCTCATGCCATGAGGATAATAGGAAAGGTCTCGTGGGAAATAGGAAATGGATAAATGTTTAAAAGCACACTCGGACCTGCAAAATATGGAAATTAAGGAGTTGGAAATTTAATTATTGAATGAGTTGGAGTTTTAGGAAATGATTAAACGTTATTTTTTACAATCTAGGTAGCCTGCTAGTGACATTCATCCTCCTCAGGACTCCATACCTCAGGCAAGCTAAAGAAATTATTAAAGGTAGACTTTCCACTGGAGGATGAAATACACCCTTAATGGAGGGAAACTATTTGTTACTGATACCAAAAGAGAAAGGACAGATATGAGTGTGGTAATTTTAGACATGTAAGCGTCCTAAACAAGGATTATACCAGCCAAAGGGGTCATGTGCCAAAGACAAAGGCAACAGTAGACAGTCCTTAAATATAATCACATATATTGGAGCAATACTGAGCAGCTGTAATGGTGGGGTTCAACTCAGAAAAAGCCTTTGACATTTTTCTATTTTGAAAGAATTTTGTTTACGCAGAACTTTTATTAAAACAATACAGGCAATTTTTGATAGTCAAAGAGCATGATAATGATTAATGGTGTAGTTTCAAAACACATTGGTTTGGAATAAGGCAGTGCTGTCCAATCGGCCCCCTTTTGGGGGCAATACTCATTGAGCCATTGAGTCAGTGGATAAATCAAAACAAAATTATTTAAAAGGACAAACATGTTGGGAGGCGAACAAGAGATATCTTTACCAGACAACATTAGTTTCATCGGCTCACCCAGAATAGTAATTACACAGCAATTTGCATACTTTAGACTATGGCTCTTTTTCAGGAAACGAACTGTTCCAAAAATTCTTTGTTTTAAATAAATTCAAACTCGAGATAATGACAGTGGGATGTAGAATCTTTGAAATTGTTGGGGGTAAATATACCTAAGGATTGAACAATATTGATGGCCATTAATCACCGCCTCCTCAACAAAAAGGTGAAAGAAGACATTAAAAAAAGACATTGAAAGAGACTCATCCTTTTAAGTCTTAGGTCTCGGGTAGAGTCAGTCAAAATAAATGTATTGCCAAGACTGCTTTATATGTTTCAGACTCTTCCAGTAGAGTTATGTTACCAGTAATTTCATGATTGGGACAAACCTATCTCAAGATATATATGGTAAGGGAAAAGACCTAGAATCAGGTATCAGAGTCTTCATATCAGGTCTATTATATTGCCACTCAGTAGAGACATTTCATATTCTGGTGTAATCCTGATTACTGGGGATGCACCAATTGATCTGGCGCTAATTGAAACCAGCTGATATGTGAATCAGAGTTCTGTCCAATTCCCATCATTTGTCTGATTGTGAGAGTTGATTGCTTGATAAAAATACAAAGTGATACTTATTTGTCCACATATCCTGTGTATATTTGTTTCTGATTCTTAATTTTGAATTTAATTAAAAATTGCTTGTCCCCTTTTGAAATCTGAGTAGTAGCCTAACTTGACTTATCAAATCCCTTCAAGCATTAATCCTGAAGAGCGCGCTTTGCTGTTTTAATAACTTTTATTAAATGTTTTTTTTTTACTTTTTTTTCATAAATATATATAGTTAAGTCCAAAATTAATCATACCCATGCTAAATTTTGATTTGTAGTGAATTTGTATTTGACCAAAAGGTTTCCTCTGGCTGGAAATGACATAAACAAGTGACAAAAGACTGTAAGACATTGTGATAGAGATGATTTTTTAACTGTTGAATTTTTAACTATTTGTATGTTTTTTTTTGCATGTTTACTAAAAATGCCATATCCAAAATTATTCATAACCCTTGAAATGGTTGCAGATGTTTGGAAAAAAATGCAAAGTGACTGCTGTGATAACAAATAAAGGCTTTGCCATTGATTGCTGAGAAAGGGTTTGAATAATTTTGACTAATTTTTTTCATTTATATGAGCACAATGTCTTACCGTTTAAAATTCTCTATAATTAAAAATTTGGCATGGGTATGAATAATTTTTGGCTTAACTGTGTGTGTGTGTGTGTGTGTGTGTGTGTGTGTGTGTATTTATATATATATATATATATGCAACCTCATGAAACACCTGGCAAACACTTAAGTCTCATTTGTATATGGTCTTGGTTGATGATTTAGGTGTGTTTTCTCGTGGTGGCTGGACTTACCATTTTCAACGATATACAGTATGTATTTACACATCGATGAAGGTATCAATTTCATCTCATACAAGCAATCTGTGAAACAAGTGTATGAAATGTGCATTGATGCTTGTTGAATAGCCATGAAGCATGCGCCTTTTAACGAAAGTAGTTGATTGGAATCAAAATTGGCTGATCATGCTGATGATTAATTGATGATTGGATTCGTCACAAAAATTCCAGATTTTATCCCTACTGATTACTCTGCAAGGTCAAAGGCGATTGCTGTGGCCATGTCTGGGGATATCCCAATTAAGGATTTAATTGGAGAAGGAGTTCTTTCAAACCATTTAATTGGTTTGGAAAACCCATGAATGAACTTAACATTGAAAGATATGGAATAATGTAATACGAAAGAACTTAAATTAGAAAAATTCTAAAATGATGTGTTTATGATCCAAAAGATTGATACACACAGCTTAAAAATCTGATGTACTTTCATTTACCACAGATCTGTAAAGAGAAAATTTGAACATGGCTGAGACAAATATTGATTTATTTTACAGATTCCTTCAGCTATGCCATTATCTCAGTGAGATTATGAAGGGCAGTAAACAAACGTATTTAGATAATAGTCTGTGAATGCTGAAAGTCTTTGTAAATGTATATAATTCAAAATCAATTTATAAAAGTTTCAAAACTTTATATTGGTCTCCAACAAAATAAATCAGTAAGTATATTCTATATCATAGAAAAATGTGAAGGGGAAGGTTAGTTTAATATAACTGAAGAGGAATCTGAGAAATTATGTGTGATACAGTGGAGGACAGAGTTCAACTGTGTAGAGAGTTCTGTTGGAAAATACCTCATGAGGCGTTTCATTTCTTCTGTACAGAGGTCTTACCATGCAAAGCTTTTAGACTGGAGAGACAATGTGGGTCTTTGGAGGCCAACCACTATCAAATATTTTGGAATTTCCCATTAATACATCCCTACTGGTGATAAGATCACAAACTAATTCAAGTATTTGAAGAAATTCCCTCCAAGTGAGTCACCATATATATGGGAGCCCTGACATTTGGAAAAGTAGACTGTATTGTAAAATATTTATTTAAAATTGTGTGTGTTGCAAGAAAGCCATCATCTGAAAATGATTAAAGACAAACACCTACAATTGATGATTGGATTGAAATAAATCATGATGTTTTCACAATGGAAGGAATAACTAAAATAGCAATAGGATGTTTTAAAATACAGTGAACCCTCATTATAGCAGACCTCATTAAAATGGATTTCGGGTATTACGGACTATTTCTGCAGTGACAACATGTGTGGTCTATTCTGGTTAATATTGGTTAAAATTCCCCCTTTTCTTTCCCTTACAATTTTCTGTAATCCTCTTTTCCCCTCTTTGCTCCCTTCTCTTTCTCCCCTCTCTCTCCCACTCTCTCGATCTCCTTTCACTGTCCCTCTTTCCCGTACTTACTCTGTATTTTTTCTTTACCTCTTTCTCTCTTCCCTATTGCTTTTACTATTTATTATTGGTAGCTATTACAGTGATGCCACATCATATGAGAAAGGATTCTTTGGAAACTTAAACTGACACAGTCTGATTATTGTTGTACACCGAACTCTGAGTAAATATGCCTTGGGTACCACAGCCGAGGTGGGACAACTGTGTTTTTCTTTATTATCACCTGGTTTCATCATATTATCGGTTATATCGTACTCCCTTCCCCCCAATTAGTCCGGTTTAACGAGGGTTCACTGTATGGGGAAAATGGATCAGCTACATTGTACCTTTGCATCCATTTGCATCCTTTGTTTGATATCAGTGTGTTTTTTTTTTTTTTTTTTTTTTTTTATAAACTTTGCATGTAATGGAGCACAACAGGGTCCTGGTTCAAAGAAAATATATTATGTACTTCTGTACCATATATTGTGTGCCTTGTAGTGTAGAAATAAAGACAATAAAAAAAAAAAAAAAAGTTTGGACACCACAAATTTTAAATCTTTCAACAGAAGTCTTGCTTTCCACCTCCTCTAGTAATCCACACATTTCTTATTTGCCTAAATAAAGCATATCACTTTTTGGCAGCTATTCTGTCTTTTTACAATGCTGGAGAGTGACCGAGAACGATATTTAACTGTGGTCATCTCGGGCCTAGTCGTATGTCACTCCGCATCAGACGCTTGAGTGCAAGAGGCCTTCCACACAGAGTGCTCTGTAGGAACTTGATTCTGAGATACCCGGAAGCAAAGTGGTTCACTGAGAAGACACTTTGTCAAGGATGAGTATGTTGGCACATGAATTTCCATCACACAAATTTGCATTGTCAAATGCAGAATTGGTTCCAGCTCTGATTTGCATGCTTACTCATAAGTCAATTTTGATCAAATATTTTTATTCAGTAGCTCTGTATGTACTGTGGCATTTAATGTGGTATACAAATAGGAAGCTCTTTATGCACTTTTGGTCATGTTACAGCATGTGTCAAACCATGCATCTATTTTACATCATTACATAATTGTTTATTTTCCCATCTTTGGCCAAAAAAAAAAGGTTTTAAGCTTGCATATGTTTGGTTATTCACAATACTGAAATGACAGGATCACAAAATGCACAATACTTACGTAGAGTGCAAGAGTGGGGATAAAAGACTGGGACTAAATATCCCAATACCCCCACAAGCTTTACAGTTTTCTGTTCCACTACTCTGTGGCTGTAACTTCTCTGGTCTGAATGCTCTGTCCCCTTTCTTGATCACCCTTCCTCCAGATAAGGACACCATCAGCAAGATCCGGGACCTGCGCATGAAAGCTGAGGACTATGAAGTGGTGAAAGTCATTGGCAGAGGGGCATTTGGAGAGGTGCAGCTGGTGAGTCCAAGGCCCAAACTTTTTTTCTACTGGAAAAGACAAACCTACTCTGTAATTTTGACTGTCTGTAGTGAAGGGCTGAACTTAAATGGAGAAGCATAGGGCATACATATTTCATATGCACAATATGCTCTTACTGTTAAGCAAGATAGAGAGATCACAGTCCATTGTTGTTGTAATAGTAATTAATGTGTTGAGCCTGTAGGTCTCACTTGTACTAAGACAATATAGATTTTCAGGGCTAAATTTTCCAGTACCAGTGTATCCTGCTTTGTTAGCTAATATTTATTCCTAGCACATTTAGTCCTTTAATTTCCAAAGCCAGTACACTTAAATTTTTTGCAACCATTATTCAATCTCATGCTTTGGCAATTCCAGTATAGTACATACAATTTTAGTTCCTTTTTTTTTCCTCTCTTTCTCCAGGTAAGGCACAAAGCCACAAGGAAGGTGTATGCCATGAAGCTACTCAGCAAGTTTGAGATGATCAAACGGTCAGATTCAGCTTTCTTCTGGGAAGAGAGGGACATCATGGCTTTTGCCAACAGCGCCTGGGTAGTCCAGGTTAGTTTCTTACATGGATGGAAGCATGTGTGCTTAAACAGTATTCTTGTATTCAGCCCTACCCTCTTGACTATATACATAGAAATCAAAAAGCAGATGAGACTTCCAGATAATTTTCATGTGACCATCTTTGGAGCAGTACACCCCTGTTTTAACAGCGTATCTATTGGATAACTAGAGACATAGGTAATAACACTGATTGCTTTGTTTCCCCAACCCCCAACCCCCCCCACCCCCCACAGTTGTTCTACGCTTTCCAGGATGACCGCTACCTCTATATGGTCATGGAATATATGCCCGGGGGTGACTTAGTCAACCTGATGAGCAACTATGACGTTCCAGAAAAATGGGCCCGGTTTTATACTGCTGAGGTTGTGCTGGCGCTGGACGGAATCCACTCCATGGGCTTTATTCACAGGTATTGACGTTTTGTTTTCCTTCTTGCTTTCCTTCACTGTTCCCTCCATGAACAGCGTTTTCTTTTTCTTTTTTTGTGGGTTTGCTCATCCACCCCCTCCCCCATCAAGTTGCAGCAGATGTGAGGTGTGGACTTGCCAGTCATGAACTCTGATTCATACTACCTGCCAGTTTTCCATGGCCCAGGGCTTTTAAAATGGCAGATCACAGTTACTGTGAGAAGGGGCAGTCATATCGCTTGGCTAGAGCCTGTCCAATTGTTTGCTTAATTATTGTTTAAGAAACAACGGTGGGGGTAGTGGGAGTCTGAATACAAGAGGGCGATAGACCCAAAGGTGTCGGTAAGTATTAACTTGCCCTTCTATGTACCATCTGTCAGCTCAAAATCACAATTAGTTCAGTGATTCCACCAGGGAGGAGTTTGCATATAGTTGGTGTGAAAATGGTTAGGCATGTGTTTGAACTTGTCTGTCGCACAGAATGGAACAAACTAGAGAGAATCTGAAAAAACGTGTTATAATTAGCTTTTACAAATGTAGCAGAATTTATCCCATTTTTGAAAATAAAAAAAGATGATCACAAAAACAAAATTGACAGAATTTGGGGACATGATAATCAATAAACCTCCAGACCATTTGGTGATGAAGTTACTGTAAACAGGTGGATTTCCTCAATGCTGTACCATTCTCTTAAGTTTAATAAATGCTTCATTTTTATGGTCTTTTCTCCACAGAGATGTGAAGCCAGATAATATGTTGCTAGACAAAGCAGGGCACTTGAAGCTAGCAGACTTTGGGACCTGCATGAAGATGAACAAGGTAAGAGTGACCCAGAAAGTTTAAGTGCGACCGATGAAACAATACACATCATACAAAAACTTCTTATTATTTTAATAATATATAATGTCAGTCTTGTATATAAAATATAGACCTTATAGGTATTATCCAGAGCGACAAACAAAAATAAGGATCTTTGCCCGCAATTATTATTCCTTTGTTCACTTCAATTCAGAAATTACTTGTATTTTCAGAGCAAGGAATGTTAAATAACTTAAATGTTAATTGAAAAAATAAGTTGCTATTCTGTAATGGTTCTTGTTGTATGACTCTAAATAGCCAGAAATTTTTCACAATTGTATGAGTGACTACTTGAGGAAACGTAACGCGTACCATTTCTCAGGATGGCATGGTACGATGTGACACAGCAGTTGGAACTCCCGACTACATTTCGCCTGAGGTACTAAAGTCACAAGGAGGGGATGGCTACTACGGCAGGGAGTGTGACTGGTGGTCTGTTGGAGTCTTCCTCTATGAAATGCTCGTTGGTGAGTCCAGTATGAAATTTACAAACTAACCATGTGTAGTCATTGTGTAGACATACATTTTCAGATAAGTTTTTCATTGACACGTTTGTGTAAAGTAGACAAAAAACATCTTTCAAGTGTATTAAAAGAAGAGAAGAAGTTGGCTACCCTGTGTTGAATTAAACAGTGGTGCACATTCTCTGTTCTATTCTGTGGAAGACTGAAATAAATGTGAGGTATCTTATATTGAGGTTGCTCTGTCAGAACCCACTGTTTTAGTGAGCAATGGCATGAACAGTTGACAGCACAACTGTAAAAGGCAAAGAAATTGTACATTAAAGAGAGGGTCAAAACTGCACGTGAACTCTCAATCTGATGTGTGTTCTCAAGTTGTTTTTCCTTGAGCCGTTATTGGTCCTGTGCTGTCCATTGATCCCAAGTGTGCATTGCAATTTTCCTGCAGGAGACACGCCTTTCTATGCAGACTCACTGGTGGGGACCTACAGCAAGATCATGAACCATAAAAACGCTTTAACGTTTCCAGATGATAGCGAGATCTCCAAGGATGCGAAGAGCCTCATCTGTGCCTTCCTGACTGACAGGTGAGACAAAGGAGTTGTGGGTACAGGGAGATGACATCATAGGAAGCCAGAGTATAGCCCCTACATCTGACCTGGTTTCATTTGTATGTTGTGTTGAGCATTAAAGACAGTTGTTATAAGTACCTTGTTTTGGTATTTGTGAACACAATTGGAAAGGAACAGATGTTTTTTTTTTCCCCCAATTCTTATTAATTTACCTGTAGCACAACAGCTGTCAAGTAAACCCTTATATTTACTGTTTTTATTTGCTGGTCCATACAAGGATATCATTCATGTCATGAAAGGGACTACAGCTGGTTGTGCTGCAACTTGAGGCCTGAAGACACGATTGTGCTCCAATAGGGGCACAAAGGCTTTCCTCCTCCCTTCCTTCCCACTCCAACCTTATACAGACCTAATGACCCTTGTCAGGAGCAGGGTTGAGATCCGGGTCAACTCAGCTCGGCTTTGGTATGAAATAGGGCTGCACGATATATCGTTTCAGCATCATCATCGTGATGTGAGCTTGTGCAATAGTTGCATTGCAGGATGTGCAATGTCAAGTAATGCAAATTAACTCAAACTTGTCATGCTACAACTTTTTTGCTGCTTGATACAAAAGGAAAACTTGCACGGTTCTCATTTCCCATGACTAATCTACAAGAGAAGTCTGTCTGATATAACATAATTTCCTCTGATTTAAAGGTTCTTTGATACACAGAGTTTGTTGGTAGTGAGTGGCATGCAGGCTCTGCATGCACAGTGAACCACCACTCGCAATCATTTTTGATCAGATTATCAAACAACCAAAGCAGGCCCTGTCCACGCTCGTCGTCAACTACAGCCTGAAATAAGTGAGAGACAGGAGAAAAACACAGAAAAGGAAGAGTTGGTTGCAAAAAGAAAAGCAACGTCAGTTGCATGGAATTATTTCAGCTACAGAAACGCTACAGGTAGTTTGTCGACAGTGCCCTGCAGTTGTTGCCACAACATGTGGCAGCACAATTAATTTGTTTGATCACTTAAATCGGCACCAGAAAGCTCTATATGGTGAGTGCAAATCCAGTTCACAGTAAAAAGTCATTATGAAGTTGTACTACACAATATTCCATAAGTACTGTACTGTTCCAGAGTCACGTACAGAAACCTCAAACTTTTCTGTTGAACAAATGGCTAGTTTAACAGTAGCTTTGTGAGTGAACAGGGTGGTACTAATTTATTCAAGATAAGTGATGATCTGAAAACTGCGTAACATTTTTAAGAGCTTTGTTGGCTTTGCTCCCTAACAATCCAGTAAGCTATAAACAAATGTGAGCATATTTTTATCAGAGAAGTAGCCTACAAGTGGCAGGTAGTATTGCTACTATCATTTACCAAGCATTTTCATAACTTCAGTACTGTGTGAATCTGGCATATCAGTAATTTCCACAAGTCAGTAAGGTAAAAAATTCTAAAACAAGATATCTACTGTATTTTTACAGAAACAGAAGTCACCAGGGTTTAATCTCTTTTAATGGCAAGGTGAAATTTGGTTGGTACAAAAATGACGAAACATGTGGTTGTCGATTAGCTTGATATCATAATTTTTTTAAATTTGAATGTATTTTGGTGTATTTTGAACTAAACTTGCAAACCCAGGTCCTGTGTAAACTGTGACAGCGTGGAAATAACCTGGGTCTGTGGTTTGGTATGAATGGGGTTCACACGGATGAGACCCAGGTCCGATAACCAGGATTTAAACCCGGGTTTTTGGTGTTAAAGGGGCAGTGGAATTATCTGAAGCCAGTGATGGGCCAGGGAGGAGTGTGGGATCACCAAATTTCCTTCCATAAGAACAGTTTTTTTTTTTTTATTGTTCCTCTTCCACAGGGAGGTGCGACTTGGCCGGAGCGGAGTAGATGAGATCAAACGCCATCCTTTCTTCAAAAATGACCAGTGGACCTGGGAGAACATAAGGGAAAGTGAGTTTAGATAGGAGGGAGGAGTGGTGGAGTGGCTCATTGAAGCCAGTTATAGAGTCTTTTGTTGGTTAACTCTGTTGTTGACAAAAGTTACGCAAAAGAAAGAAACCACTTCAAACTGATTTGCCTCCCCAGTATGAATGCCAGATTGGATTGTGTTCTTTGCACACGGGTTTAGACGGAATTGCTCCTCAGGTAAGCAGTGTGTATAGTTGGTTCCTTTCCATCCATGTGATTGGAGTCGCAACCTTCGTCTGGCATGCAGAACCTCACCCCATTCGCCCCAATGACCAACTATCCAACAAACTACAAAGGAGCCATTCATCTGCAATGGAAGATGGCTGTTCTTGCTACATTTTACAGCCCATTTTTGATTGTATTTTAATGGATAGATAAAGCTAAATGTAGATGTAAGATTAATATGTGGCAGAGAGGCTACCTTCTAAAACCACATTCTAAGCACATTTCTATGGCAAATAACCTATTTTTCACCTATTAGTTGTCAATGATGGTTTTGGATCATGCAATTTTAGAAAAAAAAGACATATCTTTAGCTTATAGACACCTTTACAGATAATCAGCCATAAAACAGAATGGAATAAGCACTTTGGGTGGGCTCAGGGGGCATGGTGCCAGCTGGCTCTCCACTCCTGTTTTAAACCCCAGCAAACACCCGCACACCCATAGTCAGTGACAATAATCACCTGCAGTTACCCATCACCAGAATTATAGGTCTATGTGATGAATGAAATCATTTGCACTGCTCATGTTCCATCATATGGTAATAAGTATGTGCTATTTCACGTTTCATGTGTGAATCCATATATTAAAATGACATCTGCATAATTTTATTTCAGGAGCCATACCGCTTCAGCATCACCACACAAGTTAATTTTAGTAGCTCTCCTAACAATAAGGGTTGAACCATAGCCTGTGATGTGGGGGAGCTACATCTTCTCTGTAGCAGCCTTGTTATAGTGTTACCTTATGCAGTAGATGTTGTGTTTGGGCCAGCCCTCTGATTTTATGGGATCTCATTTCAGCCGCTGCCCCTGTGGTTCCGGAGTTGAGCAGTGACATTGACACCAGCAACTTTGATGACATCGAGGAAGACCGAGGGGATGAAGAGACCTTCCCCATACCAAAGGCCTTTGTGGGCAACCAGCTCCCCTTCGTGGGGTTCACCTATTATAGCAGTCACCAGTGAGTCTCGGCGTACATAGAGAATTCTAGATGTTAATGTGTTAGATTTAACTCCGATCATTTGTTTGGATTAAGTTTAATCCCCTGAAATGGGGTATTGTTGTCAAATGCTTGAAGACACAATTTATGAAGTGACCTGGGCAGGAACGATGTCTGATCATTTGCCTCCCCCACCTCCCTTATCCAGGTTTTCACGTGGCTCTGGCACCAAGGCGAGTGACAAGCGCAGCAGCTCCACCAAGGAGGACAAGAGCCATGTAAGTGCTGCCTGAAGCAGTTAGGAGCACAGTCAGAGCACACCTGTGGACAGCTATGCCAAGCTTTTGTTCCTCCACAATATGGCTTGTGTTAGCGGCTGGGGTTCCGTTAACCTAAAATTCCCCGTCATTTACCAATATCTTGAAGCTTTGATGGAAAATTCTCAATGCCATCCATCATTTTGAAAGATAAAAAGCAATAGCCATGGACTGCAACAGTTTGCAATATGAAAGAATTGTGCAGTGCTGTCATTGTAAACTAATGCTTATCGTTCCTATCATATTAGAGAAGATGGATATAAACTAGCTGTAAACCTGAAGAGTAGTATGTAATCTTTGGGAGCCTTATACATTAGGTAGCTTGTCTGCTTGCAGTTGCAAATAAAACTAGCATAATTACCAATAGTTTTAAGTAGATGACATGTCACATCAACTTCGTGAGAACGTTTTTTCAGTAACAGCAGTGACAAATGATACATTCAGACAGTCAAGCGAGAATCAGAAGGGCATAGTCTAAGTCACACAGCAGACAGGTAACATTGCAAGGTGATACAGTAATGTAAACAAGATGTTAGTGAAGAGTATCTTAACATTGTTTTGGTCAACAGTTATTGTTGTGACTGTGTGAGTTGTGAGAAGGCGAATTCATTGCATAATAATTTTCATTATTTTTTTTGGAATTAAAATGTTATAATGCGGACTCACATACAGTGCAGACAAAATGGTTAAGATTAAATTAGAACAATTATGAGTAAAAATAGACCTTGATTAAATTTTTTCAACCCAGTACATCACTACTGGTTAGTGGGCAACCTTAATGTCCTGCTGCAAACATTGAACATTAGTGTCACCCCTTACAGGACAACCTCCTCCTGCTCCATGTTGGTATGTGTCTTTTTACAATAAATTTGAAGGCCTCACAGGAAATGATAGCGCAAGCCCCAAGTTTTGTTTTGCATACCAGTTAAGAGCTCAAAAGACCCTGCAATTAGTTATAGAAACACAGCATTATAATGATAAAGTAATGTGGTGAGAGTAGGGCTCAGTTTCTCTCTCGTTTGTGTGTGCCCTGCAGCTGGAGAACCTGCAGAAGAGGATTTACCAGCTAGAGGAGCAGCTCCATTGTGAGATGCAGCTGAAGGACGAGATGGAGCAGAAGTGCAGGTGCCAATCAATCAATCTCGTGATCTGCCCTGTAGATTTTTGTCTGTCTGTCAATCAGTCAGTTACAGTGATCTGTGACCTAGAACACTGGAGGGTCAGGGTCAAGATAGAGCGCTGCAATGGCCCTTTCCCCACAGAGGCCCCGTTTCCCATTTTGTCATCTCCTTTTTTAGGAATTCTTGGTGCTCATTAACATTACCTTATGCTCTTCAGTACTGTCTAAGGAACTTACAGAATTTAACTCCTGTTCAGGCTTATGTCAGATTGGCAAGTATACTCTAGACCTCAGAATTATAGTAACAAAGTGAAGAGGGAGTCACCTAAAATATATTTCTGAAATCACTGTAGTACTGAATAGAATCCTTTGGCAATACCCATAGTCCCCTTGTATTTCCCTTTTAAACACCTCTTCTCAAAAGGCCTCTCAGCTGTGTGAGAATGCACCCTCAAATGACCCTCACAGCAGTGTGTGAATGTGTCCGACACAAGTCTCTAGGTCCGTGTTTGTCCTCTTTTCTAACATGCGTTTCCAAGGCGATTGATAAACAGCTCTCTCACACCCATTAAAAATACAGCACATGAGAATGCACAGGGGGAGAGGCAGCCACTTGACACCAGTGCATTTCATTAACTGCTGCACAGAATTTTGCCAGGAAGTTAACCTCCCTCCCTCTCTCCTCAGGACCTCCAACACCAAGCTGGACAAGATCATGAAAGAGCTGGATGAGGAGGTGAGAGAATAGCCCATTTTGACATTTTGATTTGTCTTATTTGGATGGGAAATTGGTTGATTATCTTAACGAAAACCATCCTTTTCCAAAAATAAACATCTTACTGTGATATTTTCATGTAAATGTTCAATTGATCCCTGAATTCAGTTACGGTGGAAGTTTTTAAATATGGAAATTAAATGCAGAATGTGGGAAAATAACTTCACCAAACATGTACCAAGATGCCCTGTGCTATTTTGTACCCATTTTATACCAACAACCATGTTTTGACCCTGGGTATTGGACCTGGGAAATTTGATGATTCCACTTTTGTCCCTAGCCCATTACTGGCTTCAGATAGCTCTAATACCCTTTTAACGCAAACAACCCAGGTTTAAGCCTGGTCTCACCCATATGGACCTCATTTATATTAAACCATTAGACCCGGGTTATTCCCACGTTGTAACAGTTTACATCCTATCCCATGTTTGCAAGTTTAGTTCAATATACATCACATTTTGGGGAAAAAAAAACAGATCAGAGGATGGAAAAAAATGTGCATTATACACAAATATGGTAATGTTAATTTAACGAACATTAGGTGGCAAGGTATAATGTGTCAGATAGTACATAGGATGATACAGGTGTATAGGTACAGGTACCCATAGTCTTATTTGTGGGTACAGGATAATGAGCTATAATCGATGCATGAAGGCTAATATGGAGATTGATTCGAGACAAAGCATGTTGCTGACTCTGGACCAGAGTTTACATATTCTGCCATACAAATGATCCATGGTCTTCTGAGATTTTGATGTTTTGAGGGCTTTTTTCTTCTGTACATTGGTCTCCCTGGTTGGATCTATGACTTCTCAGTGCCAACGAAAGTTCCTCAAATTTTCCTGCAGGATTTCCACTACAGTCTCAATTGTTAACAGTCAGAAACATGGGAGATCTCAGGCACTAAAACAAATCCCTGTTTTGTTGAAATACAGATTGTAATTTACCTCACAGACATTACTTTACTGACTTGCGAAAATTACTGACGTGCTAGATTTCCATTAGGTTAAAATTGTAAATTTAATGTAGGCTGCTGTGAGAATATTAAGCACGCAAGGTTCTTGAATAAGCCATTGTAGGTGAATAAAAATAGTATATGCATACTAGTTATGTATATTTGTGTGGTCCAACCTCAGTTTAGTTCTTAGAAACTTAACTAGTCACATATGACCATAACAGCACCTCCCGTAAACACATTCCTGGTGAGGCATAACCCAGGTAGCCCCTTTTATATCAATGCCAAGCCACGTTGGACCCAGGTCTTAACCCTGAACACAGGTTATCACGTTTACACCAGCAGCTGATCTTGGTTATGCCCAGGTTGTTAAGTCAGTGTAAAAGGGGTATTTGTATGCTCAAGACAAGGTTTTGTGTTCAGATTTATTTTTTGCAAAGGCCAAAAATAAATAAGTGCTTTAACAATATCCCCTTTATTCTCTTGTTGCTTTCTTCTCTTTCACTCTTGTTCTCTTCTCCCTTCTTACTCACTCTCTGTCTTGCCTTTCCTGTTGCTTATCTCCTTTCTTCTTTGTAATCTTTCTCTCTCCTTCAGACAAACCTGAGGAAGAGTGTGGAATCCTCAGTGTCCCTGCTGGAGAAGGATAAGATTATGATACAGCACAGGGCCACAGAGTACCAAAGAAAGGCTGACCAGGAGGCCGAGAAACGCCGCAACATGGAGAACGAGGGTGAGCGTGCCGCCATTGATTCAATGGAAATTAAGACTTACTTAGCAAAGGATACATTGGATGGTACCTTCAAATTTAACCAAAATAAGGTACCTTAGAAGGATGCATTTTAATGACTTTGTTTTGAGATATATCTACGAAGAACAAGAGTGAAAAATTGTGAAAAATGCTCTCACTTTGCTCACTTCAAATTAGGACATAGCTATCATGACATTTCTGGAAACCGATGAATCAAATCAAAAGCATTTCCATTCACAACCCTGGGTGGCCCCATTTTGTTGGAGGAATTAAGGAACTTAATCAATTTCATGTTATTCTCAACTATGAAAGCAACTTTGAATCTGCATTTTGAAGAAGCTACTCCCTGTATTACTGTGCATTCTGTATTTATTTAATATTTGCATGACTGTGTTCAGATTTATCTCAAAATCCCACTCTAAGCAATTGCATAGCCCAGTCCCTTGATTCCATTGTGCCCCAAACAGTTGCTGCACCAGAATAGATTAACTGCAAATCAGAACCTTCTGACCTTACGGTTTAGCCCCACCACCCTTTACTCCCCACACACGTCTTCAGCGCTAGCTGCCCATATCAAACAGTGCACATGTCCCCCCTCAGCGCGGTCCTCTAAGCCATGGTAAAGAGCGCAAAGTGGTTTCATGCGCATTAAGTTGTTTACATTCCAGATTGGAGGCCCTTGCTTATAAACACAATATTAAAAGGAGAAATATCACACAGGGTACCAAATAGCTGTTGGAACGGGTCCAAAGTTTGCAGTTCTCGCGTGCATTGCAGGATCAGACTGGGATGGGAAACAATCGAATGGCCATGGGGAAGTGTTGCTCTGGTCTCACATCTACACATTTTTCTCTGCAGTGTCAACTTTAAAGGAGCAGCTGGAAGACATGAAGAAGGTCAGCCAGAACTCCCAGGCCTCCAACGACAAGATTGCACAGCTGCAGAAGCAAGTGAGTGGAGCTGTAGATACCTGCCAGATTTATTGCCCAGGGGAAACTCAAAAGATTATCTTTTATCTCTTATTAGATTGAATATTGCCTGTGAAAAAGGATGTGGGATCTTTTTTGAGAAATTGGGAATTTGTGAATTAGCTAGTCTGTTATGATTGTAACGAATAACCTATGTTGATAAAAAAAAATGGTGTAATTATGACAATATTTTACATGTTTATAAAGAAAGAGTTGGATCTTTGGTAACTCCTACCCTAGAATTGGCACAGCTGTGGAATGAGGGCACTATTGGGAAGAGCAGGAGTTGTAAATGCTAATTTGTGAGGCCACACCGGCCTGCTGAAAGAAACATCTATTTTCATATTATGACCTGCTGTGGGCTAGAAAACCAGTCGTTTGGTTTAATATTGTGCTGCCAGGAAGTGGAACTCTTAACAACCAGCCGTGTGGTTTGATTGGCAGCTGGAGGAGGCCAATGACCTGCTGCGGGCAGAGTCGGACACCGCGGCACGCCTGCGTAAGAGCCATACGGAGGTGGCAAAAAACACAAGCCAGCTAGAGAGCCTAAACCGGGAGCTGCAGGAGAAGTGCAGGTCAGCCGATAACAGTAAGCTACAGCTGGAGAAGGAGGTGTTCCAGCTTCAGGCTGCCCTGGATTCAGAGAGGAGGAACTACAGCCAGGGCTCTGAGGAGATCCGTGAACTGCAAGGTAACATCCCTGATGATGCTTAACACTAACGGTGGCCAACCTGTTTAGGTGGCCTATGTTAATCTTTAAATAGCTGTGATTTTATTAAAAATATTCAGAACAGTAGAATGTTACGCAAGTATTGCAGTATGCAGTTCATCAACAAAAGAACAAAATTGTGAGGATTTGTTGCTGGTACCTTTTTTGTAGCGCGGATAGTAAGTCTTCAGGAGGATATTAAGGACCTGAAACAGACTCTGTCCAAGGTTGAGGGTGACAGGAAACAGGTCCAGGAACGCTGCAACAACCTGGAGAAGGTCGGTCATGTATTGACGACTACACTCAGATACATTTAGTAAACCATACATTTAGTGAACATTTCCCTCTGGAATATGCATTTTTCATGAAGAGTTATTTATGTGAAATACAACCATTTGCATTACAGCAGGACATTCTGTTTTCTTAAAAACTGACCACTTCATAGTGATAGACTGATCATGGATTCTCAGGTAGTGAGGTGCTAAAGTTGACTTGGATGACCTTTCCTGTGTCTCTATCACATGCAGGAGAAGAACAACCTAGAGATTGACCTGAACTACAAGCTGAAAACGCTGCAGCAGCGTTTGGACCAGGAGCAGATGGAGCACAGTGTCACACGGGCTCAGCTCACTGACAAATACGAGTCCATCGAGGAGGCAAAGTCTGCTGCCATGCATGGTCTGTGCTGCTATGGTTACAGTAGGCTAGATGTCCCGCTCATTTTTATGAAGCTGTTCATATCTCATACAATGAATTTTTTACTTTCCAAAAATGCAGTCTGCTCTGTATAAAACTGTTACTATGAAAGGGTGGGATTTTCAACTACAAATTGTTTTTGTGTTCTGAAAGTCATCTTTTGGGAGCTCCAAGTGTTTTTTCCATTAATTTAGTAGTATAGTATATTTCAAATGAAAATTCAGTAATATTTCAAATACAGCAGCTGAAAACTGGTGAAGTTAGTGGTCTGGCATTGCTCTCCCTCTTTCAAATGTAGCTGTGGAGCAGAAGGTGTCAGAGGAGAGTGTAGCACGCATGCGGGCAGAGAGCCGTGTGGTGGAGGTGGAGAAGCAGTGCTCCATGCTGGAGTTCGACCTCAAACAGTCAGTACAGAAGATGGAGCAGCTCATGAAGCAGAAGGAGAGGCTGGAGGAGGAGGCAAGTGAAGAGATGTGTCCTTAACCTGGGATTAGCTGTACTGTTACTCCACCTTCATTGTAGATAGGGTTGTGGGTCAGGTAGCTGAGCCTGGATCAGACCATCATGCTCTGTCTACCTGGACCCTGAGAATTGTATATTGTGTTTGGGAGATGAAGGTATGAATGGAGTATTGACATGGAAGGACGAGGCATTAACTAATAGAATTTTGTCTTGTGGTAGGTGTTGTATATTACAACAGAGCGTTCTAATATACTCATGTATATTCAGTGATGATGCGACAGGCAGACAGATTCCTGGTTTGTTGAGCAATCCCCCCCCCCCAACCCCTCAGGTGAAGGGACTACGGGTGCAGCTGGAGCAGGAGTCGAGCAAGCGGGTGCAGGCCCAGAGTGAGTTGAAGACGTGGGCGGTGGAGGCAGACCGCCTGAAGGGCTCTGAGAAGCAGCTGAAGCAGGAGATCAACACGGCTCTAGAGAGCAAGCGCTCCCTGGAGTTCCAGCTGGCTCAGCTCACCAAGTGAGTGCAGACCACCAATACACACATTGTAATGCATTGCTCCAGCCTGCTGCTCTGATCTGTGAGATAATGCTTTTATCTGTTAATGCATCTCTGTATAGTAAGGAGAATGGGCAGTGTGGAAGAAGTGTGGGTTGTGTTTTGTTAAGATTTTATGGTAATGTAGGGTTGTGTGTATGAAAAGGGACTTGTGAGTTAAGGTGATTAACAGCTGTATCCACTATATCCTTTATTTATGGTATAATGGTTGTATGAGACACAGAAACCACAGAAACATAAGGGTAAGGTCTTTATTTAAATTATGGTGATGTAATGTCAGGGATGGATGTTGCATTTCGGGCAGGAAATTGATGAGTAGCATTGAACCTCTGGGCGGGCAGTCCACAATATATTGTTCCCATTCACCCCTCTGACCTCAGATAAGACTGATCACACCAGAAAAATGTGTAGGTCATTACATTAGATAACCTTCAGATTTGCAAGGCAAATGCAATGTACATTAATTAATTGCAATAATCTCCTGTGCTTTTGTGGATCTTTTGAAGCCACCATGTTTGGCATACCCACCTTTGTGAGAGGATTTTGCAGTTTGATTGGTTTGTATAATATGTTGAATTAGACGTTAGCCTTGAATTCATAGTTTCTTTCTGTGCTGGTTGAGGAATATTCTAATGACCTGACAGACTGGGCTGGTCATTGTTCCAATAAACTGTCTAATTGTGTCAATGCATCCACTACCGCTGTTTATGCTGCAGGATTGAGGGTTGCCCTGGTCTTGCTTTTCCACTTCTTTATCCCCAGCATGGTTTGGCTGGGTTTGACATCACTTCCTGCCCAAACGACTTAAAACTCTGAATGCCCTCCCCACCCTGCTGCTCAGGCCTAGACAGGTATTAACGCGGTTTCAAAAAGCAGCTGGGTTTATAACGCAAGCAAACTTCAGTTTCAAGAGCCACACCTGCATGTTGTTTGTATATGTACCTGACAAGTTTTTCTTTCACTTTATAACCAACCTAAAAAGGACATGGGGAGGACGGATGTGGTCTGACGAAACATTTGCTCGGTGTGGTCATGCAGTGACTCCGCCATGTGCATCCGGGCTGAGGTGAGAACATTCACTGGCTCATGCTGACTATGACTTATGCGTTTCCTGCAGGCAGTACAGGGGCAACGAGGGACAAATGAGGGAGCTGCAGGACCAGCTGGAAGCAGAGCAGTACTTCTCAGTGAGTATAACCTCATACAGCTATGTGCCATGCATGCCACAGAGCACCACCTCCAATTCTGAGACGCAAAACATACAATTGCATTAAAAGTATTGGATGTACCCAGCACTTATGCAGCACATAAACAATATTTAACACATTTGAGTGTATAGTATTTGGATATACATTTTACAAATACTCGAATTTGCTTGTAAATAAAAATTGAATGCATTTAACAAAATTGTACTGATAATTATTAAAAATATGGTAGCTAGTGAAGTATTGCATGCCATGGATAAAATTGTGGAAACTCTTATATAATATGCCCTTATGTAGGATAACAAACAGCATAATTTATTGGTTTAATTTTTATTTACAAAATGTGTTTGTTGTCATTTACCTAACTTAAACTCCACCCACATTTCCATTGTTCAAGAAGACAAGCCTACTGCACTTAATAAATATTGTGGTTTTAAAGAGTTTGTAGAAGAATTGGTGCTGATCTTGCCTGAAGGCAGAGCCTCTGATGCCAAACAGTTACTCTGCAGCTACATAAAAATACTCAGCAGCTGGTCTGCTTAGTTTCAGATGTGTGAATGTGTTATTCCACAGTCACAAATGCACACTTAACAGGCACTTATCCAGTTTATATCTTCCAAAACTACTCAGCAGATAGGTCAAATGGTTTGCTTATACACTTATAAACATCTTGTTTATTTTTATAATTTATCTTTTGTATGTATGAGTTTTACATGAAACTTATATTGATCTTAGTGGCTATGTAGTGAGAAGCTGAATTTGAAATGGAGTTTGGAAGGTAAATATAGTTGTGGGGTTTTAAGGAAATACCCTACATAGTGTAGTGTATTTGGGAGAACTTTGGATATGTCCGAAATTTAATCTGCATGTACAGATAGTTGAATACTCCAGCCAAGTCTTCATCCAAGGGAAGCATGTAAATGTAAAAAAAAAAAAAAACACCTTGAAAATGACCCTCATGGATGCTTATTTGTATGTTTCCTTGGCCATTTTAAACAAGTAGGACACATCATGAAGTCATTGTTTGTCATGTCATGTACCCAGTTTGCTTTTGTTGTGATATCACTCACAGCACCTTGTGTCATTCATTGTATTCTGAGGAGTTGAAGTAAATTTCAAGGTTTTTATGTTCATGCTGGAAGATAATTATTATTTTTTTTTCATGTCAAAAATAGTGAAGGGTTTAATCTTCCCTGGGGTGCACATTTATTATGGTCTGTGCATCTGCACACACGTGCACACACGTGTATGTGCGGCATGGTATGTATCAGTTTGTGTGTCAGGGAGCACATGTGTGCATGTGTTTCAGCTCTTTCCACACATGGGAGCCACTGGGATATGACAGCTCCCTCTGCTGGTTGAGATCATACACTGCATTGGTTCCACGCCTTTCTTTTTTGAAGGGCTGAGACCACAATACAACAATGTATGTTGCTCTTCCTGTGACCTCATTCATGTCTGAATTAATGACTTGAAGGCAAATTACTCTGGATGGCCATGCTTCAGTTATTTCAAAATATGACAGAAGTTTTCCAAAAGTATGCAGAGTATGTCCAAGCAATTAAGCAGGTTTTTGATGACACACAACTGTTGGTTGTTCAAGTCAATTTTAATGAGGTATTTTATTTGTATTGTACATTTTATACAAAAAACATTTAAACTGCTTAATAAAAGGTTTGATTTATTTGTAGTACAGCTGTCCATTGCAAAGTGTAGCCCACTTGCATTAAATCTCTTCCATAGTTAAGCTCCACAGCTACAAACGCTTGTTGGTGTTGTTTCTGCCTTTATGTTTCAGGAGAAGTACTTAATTTAGTATGGATATGTTGTTTTTTGAGAGTGTGCTGTGATGGAACAACCCCGCCCCCCTAACCCCCCCCTTAAAACACACACACTCGCACTCTTTTCTCCAGGGACTTCTAATTTGGAATTCCCAGCCATTTCCCCATTCCTTTACTTTACAGCCCAAGCTTTTCCAGTGTTGTTGTGTGGCAATTACAGGTTCCATAGCAAAGTCCATCCTTTTCAGGGAGAATTTGAGATTAAGTGTTGTAAATGGGAAGCATATACAGTGTATATACACTGTGTCTATATTAATACATATACATACATACATGTATACATACACACATGTTTAAACTTGTAAACAAGTGGCTGTTTGTGTTAATTGTGTCCAAAATGAGTTCTGATGATTTTGTAGTTACAATTTTGTCATATTGTTCCCACAACTATCCACTATCCAGCAATGGTGCACTGTTTTATTTCACTGAATTTTTTTTTGCAGTTTATTCAACAAACTGAATGACGGTTGACAGTCCCCTTAATTTAGGGGATTCTGTGCTTTGTAATGGTTGGAAGTTGGCAATAGCTTTTTTTGATTTGTGGATCAGCATCTTCCTGGAAATGTGTTCTTTGCTGTATAGCACAAACAAGAGCTGCAAAGAAATCAGCAGCTTCCATTATAGATTGTAGTCATTGTGCAAATGGCAGGTTGATTGCTTGTTGCACAATTGCTCTTATTTCTCTTCATTATTGATAATTCTAATCAGGATGTATAAAGTTTAAAATGACTTTTTGTCATAGTCTGACTTTTGTTAATTACTTTAGTGATTGCCAGTACTAAAGCTAAAGAGCCTCCCTCTCCCTCACCCACAGACATTGTACAAGACTCAGGTGAAGGAGCTGAAGGAGGAGATTGAGGAGAAGAATCGTATGATCCAAGATGTACAGAAGAAGGTTCAGGAGCTCCACAATGAGAAGTAAGCATCTTTAATCAGTGTCCCATTCCTTAGGCAGACACTGTTAGTCATCCTGCTGGCCCCAGCCACTGCTCACCCACACTTTGAACCCCTGACCTTCTGGCTGCAGCCGCACAGAGGCCTGTCCATCACTCCACCTCAAAACCTCCCTCTAATTATCATTTCTAGCACTTGTAATTTGGTCACACTCAAGGAGTGGGTGTGGGAGCAGTTTTTCATGTGACCGTCACACAGACGAAACCCAGATGCAGAGGAAGTACGCATATTGTCGTACTCCAACTAAATGTGTATGTGCTTGCGTGTGTAAGAGAGGCATCAAAATCGTGTGTAATTTTATTTCTGCGCGTACGTGGTTATGTTCTTGTAGGAGTAGTTTGCCGATTCACATCGCATGCATCAGGGGCTTGGACTGATACAATGTATGTCTGTTGCAGGGAGTCTCTATCGGCGCAGCTGGACCTGACAGTTACCAAAGCAGAGTCGGAGCAGCTGGCCAGGGCGCTGCAGGAGGAGCAGTACTTCGAGCTCAGCCAGGAGAGCAAGAAGGTCACCACTCGCTATAAGCAGGAGCTTAGTGAGAAGGATGCCACTATTACTCGGGTCAGTGCAGCCCCCAATTCTCACCCCAGAAAGGGACAAATTTGCTGTTTTTTCTGTCAGTATTGGGTTCGTCCCTCAGGTTATACTTGTTGTAGTCAATTAACACACTCTCCCAAGTCCCCCTGGCACAGTGATGGAGAAAGTCACCTGGTGGCCTGCAGACTGAAAAGAACTAATGACTGACTCATGCTTTGGTGCCAGGCTAATGCTTTGGGACAGCCGAAATGCGAAATAATGAACAGTGTAAAGTATATCAATAAACACAGTTCAATGAAGTAGGCGTTGTTCTCCTTCTGCAGCTCGAGGAATCCAATAAAACTCTGACCAAAGATGTGGAAAACCTCAGCAAGGAGAAGGCAGAGATGGATGAGAAGCTACACAAACAGGAAGAAGGTACCTTGCATCTGCTTATTCCTCCTAGTCTTGGTGTATTTAATCTGCCTCCCTTTGACCATTAATCTCCCTCCCGCAGAGTATGCCGCCCAAAAGGAGGAGATTACGAACAACATTAAAGCCAACTATGAGAAGGTGCTGAACACGGAACGCACACTCAAAACTCAGGTAGGCCTCCGAAGCCCAATAAAAGCAAGAAGATCAGGTATGTTGGAACCATAGATACCATGACTACATTCTGCTAACTTGTGCCTATAAGTCAGTTAAAAAACATAACTGACTGCAGGGGAACAAGCTCAAAAGCCTGCATGTATTGGAATCATGAAACAGGTTTAGCCTGAAAACTTCAAGTTGTTTCACACATCTACTGGCACAGTTCTGCTTTCACACAGAAAGGACATTTTATCCACAAGTCTGGTCTGTTCTTGTCCTGTGCTGGGTAATGAGCACTTATTTTTTCGATTAGGTTTAGGCATGTGAGAGTAACTCAGTTTTGTCCACAGTCTTTCTGGAAGGTAGGAATGTGAGCCTTCAAATCATCATCAGTGTGTGTTCAAAGCTGAGCAGAATACCAGTTTAAGTGCTCGTAGGATACGAGCACCCCTGGACAGGTCACTAAAATACAGCCAAAGTGCAGCATTTTACCGTGGTCAGACCCTGTGATCACATCCTCAGTTTTGCATAAGCAATTTACCATAATTTGTTGTTTCCACAGGTGTAGTCTGTTGTTGGTTCTTACTATGCCTGTATTTTCCCCAGAAGGATTGTGGGAAAACTATATTTGATTTTTTTGTGTTGGTTTTTACAACATACAGACTGCCATTCAACAAAACCATACTGTTGGAATCCAATGATATCAGTGTTCTGTTCTGATAAATGGGTTTTAGTGTGTGGGTGTCATTTTCAATCATGCGTTTCCTGTTAACTATTCAGTTTGTTGTACTATTTCTTTCCAAAACTGTCCATAAAAACATACCCATGGTGTCCAAAACAGTCCATGGTGGGGGTTGAAAAGTCCTTTAATTTTGTTTGTGGAGCACTGTGCCTGTCAGTCATTCTTTTCTGCGTCCTCATTCCCCACCCTCTCCAGGCTGTGAACAAGCTGGCAGAGATCATGAACCGTAAGGACATGAAGCTGGACCAGAAAAAGAGAGGCAACACGGCTGACCTGCGCAAAAAGGAGAAGGAAAATCGCAAGCTGCAGCTAGAGCTCAACCAGGAGAAGGAGAAGTTCAACCATATGGCCATCAAGTACCAGAAGGAGCTGAGTGAACTGCAGGCGGTGAGCTGGGCCTTTAATTAGTACTGACAGGCCTCAAGGACCACTTAATGTTTTAGCCAATGACTGACCATGCCGTGCTCATCTACATATTTTGGCCACAAATTCTTTTTGGGGATTCTTATGGTTGGTGTAAACCTCTGTAGCTGTACCTGCAAACTTGTGGCATAAAGCTCACTGAATGGTAATATTAGAAACTGTGGTTTTCAGAAGAACCAAAGCTATTACTATTGATGGTTCATCAAGGTAGCTGTTCCCACTACTACAAAAGTAGTAAAGAAGGGAGCAATAATAATAACCAGAAAAAACTTTCTCTCCACAAAGGAATTAAGTTGCTAGACCCGTTCTTGCTACCTTTCTGTCAGTGGGTCAGTGACTCTGTTAATTGGCCTGGTCTTAAGTTGTTGGAAATCTGTGTATCAAGTTGTCAAATCGAGCATATACACCAAAGAACAACTTAAGGCATACAAATCACTAAATGCCAACAATTAATTTGTTTGTGATCATGTCTGGGATATAAGATACCATGACTTGGTGAAAAATTTCTGTGTATTCTGAACTGAAGTACTTCTTATCCACTGATAAGGCCTGTGTGATACAAGACTTGGACAATCTATGAAAATGATTCCATAATGCCACCAGTATGCATGTGCATCCGTGCAGTGACGTGAACTGGAAAGGGTTCCAAAATCATTTAAGGGACAGCAAAATGTCAATTGTCAATATTCACCAGATTTTTTCTAGATACAGAAACATTATATTCTGATCTAGAAAATTATTTTGATGGTAAATCTGATGAAATGCATTGATTGTTGATATCAACCAATCTGCATTTGATCATGGGGGCACCACCACATTTTGACTGCATGCTGACAGACTTGGGGCGGGGCTTGTGTATTTTCATGCAGCAACTCGCTGAAGAGAGCCGTGAGCTGCAGATGCAGCTGGACAGCAAGGAGAGCGACATCGAGCAGCTGCGAGAGAAACTTAATGATTTGCAGCTACGCATGGACAACTCCAGCGTCACCAGCCTGCAGACTGATGAGACGGATGGGAACATTGCAGGTATGCTCCAGTCACCTGGGGGAGGATGGCTATGCTTACAAAGGGTCCAGCAACCTGCTCCCAGCAATGTTGCGCAACACTCAGTCTGTGGACAAGGACCTCAAGCAAATGCACAGGTTGTCCCGAGATTTAGGGGTCATTTGCCTCCATTTTCTTTATAATGAGTCATCACTTTGAACAAGCTGTGATTGGCCAGTTACTCACAGTTAATAATAAATAGCAGGTTAGATATCACAAATTCTTGAGCAGTTATGATCGAGTCAGACAACAAGTGGTTTCTGGTAGCATTGAAGCAAAAATCAAGCAGTACAAATGTATTTAAATGGTGCTTGTACCAATGGAGGTCTTGTTGGTAACTAAGAGGATAAAGGTTGTAGTGATTCAGAAAATAGATTTGAGAGGGTCTTTAGGCCTTTTAGTGGATTTAACCATCCTATGCTGTCGGGGAATGTGTAGTTTTTCCATGTCATTTTTGCATAAGAATTACATTTTTTTTTTTTACTGAACAGTTAGAAAGCACAATGAGTACATAAGCAAGACCAGAAACTTGTGGGGGATGCAGTGGATCTCTGTCCTTAAAGGGCTGCTGTTTGAAACTCCTTCACCACACCACCACCCATGTGAAATTTTTGAGTACATTGGTGCCTGTGGATCTATACAGTACTGTATTCTCCTTCCTCATTGGTGCAACAATAGTGAAGCACCTGGGACTGATGCTCCAGCCTCTTCTTTGCAAGACTTACTGAGAGTTCCTTACGCTTGAATGCTTGATGTCTTAGCTTTCAAACAATCAACTGCCGGCAATCTACACACCTAATAACAGAGTGGTCCCTCCCAGTTAACCGCCCATGCAGTTTCTGTAAATGCTGTGTCAGCACAGCTGACTTCAGTCCCTGTTTTAACACACACGCTCCGTTGCAACAATGTCCCAGCTGCAGCATTACAGAAATGATATGCTAGCGCACACAACCAACCATGGTCTGAGCACCAGCTCCCCCATATCACCACCTCAGCCTCCCCCCCCATGTCATGTGCTACAGAAAAACCTTTTTAGTAGCTCTTCTCATCTTCAGCCAGCTCTTAGTCCATATTGTTGTACATGTCATAGCCAGTGTCTCAGTGTGTTTAACTCCTTTCTCATCTCTTATTCCCTCATGTCCAGTTGGTTCTCCTTGCTCTCCTTACCTCTGTATCTTCTGTCCTTTCTCCTCTGTGAGTAACCTGGAGTTGTAGGGGGATGGTCTACTCCCTTTTCATGCCTGGCCTATGTTACTGTGTGGCGGCATCTCATTTTTGGCTTTTCATTCGGTTACCTTTTTCCTCCTCTGTGGGAAATGCATCTTTGTATGGTTTGATGGGCACTTTTTAAAGACACCATTCAGAGCAAAGGGGGAAAGGTGAGAATTTAATGTTGGTTAACTGATTTGGAAATAAGTGATGCTAAAAGGCAATTTTACTGGCACGTCTGTTGTATTTTGACAAAAAAGGAAACAGGATTGTAGGATTGTACATAATGCAGAAATGGAACAACTGTATGTTTGTTCTGCTTAAACAGAAAGTACATGCTCAAGCATGGCTGCCACAGGAGAGAATAGTTCTATTATTTGTTCAAATGTAAATGTTTTCTGCTTCTGAGATTACCGAACATTACATTGCTGTATCTCTGGACGCCAGAGATATGGCAATGAAACTGAAATATTCAACAACTCATAGTCACCTCATGTCTATGTCCTCTGCTTTGCTCTGGGTTCCTTTCAAAAGTGTCAGAAAAGTCTCACCTCTCCCTGAGTGCTGAGGAGCCCATTGATGGGCTATCTGCAAACACAATGGGAGTTCATGTCCCCTATTCTTTTGGCATGACTATCACAAAGAAGGAACTCCCTTCTCGGGGCCAGGAAACACAGTCCCCTCTTGTGCACATCCCTTTTTGTTTTGTGTATGAGATTGATTTTGCCCTGTTTGCCTACCATATATGCATGGCTGTGTTTAAAAAGGTAACATTTAACTTGATGGCTAATGGTTCCCCATTAACCCGTGTGTGAATGCCAACTCCCTGAAGTACTTTCAGCTGGTAACACTTTTATGCCCCATCCATTATGTGTGTGTCCCTCTTGCTCCCTACATTTTCTAATCCAGTCTACAGAGCTTGAAAGATAGGCATGAAGTTTGAGGTTGTGGCTGCTGTGCATTGGTTAACGAGGACTACGTTGCCATCATTTTAAATTTTTAATCGGAAAAGAGAAATTATCACATTGGAGGTGACCCAGTTGTGACACAAGACCATTTCTTTTTGTCTCCCTGAGTTGATTTTGAGAGCTTAGCATTATGAATCACTGCATGCCTGTTTTGTGTAGGGAGCAATTTGAGAGTTTTGTCTTCACTCACTACATTGTCTTCCCCAGAATCGAGGCTTGAAGGATGGCTTTCGATACCCAATCGTGCTAACATAAAACGTTATGGCTGGAAGAAGCAGGTAATCATATTTTTTTTTCCAGTGAATAAAATGCATAATGTAATGTGTCAGCTTAGAAATTCTGACCTTCAAAGCAGGATTTAGCTGAATGTGTCAGTTTGACTTTGATGAATAGAAAGCTTGTGTTGTGGCAATATTTCATGGCTAATAGTTTGTACAAAATTACCACCACATATCTAATGAAATAAAACAATTTCTCTCATTTCATGAAAAGTTGCCTTTTTGGAGGATAATGTAAGATACTGAATGGATATGAAAAGCACAGTATGCTCTTTGGACTTGATGCGGGTCTGCTATGTCCACATTACCAGTCTCAGTAGGCCACGTCTAGCATCCTGTCATTTATCCACCACTGCCACTGAAAGTCCTGTCTTTTTTAGTATGTGGTGGTGAGCAGCAAGAAGATTCTCTTCTATAACGATGAACAGGACAAGGAGCAGTCCAATCCCTCCATGGTACTTGATATTGAGTGAGTGTCCGTTCATTTTTTTTTTTTAATCAAATGTGCTATGCATGTTTCAAAATCAGGCTGTAATCAGTATGGGTAAATTAAGGTTCACAAGCCACATCACAGATTCGGCATTCACATGCTTAATGTAGTCGTTGATTGGCCTTGTGCTGATTCAGGTCAGAAACTGACAAGGTACATGCTAGCATCACTCTTCAGGTAACAAATTAGCCCTCATTTATGACTTTGACAGATCGTAAGTGTTCAAACTTTGTGTTGAAATGCATGTATCTGTTGCAAGGTTTCATTTTCATCCATGATTAAAGGCAGACATTCCTGTGGCTGTAAAATGAACTGCACCATATTTACTTCCTCTGGCCTAAGGCCAACATCGGTACAGTGAAGGGGAATACCATGAAGCACTACTTAGCTCAGAGCTGTATTCACATATTTGCATTCACAGCCTGTAAAACAGTACAGTTTGTTAATGTGAAAGAAGAATGGACATTGTCTAAAAACAATACTTTGGTGGTAATGTTCTCCATGGTTCTGTATCGTTTATTTTTGGAGTTAACACTCTATCTTCAGTTAATTGTGGCAATCATTATGTGCACTTTGAACACAGAAAGACAAACCCTCTCTGTACCTTCTCTGTTCCTGTAAATGTGGTTTTGTAACAACGAGAAATGTTCCTGTTACTGTGACGATCACATTCCAGTAATATTTGAAGGCTGAGAAAATTAAAACAAGCTTGAAATGCTGCAGACTAATAATGTACAGTGTGTCCCTGACTTACAATTGGATTACATTCTGATAAACCCATCGTAAGTGGAAATATAAGTTGAAAATGCATTTAATACACCTAACCGACCAGACATCATAGCCTCGCCAAGCCTACCTTAAACTTGCTTAGAGCACTTACATTCGCCTACAGTTGGGTTAACACAAAGCCTATTTTATAATGGTGTTGAATATCTCGAGTAATTTATTGAATACTGTACTGAAAGCGAATTTGTAAGTCAGACCATTGTAACTGGGGGACCATCTGTATTCAAATAATTCTTCTCCTCACACTCAAAGATTGTACTCTCCCTGTGCAGCAAACTGTTCCACGTGCGTCCAGTTACACAAGGCGACGTGTACCGAGCTGAAACAGATGAGATTCCCCGGATATTCCAGGTAAGGTTCCTTGTATAGGCTGCTTATTGGACTTGGACTGTCATGGGGTTGAACTACTTGTTACAAAAAGGAATTAACAGGCAGAATCTCTGCCTGTCTTGTGCCTCAAACTGAATGGGTAAAGAATCATCTTTACCCATCTTGCTGAAAACATTTATTTTTCTATAGTTAAGATTAAACATCCTCTGGTATCTACTGGAGAGTTGAAAGGTATGCTGTAGGTTAATGTAATAACTGATTTTGTCAGTTATGGCACTGACAAACTTTACAGCTTCTATAATATTTATACATTATTACTGTTTCAGCCTAATGATTGGGCCCAGCGTCTCCGAGGAGTTGGCTGCTCATACCAACAGATCCATGACCATGTTTAATATTTGGGAGCAGATGATGTGGATTTAAGACTTCCTTTGTCTTTTTCCAAACATTAACCTGTCAAGATGTTTAAAAATGTAAAACAAAATTCAGCAGACTGCATTCATTTTTCTTCTGCTCTGTATTTTAACATTTTTAATCTTTCCCCTAGGTTGCACTTTGTAAGGCATATGGCTGAGGTTATCAGTTTGAAAATAGTAGCTGTACCTAAACTGTTCTTCTTTATATTTTAAATGTTTACAACGTCTAACAGGTGAACCTGAAATTATATGTATGGAATGCTTTTTGAAGCCATGTTGCATACTTTAATTTTATAATACGTTATAGAAATGGTCATGAATGTGCCTGACCTCCAATGCACTCTGGAGTGGCACACTATCTTTTAACAGCTACCATCACTTTCGATTCACTTACCTCTAACACTTACTTGGCTGCTTTCCACATCAGATAGTTTCAACCCTCAGATCGATTGGCTCCCACACATATAGACTGATATGTTTTCTGTCCCTGGTGCAGATCCTTTACGCTAACGAGGGCGAATGCAGGAAGGAGGCCGACATGGAGACAGTCGTCCAGGGCGACAAGACCAACTGCCTGCCCCACAAGGGCCATGAGTTCATCCCCACCCTCTATCATTTCCCCTCCAACTGTGAGGCCTGCGCCAAGCCCCTGTGGCATGTCTTCAAGCCCCCGCCAGCCCTCGAATGCCGCCGTTGTCACGTCAAGTGCCACAAGGACCACCTGGACAAGAAGGAGGATGTTATCGCCCCATGCAAAGGTGCGCTGCACACATGTCACATTTGCTAGGGATGTGCCAGTCATTGAGAGTGGGGCAGGAGGAGGTGCTACATGGTGCAGCTGAAATTACTGCAGGTTCAGAACAGTCATAATCTGTGTTAACATTCACCAGATTCCCATTTTGCGTTTTTTATAGTCTTGAGCGGTTTTGGATCTCACCCAAGAAGATGCTTGTAGATTTTGTTCAAGCCCAGAAACAAATCACCTTGATCTGCTAATAGTTCATTAACTAAAGCAAAGCTGCACCTTATAACTTTGGCACATTAACAGTCTCTCTGGTGTTGATAGCTAATTTATTTCAATTTTACACTCCAGTACCCATAAATCCCTTTATTTTTAAAGGGTTGATGGACTACAAGTGTGCGTGCTCACCCACATGAATTTCTTCTACTTCAGTAGATCAGCGTAAGATATTTCGGGTGACCCTATTTGAATTTCAGGTGACCCCAAGGTTGGAAAACGCTGTTTTATTCAGACCTAACTTTGGGAATATTATGTGCAACTCTGGGCACCACACTATAAGAAAGATATTGAGGCTTTTGGAAAAAGAACAAAGCAGGGCTACAGAACTGATTCCTGGCATGAAATATCAAAGTTATGAAGAAAGACTGAAGTTACATAACCTATTTACTTGGTGAAAGGACAATTAGAGGTGACCTAATAAAGGTTTTACATTTATAAAAGGGCTAAATGAGGTTAACTACAATACATTTTTAGGGTGAGTTCAGTCAGTGGAGCAAGGGGGCATGAATGGAAAGTAGTTAAAAGTAAGTCCTGCACTGATATAAAGAAGTATTATTTAACACAAAGAGTCATCGATACATGGAATAGGTTGCCAGGCCAGACAAAGTCTTGTATATTCCTTAGTTGAAATGGCAAGATTTGTTGGGCCAAATGACCTGTTCTCATCACAACATGTAGCACAGCTTGATATCAGGTGTGTTGGGATATAACCAGGATCCAAAAAACCAGGACCCACACCATCCCTTTTTAATTTAATAGAGAGTTCATTTTAATTGATTTTCTGAGGTTCTGTGGCAGATATGTGTTCAAGATGCACAGGTGGAGAGGTTAATGTTGGAGGGTGTTTTCCTCAGTACCTGTAGAGGTCTGTGCTGTGAGAAGGGGCATTTTAAACAGGACATTCCTCTTCATTTGACAGTTAACTACGATGTGACTTCGGCACGGGACATGCTGCTGCTGGCTCTGTCCCAGGATGAGCAGAAGAAGTGGATCGGACACTTGGGCAAAAAGATCCCCAAGACCCCACCTTCCAGCTTCACTCGGGCCTCACCCCGCACACTGTCTACGCGGTCTGTCGCCAACCAGTCCTTCCGCAAAAACCCCAAAAACATTGCTGGCAAGCCCAGGTAAGTTGCTGGAACCAGGTATATACGCACGTGCATATACAAATAAGGCGCATTTGACCAGGGGAAGGTGTCAGTGCGCTGTATGTGACATTTGTCCATTTTTGATCCAGTTGTGCTGCAAGTTGCAAGCTCAGTTTTTGGTGCTGTGCAACTAACCAAGAAATCCTAAAATACAAGTCTCCCTGCTCTGATCGTAGTAACAGTTAGCTCTTGGCCATTCCCACTGCCCACCTGTGTAATCAGCTTTGAATTAAACTAAAAACAGAAGGGACACACACGCTAGCCCAGTTTGGAGCAAAAAGCCTGCCCCCCCTCCCCCAGCAGGCTGCCTCTTCTGGTTTCATCTGATCCAAACAATCAAGTGCTAAATTTAATACTTGGTTTATCCAATGAGATAGTCCCACCTTGGGTTCTGACATGGCATTTGGCGCCTCTTACAATCTACAGAATTGTGGCTCTTTCTCCATTGGCACAGTCCCGGTTGTACTATTCTTGAAAGTGTTACCAGTTGGCTAGTGCCATTGGGTAATTTTGCACTGTCGCTGTTTGTCTCTTATGTTGTAGCAAAGCGCTGTCAGGCCTCCAGACAGGAGACACAACGTCCAGCACTTGCTGACAGCAGCTGCTCCTTCAGACCTTAATAACAGAAGAACTATTACTCCTTGTAACCTAATTTCTCACTCTGTCCCTGTTCTGTTAACCATGGTGTCCTGCTGGTAGATCTAACAGTTAGTCACAGCATCTTGCCTTATTTCACATCTGAAGTGGGGGTCCATGTGAATTGGGAATCTATGTATTTTACAGGGGGATGATGGAACTTTTGTGCCTTTATCTGACTAACCCTTGATGAGTCCATCTACTTTGGGTGGATGTGTCTTTTTATGAAACATCCCAAGTGTTTCTTTAGCGTAGAGCTTAAAGAGCTTTAGATTTACCGTAAATTAAGGTAAAAAAAATATGTTTTCAGGTCTGTGTTTCCTCGGCATGATCCAAGTAGTGATACAGTATTAATTTTCACTGTATGGAAGAGGGCCTTACTCTTAAATGTTTGTATGGAATTAATCAACACATTAAATTGTCCAGTTGCTCTGGAAGATGGTATATATACTTGTGATGTTGTATGTCTTAGTTTGAAACGGTGCACGTTTGTCACAAATTGTATAGTGGGTAATGTGGAATAGCATCATTCAAAATCAAGACAGCTTTGCTTTGGCAAGTTGTACCCTGGACCCAAATTACTCAAAATGAACCTCTTTAGTATGTATCCAGCTATGTCAGGGTTCTCCCCATTGAAAATGGAATTGGCGTAGTGCCATTATGTTTCTTTTCTTATGCCACAATTCAGCTGTGGCATGAGGAAAAAAAGAAAATGTCCGTTTTTATCGTGATAATTTAGACAATGGAGATAAAACAAAACAGACTAACGTAATTGTATTTCCACTTCTGGGTTTTGAGGAAATCACTCAGTACATTGGAAGATATTTAAGTCCCCCAAGCGGTATGGTGCATTTGTTCATCTGTGTAACAGAAATATTTATCTTTTTTTCAAACTTGGAAAAATTTGTGCTCATTTCCTTGAAGCATTATTACTTTTTTTGTAACGCAGTCACTACAACTTCAAATTGCTCATGGCCAATAAATCCTTAAGTGTAAATTACATTGTATGTTTGCTCTACATTTGAATGACTGCATTTCTTTGCATAAGTAAAATATATCTGCAATTCATAAGACAGATAATGTCAGATAATAATAATAGACATAATGTCAGACAGATTTTGTAGGTCTTTGGGTCAAGGTATTTTCCACCTATACATTGATAAATTCCCAAAAAAGAGCATCTGAGTGAAGTGCCAGCAGAATAAGAAGTGCAACTTTTCCACTCTTCCCTAAAGCATATTTCTGCCTAACGCAATAACTGCCTGGAGACTAACTGAACGACAAGCTTTGTTTCTTTACCTTCACCAGACACCTGTTTCTCTTGTCTCTTCCAGCTAACCATCTGCACCACTGGATTCCTTTGGGATTTTCCCCCTTTTTTCTTTTTTTTTTGTTTTTCCCCTTAGAAATATGAGTATGTTCTGAAACAACTAAAATCAGTGAAAAAACAAGGAAAAAATGAATTTAAAAAAAAAAGAAAAAAAAAAAAAAACCTGAACTGTGGGCAGTAAAATTGGACCTGCGCTCAATCTGCAGTGTACCATGCATCAGGCCATCTCCCCCTGCACCCCCCCCCTTTTTTTTACCATGCTTCCAGCGCCCTGGCTCTCTCATTGCTATGGAGACGGCTTTCATGGACAACATGCTCCCTTCCGCGCTTTCAGAATGGGGGCTTCCTGAAGTTCCTGAAGTGGGAAGTGGCTCAAAGCCATCGGTACAAAATCTGGTTCCATATCAAGATGTCGGAAGGGTTGTTGCGTGGGGAGGAACTTTGTTTTAGGTGCAAGAGCAAAAAAAAGTTACCAGAAACGGAGAAAAATAAGGTGAATATGAGCATAAAGCCAATCACTGACAAAGGAGTGCATCTTGGGAGGCTGTGGCACCCCCTCTCCAACCCAAAAGGAACATCTGCCCTTGAGAAAGCTGTTTCAACTCTCCTGTGACTTAGATGCCTTTGACTCTGGCAGCCTTAATGTTCTCAGCCCACTCAGTTTTCACAGGCCTGCAACCCTCTACCATGGAATTAGTATAATTACTGACATGCTTGGATGGGGTGAGTAGGGGGAGAATATTCGGTACTGAGTATTGGGTATTGAATATAGAGGGAGGACTGAACAGATTATCATTTAAATCTATGCATTTTTAATTATCATTATTGTTATATTATTTTGCGCCAAGCCATACGGATATCCCATTACCATTGGCATTAGGAGACCTAACAATTCAAAGAAACCATTGACTTTGAGTGTATTTTTGGGGTACATTGTTTCTGTAATGTTATTTTTATTATTGTTATTGTTATTATTTTGTAATGTATTGCCTTACATTGATTCATAGTAAATGGTTGGAGAGAAAAACATTAAGTTAACAAAAAATGTAAAACTGCACTGTTTGAATTGTAAATTATTCGTAGAACACTTAACAGGTGTAGCATTTGGCCCACCTAGTGCCTTAACTTTTTGGATAACAATTTTACTGCCATATCTGTTTGTGTAGAAATCTCCAAAAACAAGACAGACATCTTAACTATTACTATTTTTAAAAAAAAAAAAAAAAAAGAAAAGAAAAAAGCTTTCAAATTTGTGGTTTTATCAGAAATATTCCTCCCCAATTTGTGGCCCAAGGCACCTGATTGCAGTCAATAGGCCTCCTCTTGTCCACTATACCAGGAAACCCAATGATTAGGGTGCCTTGATGAAGGCAAATGCCTTTTACTATATACTCTGTTAACATTATCATTCAGACTCACAGTTGTTTTTCTTCACTTGACCCACACATATCGACGCATTACATCTGACTAGGACAGCAGCTGTAATCAGCAGAGTTGATGAATACCTCCTCAGTAATTGAAAAATGGCTTTGCAGGTGTGTTCACTAAAAGAAGCACTGGAAACAATCTTTTATTTTATTTTGTCTTGGGTTACTTGCATGTTTTAATTGCATTGGAGGCCGCACTGATGGATATGTGTCAATAAACACATCCTTATCTACCGTCTAACTGTCTACATTTCATTTTTATCATGTACATGAGGAGCAACAAGTAAACTATTTCTAATGATGAAATGGTGTAACATTTTGGGTGGAATTCTACAAGAGGTGCCCCGAAATTTCTGGTAAAGCAATAGCCTGCAGGTCCAGCCTGTACCACTGTCTCAGTCGGTGTACTGAGAATACCGAATTGAAGGTGAATGGCATAGCAGGCCACAATGGCACACTTCAAACAGGGCACTTTTGGGTTCCACAACAAGATAAAAGTTACCCAAGATTTCCCCACGTCTAAGATCTGGTGTGCAGACATGTACCTTTCAGTCTGGATTTGAAATCCTCAAGCATGCAGCAACTTGTGCCTTTGGCTACCTGAAGTCCATATGTCCTGCGTAAGGAGTGGAAGATCTCTCAGTTTGGATGCCATTGCATTGATAAGACAGGCTTTAGAAATGCAACTGGGGATTCCAAAATCAGCATGACAGAAGTAATGTACAACACAATGTAAAGATGCAATAGACATGTTTGTTTCCATGGTTGATAATGCAAGATATAAAGTACTTAATCTAAAAATATTTGGGTGCGTTCCCAAAAAATTAGTTTCTAAAAATAGTTGGGTTGCGTTTTAACTACTAATTGCCTTGTGAAACCTTGCATTTATATATTGCATTGTATAACTAATACATCTGTGTAAAATGTACCAGCTGGATGCTGCAAACCAAATGTCCAACAAAGAACATACAGTACATTCCTGCGTCTTCAGCTGTTCGAATGCTTGTGTTTTGTGGGATGATCTGAACTTGTGATTGGCCTTTGATTAGCTTTTTATCTTAATTGAGCACTGTTAATGTGCATTTGACTACCTTTTGTGTTATAAGAGCTAGGTAGAGATGGCAAACTCTGTACCAAGGGCATTTACAGATGGCATACTCTGTACAAGTGGGTCGTTAGAGAAGGCAGACTCTGTACAGGGGCAGTTAGAGATGAATATGTATTTTCAACGTTTGTGCCTACTGGCAACTGTAGTTGCCACGCATACGTGTGATTAAGTACAATAAGAATAATCTGATGTAAATTTTGGCTTTGGTTGAGATTAGAGATCCTACTGAAGCAACCGAGGTATTCACATCTTCAAAAGATATATTAAAAATGTATGAAAATCACATTTCATTGTAAGGAGTCACCTCTGCATCAATTGACAGGAAGGAAGTGCAGACTTTGATTCTTATTTTGAACACACAATTTGGTTGTTTGTTTTGTTGTTACTGATGCAAAGCATTCAGAGAATCTTGAAAAACAGTAATTGATGGAAAATAGCTTTACTATTCTACTATAGTTGCAGTTGGTAACACTGCCCAGATAAAGACAAACTTGTGTTTGGGTTTGTGACCGCCAGTGTCTTGATGATAACATATACACATATTTTTCTGTAAATCCAAATGATTGACAGAATACCACCCAAAATCTCTGCTTCAGTCTTCTTTTTAGTTCGGCTAAACTCTTCCCGCCAGTACTTTTCTGGCCAACATCAAACTCAACTGTTCCCACACTTGTGCGATGCACAAGCTGAGTTTCTGAATGAGGAAAGGTCCCTTGAGGCATACTGTTCCCTTTGAGGGTTTCTCTCAAGCCAAGCACTTGATAACAGGGCCAAAAATGTAAGTCACTAAATCAATTATAGAAGTAATGCAGTCCAGATCCAAAGCTGCACTTCAAAACACTGATTCGGTTGTTATAGGAAACAAAAATGATAGCGAATAAGAAAGCATGAGACCTTGCAGTAATTAAGAATGCCTGGAAGCACAATAAGATTCTAGTCCCCAGAAAGTACAGATATTTGCAGACCAGATGTAAGGGCTAACATTTTCCCTTTTTTTAAGCTCTGCAACAAAAAAGGGGAAGGCTGTACACTGCCCTTCTCGATAAAGGTGCAACCAAGAGGGTTTCCCCTGAAATTTCCAGTAACCTTTACATGAATCAATGGAAATAGCACCACCTGGTGCTTGTTAAAACAAAGTTTTCCAAGTAGCCAACAGTGGTGGTCAAGACCCATTCGGACCCTTGACGGTGCAAAAATATATAAAGCGTCGTTGAAACTTGCATTCATTTTGTAAATTTGCAACTATTTCAATCATTGCACCACACTTTATAATACAACTGTATATTTAAGAAAAGAATTCAGAAAGCAGAAAGTGACTAAGCAGATGAAAAAATTGGTGTAGTATTGTAATACATAAATAGTATATTGAAATAAGAATTTGCCAATTACTTTTTTGCTCAGTAGTAATTTAGGGGTAAACAGAACTCCCCTAGAGGTACTAATGTGCTGGTATATTGAACACCTCATCCGGTGCACCCTGTGATCTTTAAGAATCCATTCTAGTGCGGTACAATAGAAATCATGTAGAAATATTTTTGGTTTCTATACAGGGTGGTCGGTCAATCACTGAAGAGGTGAAGGTGCTCCACACAAAGGTGATGAGTTTTAAGAATTTCCAGGATGTGGACAAGATGAGCCCATACAGCTGGTGGGTCATGCCTTTTGCTGGGGGACAAGGGCATGGGAGTCAGGTCCTTCAGATACAGGTCTCCAGTGTGAAGTGTATCCTGTTTATGTGATCCTCCAAAGTGGACTGCCTGTATCTCATTAGAATATTAACATGTGTAGATTTGATTAAAATCAACATGGATGAGGCAGTCCTTGGAGGTCAGGTTCTCTCTCAGATTTTTGTAGGCATTGCCATTCCCAGCGAATATTGAAGATATGTCAGAAGAAGATAGCATAAGAAATCTGTTAGCACTCAGCTGTTCGGGGCTCCTGCCCTGTCTTTACCTGTGTCTTTGCTCCCTCTGTGGACACTCCATGCCTTGCGTTCAGCTGTCTTCTCCCTTTCACTTAGGTCACTTATTTTCTTTCTCTTTTTTGCCTCAATATCTGTGGCATAGCCCTGTTTTCTTTTCTGTAAATACTCTGCTCTGTGCTTAGGGTCAACATTCCTGCGCTGTCGGTAAAGTCGCTGCTTCTCAGCTGCAGTTAATTTGGCCATACCTCACTAAAGGAACAATAACAAAGACTACCATTGTTGCATTTAAATTGCATTGCTCTGTCCTGTACATTATTTATAAACCTTGCTTAACTGATTTTAACTTCCGGACCGCCATATGTGCTTAAATGTGGGTGTTTCAGGGTGTGGTTCTTGCGCGCGCGCTAGGTTAGTTGTAATTTACAGAAGACATGCGTGTGTGTTGCGTACGCAACATAAATCACTTCATAGGCGGTTGCCAAGAAGCTCATTGCAACTGCGGTAAAGTTTTTTTTGTTTTTGTTTTTTTTTGGGGATAGTCGGACTTTCGGCCTCAACAGGCCACGAAACAAACGTCAAATGATCACAAAAAGCACAGATTCTGAATGTTGGCACGACAGACGAGCTACAGCCTTTGTATTTAGCGGAGTCTTTCACATCGTTTTCACTTCAAAAATAGAGCTATATTCTACGTGCTCCCGAGACGTAAGGGACAGTCTACAAAGTTCACCGCCAAAATGTATTTTTTAAAAAATCAACAATCGGCTACCTTCACCAATATGAGGTGTAGAGAAGTAAATCCAACTCGACAAGACAAAGGTCTTATATTTGGAAATAATGCCTGGGTCTAAATTTGGTCAGTGTTTATTTGGGAAAAAAATTAATCGCTTCATAAACATTTGAATGGAAGCACCAAGATCAGCACAACACAACGGATGGCACCCTACTGGCAGTTCTACACCTTTCAGGTTCAAAAATGTAAACCTAGATTAAACCATGAGGAGGAGGAGAGCACAATAACCAGCAACATAGAATAGATCCCACCCCACTGGCCATACCACAAGTTTCAGATTTTTTGGTTGGTTCCAATAGTTTCAAAACCATGAGGAGAAGAGAAGCAAAACCAGCATCACTCAAGGCCCTCAATTGGCCATACTACAGCTTTTAAATTCAGAAATGTTAGCTTGGTCTAATTTTGTTGAATATTTTTGGTGGGAAAAAGGACACAGCAAAAACCAGCACTACATTGTAGAGGGTGCCCCAACTGGCCATAAAATATTTAAATTTTGAAAATTTGGTGATTTTTTTTTTTTTTTTTTTTTTTTTTTTTTTCTATAGCTTCAAAACCAGTCAAGGGAGACAACTAAAACCAACACCACAGATCAGAGAAACCCCAACTGGCCATACTACAACATTCATATTTGTAAATATTTCCTCTGGCTAATTTTGGTGAATTTGTTTTAGGGCAAAAACTCAATACTTTCATCACCGGAAACAGAAGAGAAATAAAATCAATACCACAGATTATAGTGCACTCTACTGGCTATACTACAAATTTTAAAGTTGGACATTTTTCCTCAGTCTAATTTTGAATATTTTAAGAGAAAATTCAATAGCTTCAAAACTGTACACAGGAGACAAATGAAACCAGCAATACAGATTACAGTGCACCCTACTGGCCATACTACAAGTTTTATGTTTGGAGATTTTTCCTCTGTGTAGTTTTGCTGATTTATTTACAGCAAAAACTCAATACCTTAAAAACTGGATTTAGGAGACAACCAAAACCAGCAACACAGATCAGAGGGACCCCTACAAACCCTTCTACAACTTTCATATTTGGAGATTTTTCCTCATTTTAATTTTGGTGATTTTTTTTATTTGAATTTTTTTATGCAAATTTATTTATTGGTACATATATTTTGAATAGCTTCAAAACTGATCATAGGAGACAACTAAAACAAGCACCCCAGATAAGATGGTACCCTAAGGGCCATATTACAACTTTTATATTTGGAAATATATCCTCTGTCTAATTTTGGAGAATATGTTTTAGAGAAAAAATTCTATAGCCTCAAATGGATTTACCAAAATTAGACTGAGAAAAAAAATGCCAAATTTAAAAGTTGGAGTATAGCCATTAGGGTGTGCTGTAATCTGTGGTGCTGGTTTTAGTTGTCTCCTATGTACAATGTTGAAGCTATTGAATATTTTCACAATTAGCCACAAAAAACAAGTTCTCAGCCCATGGGCCTGAGAGTTGAGGTAGAAGTGACATAACGTGACTGTCTATGGTTTTCATTGGTCAGTCATTTTCTGAGGCTTGAGTCTAAGGGGCCAGCTTTGAGCTCTCAACCTAAGCACAGGATAAGTGTTGCCATCAAGCAGGTTGGGGGCTGAAACACTGTTTTCCCATCGGTCTCCATTAATTTTCGACAGCATATTAAAAATATTTATCCACATATAATGATATTCAATCTTAGCTCAAAATAAAATGAACACCCCTGACATTATATTGCAGCAGTTTTTCAATTTTGTTACGGTACACCTAAAAAGATACAGACATTTTTATTTCCCCAAAAATGCTGTGATGTCATATTCATACGCCTATGACATGCACAGAGCTGGATGTGAGGAACTTGAAATATTTTGGAAAGCTTATTAAAAGGGATGCAGAATAGTCATGCCTGTCTCATGGAAAGTATACCAAAACTGGAACAATTACTGTTTTGATTGCATTATTGAAGCCTGTTGGTATGTGCTTTTTTATTTTTCAAGAATTTGGGTTCTCCATTAAAATCATTGAAACAACCTGCAAGTTGTTGACAGCAGGTTACTTCTTATATTTTTATATTTCGGGTTGTGGAGATTGGTGTAAATAATGCATAGGATGTCTGGGTAATAATCATTTTGTTAATGGTAGTACATTGTTTTTGTATATAGCATGTAAATGTGATTCTCACTGTTCATGACCTGTCGCTCCACTTGCCTTTTTATGTTTAATTTAATCCTACATTCTGTATTTTGTCCTTATTATGGCTATTGTATGGCTAATTGTATGCTAATTAAAATTTTTGAACATTTAAGTATGGTATTGTGTCATTTATTTAAGATGATAGAGGGTATAATTCATACTTGATTCATACAGCTAAAGTGGGAGGAGGTTTGGATGACGCTGCGCCTGTTGAGTAATGCTGTGTTACAATATTACCGTATAAATGTTAAGTACACAAGGTACGCACACATGGAAACGGCGTTTGAACTGCAGTCGTGTTAGTTTTGAGGATGTGCAACTGGTGAGAGTTTACTTTGATGGAATTAAATCTACCTGTGTTCAATCGAATCTAATTTTTGATGACAAATTTGTTGATTTTTCTGTGTCAAAACTAAGGGCAATTACTTTTTCACAGAGGAAATGTGGATACTTGGTGACTTTCTCAAGAGTGAATTAAATAATGATGTAAAAACTATGTATTATGTTTGCTTGGGTTTTTGTTGTCTCATCATATATTTTATTTGATTATCTGACACCATTCAGTGAGAGAAATATGCAATAAAGAGGAAATCAAGCAGGGGCAAACACTTTTTTATATTCTTTTTATAAGTGTCTTTATTGAAATCATATTTATGTAGACATTAGACAATATACAGAAATTCAATGATGTAGACTATATTAAAATGATTTTATTAGTTTTATATTTTATATTAATTATGAATTTCATATGCAAGGACAAAACGTTTGTAAAATAATGGATTGCATGAAAAAAAAAGAATGAATAAGCAAATTCTTGTTTATTTACTATAAAAATCAACTTGTCAGTTGTCATCGGCTATGTACTTTCTTAGACGCGATGCTCTCAAAGTGGCTGCGTTTTTAGCGGAATGGAAAACTCAGCTAACAATGATGAAGGGTTAGACTTAGATGGAGGCAGGAGAGGGGGACTACAGTGGGATTTAGTTAGGCCCCGTCCGAAATTGCATACTACACCCTGTTTCGTAGGTAAAAATCAGTACGCGTAGTATGTCGTGTATACGAAATCGCAAACCGACTGAATCAGTTTGCGAGCGTTACCCCGATGGCCTACTGCTTCCGTCTAAATTCTTCAGTGTGCGCTTTTCCTCAAGGCCGTTTGGTGGATGCATACCAAAGCAGAAGATGGCAGAGACGGTTCTGTGAAGTTTGAAAAAAAAAAAAAAGGCTGAAAGCGGTGGAGGTGACCGAAAGTTTTGTGAGCGAACAGCATTTTGTCACAGTATAGAATTATTATACATTACATATGTACATTGTTATGTCTACCAGTTGTGTTAACTACCTAGCTAGCGAGCTACGTTAGATTCCTCGGTAGCTGGAGCCTTAAACAGTTGAAGGCGGGCTTTAATACCTGAACCGATTTCAGTTAAATTACTGAACTGATTCCTGATTTCTTTACATAAATGCTTGTGAAGTAGAGGACCTTTTACCAGTTACCTTCTTTCCAGTTCATAGCAGTCTCCTTTTCTATTTCTATGGTTATGTCTGTCAGTTATGTTAGCTACCTACCTGGCTAGCTAGCGGGCTATGTTAGATACCTTGGTAGTCATGAACGATTGTGGTTTTTCGGTTAGTCGGTGTTAGCAAGCGAATCGACAGGCTCACAATCAATTTGATAACAGCTTGAATTGAATCAAGCAGGTGCTGAGCCATTTAAGTAGATATGAGTGACCGACTACTGTATAAGCGGCTCACAATGTGGCTTGATGTGCATTGTAGCTAACTAACCAGCTAGATAATATGAAATAGAGACAATGTAAAGGTAATACTTTTCCCCTTGTTTGCCATCTTTTAAAGCAGGGGTCTCAAACTCAACTTACCTGGGGGCTGCTGGAGGTAGAGTCTGGGTGCAGCTGGGCTGCATCAAGTATTCCACAAAAAAAGGGTTTCATGTATTCCAAAAAAAAGTAAAAATGATCCAATCTTCACAATCTTTATTAACAGTTCTTTAACATGAACAGTTCTTCTGAACATGAACTGTCCTTTTGAACATGAATGGGTTCTTCAGAACATGAACGGTTCTTCTGAACATGAATGGGTTCTTCAGGATATGAATGGTTCTTCTGAACATAGGCTTCTCTTGCCTACTCCTTGCTGCCAGAGAGCTGGCAGAGCTTCCTCTCACACAGCTGAGCCACATTTGGCTTGAGGGAGGAAGCAGTTGAGACCCTCACCATGGCTTGAAGATGCTCATCAGTAAGTTTGGACCTGTACTTCGACTTATTGTAGTACATGGTGGAGAAGAGCTTTTCACGCAGATATGTGCTTCCAAAAAGGCACATGGTCTGCTTGAACATGTTGGAAAGCCCAGTGAAGGTGGGGGGCAATTCTTTGAAAAATTGTCCAAGCTTGTCTGCTTTTCCACTCACCTCCCTGAACTTGGATTTGAGTTCAGAATTGCACTGCAGGTCAATGAGCTCCATTTGAAGCACAGGAGGGGCATCTTGCACATCGAAGGAGAAGGGGTCAGAAAAAATTAGAAAAATGGCTCTGTGTGTCTTGAAGTCTGCAAACCTGTGATCAAATTCCTCCTGTGGCTTCACAATGGCATCAGCATACTTCTTACCACTGAATGGTGTGCCCGCATCCATGAGTGCCCGCATCCATGAGTGCCTTGCATGCTGGGAAATGGCAGAGGTTTGTCTGAGAGAGCTGGGCTCTCCATTACACAAGTTTTGTGGAGAATGCTCTTACGTTGTCATAGGCAGCACTGACAAGCTGCCCCTGGCCTTGTAACTTCTTGTTCAGAACATTCAGCTCCTGTGTAATGTCAACAAGAAAAGCTAAGTCCATGAGCCATTTGGGATCGCTTAGCACAGGAACAGGCATCCCATCCTTCTCCATGAAGTCTTTCACTTCTTCTGTCAACTCAAAAAACCTCTTCAAGACGTTTCCCCTGCTGAGCCAACATACCTCGGTGAAGTAGAGCACATCCTCACATGCTGACTCTATTTCTTCCAAAAAGGCACGGAACTCCCGGTGCTTTAAGCCCCTCGATCTGATATGGTTGACACATTTCACAACGACAAACATCACATTGTCAAACTTCAGGCATGGTGGCTGTCAAACTTCAAGGGCCTGCTGATGGGTAATGCAGTGCAGAGAAATGGCCTCCTCCACACCCTCCTCTTCCAGGTTTCTTTGAACAAGTGCCACCAGTCCATTTCTCCTCCCTGTCATTGATGACGCTCTGTCGGTTGTTATTCCAGCAAACCACTTCCATGGCAAACTGGCATCCACAATGGCATCACACAGCTGGTGGAATATCTCCTGAGCGGTGGTCTGGCCATTCATTGGAATCACTGTGAGAAACTCCTCCATCACTTCAAAATTGTCGTCAACACCACGGACATTGGCCTCAATTGGCCTGCAGGCTGAAAGTTTGAGACCCATGTTTTAAAGGGACCGCTGAGGAAACGAGGAAACATATCCAGTGGAGAACGGCAAATGATGCCCTCTTCCCTGGTAAGAGGAAATCTGCTGTGTCTGGCTTCGAGTAAGTGGGAACTACTTATTTTGACCCATTCTTTTTAATCATTCAGCATATAGCTGGTTAAGTATGTGTGACATGATTTTCTATTTTCTGCTGGATTTTATCAGTATAGAACATTTATTCAAGTGAATGGTATTGCGGGGAGGGTGTCAATCCTTGCGTTAAAAAGAAAATGGAAGAACCTAAAACAAAAGTGAAGGTAAGCTATACTGGTTTGTGAGCTGGCATACAATATTTCAATGACATCTGTGCCGTATAAACCAGTGCTTCATGAAAGCTTGGGTTAGTTGTCAGCATCTAATATTTTATGCTAAACTCAACTTTTTACTTGTTGTGTTTGTTGATCTTGTAGGAGCTCAAGTGTCCACCCACAGGGGTTGGTACAGAGGGTGGTGAGTCGACAGCAGCCACGTGGAAGTGGTATGCTATGATGGATGAGGCAATTGGGGGAAGGCCGTCAATTGTGCCGCCACCTCTCCTTGACTCATGCGCCCATGTGGCTGCTGGCACTTCACCACACCTCTGGTACCCAAGAGCCCCATGATACCCCAAAAAAAGAGGAGGAAGGCAGATGTGGAGGAGAAGGAGCAGGAGAGGGAGCGAGAGGCAGATGAGTTGGAAGACCAAAGACAGCTAGCTAAGTATATGATCTCTTAAGTCATTGTATAGTCTTGTTGAACCATGATGCTAACCTTAGCTAAGGTGGTTAGCCAGCAAACTGTAAAAACTCTCTGTTCTAATGTACATGCAGTAAAATAGCAGCACTACCTGTATATAAGGACCACCTGAATGTACGGAATGGAGCACATCTGATGAGCTCAATTTCTCAGATTTATCCACATTTCCCGGGGTGCTCAGAAATGTATACATTTCCAGGAAAACATAGATTTCCCATTTTTTACATTTACCATAACATGGGCATGGCGAATTATGTGGGCAGGTCACCACAGCTTCCCACCTAAACAAAACCTCCGTGAGATCTCTTGAAGAGCGATACTGTCAGGAGTTGTCCTGGCAGGGCTGTGTGGCGTGCTGTTTCTTCAGGCGAGCTTGGGTGACCTGGGGCGGGTACAGCTGTCATTCAACAGTTGAATGATTGTTGGGAGCAGTGTTTGTTGCTAGTGAGTACTTTGCATCCGCATTTCATCTGCCTGTCCTGACTACTGGGGCTATTTAGGCAGGTAGATAGAAGCGGCAGTAGAGACGCCAACAGGAAGCTAGCATGGAAGGATTTTAAAACAGTTTGGTTTTCTTTATTTTTTGGATTTTGGTTGGATTTTGGGTTTCGTTTCATTCTTTTTTTTTTCTTTACATTTTTGCTTTAGAGGTTCTGGGCATAGTGAGCTGAGACCTAATTATGTTCTTTAGGTTTGATTAGTTTGGTTTCATTTCTTTTCCTTTTTGTATGTGGGCAAGTATTGTTGCTGTGTGTGTTTTTAGGCGGTGTCCTGATTCCAGCAGCAGAGAAGAAGGTCCGTGAGGGTCCCTGGGGAAGGAAGACATGAAACATCAGAGTGGCAGCCAGTTTTTGGAATCCTCCCCCTGAGAGAGCAAGTCTTGGCGGGAAGGGCTCCCCAGGAGTGAAGGGAGGTGGCTGCAGGCTAACAGCGTGAGTGAGTCCCCAGCTCAGGATGGAAACAGAACTGACCGGCTGTCATTTATTTGACTACCCAGTGTGGTCCTGCAGAGCTGCCAGTCCAGACAGAGAAGACGACATTAGTCACCTGCAAGAGTCGCTGGCAGGGTCCATAATTGCGCTGCCAGGACCCCCTTCTCCTTTTGATTATTCTGTGGGAGTAATTGAGGCCCGGCAAAGTGGCACCTGCAGAGTTACTCCCCCCCCTTATTTTGATTTCTTTTTTGTGTTGTCTGTGTGGTGTGAGTGTGTGCGAGAGTTGTGCGTACCTCCACTAGCCAGTACTGCATTTACCTACCTTGTCCTGGTGTCCTTGTGACAGGCAGATCCCTAAGGGTAGCGAACTTAGTCCAGTGGAGGGTCTGGACTCTGTTCACTCCTGACAATACCATATGGACATGGGATGCTCAGCAGGGATGGCTTTACAGAGAGTCAAAAACAAGCTCAGCTCTCTTCCACTTCTTGCACAGTACAGTCCAAACCAGGAGACCATAGTGTCAGCAGATGCCTCTTCATTTGGGCTTAGAGCAGATGGAGCCAGTCTCCATCATCTTGTTTCTGCATGAGGACTGCTCCAAGTCTGTTGTGTACATATCAAGGAGACTGACATTAGCAGAATCCAGGTATGCACAGATAGAAAAAGAAGCACTGGCCATGACACGGGCGTGCGACCAATTCAGTTTGTACCTGCTGGGACTTGAGTTCACCATCAGAATGGACCACAAGCCATTGATCTCACTACTGGGCTCCAGGGTGCTGGTCGACCTACCTCCATGGATCCATAGATTTAGATGAAGACTCTTGAGATTTGAGTATAAGAACATACATGTCCTGTGCAAGCAACTTATAACAGCCGATGCTCTCTCTAGCACCCCCTTCGTCCAGAAAATTCAGTGGAAGAGGACAGCATATTAGAGAGGGAATATAATGACTACATTAATCACATTGTACAAAACATATCAACATTAAAAACAAAATATTTCAAATGAGAGATGCATAGGACTGAGACACAATATGCAGACAATTAAGAGCTTATACAGAAAATGGTTGCCATTTACACTGGCATAACATTTTAGACCACTTCTTGTCATACCGGCCACACAGACATGATATACACACAGCAGATGACCTACTAATAAAAGGGTAGAGGTTAGTGATCCCAAAAGAAATGCAGCAGGAGATGCTGGGAAAAAAACTCCATGAATGTCATCTGGGTGTCAGTAAGTGAATAGCAATGATACAGCAGATACATACAGTGCACAGCAGAGCTGGTTCTGGTTTTGCCTGTATCGCTAGCGATAGTGATAACCAGCTTGCAATACAGTTCATAATGAAAGGTGATACAGTAAATGCATCTGTTGACTTTTTTCGCTAGGAAAATGCTTCTGGCTAGGCATTGATTAGCTGATTAACATTAGATAGCAACATATGCTAGCTATTGCTACGTCTAACGTTAAGTTGGTATTGATGGGTATATCCAAACATGGTCATATGCGCCTTCATCGTTAACATACTGAACTATTTTAAAATATCTGGCAAACAAGATAATTTCCCATTTGACTAGTTATCTAGTCAGATTGCTTGTACACTAGCTGGCTATGTATATTTATCACTAGTATAAAATGTAACCTGTGGTGTCTTAGCAATACTTGCTATGCTGATATATTTACCATATTTACCCACTACATAACTATTGATAGGATAGTTAAAATATTCAGTCCCACAACGATTATCATGTTTACTATTTTGCAGTGAATTTCTTTTGGCCTCTAGCTACCTTACAGCAAGAGTATAACCTAGCATGGCTTATTATATACAGCCAGCTATCTCATGAGGGATCTGACTGACCATATTATAGCAACCATCTTAAAAAAACTCTGTTGCGCTCTCAGCTGAGCGCTCAGCATTTTCAGCTTTGAAGGACACATGGCCTAAAGTGTATAGCAAGGACACAGCAGTCCATGCAGTTGTCAGGTATAATCAGGGACATCCATGAAATTGTCGAGAGGTGTGACATCTGCTGTCAGTATACTCAGGCTAGAACAGAACCTTGAATGGTCATGCAGATACCAGCAGGACCGCAGCGGAAAGTTGCTGCTGACATTTTCCAGTGGAAGAACAGCAATTAAATTGTTGTCTTGTATTATTACTCCAGGTACATTCTCCAGGTAGATTCTCTGACAACTCTGACGACAGTAGAGAGGCTTAAAGTTATCTTTGCTTGATTCAGAGTGCTGGAGATGCCCATGATAGACAGTGTCTGCTGGGAGAAAGTTCTGGAGAGCGGCACAGTGTATGAGAATGTGTATTAGAATAACAAAAGGATGTCGCCGCATCTGACCAGAGCCAAATGGCGCCTCAGTATCATGTATGGGCCTCACTTCCTGGGGTTACATGGTCATGACATGCTAATGTCTTTCCTTTAAACTATAAATGTTGACAACACAATGTAATCATTGAACATTTTTCTCCATGCTTGTGTTCCCACAGTCGGCTTTGTAAGTAAAGTATCTGTCTTCATCTGCAAACATGGGATCTGTTTCTTCATTAACAACATGGTTGCTTTATTGAGAATTTTTATGTCATCTGAATTTGCGAGCTTTGCTCAAGACTGCGGATTTAAACACAAGTAGCCCCAGATAGCCACAGAGCAATGAAGTGGTTGAGAGGGTAGTCCGCACAATCAAGTTAGTCTTCAGCAAAAGCAAAGACTGTAAGAGAGCACTCTTAGTGTTCAGAGCCACTCCACTAGCCCAGGGATCAAGTCCAACACAACTCTTAATGAGGAGACAGATCCTAATCACTTATTCAGTGAAATTTGACACCTAAAAGAGAAAAAGAGACTCAAGACACTGAGCTAAAAACCTACCTGTTTTGGAACCAGGACAGAAGGTATGGATAAGAACATTACAGACAACTGGAGTTGTCCAAGGTCCATCCAAAACCCACAGGTCATGGAAACCAACCAGGGAAGCTGCTGCTGAAAGAGGGACCACCTGACTGTCCTTGTTGAATATGGCCAACCTGAAGCACCGAAACATCTGTTGCCACAGTGGGGCCTGTGCAGTCCAGAGTAGGAGAAACAATCACCCGGTCAGGGAGAACATCTTGGCCTCCCATGTTGTAGAACACAACTTTGATACACCTGGACACATCATCAATGATGTTACCCAGTGATGTTTTACAGGTCAACCCATGAGACCTTGCGTTCTCCTGCTTGTTTCCATCTTGTCCAGGTTCCCTGTTGCCACATTCAGTGCCCTCCTCTCCTTTCCCTGTGCCTTGTTGTAGCGTGGTGTTGTGTTGTTACCCAGGCCAGCCCTTCCATGAGTCACTATGCCCACCAGTACACTGTGCCTTAGCCGAGATTCAGTGGCCTCCACAGACTCTGCTGCCCTCCACTTTGGACCTGTTCTGTCCTCGCTACCAGCCTGGGCAACTTTTGGGTCACTGGACTCCTGGTATTGCAGCACCTCCCTCATGCGGGTCACCATGAATTCTTCACTCAGGCTGCAGATGGGGAGCTTCAGCTTGTTATGCCTGTAGAGGGCGATGCTGCTCAGGCTCTATGGTAATCCCAGCAATCTTCAGAGGAACCTGCGGACCTTCTTCTCAAAACCCTCCAAAGTAGAGATTAGGACATTATACCAAGAGGGGCCAAAGAATCCTAAGGAGTAAGCTGTGCTGGTAAATCAAGGCCTTGAAGTTGCCGAGTAGGCCTGTCTTGTGCGCTGCAGTTAAGCAGGCTTCCATTTCTTGTGTGGTCGCTCTGATAGATGCTGTGTCCCTCAGGCTGCAGTCAAACAACTTTCCCAGGCTCTTCACAGGTTTGTCAGAGATGGATGATATCTGAGCGCTTCTGAGTGAGAAGCAGAGTTTTTCGGTGGTCTTTCCTTTCTTGAGCAACAGGGATCTGGTCTTCATAGGCTTAAAGCTCATATGAGCCCAGGTTATCAGCTCCTCCAGCCCCTTTAAGATCCACCTGCTCCCTGGGACAGATGTAGTTGTCACAGTCAGGTCATCCATGAAGGCTCAGATGGGTGGCTGTCCAATGGCAGTGTTGGTTAGAAGTCCTCTGCACTCAACCTTAGCTGACTTTATCAGCATGTTCATGGCCAGGGTGAAAAAGATCCCTGAAATAGTACATCCAGTGATGATACCCTTCTTGAGCTTGTGCCACTCCTAGGTTGTTGATCCAGAAGAGACTCTCAGACTAAAGCTGTTGTATTAGTCTAGATGAGGATGAACTTGCCAGGAATGTGATGGTGGTTTAATGCCACCTACACCAGCTAGTGGGATATGGAACCAAAGGCATTAGCAAGCAGCACAACCAGGTCTCCCTTGTACTCCCGGGCTATCTGACAAGCTGGGTGACGATGCCTATGTTCTCCAGACACCCTGGTGCTTTCACAATCCCTCCTTTCTGGACCGAGGCATCGATGTACAAATTCTCCACTTCCTTGATCTCCTTCCAGCTAGGTGATCAAGAAGGCAAGATCAAGCTCAGCCCCAGGACCAAGTGGTGTACCCTACAGATGAATGGACTTGTGAAAATTAGTGTAATAAGCTGCTGTCAAGAAAAGGGGCAGAATAAACCCCACATCATGCTCTGAAGTGTCCAGGCAGTCTTCTACATTTGTTTAGTATAAAAAAGAGAAAAAAATATCTGTTTAAAATTTTTGAAAGAATTCAAGGTAAAATACTATTGTTTATTCTGAGAAAGCTGAACCAGTTCTTTAAATGGGGGACAATGAGTAAAGAGAAGGATGTAGTAATAGTGGAAAACATATAAAGCCACTAGGTGGCAGCAGCATGTTTTGATACATTGAGGATAAACAGACCCAGGATTAAAGATCGTGGTGTGGTTGTACAGAGACAAGGTCATTTGGTAAAAGTTTGAGTCTGTGTACAGCTGCAGTCTCTGTGTTTAATTTAATTCTATGGTCGAAGACAAAAATGTCAAATACAAAATGTAAATCACTATTGTATGAGAATGACAAAGCATCAGCAAAACAATATTCTGTTTCTACAGAATGTAAGATAATGTCTCCTCCTATATATATCATTTGGGAATATTTACAAAATGAGTTTTGTGGTAGTAGAGCAAACTGAATAAGAAGCATACTTAATATTGTTGAATGTTTTTCACATTTGTATTTTTCCACTCTCCAGAACCTATTTAGGTCTCCGCCCTTTTCTCAGGGAAATCTGTAGTACTGACTCTAAAAGTGGAGGGCTTAAAGTCAGCTTTTTTGGCAAGTCCTTCCAATTCGCCCAGGCTCAGACCTTATTAATTGATAAAAAATTTTTTTTTAAGATGTTAGACTCTAGCTTTGAATGGAAAGCCCCAGCCGTTTTCGTATTCATAGTGGATGCAAGGAGAGTAGAGTGTAAGGAGTATTTAAACTGAAAAGTGTGCAAAAAACAATACATGTTTATATAACTATCTTGTCTTCCAAAACTGTTCCATTAAACATTTTTATGGCATGGATGTCGTATTTGCTGTTTTTTCTTCCAGCCCTTTTGAAATTGATGTTCAAAATTCAATTGATTGTGTAGTACATTTAAAACTAAAATATTTTCCTTATTAGTGCTTTTGATTTCTGCTTTTAGCTCTTAACTCCTTTCAGAAAGTCCTACTATATGTATATTCGGGGGTTTCACTTAAACAATTCTCACTATTTCCCGAATTCATTATTCTCGATTTCTATATACAAAGAGTATTGCCAAAAACGATCAGCTGGCCTAATAATTCCTGAGAAAGCACTGACGTCATGAGGCTTGCTTGCTGGCTTGTTCGTACGTTGCACTCAAAGCTGCAGCGACATTCCATGGAAGAGATTTGCGTCTAAGTTACACTGTCCTTTGAAATGATTTATTTGACGTCATTGTTTTAACCCCGTTTCACCATCTCCTTTATCTAAACTTTAGACAAAGAAAGCTAATAACTTGGTACACAAAAAAGCTAGGATTACTTGGCAATGCATCATTTAGGTATTCGTAATTCACACGCTTGTACAACAGATCGATGCCAGTCATCTATGTAAAGGTAACATTACGCATATTCGGAGCCACTGCTACTGGTGGACGACTGCTTAGCTATACAGTTAAAAAAAACAGAGTAGTAGCCGACGGCATTCTGGTCACAGGTAATTGTACACCATGATGACGGAACATAAGGTTGTCATTTCTGTAGCATTGTTTGCGTTTATTTAAATTGGGTTCCATAATTTTTTATTTTGACGAACACTTTGAGGGCCTATGATTTGCAACCAAAGGCCTTGAGGACCTGACATTGTGAAGATAAATGTAGCGCTAAAATGTGAATTTGGCTGAAGGAATAGGACAATAGGGAGTTGCCCAATGTAAGTGCTGGTGGAACATTGACTCGCTCTCTCCAGTCGCAAATATATGTCATTTTAGAATCCAATAGAGGGCGCTATTCAATTACCTTCCTGTAGGCATGGTCATTTGTTTCTCTTCATAAAAAGTCTTTTCTGTAATTTTCTTTTGCAAGATGTACCCTGCATTCCGCATTCATATAAATATTGTGGAGGTATCCTGTATTTTCCCCTCTCTTAATGTGAAGCATTTAATCAGCTTGACATAGCTGTATTCATATATTGGAGATACATGATATTAGAGCTGTGTTCAGTCAATATAGTTAGCAAATATACAGTGCTAGAACTCCATTTCATTATGTGTGTTCTGTATACCCCCACCCCCCAAAAAAAAAATCCATCTCATTTTGGATGAGTTGTATAACTGTGAGCCGAGTGGTCTATTTCTGCTGCTTAATCAACTGAGGCTCTTAGGAAAAACATGAAGTACGTATGTGTGTGAGTTCATCTGGCAGTTATTATCTGATGTAACCATGGGACCAGAAGTGCCTCTTTATGTGATAAATTATGTTGGCTACAGCAGAGGCAAATCCTAAATTGTTTGTCCAACAACTCCAATTTTGAACAATATGTGTCACATATTATTATGGAAAATAATATATGGAAGAAATTATTAGGGTCTATTTATTAACTCTATTTAACAAACACCAAACAACTCCCAAGATGGCTAATTTAATTGCAGTGACAAAAGGTAATTGGTCTTTGTAGATAGTTTTCCCTGCAGTTGTGACACTTGTCAAGAATTTCAAGTTTTCTGTCACTACTGGCTATTATCAAATTTGAACAAATGCAGGTGTCAACACCTCGTCGAGAATCTCGAAATTCTCATATTTCCAAAAACTGTAAGTGCTGTAAAATGGGCAAATTGCCGATTGGGATTAAGCACTACTTCATCATTATTATGAAACAGATGTGTGTTATCTTAATGTAAGCATAATGTGACAAGTATGTGTGTGTGTGTGTGTGTGTGAGAGAGAGAGAGAGAGAGAGAGAGAGAGAGTTTGTGTGTGTGTATATACAGTCAAGCCCGAAATTATTCATACCCCTGGCAAATTTTGACATGCCAATTTTTGTTCAAATGTAAAAAAAGGTGAGAAATATTTTGTTCCACTATGATGCCTCTTGTACATCGTCTTATTATCTTCTGGGAGAAGCCTGTGTCATTTCCAATCAAGAAAAAACTTGCTGGTTGAATAAAAGTAACTTTAAGTCAAAATTTGCCAGGGGTATGAATAATTTTGGGCTTGACTGTATATATTTCAATATGATCAATTCTGCATTGAATTGGGTTTTAAATTTAGAAGACTGATGTCTGTGTTTACAAGGCTGAATGGCTCTGTCATTGTGTTCCACCCATCCCTCTTACAGAGGACAGCTGCATGCAAACAATCAATACTGTGTCATTTAATATTCTTGTATTTACAATGAGGAGTAAGGAAAATCCATACTGTTATGTTTTTCCTGCATCACCTTAGCTTGATTTGGTCCCCTTAGTTGTAAGAAGGCCCAATGATTGTGGTTCTTCTTCTTCGGGATGAAAAAATATCCAGGCTATTCAAATGAAACACTTGCATAAGACTACAATTTATATACTTATATCTGTGTTTTTTTTTTTTTTTTTTGACACAGAACACAGCTAACATATAGTGCAGTGTTGCCTTTTACGCACTAAACCATCCCCTCCTCGTCCATAGTGGGGCAATATATATTAGTTTTAAAATACAGTGACACACTTTTGTTATGTAATCAACTGGTGGTGGTAATCAAGTACTTGCTTTTGTATGGATCACTACTGATACTAAAAACATAAGAGATTAAACTCAACAAGATGGAGAATCGCTTCAATTGTCATTTTTTAATGGCATAGTTATACTAGCAGTTTCTTGAAATCTGCAAACTAGGAATGTAAGTGGCCTACTTTTGAATTTCGTCAAAATCTAATGTTAAATTAACATGTTTTAGTTGCATTCGTATGTGTAACACAATAGCCACTCGTTTAACAGACGTTTATATTCAGTTCTCAGACTTGTCTTTTCCCTTTTTGCAGTGACAGCTTTTGTAGCCAACCAGCTCGTACAATGCGGTTAAATGACGTAACATAATGTTAAGACTTCCAATTACCCACCCTGACAACTGGTTCAGATAATGCTAGTGTAACAGAATCGCACAGGTAGAAGACAGCCGGCGACTTCAAGGTTTGCGTTTATTTGATGGAAAAGAACATCAAGACCTTTCCACAAGGACAATTGTGAGTTATCTCTCTTATGATATTGAACACCGAAAACATCAGAGTCGTTTTCCTTGTTGTTTTGTTGTAGAATTAGCTGTGTAGCTCGTTGTCGAGACTGCGCTTATGACTGCACAGGGTCACGGTCAGAATTTGAAAACTTTATATAAGCAGGCTTTTGGCACACGTAGTGGAAAAAAACATGATAAAATGTACGCTTTTTTGTGACATTTGAATGTAGGTGTCACCGCATAGTGTCATTCCAAGTCTTAATGATAGAACAAGCGTGACGTTTAAGTTTATGTACTTGGTAGAGATATACCCAAACATGTCACATTTAATCGTGTCAATTAGGTTTACAATTATGTTTAACCTAATCAACAATAAGAAGAAATAGCCAAGTGTAAGTCATTGTCTTCGCTTTGCGCTGTCATAACGAATTGCCAGTTAAACATAGGTATAGGTAATTGCCAGTATTCATTCAAGACGGTGCATTTTTGGAGACATCTTTTGTTAGGGTGGATTTTGAACACGATACTTAATTATAACACAGCAAAACACCCTGGTGTATCCTATAAACAACTGTGAGCACTGGCTCCGGACTCCTGTGGCAAAGCTTGCAATTGCATAGAATTGCTTCGCAATAGCCAGTCGAACAGGACGGACTTTCAGTTTTTAATTTTGTTATATTCACTTTGTATCGTTACTTTAACATCAATACCACATGATCAGATGCATACGTAGGCTATAGCAATTCCCCTGATTTACAAGGCTACTTGAATGCCACAAAGTAAAACAATATGTAAACATAGTATGTTTTTTAAAAAAAAAAAAAAAACGGTTGAAAACATGAAGCGGAGACGTCAAGTTATTATAGCTAATGGTATTTTTCAAGGCCTTTTGGCATTTGTTGATCGAGTGCGAATTTTTCACAGACTACACCACGAGCAAGACAAAGGCATGCTACAGTGTGTACACGCATGTATGTTGGTTAAAACAAGGGGATATGAGGTATTAGCACGTACATGTCCTGTGTATTGAATCAGTTTGTGTAGTTTATACATTATGTGGATTGTAAATAAAGTAGGTGTGTGAAAGTGAATGTGTGTACATATGTGTGTCCTGAACGATCATAAAACCAGAGTGTGGTCCAGCATGTGCCTGGTAATGTGAGAGAATATGGGACATATGGCACCACAGTGGAGTTCAGCCAGCAGCAGGCATCCTGCACTGAGGCTGTGGGTTCTGGGTTGGACTACCCCCTCCCCCCACAGATAAGCAACCAGAAGCTGAAGTCTCTCTTTGGGGATTTCAGTAGAAGGGTTTTAGGGGACCGGGTGGGGGAGCAAATGGGATGCCCTGATAACCTATCGGATTGTTTCCTCTCCATTTCTGATGGTCCGCTGTGCTGTGGGTGTGTGAGAAGGATTGATCAATATTTTGTTCTGTTGAGGTGTTGGATTGACTGCTAGACTGCAATGACGGTTTTAGTTTTCCTCTCAGAATCATTTCATATTTATGAAATGAATACCCATATATTTGTTGTACCCAGCATGTGGTTTTTTAATGTATGTGTCAAAAAAAACAAGGACATGTGTCACTCAGTGAAATTAAGCTGTTTAAACCATAATCATGCATTTACCTTTATGATTTGTTTGGATTAAAGGCAAGCTAAGTTTTGTGAACTGCTGGCAGAATTATGAGTTGTGTGACTTTGTCAGCTGTTAACTTGGCCAGTGACTTAGCTGGAGACTGCCTGGTAAAAAAAAAAAAAAAAAAAAAAGGAAAAAAGGAAAAACTAAAACATAATAAAAGCAATGAAAAGGTATTATCTGTAATGACATATAAATTGATACTCATGAGCTAAGATGTAATTTAAGACATGGATTTTTGGGCTAAACCAATGCAACCTAATCAAAACTAATAAACAGTTCATTTTTTTTTTTTTTTAAACTTTACACGTAGAACTGTATGGTTTTTCCATAGGAAACCTAGCTAACCAGTAGCTAATACCAGTAAAAGTTTGAAGCCTAAAAACAAAAGAAATACTTAATTAGTATGTAGCAATTGTTGTGGATTGCTTTAAAATTTGTCATTGTTGTAGCTTGTAAATGCTTCAAGTTTCATCCATGGAAACTGAGGCAAGGTTAAATGAGGTCAGACAAGCCTTTGGAATGCTGAGAAAGGCACAGAGGTCAGAAATAAAGATTAAAATTAGCAAGACAAACACAACAACTCCAGTGTCCAGCTGACCAGTGTCAACAACCTTCAAAACCATACCGATGCCGTTGAAAAATTAATCAAATATTTGGATGGTCTGCTGTCACCACAAATTACAAAATATTTTAGCATAAATAATAAAGTAACCAAAACAGAAGCACTGATTCATCAAGAAATGGGTGTGGAACTGGTTCGGGAATGTTTCCAGAAAGGGGAGGAGTGCAAACATTGCCCTGAGGTAGACACTTGGTGGGCAGAGAAAACATAGCTGATCAGTGGCATAGGGGTGGGTGATTTATCATTTACATATCATTCCTTAGGTCAGCTATGCCCAATGCTGGCAGGTCAAGCACTCACATATACAATTCAAAGTTTTCCTCATCAGAGATCAAAATAACCTGTTTTTGCTGATCTGTTGGTACAAATAACAAATACTGTTTTTTTTTTTAACTTCACTGTTCTTGCACATCCTGGTTTTTTTCCTGTAAATTCTAATATTAAGGTTGTCCACTGTGCTCTCTTTAATGCCTCATGATACCTGATACCACTATTCAATCATGTGGAGATCATGATCTGGTCATTTTAATAGTGGAGTTAGGTGTGGCCTACAGCCACACACAGGTCCTTTGCAAATACGATTGGCCATCCTTCGTCTAAAAAATATTATGGTGTAACTTATACTCCATATCACCCACCCAATGACACTGAGAAGGAGATGTGGGTTGAAAGGCACTACAGGGGTACACTTCTACTGACAGCATTAGTTTCTCAGCTTTTCAGGAAACGGAAGCTGTACATGCCCATGGGCGCGATGAAGGTGAATAACTAATAACTGAATTAGCTCAAAACCAGTTTGTCCAGGTGTGATCCTTATCTCAACTGGACATTCAGCTGAGAGAACCCCCCCCCCCCCCCCCCCCCAATCTCTTTTTGAGATCTCGGCATGACACAGACATGATGGAGCCAAAATGGTCAAGAATGAAAAATGGCCCCAGAAGCTTCTCCATTGGCCTTCTTGTACAAATGAATGAAAGCTGCTGTCCTAACATTGCAGGCCTCACATGCAACAGTTTATTGAAGTCATATAGTAGCCTCTGTTCCTGTTTTATGAGAAAATAAGTAGTTTGAAAAATGTCATCGATTTACCTTCAGCACCCAGTTGTTAATTTACTTGCTATCAAAAGGCAGCAAATGGCCTGGCCTAGTTAATGCAGATGAAGATATACCAGACAGAGCCATGCAATCCACATAACTATTTTACGTGGGACACAGGAAGGTTTATATTTGGTCACTAACTGACTTTCTGGTGGGAATGGTGGGAATTCAGGTCAAATTAAGTGCAATGTTGTGATCCACATCAACAACGAGTCAAAAGATTCCCCTATTTGAACGTTGCTGAGGTGGGTTTTGTATTCTCATAATAAAGTAATAAAGGGTGGCCATGCATGACAAGTTAGGAGCCTGTTTCTTTTCTGGAGGGAGAGAGGGATGGGGGAGAAGAGAATAATTGCTCTGTTCAGATGTGGACCTCATAGTGAGTTTCCCCCACCCAACCTTGCATTCCAAATGGATAATGTGTTTCAGGATGTGCTAGGGCTAATGCACATGTGTTCCTCATGTTGCACAGAGGATATGTAAAAGTCAGATACAAGCACTGTTCTGTTGTTGATTTATATCACAAGATCAGCACAAACTATACCAAAAAAGGCCTCCCTTGCTGTGATATGAGTTTCAGTGGTATAATATATGATGAACTCTCAACACTAACGACTAAACTGGAACTGTTAAATATAGTTGCGTAACAGATCTTTTACCGCAATGATTATTTAGCTAGTAATTTGAGTAAGTTAACTGAATAGTAATATTATGTGTCTGTCTCCTAAGGTGATTTTGTTCTCAACTCTGGCAAGAAAACTAGCTACACCAGTAGAAGTTTGAAGCCTAACAATAAAGGAAATACTGAAATAGTATTTAGCAATTGTTGTGGATTGGTTTAAAATATGTCATTGTTGTAGCTTGTAAATGCTGTAAAAGTTTTGTCAATGGAAAACGAAGGAAAACGTCAAAACGATGCCTCTTGATCTTTACTCGCTATTCTCAAAGGGGTGATAGGGAACTGCATCCTTTGCCACCTACCACTGTCTATCTAAAACCATGGTGTTTTTATAACCCTAATTTGGATTTTCGAGTGCAAAAAGAATGTTTTGTATATGGCCTTAAACCCAAAAGGTTTATGTTCTGTGATAAGAGGATACCCAGAAATGTTAGTTGTGGCTAATTTAATCAGCTTGTGTAATGGGCCTGGACACGTGGGCAAATCGTACCACGTGTGGGCAGAAATGTCTCTCTCAGGGTGGGGTGGGAAAGGGGGTGTGGTGCTAGGGCCATCTGTCCCCATGGGTGGTATGAGAGGAGGAGATGCAGTGGGCCTCATGACAGTGTGCGAACTATACCATGGCTTTCGGGGGAGCTCACTTTGTTTTTTTACGGGGTGGGGTGCTTGTGTGTGTATTAAATTACTAATGTCAGGTAGCGAATCGGGTGCAGTGTTAAGTGGGGTGGGTGCGGGTCTACAAAACAGGACCCTTGCAGGACTCCACTTCAGAGTCAGTCCTCTTAGAAGGCTGAATATTGTCAGGAGTGCTGTCACTGCCATGTTTTCATTGATGCAAAAGAAATCCACGTTGCATGCTATGCTTAGGCGCCTGCACATGGGAGACTGCTGTTAACTTGGGTTGATGCTGGACAGTATTTACCATGAGTTTTTCAAAGCGTGGTTTTAATGATAATTAAAACTTGAAACTACTAACCTTTAAGGAATTTTACCGTGAAACTGGTAACTGTTTCCTCCCTATTAGAGACCCCCCCCCCCCCCCCCCCCAAAAAAAGTTTCACAAATCATGTTTTAAGGGGAGCTCATGTCTTATTAAGAGGAGCCACGCTCCCCCTGGCTCCCCCGTAGTTTGCACCCTGCCTCATGAGAGGTATCCTTTGTCCCTCGCCAGAAAAAGTTTTGAGTTAATCAGGGAATGATGTCAGAGGACAAGTTTCTTGCCATAGTCTAAAAAGAAGACACCTCTTTCTTCTCTGCTTCTCATTTCTTCCCCGATCAACTTTGTCTTGTAAGCCCCTGTAGGTCAAGATGCCCCATTGACCATTGTGACAGTGGCCAAGGAGTACTAATCCATCACTATTGCTTAATTTAGTTGTACACTGATCAGTTCCTGTTTTTTCCACAAATTTAAAACATATTTATAGTCAAGCTCCTATTTGACTGAATAGAACCTCTACCTCAAAATGTTGGAAAGTTGTCACACAACAAAGTCAGTTGGTAAGATTAGGTGACAGGTGGTACTCTTTTCTTGTTTACTGAGCCCAAACAATAGTGTGGCTGAGTGATTTAGCTCTGTTACCCATTGTCCATTGTGCCAGCATCAAATTTTTAGGAAACAGAATGCAGATGGAATGAGGAAGTAGGCAGTGATTGGTCGAGTGTCAGCTAGTTCCTATGGAGGTAAGAGGACTGCTGCTCAATTTCTCGCTAAAATAATTATGGCTTCTTGCATACAGGACATAAACATATGTAGGTACCAATACCTCTACCAATATCTGGTACTAAAATGTAGACTGGTATAATGGTCCATAGGTTATTTTCAGAGAAGATTGGAGACTTGCAAGTATTATTGTTGTAGAAGCATCTATCAAACAAACTCCTGTGCAAATGGTTGATTTTGTGTCTTGCTTAAATTCACCCACTAACTTTCAGATTAGATTAGAGCAGACAGATATTAGATGAGTTGTGGTTATCATGCTGCCACAGTATGTCTTTGTACTTGGAGGGAGCAGAGAGCAAACATGCTGGAGATTGAAACAGCAGCAGTCGATTCACCATCTTTCTGAAAGGATGTAATGAACCTCATGGATAAATGCAGTGCCCTTATAAAATTAAGCATCAGCCACAGAATGAATGCTGGTTTTTCCCCATTTTTGCCTAGGAGCATGATGTTGTGGCATGAGTACCCACCAATATTCTTCGATTGGTAACACTGATAAAAAATCAAAACAGACACAGAATGACTAAGACCTGATCACGGCTGTGATATTAGTGACATCATTTTCTTAACTGATGTTCACTAGAGCTTATTATCTTCTTTGGGGGGACTTACCTGTAATAATAAATGGAAAAGCTAAAATCATCTTACTTGTAACTTCACTCATCACTCTTCATCAATTTTAAGTGACTCACTCAGTTCTAACAATGTGGTGAACAGGGTGAGTATAAGATGGCAAAAACTATGGCACAGTATCATGAAGGACTGCTTTTAGTTTCTTTTTCTTTAGCTGACAAAACAGCTGGTCACATGATACATAATTTTGTTTTTTTATTGCTGTGAAATGTATAAAAAGGAAATGCACAGTATGCTTGGTGTCTACATCTGTTTTTAAAACTGTAATTGCCTGTTCAGTTGTGAAATGGTAAGGCCGTATGTACAGAAGCTGAGCAACTTATTTTATGGAGTCATTTTTGGTGGGGGTAAATTAAATGATTAACTCCTTAAGTCAATGTCTCTGTCAAGGGTATAATATAAACATGTCTGGTATGGCTAACCAGACATTTTTTGGATTCTATTTTCTAAAATAAGCACCTGGGTTACATTCTTTACAAGATCAGTAAAAATGGGTATCAGAAAAAAGTAATCCCAAGGGACCAGCTGTCATGAGGGTCACCAAAAAACATCAATATAAACTTCCGCTTTTTTCTTTTCTCTTTTTCTTTTGAAAGTGATTGTTGCAGCAACCCAATTAGCCGATTGTCTAAGCAGCAACAAACACCGAGACAGCACAAATGGAGGCAATCAATAGGCCTCCATTTGAATAGCTCCTTTGATGACAGCTGGGATGAGTGATTAGGTCCAATTCAATCTGCCCTCTGTCCTGAGCTGCGAATAGAGATTATGGGGTCAGAAGGCTTGAGTAGGGCGCGTTAGGAGAGTACAGATGGCAGGGGTAACAAAAGGCGCAGCCCAAGAGCTAAAGAAATCTGTGCCATGATTCAGAATCATTTGAATGAAATTTCACACTTCTCAGTCAAGTGATGAACTCTCTTACAACAATTTGGAAACTTTTTTTTCCAAACAAGACCACACCCATTAGTAAAACATTATTTGTATATTTAGAATTTTATATCATATTTTCATTATCATAGCACAGGCCTATTTGTAATGTCCAAAGAAATGTTATGATTTTCCCTGTGAAAAAGGCATTAATAAAAAAAATAAAAAAAATTTGGTCCATTAGTTAATTGAAATAAAATTCAAAATCTCAAAATGTCAGGGAAAAGGGCCACAAGACTAGGGGTTTATGTTTTAGTTTTGGCATGTGGTTTACAATGCACAGAGGATTTTGCTTTATCTTAGAGTCAGTGTATTGATTCAGTGAAATGTGAATTGATTCACAACATGAAGATCAGAGGTCTTGGTCTACATACCATCCCTTTCTCAGGAAGACTAGCCCATAACTGTTGTCATTCATATTGTGGCATCATACATTTGATATTCCAAAAAAGTATTGGTTCATATATTCAAAAGTGTAAGGAGTGAGTATATAATCATCATAAAATCTTGTACAGATTACACATCTATACAACAATATTTGATGCAGATAAAGTTTATTAAAGCTATCATCTTTAAGCAAACCTTAATTAATTTTTGTATTTTTTGTATGACTTTGCCTTGTAAATCATGTATGTGCAACCTTCATGAACTGAGGCAAGAGAAATATAAAACATGGGTTTAGAGAGGTGAGTACTGATCCTGTGAGTCCTTGTCTCCTGACACTGTTGTTCTCTGTCACAAATCAGCGCATTAATGCATGGGCCCTATGTGGTAAGGCTTTGATGCGGTGGCACATTGACCCAGGCGAGTCACCAGCCTTTACCCCCTGGGTGCCCAGTGCTTCCTGAACAGCTTTGTGCCCCGTGGGTTGTTACAGATGGGTCAGCGCACCCAGGGGCCGGCCTTTCATGCTATGAAAGAGGCAGCATCAGGGTGTGAAGGTCACGTTCATGCGTGTGCCGCGCAAGGGATGGCTGAGCATTTGTGGAAGTTGTCTGAGTAACCCTCCTCATCCAAATGCACACACACTTATATACACACAAACCAAATGCATGTGCACACGTGAACCCCTTCTCCAATGACTTTAACACAAAAATCAAATAAATAGTCCCAGATTTTGGATGAACAGGCATTTGAACTGGGAACATGTGATTTAACCTCCTTCCCCCCCCCCCTCCATTCACACACCTTTGCCCTCAGGTCTCAGGAAGATCGAAGCAGCATTATAATTTAAGTCCCCACTTGCTACCAAACTAGTTTTTTGAGTAAATCCCCAATCTTTCTCCCAGGCTTTGTGAATCTTTGTCTGTTGACGTAAACAATTTGATGCAACCAAAGTCTCTGTGTCAGAATATAGTATACAGTATAGTTCTTTTTTCAACTTTTTTCTGTCTCCTGTGTACATATATGGTGTCATCGATGAGGTACTGAAAATCAATAGTTTGACCAGCATAAAATGACAAAGGAAGTACATCTTCAGTGCCCTGTAACTGCTGTCATCATTTGTGAGAAATGGAGCTGTCTTTGGCCACCGGCAGTAGTTCTTCCAATAACAATGAATCTTGTTCTGTTTTGTCTTGAGTAATCCATACACCAAATTATTCATGATTAATGTTTTAAATTCAAGTACTTACAGGATACCTCATGGTTCCTCATCCAGCAGTACCTCAATTTGTGACTGGCTGTTGCAACTGACCCAGGACTATCCAGGATTCCCTTTTGCACCCCAGTGATGGAGTCCAGTCACTTGTCAAACTGATCACAGACCAGTCCAGTTTCTCAAATACTATATTTAGAGAGGGAGAGGAAAGGAAAGGGTAGGGTAGGGTAGGAGTAAGGTGAAAAGGCAAAGAATGGGGGGGGGGATTGAAAAAGGCATTTAAAAGGGGGAGGGTCCAAGTGAAAGTAAAAAAGGTGCCCTTGTCCCGTATGGGTCAGTGTGTGTGTGTGTGTGGGGGGGGGGGCATGGCAAATTTAATGACAGTTGCACAGTAAGAGCCCTAAAGCTAATTTCACAGGGGGTTGCCCCAGTCCTGCCCTCCTAAACGGAGATGTCAGAGGTCAGTGACCCTTCTCCTTTTGTGTGCATTGATCCTTTAGCAAGAGGAGGGACCTCCTTTCCAAAGTTCTTAAAGATCAGCAGTTGTGTCTTTGTTACAGATGGAATGAATGGGCCTGCGCTTTGCTTCATCTCTGCAGTTTTCAGCGCAAACTGCCAGTGTAAGGGATTGAGAATCGTAGAGTACAGACACATAGGGAAACAGCATTTTTCACAGAGTTTTGTGAAAAATGGAAGCTGACACAAAGGCTTCCATTTCCTAACCTTGTTCTTTTAGCTGTTATTATTACTCTCTGAGCAGAACTCCTGTATTTAAGGCTCCCTCTTAAGACCAATATATGGTTGCAGAAATAATCGATTTAACATTTACTGAAATTCTTTGAGTTGCTGTGAGACATGAGAAATAATAACTTCATCTTGTGAACACAAAAGATATTAAGATCTGCCCAAATAACATTGGCTTGAGATCATTGATCCCTGACCTTTGACCACGACTGAACACAAGAGTGCTTCCAGGGAAGCACAGCTTCAGCAGGCGTGTGCTGTGCTGTTGAGGCTCAGCTGGAGCATGCTCACATGAGGATAAACTCTGGTTGGAGTCGCTCTGATGTGAACCATGAACTTGACTTTTCAGTTCTCTATCCATTACTCAAATTCAAATATGTGGTATTTATTTATTTACAAATACATTTGAAATAATTCTGATATGTCTTAACATATACACAATTAAATACTAAAATTCATCAATAATTTTAAATACATTTGTTTACATGTCCTATTTGTATTGAAATAGATTCATTAACTGAAGTAAAGCAGATTTAAAATTATTTTTATTTTATGTCTCCCTGTCGTGTCAGTTCAAATTAGATGTTAAAATTCAGTTATGATTTAGTCTCTTAAGACTGATACAGGCATGTTATTGGGTTATTTGATTACTGCTGAGCGAATTGTGACCTCTACTGTCCTACTTAAACACATCCCACAAACTAAATTCACCTTAATCAAATTTCCCACTGTAAAGCAGGTAAATTGAATTATAGGTGACAAACTTGCATACTGTTATGTGTAGGGGCAGACCTTTTTTCAAGGACATATTTTCTTGGAATAGCCAGGTGATAGTCTATTAGCACACTTCTGCAACAGGATGGGTGGGGTCTCTACAAAGCTGAGTGTTTATGACATGCCCACAAGGTGAATCCCCCTTGCTGTGTAATGTGACAGTACTGTAACACTGTTAGCACCTTTGTCATGTGTAGGACTAGTGGGCGTGTAGAACTCAACCAAGTTAAACCTGAAAGTCCAGGGCTATTTTTGAGGGATCTTGTGGCCTACACCCACCAAAGACGCCTGAGGCTGGAGTTTTGTTCCAATCCTGCTGCCCTCTTCCTGCCAGGTCACAATGGGTTCAGAGCATGGCGATGACGGATGTGTATCCTGTCCTTCCACCAGTTATCTTCTGCGTCGACATGTGCAGACAAATGTTCCAGCCTGTCCTTGCTAGAATCTGCTTTCTTCCGGAAAGGAAGCTTCGGGGGGGATCAAGGATCAAGGCAAAAAATCTTGCTTCTAAGCAAATGGAGGGGTCTTATCTGGGATCACCACGAATCATGCAGCCCAACCGGAACTGAGGGTGGGGTCACAACTGCATTGCTTGAGTGTGCTTGCACCATCTGGTTGGAGGATGGATGAGCTCAGTTGGTTAGTCAGTTGCTCCTTTTTGTTTGTGAAGCTGAATGGCACTGACCCTGCCGTTGACAGGATCCTCTATACCCTATTGGTGCCTGTGTGCTGGACAGATTCCTTTAAATAGCCAGAAATGCCAGAAAAGTGCTTGAGGTGGGTTTTCTAACAAAATAAAAAAATATATATCTGTTGACTTTGAAGAGTATATTTTTGCAGAAGCTGCAAAATTACAACTTCTACCAGGCTAGGACACCCTTGTGTTAGCTATTTATATTTAAGTTCTGTCTTTACAAAGTGTAACTGGATATCTGAGTATCCTCCCTTGATTTATATGCCATTAGCTTGAATGAGTAACCTTGGGTTGGTTACTCCCTGTTGAAACATAACAAGTTATAAAATATTCAAAGCTTGGGCCACAATTTTCTCTCCTTCATCACCTTTCCGGTCTGGTACATTGTGTTCTGGCTATTGGCTCTGCTTGTTCTGCACAAAGATGCAAATCCATGCTGGAAGAACATGTCATTCAGCCAAAACTGATGGCTCTGACATAGCACAGGCTGTGCTTTGGGGTAGATTCATTAAGTGCTCCGATGCCTGGGAAAGATGCAAGCATGCACATATCCAGCTGAAAAGGAGTCATTCACCACAATCATAATATTCTCCTTTGCATGTACTACATATTAATACATACACAGACCTCTTGTTTTTGTACATTTATAATCTTTACTTTTACCTGAAGCACAGAAAGGGCACAGAAAACTGTAGCTTTATAGTAACTCTATTGCAAAGCTAAAGTCTCACATTGTGAAAATGTTTAAAACAGTAAAAGTATAATTAAATAAAAATCAAATTTTGGAGATTTGGCTTGGACTTACCAATATAAACCATACAATTTGTGTAATTAATTAATTTATTATAAATATTAAGTGGCTGTGAGTTAGATTAGTTTTAGATTTGCCTATCAAGTTGAACAAATAATAACATGCTATGATTCCACTAAAAATAGACCTTTTCTCTGCTTCAGTTCCTCCACAATAGTCTATGAGATATTTTCATTTAGGGATTTTGGTCAGGTTTGTCAAAATATCTTTTGGTGATATATAGTAACTGGCTGCTCAATAAAAGAAAACACTACCCTGTCTCACCCCAGACCTTTGTGGTATGTAGTGGTGCGGTGATTAGTTGATTATATAATAAATATGATTCTATTATAATATATGATTACATTTTGCATACATTTCATAATACTCTGCTGGCTAGCTTTTTCAACTCATTGTTTGATAGTAGCAAAGTCAGTTACTCTTGCTTGTCTTCTATCTAGCTCAACATTGTTGGACAAGATAGCTGATATTAGTTGTTCTTAGCTTTGTGTGGCTTATCAATCTCAGCTACCTAACTAGCCACCTGGCTTCTGTGTTGAATGGGAGAACACTTGTGTCCAGATTGGGGATCTAGTTAACATTACCTAGACTGAGTTTTCACCCTTATCCTTAGAAGAACAGGCAAAAAACATAACTAGCTACCCTTACTAGTTATCTGACAAAGCAGGTAATCTTATCAAAATAGATAGTTGTATTAGTTTCATCATTTTAAGAAATTGGATATAGTCAAGTTGGGGTCTCCTGCAAATTTTTACATCATCTGCGTTATTATTCTCTTGATCATCCCAGATATGCTTTTTGTATCCGAGTCTGGCAAATTTAAACAAATGAAACTGATGTCGCATTTGGGATGGTAGGAAAAAGTGAAGCAATCAATTGTAAATGGTGAGATTTCACTGTTTGTCTCCAGGGGTTTCCAAATCACTCAAATCTCCAAAACTACATACAGACACTTTCATGTAACCTCTTTCTTCCATCAGGATTTGCTAAATAGGTTGGTTAATGACAAAAATTGTATCATAGTTTGCGTAGTTCAGCATATCCCTCAGTGTCTGAATTTGTATATTAGTCTTTGTGCCTTTCTGTGCCAATATCTACAGATAGCTTATCACACTCCAAAAGAGAGATGTTTTTGATCAGTGGAGATTGCAACCGTTTTTCTTTTCATTGATAACGTTTTCAGTATTCTTTTTACTGTTTCTCCTATGATATGCCAATGTTTTATTCCGAGATGGATCACATTAATGAACATTGTGATGTTTCTCTTCTGTTTATATCTTTTTGCAGTGGAGATTGTTTTGCTGTAAAAAATGCCTGAAAGTTGCCTGGTAAGGGAAATTGTGCAGTGGCCAACTTTAATATTTAACTTCAGGCATTTCTTTTTTTTGTGTAGTAAGGAGAACAAGTTGATATAAGATGGATGTTGAATAATCCCTTCTTTGGATATAGGCTTATAGGCAATACATGGGGTTGTATTATTGTAGTACAATAGTACTGAGGGTAAACCTAGATCTGCTGGAAAATGTCTGTCAATATGAAAATGTCTGAGCATCAAGCCCATTGTAAATGAGATTATATCAAATTATTTCAATTGGTTTGGCAGTAGTTCTTTGTCACACGCACACTGCATCAACATAAGGCTTGTTCAAGTAACCTGTAACTGATAATGCATTACAAACTACATTTTGGTCCATCTTTGCAACTGCACATTTTTCATTTTAAGTAAAGGCTTTTAAAATCCTTTCGCTCCCCCGTCCCACTGGTGAGTCACCCTGCTGTAAACTGAAGTGTCTCATTGATTCCAAACGCTGTTCTGATTCAAAGTGTTCCAGAATCAACACTCGGAATCAGCAATCAACGTGATACCTTCAAATGGTATTTCTCCTCCTCCTTTTCCTTTATATGAAGGAAGGCCAGCCACCCCTGTCCCAGCTGTCCCACCTTTTGGATAGCCTGACCTGTGTGATTTATGCCCATTTTCAACACACCTCACTCAACACAATTAAAGTGGTTTTTAAATGTTGTCTCTTCCCTCAAAAGTTGTAGACTAAGGATTGTGAGCCCCCCCCCCCCCCCCCCCACTCGCCATTGACCCAGCCTAGTATAAATATGAATATCTCAACATTACTACTTGCTATTTTCCCTTTTCAGCTAGCTCTAGAAACTTTCAACAGGTAAAATGTTTCTAAATGATGCCACTATGTAAGAGATGTCGCTGTGTTAAATGTTAGAGACCAACACATTTTTTCATTATTAATTTAACAGTGTGTACTATAGGCCAACTTATTTGAAAGACAGGTTATATTTGAATACAACCAATTTAAGAAGATCACTCACCTGAAGTAGTAGTAAACACTGTTATTTTCTGAAAGCATAAAAAGATTTAATTGATTTTAGTTCTTTATCAACAGAGAATAACTTAGAATGGCTATAACATCTATGCAATATTTTTAGTAGTTGCAACATGTAGGTCTGAATCCAATGAGATACAAACACTGGTAATATATGTACAAGAAACTATATTGTTACTATTTTAACAAAAAGTAAAAAAATTCCTTATGGACCCCATAGGGAATCAGTCTCAGCAGACACAAATATGAATATGTATAACATTGTCCACCAAGACGTGTATTGGTGCATCCTGGAAAAATGCAATGTATTATGTATTGTAATCAGCACATCTTGAATGCAAAGCTTTCTGTTTTAAAGCCTGCAGTGCTTGATCTTATAGACACTCTTGACCATCATGTCCCTCTAATGATGTTAGTAGGAATGGTTTTATGTCGTATTCCCAATTAATTTTTAATTTGTGTTTTTAAATATACTGGATAGTGGTAACATAAATTAACATTCAAAACTGGGATGCATAATAAAATGTGTACACTGTGGTCTTATGAGTTCAATCCCATATCAAACACATTATTTACCATGGAGTATTTTAATTGGAGAGCACTTGTGAAATGTCCCTTGTATGGAATGCAAGTTTTTTGCTGTTGGATTGAACTGGTCATCAGTCACCAGTTATTAGCTCATTGGACCTGCTCTTAACCCAGCCTTAGTGTTGTCCTAGCTAACACAAACTCTAAATGTCATGGCAGTGTGAGTTTAACTGTTGTGAACTATTTGCTCTTCTGTACACAAAGCTACTGGCTCGCTCTGCATCCTGCAGACCAAGGTCATTGTTTCACTGTGCTGCCAGGACCTGAGATAGGTCTGCACTGAGTGTGGGCTGCCCCAGGCTGTAACAGTCTGTGCAAGGTCACTGTAACCTGGCCCTTTGTCCCTCTGACTTTGCTCACTCCCTCCAAGAGAGGTCACGCCCAGGGCTGTCAGGTCATAGTTTTGCAGAGACACATGTCGGCTCTCACACGCAACGCACATGCATTGTACACACAAACACATACACACATTACACATGCAGACTCAAACACATACACTCACTCACTCATACCGCCTCTCTCACTCCCATGCTCTCTCTCTCAAATACACCCTCAGTCACTCACTCTTTCTTACACACATACAATCTATCCTTTAATTTTTCTACAGGGCACACAAACACAGGAGGAACATGAAATACAGCGAGACATGATGGTTCTGACTTGACAAAGTACAGCTTGTGCTTTGTAGTAGTTTGACTGAGTACTGCACATCTAGGGAAAGATACAATTGCTCCCACATCTGAAGAAAAAATTCATGTAATAGACAAGCCTTTGTAATTTATCCTGTGTCGTCTTTAGTATGGTGCATAGCAATGTCTACACAGAGATCTAGATTTGTCCTATTACAGTCTGTTTGGATCTATTCATTTCTGACGCAGAGCACCCAGGAGTCTGTAACATTGTGGTAATTGCATTGCATCCCTACACTGTCACAAAATCATTGTGAGAGTGTTAGTCATTGTTCTCATTGCATTCTGAAAAACAATAATAGTGATGGGGTGATCCAAATGAGAAAACAGGACTTGGTGAACCTAAAAAGGATTATCTCTGTTTACTGTAAAAGTGTCACTCCTTTTATTGAAAAAACATTACATCTGAGGCAAATTTAAGATATGATTGAGAGAGCTTGAATTCTTGTCAAATTATAGTTTTATATTTCTGTACATTTGATTTCAGAATACTCTAACCTAATAGCTTTACAGTAGTTTCAACAGCTTATCTTAATTGTGTTTCAGCCTACATTTATAGAATTGGGGTGTCTGGTTTCCTTCTTGACTAGAAATAGTTTGACATTATGAGTAGTATATGGCAGCAATAAACCACCATAAGCCTGACAAGTCTTTTCTATTTAGTTCCATGCCTTTTGCTCCTACTGATAATGGAGGGACAAAACTATCCTGACACATATAGTCTGGAATAGAGCACGGTTCCTGTCATTGTGCCCTCTGGGCCACTTTACACCTCATCCCAGTATCCAAGTTATTTTAACTTAATTGCAGCATTGCTGTAAAATTTGTGTGATCATGGTCAGTGTTCTGCCAGACTGTGGAGGCCAACATCTAGGGGGAGATGGAGACATTCAGCATGGTTGGACTGCTGAAGAACTGCTGTGGACGACAAAAGCTTTCCTTGTAAATTAGTGTTAAGTTTAAATATTTTTTTTACATTTTTTATTGGCTACTGCAAATTGATCTCTATAATACTGGAAAAAAAATTATCACCACTGTCACTCAGATGCACAATTTGTTCACCTGTAATTTAAATATGTTTTATATTTAAATAATAGTTGCTGCATAGAACAGGTGGCAGAACACATATCTAACATTTCTTTTATCATAGCATAGTGATCATCAATGAAAGTGCCTGTCCAGTTAAGTATGAATATTGATGTCACAAAGGATGAGCTGCTGAAACTAGAGCTAGACCAATGTGGGTTTTTAAGTCCGAGACGGATTTTGCAGAAATTTTTCACCAATATGGCTGCCAACACGGTGAACGTTTGAGCTGAACAGAAAGAAAAGACACATAAACGCAAAGACCTTGAAATGCAAGTCACGTTTAATTTCGTTTACTTACGTTTACCCTTCACTGCACCCCTGAATCAGAAGATGAAGGAATTTCAGGCTACTTAACGTAGATACTGAATAGGCCTATACCGCGTAATATCCAGAAACTTCAACCTTGTTGAATGGGATCTTTTTTTCTAATTGTTTTTATTATAGCAAATGGCTTGAAATATAACAATCCACAATAAATCAGGCAAATTGCATGGCTTGGCAAATTGAAGATAAGATTATTTCACTATTCACAGGGGAAAAACGAACATAACTTAAGTCAACCCATTGCCTACTTAACATAACGTTAGGCTACATGTTTTGTATTTGACTGCGTTAATTGTAGGCATCTAACGTAAGCTAGCTTCATAAATAGCCTAATAGTTTTATCCACTAATACGCCTTGCCAAATTCAACGTGAGTTCACAAGTCATCACGAAACGTTTTTCACTGATGCAGCTGGGTGCTAACGTTAGCTACGTCTTGAGTTTATGGATATGAAAATAAATATTATTATACGTATTTTTTAAACTTACTTGTCTTTCGTGAATAACGTTGTTAGATAGACAGCAGATGGTGGGCTAAGCGAACATATTCACAGGCTAGCCAGTTAATTCTAACAATTTAAGAATGACTGTTGTTTTGGGTAGTATGTACATGTCAAATAAATAGTTAAGAGAACCATAGCCTTTTCCTTAATTGTACTTTTTCCATCTTCTCTCAACTTCATAACACTAGCCTAGCGGTTACGGTGCATCAGATCAAAATAGTAGTAATAATAATAATAAACCGGAAGGATTTGGCCTAATAATTATCGGTCCCATGCCGTCGTTGTCTACCTATAACAGATGGGCCTATGGCTCAGAGATCGGTTAGGAAAAAAAAATAGGCTACCGCTCAACCGAAATATCTGTCGGGCTCTTGCTGAAACTTTTAAGGACTGAGGTATTGACAGAGCAAGCAAAAGAAGCTTCTAAAAACACATAAAATACATGACTACACTATACTAAGTATCAGCTGTTTTCACTGTAAAATACCGGCAGCTATGGTTGCCAGTGGCCTACACCACTGTTGAAAGTGCAGTTGGAATGTTAAACATAAAACAGCTTGTGTTTTCACAGTAAATAATAGCCTATCAAATAGGCCTAACAGAATTTAAATGTACGAATTACAGTAAAACAACATTAACTTCTAACATAGCCTACTTCTGACATAGTTAACATATTTCACTGCTGCTGTGACTTAAGGTTGTTTTATATCCCGTCGGGCGGCTGCCGCTGAGACCAACGACGTCGTCGGTCGCAACAATTTTAAACTTCGGGCGACGGTTGTTCAGTGGTCGCTGCGACCGTCCCTGACCGTGTCGCCTTGAGTTAAAATACATTGAACTTTCACCCGGTCGCCGGCTCCGTTGTTATGGTAACGTTTGTCTCGCACCGAGTCTTCAACTTCGTCCTTCGCTTACAAGCTTTTAATAGATTATCCCCTGTAAAATTTCCAATGGAAGAATCGTGTTAAAAATACTTTAGTTGGATACCCGTGTATTTATTGCTATTACCAGGCAGAGTATAAGGATTCCTGCAAAAAAAGAATGCCTGTAAACGAGCTAGTATTGAGAACTTCTTGCATATTTGGAAGATAACTTGTTAAGCTCTATAGCTAGTTACTCAGCTAAATTGCTTAGCTGTTTTAAGTCAGAGCAGCTCTTTGGTAAAGCGGATACTAACGACAACACGACAATTATTAGTGTAGTCTCTTCCTCCATTATCGATGTCGCTGGAATGTTGCTTAAATGTGTTTATACTTTTTGTGAACTACAATCATTAGAACGTTCGGGAACACTCTGCGATTTGTAGAGCGACGGTCGCCCGACGGAGTATAAACAAACCTTTACATTATTTCACTGTAGTCTTAGTAGGAAATTAAAGTTGTAACTTGTAATTATAGATTTTAACTAAATTCTGCACTAAACTGTTCGTTTGGGTTGACCACTAATGACTGCATGGGCCATAGCATATTTTTCCCCACTCTGTTCCTGCCGACTCATGAGGAGGAAGCTGTGATTCCTGTAGCTCATGTGACAACTGGCCGTTGTTTCTTCTCTAGCTGCAGGCTCACCAATCGCACACTGCCAATGTTGTCGGAGGAGTAGGTCTTACATTTGTAAACTACATTTGCATTTCAAACTTTCTCTTGACTATTTTTTTTTCACTTAAGAACAGCAGTGATGATTATTAAGTTGTGCTTAGAAATTAACCTGAAAAGGCTTCCAAATGTATTATAAAAATTAAGACAGACATTTTAAACAGTGATGTTTTTGAACAATTCTGTAAATGCTGAACAGAGTGTATTGGGAATGTATGAACAGTGCACTAAAATTAATTTAAGATGATAAACAAATAAAATGCCTAAATGTATTAGCTTTCCATATGTGTCAATGTTAATTTTTAAAATAATCTTTTTGTCATTGCTTAGCATTTACAAGGCTGTGTTGCCTTCTAGAGCTGCAGCATTTGATGGCTTCATATGAAAAGGGGTTGATGCTTACTGTAGATACATAAAACTTGTATCTTCATTTTTGCTGCGTTGTTTTTCACACATAAGAAACATCAATCTCAATGTACTGCAATTTTTTTTTCACTACTTAACAAATGGAATAGGTACAAAACCACATTATTAAATTAAACCACATTGTTGAGCTGGTGTAAAGAAAAAAGGTTTTTGCTTATCTGTCAGTGTGCACTTCTGTAGATCCAAGGTTTTTGCATGACACAAGTGATTTACGAAACGTATCATTGTTACAGATTCATTTTGTCCCATTTTGCTGATGAAATGTATACTGAGCAGTTTATGACCCTGTCATTAATGGATCTGATTTGGTATTTCAGTTGATTTTGTCAATATTTTAGAGTAGTTAGTCTAAAGTAGAGTTCATGTGTAGCACTCTCTTTCTGTGATGTAAACTCAGTTTTCTCTTTTTTATAACATTGGTCATTCCTTTGCAAGTAAAGTGTCTTGGGGAAATTTGGCACAGTAGAGTGCTTAGGATTTCCTGTCTGGAAGTGTGGTCGAGTTGGGAGATTAACAGTACAGTCTACGTTTGTGTTTTTGGCTTAAGGTTCATCAATGCACTGGCCTGGGACTCACTTGAGACTCAGAACCAGAAGTTTTAATCTTAGCTTCTGATCATAGAGAGCATACAATCTCCTAGCACACCGCTTTAAACAATGCCAAATCAAATGTTTACCTGGGCTTTATCACCAAGGTCTCTTGTCAGGGACCACACCCCTGGACCTGCAGTGGGTGGACTCAGTAAAATTTTACAGAATATGGCCTTGCTGGGTGCCATTTCTTTTAAAGACTACTGTTTGAACCAACATCGACTTTTGTTTTCTCTCATGTCTTTGTTTTCTCTTTTGACTCTGGGGCCAAGTGAAGTCAAAAATATCAGTGTTACTTTTCAAGTTTAACATGGACACATTCAATTAATAAAGAATTGTTGTTAAAATATAGGTAGCAGGAAGAAATCAATCCATCATTCTCACCTGGCTTGTGGGTTTGAGCCAAGTCTTGAATAATGAGTAAATACCAATATTGAATGGTAGATGTCTTTCACTCAAATCAATAGTCTGTTAAAAAAATATTGCTTCAACCATATTTATTTATTTAACATCTAGGACTATGGATTCATTACATTTCCTTCAGACAAGTTAACAGTTGTTCTGTTCTTGTTTTTTAATATTGAAAATACAAATGTCCACTCTGGTAAAACAAAAAAAAAAGGGGGGGGGGGGGGACCAGCAGCATTGGTCTCTCTGCTCTGGATTTGGTTCCTATCGACACTTCCTAAAGGTGTGATGTCCCTGTCTGTTTAAGAAGCTCCCATGACTTCCTCCTTTTTCAGTCCTGTCACACACAATGTTGAGAGATAATATAGAAGTCATAAAACATTGCTCTGAAATGAAACATTTAAAAAACTTAAGGAAAAATTTCTGTTAGCCTCTAACTGTATTGGTGTATTTGTAATATTTTGTTTTCCAAATAATATAATCTAATGTAGCATGACATAGCATAATATTGGTTACATTTTACTAGTGTTCATTCACACAGACTGTTTTGAAGATTCCCTGTAGGGCTGTAGCAGAGCTTGACAAAGGTGCTGGTGATCTCTTGTTCCCATAAATACAATAAGAGCATGTCGGCTCAGCCAGGCTGCCCATTGCCTTGGAATAGGATTAAAAGGTACTGGCTTTGTCACCAGGGGCAACAGGCTCTTATCAATCAGAATGAGCAGCGTCCCCCCATCAATTGGCAGTGCCGATCAGTGTGACAGCAACATTCACAGTCAGGAAGAGGGGGATGATGGATGGGTAGGCCCACCCTGACAGGAAATGGGGGTAGGGAAATGAGATCCCTGCTCAGGGCACAAGAGCCTCTCATTGTTGACGCGTCAGTAGTTTTGAAGGGGCATTTTAAGGAACCTGAGAGTCCTGCTGGGGGTGGGGGGCATCTGTACTGTACTGCTATCAGATCATATGAGCTGTCCACTGCCTCTTTAAAACATCCTCTTGAGAATATTGGGGAAAGCTCATGGTGATGTAAATTCACGTAACAGTATCAGTTGTCAATGGTGTCATTGTAAAGGAATTTCATCACGTTAAACCCATCATTATCCTTTAAGACGAACCCAATTCTGCTATTGACCCTTGACTGACCTTTCAGTCACCTGATAAGAAACAGTGTCCTGATAATACAGGGCTAACATTAAACACAGCTTTAAAATTTCCCTTTTACACCCTGTGACAAATATTCCTGTCTAAAGAGCCATTTAAAGAGTGCCCTCCCACCTCCCTTGCCTCAGCCAAGTACAGTTGAGTGTAGACTGAATTAAGGGAGGGGGAGGGGAGGTGCTGTGCACTCACCAGTTAGTGACTCTGAGAACCTTAAATGATGAGTGAGGAAGCACCATTCAGATCCAGGGTTGGGCGATGTTGTAGTTATTTCTGTTACACCTTAGGATGTCTTGCTACACTACAGCAGTACTGCTTCGTAAGATAATCTTGCTTATTTTGAATAATCCAAGATCCCCTTGTGATTATTTGGCCTTGAGAACTGTTAGAGGTGCTGCATGTATAAAAAAAGTGCTGCATGTATAAAAAAAGAATGAAATTTGGCTGGATATTGTCAAAGAGTGTTGTCATAGAAACAGAAGCATTTAGGCAACACGTACAACTATGTACTAGATACCCCCATGTTGAACTCAATGACTCTGCTTTGTTGAATAGCAGTATGTGTTGCCATCATTTCACAAAAAACTAACATACATATGTGTGTAAATGTGCACACACACACACACATTCATGGTACAACAAGGACTTGTATTTTAAAGTAATTAAATCTTTTTCCAAAAAGGAGTCTACACATTTGTCTCATATGAATGGAAATACTAATTAGTGATTGCTTCTGCTATTGAAGATGTTTTAAAGTAGATACTTTAATTGAATGAGTGTCTAAGGTAACACGAGAGATCTGACTCATTTTGAAAGAGTTGAAAAAGCTGATGTCCAAATTGCAGGTGTGTTAGTAACAAAAATAGTAATACCATTTTATTTTTCATGGGGAAGAGAACTGAAGATCATGACACTAACTAAATCAGAAAAGTCGTCTCAAATCAAAGCTCACTGATAGGAATAGACTTACAGTTAACAAGATAGTTGCAAAAAACTACGAAGCAACAGCTTCAAAATTTCCGAACTGGAACGATACCTCAATAACCTAAACATTGTGAGTGTCATAAAACTGATATTTATGGAAGAAAGGTGAAATGAATGAATATGCTTTGATGACATATCTTTAACTGTGGGAGGGTTTTTGGTTGGACCAAAGGACATTTTAAACCCTCATTACATAGTTTCCAACTGTCACACATTGTAGTAGATCTGTCATGGTATGGGTAACCATCTTGTGGGAGTCATTTGGCAGGAATATTACTCTGCATAGAAGAATTATTACTAAGGTGTAGAGAGCCATTTTAAGCTGCAAGATGCACACTATGGTGCAAACGTTTTTTACGAAGACATTGTTTCCCACATTACAATACAATAAATTCCCATAAAAGACTGGTTTCATGAAGGACAGATTGAAGTCAGACACTTCCATGACTCCCAGACCAACCAGATTTAAACATTAGTGAACCTTTTTGGGAGATTTTTGAATGTAAAGTACAGGAAAAAAAAATCCACATTTACATATATCTGAGAAATGGTGTCTCCATTTTTGTCAGTTAATATTCATATATTATCAGTAGAGTTTCCATTATTTTACAGTCCCTTGTATATATGTATGTTTTTGATATTCAGTGTGTCCCCACATGGCTATACAATTTGTTCTCTTGAGAAGTAGGTTCCTTACAGCAAGTCCAGGACAAGGATCTATTGGCTACTCGGTGAGTGCTCTGGACCTGTAATGTTACACCCATCCACAGAGACCCGGCAGACAGGCTTGTTATTGGCTACTGCATCTGTAGTGGCTGAATGGGGGAGTTACCAAGGTCACAATGACCTCAATGACCCAGCGTGGTCCAGATGGTCAGAGGTTAGCCCGTCATGGGGTAGAAAGGGCCAAAAATATGCTGTTATGAGTGTAATCAAATCGTACCTCCTAGAGCAGCTGGAGGAAATGTGGGCTTTATGAAAGCTATGCTTTAGAGTGTTTACAGTATTGTGTAAGAGTTTTTTATATACTGTATATTTTTTGGTATTGTGTGTGATTGTGTGTATTTGTGTGAATGTGTTTACATGTGTATATGTGTGTGTTTGTGCTTATTGTGTGTAATTGTATAGGGCAGTGGGTGGGTATGTTTGTTTGAGTGCATTTGTGTGTGAGTGTGAATGGATGTGTGGGCGTGTGTGGATGCCATGTGTGCGCACAGGTTATGGTGGATGGTGGATAAGTTTTGTAAGATTCAGAGGGTCATCCTGCAGATTCAGTAGTGGTAGGCAGCAGTCCAGTTTCACACGCGGATGAAGATTTCTGGCCACTCTGAGCTGTTTTAGGTGCACTGAATATTATTAATAATTTATGTGAGTTATGTGAAAGGTAAAGCATAAGGTGCAGAATCTATCATTTTAGTTGCTTTAGATTAAGAAAATGACAATATGTGCAATTCTTTTCAGTGAAGTCATTTAATTCATCAGAAAATACTAGAAATAGATGGGCTGAATATTATGAAGATAAATTAGACTTTTCAAAATCTTTTATGGTTTTCCTAGAACTTAGCTGTGAGTGAATTGAGTACTGCAGTTAGATTTTAATTAAAGAAAAGTGAAAACATTACAGGAAACAGAGAAAGCCAAACTCATTCATACTGAGCTTTAAACTCAATAACCTCAAGTGTCATTTGGAATTTATTTCCCATTATTAAAAAAAAAACAATTTGACACAGATATGTCTCTGAAAACACCTTCTGTATTGGCTTTATGACAAACCTGTTTAACTTTCCTTGTTGGCTGTCATTGAGAAAAGCAGTCATTGGTACGCAAAGTAATACTGTCATCCATTCAGGTTGAAACTGCCAAATTTGACAGTTGGTAGATTATGGCTGTTTTGATTACAATATACTATTTTTGCTTCTCTGTCACATTTCATTCATTCTTCCTTTTTTGTTTTTAGATCATTCAAAGGGTTCAGTAGTTTTACTGTTTAGGGAGTACATTGGGTGCTTTGTAAGGGTAAAATTTCCATTCCTCTTTATTGAGTTTGGGAAGTTTCTAAAGAGGGGCTGTCCAGGGGCTGGTGTTAATAGGTAATCCTGACCTTTGTCTAAGGACAGGATTTAGTTTAAGGTTAAATACCTTGCCCTTAAACCCATCCCCGTTGGTGGCATATGTGGCAAGGTCAGTGCTTCAGCCAGCCCTGTTTGCACACAAAAGCCGACTGGCTCCTAATGGATTGGACCTGCAATCCCAAAGCAGCCCAGCGCTTGCCTTCGAGGCGCGATCCTCTTTGAAATCCCCCCCCCCTTGGTTTTTTGAAAAGAGTTTTTATAACTAGACAGTAAACCCCCCAGTGGCTTAATGATGATGACTTCTTCATCTGCCAAAATGCTCCTTTTGTCTCTCCTTAAACTCCACCTCCTTCTCCTCCTACCTCTTCCCCCTCCCCCCATCATAGTCCTGGAACTAATCTGCCCCTGGGCTGCCCAACACCCCCCCCCCACCCCTCACCCCCAACACACACACACACACACACCCCTAGCCATGTGGTTCTGCTGCCGATGTCAGCAATGGCATTCAGCAGGAATGCTGCCTTTTGTTTATGTGGCTGGGCGCGCAATGCCTAAATGCTGCTGGGCGATTCGCAATTCAGGGCCCAGCAGGCGGTCCGAAGGCGACCTCTTGGCAAAGCATGTTTCTTATGGTAGTCTTTTGCAGGGAGGTCAGAGTCAACATACAGGAGCACCAAACTTGGCTGCATGAGGGCGGTTCTTCTGTGTTTAGAATGAGCTGTGTGTTTTAGCACCCCTTCCCCCACTAGCCACCACCCAACCCTGCTCTTCACGTTGTCTCCTTTCATTCACCTGATGCTCATTTGTCAAAAGCCAATCGAGTAAATGAGACCATTCTTGGAGTAAATCTTGCCATTCTTGATTCACTTAGTGAGCTTTGCCCTCAGGGTTCTGTTTTTGTGCTGTGAATGATTTTACATTGAACATTCTGTAAATATTTTTCCCTGCTTTTCCAGAATTTCTTCATTTGTCAAATGTTCATTGTATGTGTGGAAGATTTAAGTAGTCAGCAAAACTGTTGGGGAAACCGCTCTGAAGCTCCAAACCTCAGCAGGTGCTAATTTAGATCCCTCTGAAAAATTCTGGTGTAGACTCTCCCTCCCCCATTAGGGCCTATTCACATTTAGATTTCAATCAGTTGCATTAGTCAAAAGCATCCACCGTTCTTGCTAAGCATAAATAGGCACAAAAGCCCCATGTTGCTTTCAGAGTATGTCAGCATTGCTTCCATGGCTTGGTGTCTGGATTAACGGTGATCATGGACTAAATTGGTATCTTATGTGAATTTACACAGTTACACCAAGTAGCATTGGATGTAGATGTGCCAGAAAAATAACTGCATGACTTTATGGACCTGACTCCATGTGTTTGTCATATTATGTGAAATAAATAGGCATCTGCTCACTCATGAAAGGCACTGGTGATCCATTCAGGAAAGGAATCTCCAAAAGGAGGCAGGCTCAGGAAAGACAAACCAGCATTCCTTTGTCTCTGAACACCAGGATGGGGGTGGGAAGTAGTTGTCTTGTGAGGGGTTTGAGGTGGGTTACAATTTGTGTGTGGGAAAGCACAGCATTTTGTTTCCCCTTCACCAAAATGATAATCAAATTAAATACAATACCACATAATTCAAATCAAAGACAGAATTCTTACATGCGGTCATTTCAGCCTCAGATTTCATCAATGGGCCTTTATTAGACATAATTAAAGTAATTCAGGCAAAATTCCTAATAACTACATGACAGATGAGATAAGGTGTTAACTATGTAAATCACATTGAATGAGGGCTTGCTAATCAAATGCATAGACTGTGAGCATTCAAATGACTCTACGTTCACTTTTGACATGTTTGCTTATGTGACATTTTTGTATTAATTTCAATTCACATTGCTGATAAAATGCTGAATGTCTATAGTCTATTCATATGTATGATTGCATTATCATTGGTGTTACTCATCTGTTGCCATACTGGTGTCTTATTTTTGTAATGTAGTCATTAAAACTTATTTTTGCTGTTCCAAGCAAAGGTTTTAGCTTGTACTTCAAAAACATATCCTTGTCCTCTGGACAGAATACATTAGACAGCCAATTTCCTATTTCCAATCATTTCTTTCCTATGGAACAATGTATCCACAATAATTGGGCCATAAGTGGAGAACCACCCAGGCTGGATTAACCCTGATTTGATCCTGCTAATGAGAAGGAAAATCCTACAAGCTCAGACAAAGTGTGTGGTTTTGCAGAGCCGCTGTGCTGAAGCAAATGCACAGCCAAGCTGGTGTTTAAATGTGTTAATTCTGACTTTCTGTTTACCCAACAAGCCCTTGGTTTGCCTCATTCCAGCATTCCTGAAGGCTCTCTCAGTCATGTGATAATTCAGCATACGGGAGAGACGTCTGCTTTGGGTGTCTGTATTTTAAATTTATCTTCCCCAGTTTTTCCCTTATCTTTCTGTTTATACATATTATTTTGCAATTTTAATGCAGGTTTGTCCTGGCAATGAATCATATTAAATAAATCTACAAATGATATAGTGAACCTAAAAACCAAGACTACTTTCTACATTCATGTGTAAAATCATCGTCTCTGTACAAGGCCATCTTTTATGCTAAACAATCTGCTGTTCACATACAGTCAAAACAGCATCTAGGTTGCTTTGGTGACCAGACTGCTGTGTATAATGACTCCACTTCCTGTTAAGGTCACGCCCAAGCCCTTATTTTCTGTCATTTTGGAAGAAGATTGTTTGCGTGGAATATCTAGTGCTTAGTGTTCTTTCAGTGCTCTGGAAATGCCATTAAAATCAGTGACAGTGAAAACATTTTTAGAACATTGTCCTCAAGCTGTTTAAGCAACCACACTGAAAACACAGTTTGTGGTGAAAAAAGAGTTACATTAAAGAGTTACCTGTAGACAACTCCTAATCCAAAAAGGGTAAATCATTGGTATTGAGAGTTGTGAAACCTACATAAAGGCATATCAGCCCTTGTGATTGCGGTTCAAGGGATTGGATTTTGGGAATGACTGGTTGTTAGGAATGTATTTTCTGATGAGTTCTTCATTAAACCAGTATCCCGCACTACAAAGCAAGCATTAAAGGTGTTGCATCTCCACCCAATTAGTTATGTTAATTTGAGAAGCTGTTTGGACTGCTTGTGGCCATGGACGCCTGAGTGTTTAAGCAAAAGCTCTGTGGTCTGGGTTTTGAGGAGATCAGGTAGAGGTACAGGCTTTGACCCCACATACCCAAAGACCGCCTGCCCTCTAAACTGGCCTCAATAAAACTGGGGGGAGATGAGGTAGATTGGTGTCTCTGACATGGTCGCAGTCTGGGAATCTTGGTCCGTGTGGGATTGCATTCAAGCTGTTGGATCTGGCCAGCCCTGGAAGAGCATCTGCCACCATGGGGGTCAGCAGGGCCACGATGGATGAGCCCATGTGTGCTTTTCCCCCCACCCAGCCCCTCAAGAGCAAATGGCAGAAACCGGCGGGGGAGGGGGACAGGGACTGGGGGAAGGGTGTGTTTATGTGTGTGTGTGTGTGTGTGTGTGAGAGAGAGAGAGAGGGGAGGGATTTTGCTGGTTTGAACAGGGAATAGAATTTTGCTGTCAGTACTGAGGAGTATCACGAAGGAACTGGTGGTTGGGGTGCTGAAGGCCATGTGAGCCGGTTCACACCAAACAAAAGCCTGTTTCTGCTCTCATTTTTTCCTGGCCTCACCGTCTAAGGACCTAACAACTACAATGCAGCATAGAGCTTGAATATTTGATTTTTCTTTCTCTCACTGCCAGGTGTGGAGTACTGTGTGAAGTACTGGAGTACTGCTGGATTAGGAGCTCTTGGGAGAGTTTTTAAACGGGTTGGGTAGAAGGTAAGGATGCAGGATTCTCTTTCTACTTCTTTGGTGTCAAAATTGAGAAGAGCCTACTTGTAGTCTTACAAACTCCTTTTGTAGTGTGAATGAGTGGGGGTATTAATGCCTGTTTTGCAGGACATTAATGTCTGAAATGTAAGTGTAAGGCAACCCTTCCCCCCTTCCTGCAATTCCTGCTCTCCCTTTCTGTTCCCTCTCACACTCAGAACCAGCTGATGGAGGGTCATTGCTGTGCTGCTCTGCATCTAACTGGCCTTTGAGACGAAGGGGCATTACATTTTTTTTGTATTATAGCTAAGGTTATTAAACCTGAGCTGATTTGGTGAAATCACAGTGCCTGCAAAGCCAGCTGGTGCAGACTCTGAGAGAAGGCAGCTGTGTACCAGATATGGCCACTATGCAGATCAATTTGTTGATCCTCAGTGTTTGTCGATGTTTGCCTAGCTTCGAGGAACACTGACCTTTAGTAATGATTGGACTAGAGGCTCAAATCTCCCCTTGCTTAGATGTGTGGATGAAATGAGTGTATATGTAGTATAATATACTAAAATGTTATATATATATATATTTATGAGTATAGGGAGGAGTTTGTAAAGGAACTATCAGGGTGGTCATGTAACTAATTTATTTGTATGTAGTGTAATTATGCAAATGAGGAGAAAACAAATGGGATGGGGGGAGTGGGGGGGTGGTTGAATTGGGGGGAAGAAAGGGGGTTTGAATTTGAGTCTTTTACTATTAAGTACCTTGAGTCCCCACCACGTTATTTCCAACACGCTGATGTTGATTTGGCCAAAGCACTCCAAAGGCCACAAGCAGTGCCTGATTACTAAATTTACCAATCTGTTGAACAAATTGTTCAAACTGCATGAGGTACAGGAGTGAAACATGACATTTAGATATGCAGAGATAGCAACAATAGACTATGCTGCAAGTCTGCAAAAGTAAGGTCACTTCAAAGAAGAGATGGATGTGGCCTTACAAATCCTGCATACCCAGATTACATTTGTGTAGACCACCATTTGCAACATCAGACAGCATTGAGCTGACAAAATGAAAAATCTTGTTGTAAACCCCCGAAATTAAATAACCATCAGCAGCAGAAATGCACATATTATAAATATATACGTGCACAGTTTATAAACTGTATGCTTTTACAAATTGCTTTCAAATTTATTTTATTGTTCAAGTTTGTAAAATATTTGTGTCAGGTTTTGCCCTTACACATAGTTGTCTTTGCTTAAAGACAAAGCCTTCAGCCAGCACACTCAAATGTCATTGCAAGCAGCCCATGCTTCAAGGGGTGCTGAATCAGCAACCCCGTCACAACTGAATATCTGCCAAGATTACAGTTCTTTCCTTTGGGTTCACACGTTCCCTGACTACTCTGTGAAAACTGTGTTCCTAAATAAAGAGACAAAACCAATCTGAGGGTGTAATGCAGACTGGAGACTGTTTCTGGGCCTGTATAAATTCCCATCTTCTCTGGATGCTCCTCTTAGCATTTAAGTAGCTCTCTGATGGTCAGGTCCTGCTCATGTCCTTCTCTCACCCTCTGTATTCAGTTTGTGGCTGTTTGATTAGCTCAGCTTTAGGTAATAATTCACTGGGGTAATCCACTGCTGTATATGGTCAAGGCAGAGGATTTTAAAGCATGCAGTTTGCACTCATTTTAAGAGAGCAGTTGCCATCCTCAGTTTGATTAACCTATGCATGGCCTAGCACATTTTGTGGGATGAAGTTCAAACCCAATGATATTCAATGACTATAATGAGCTTTGCGATGCTTTGCTAGTTTCTTCATATGTAAACACTTCAGAGTGTGGACAAACAGGTCTAACTCACTTGCGGTGTTGATACCCCTAGTGTATCTGTCTTTCTGTGGCTACATGTATACTTGTGTATTTGGTAGCACTGGATGTACTGACAAGCACACTAGTAAGTACATACTGTTAACTAAGTATGCTGCACAAACAAAATTGGTTAAATAAAAAACACACACTCACATTGATTCTGTTCCATGAACTTTGATCTTATAAGTACATTGGGTACATTTATCTAAACACCTTATGTCATTTCTACCCAGTAAAAAATGATTAAATTAACTACAAATTATTCCACTGCTGATTCAGTTAAGTAAAAGAATATGGTTAACTATGAAATGTCCTGTGATACAAGAACACAACTATGGAATTCAGTTGTGAACATCTTCAGTTATTTTTATTCTTATTTGTATGCACTTATGTATTTTGGAATACAGCCCACAAAGATGTAGCAGTCACAGTGGGCTCTTATACAGTTGTGAGTTTCACAAAGGAATTTTGTTTCCTGTATTTCTTCTTCTTCATGGTTCCACATGTTTTTAAGCTATATTTAAAAGGACAGCATTTTAGTACAGTAGAGCTTTTCTCTTAATGTAGATCATGCTATCTTAAGCCTTACTGTATATGTATTACTCTCAATCATTTAAACTCACAATGCTGTTGGTTGTATTTTGACAATTATTGGTGAAAATTATTATTGCTTATGCATATTTGCATATTCAGGATGGTATGCAATTTCCCTAGCCAATAGAAGTTGAGAGGAAGTGCTCTCTGTGTTGTGATAAAGGTTCTACTTCATTGACAGGTATGGGAATGACTTTCCAGTGTTATTGTTTTGAGAGCAGATGCGGTACAAGATAGGTTCCAATCTTTGCCTTTCCTTGTTCTTTCTCCCCAGATGGTAGAGTGGTGCAGCTGAGCACTGACCTGACCAACAGGGAACATGTCCCATTGCAACTGAGCGACACATCACAAGGTAACTACATTCAACATTCCACATCTGTGCTCATGCTGTTAGAACATCTGTGGTCAGGTCCTCTGCTTTTGTTATCATGTCTGGATGCAGGGAACACTGAGTGAGTTGGTTATGTGAACTCATTGGAGCTGTAGAGTCTTAATGTGGTGAATTTCAGCAAGAGCCTTGGGTGCAGAAGGAGCTGCCATTTGATCCCTAATGCATTTGCATTTTTAAAACTCAGTGCAAGTGAGAGAATCAGCTTTAGTTACATGGACCCTTACACAGTATGTAAAGATCTTGACACTTTCTTTTTAAAGATGTTTGGAAGATCTTTCGAACCACAAAAAAACGAGGACACGGTGAACTCATTTGAAAAACAATGCTATGCTTCACCCCAAACTAAAAACCAAGCTAAGAGGATCCCTGTTAACACAAAGCCCTTTTCCAAAGCCCATTTCTTGAATGGTTTAATATCATCTTCCATTGCCTTTCATTTTGGCTCCAGTGATGCTAGGTTTGTAGTTTCCGGCACTGATCCTGGGTCAGTGTGCACTGATCTGTCTGTGTGCACTGATCCTGGGTCAGTGTGCACCGATCTGTCAGTGCCACCAAACATGGGGGCCTGATTATCTGTGAAGCCTTTGTTTTGCGGAGCTCATGAATGGCATGGGAGAGGTAAACAAGGGACTTTGTTGATGACAGATCCTCTCTGGTGTGTGACTGCAGGTGCTGTGTTCTCCTTTTGTATTTTCCTTTATCTCCACATAAGGACTGTGGATGAATGCTGTAGACTGGGGCCCAGGGTGTGGTCCCTCAGTTTCTAGGGGCTTTGCCACCTAAACTCTTTAGGTGGTATTCCTTCTATCCATCTCCCAGTCTTACTCCTTTTCTGTGGCTGGTTGTGAAAGAAGCACCATTCACACTTTAGGTAAAGAAGCTTATCTCTGTCCAAGCATGGTTGGGAAGGTTTAATCTGTACCCTGTGTGTGTGTGTGTGTGTGTGTGTGTAGCCAGCAGAGTTAGCACTTCAGATCTACATGATGAGTCATTTTCTTGTCTAGTACTGAATGCCTCGAGGAATGACTGCTAAGGTTTCCATAATGTAAACATTCTGGCTGGTCATCATTGGTTCTGATGTGTAAAACCACCTTTCACCTGTGGACTTTACTGGGAACATTAAGGACAGGACAGGCCTCCAGAGGTAGAGGAGTTTCAGTCACTACCATTTGGCTTCAGATTCTCCCTTTATCATTGACCTGCTGAAAAAGCAGCACAGTGTACGGTCACATTGTATGCGGTTGACTCGATTAAATTGCTTCACTTCTTTTACAGTTAATAAACAAGCTGTGTAACATTTGATTACAGTTAGTAAACAAATGTTACACCACTGACTTTTTCATGCCATGTATATTTGAAAATGAAATGAATATGTGCAAGAACCTTTTCAATGTAACATAATTTGCATCACAGCTACATGTGTGAATTCAGGTGGGCTTGTGATTCACCAAGGCGATTTTATGCCATTAGACAGCACCAGCAGTGTGTGTGTAGTTGCGTCATCAATAGGCCTTTCCATTACATGGCCTGGTTAATTCCACAGGGACCACTAAGGCAGTGCAGGTCCACCTTCGACCCCAGCGCACATCTCTGCTTTACCTCCAAGTCTGTGGAAAAACCAGAGCGGGGGAGGGAATTGTACCGCATTCCACAAGTCACTTCTTGTCAGTCCATTTGCCTCATAGTTAATGCTAACTATATAAAAAGCACATGATAAAGACATCAACTGAAAAAAAATGTAATGATCAATAACTGTATCCCCTCTCCAGCTGTTTTGTCTTTTAAAGATGAAACAGCCATGCGTTGCCAAACAACTGTTATTATATTAACAATTTGAAACTGACCTGTTTAATTTGATTGGATCACTTTACAGGACTTTGAAGTAGAAGGGGCAGGAATTCAATATGATATAGGCCCCCTCCGGTCAAAATAAGTATTTTTAATTAATTAAATGGTCAAGATGGAATTTTTTAAGAATATCTCTCAATGTATTTGTGAAGTCAGTTGTTCAAATTTATATACAAAAAAAAAAAAAATTGTAGTGGAGTCCCTCTACCGAGATCCTTCTCTCCAAGGAATATATTTGCGATGTCACAAATGGGAACAAACGTGAAAGCAGTTAACAGGGTACCTCTAATTTACATATGGGAAGGTAAAGTTAGCTAGCCAGGTAACAGATGACAGTAGGCACGTAGCTTGTTTGACAAACTGTATAGCGATAAAATGGCTATGATTACAAAATAAATAAATAAATAAATAATTACATCAATTAATCAATTCTGTTCTTCATTCGTTTAACTGTGAAACGTATGCAATCCTGTATAAATGCTGGTTTTTGCAGCTAATATGAAATTAAACATTGGATTGCTATCGGATAACGTTGGTAACTTAAATTTCACTAAAATTGCCTAGCGTGTAGCTTGCTAGTGGTTGTAAAATCATAGTAAAACTAATAATCAACTATATAAAATAAAATAATCTTGGTTAAAGAGCATTCAGCTCAATAAATTAAAACAACATGAATAATACACTTAATTGTCAACTCTGCAAACGAGCACTAGTTCATGCACCGTGGGTGTTACTGTAACACAAAAAGGACTTAGATTTTCGGAGCATTTAATTTCAAACAATGAAGGCCAGACAAGCTGGAACCTGTTAACTAGATAGCTAGCTACTCAAGAGCTTGCACTTTGTTTTGGTACCAGTTAGTTCATGAGCTAGCGATACCCCCATAATTAGCGATAAAGGGGAAAAACGCGATACCACACAGAAACAGTAGATTTTAATCACGCTTCTTTAACGCTGCCAGTCCTTTTTTAATGTATTAAAATACAAATGTCAGTTTCTTGCATTCTGCTCATGATGTAACTAAACATTTGTATAAGGAATAAATAAAATTGCCGCAACATAAACTCGCTCAATTTTACATTGGTAAAATTACCATTCCTACTCAAAAACGTGAATATATCGCGTCAATGTGGATATGTTTGAAAACGCAAAACAACAGTTTTCCCATTATTGTAAATTATTGTTTACTGTTCTGGCACTTAACCTTCAGTACAGGTAAATCCCTTATCCTGTTTTAGAAATTTTCGATGGTGAAATATTCAGTGGGATGGTCTTGTAATCTGACGTGGTGAGCACAATGATGTCACCCAGAAATGTGAAGAGACTTCCGCAGTAGGATACATCGATATATCCTTTTGGAGGAAAGGAGGAGACGAGAAAGGAGGAGGCGAGATTTCGCTTTTGGAACAGTGGAGGGAAGGACACGTAATCAGTTTCCGGGGCACGGAGGAAAGGAGTAGATAAATTTGAGTATTGGAACGCAGCCCTAGATACGTCCTACCGCGGTCGTCTTTTCACATTTTTGGGTGACATCATTGTGCTTACGACTAGTCTGATTAATAGACAATCCCACAGAAAATTTTGATTGTCTTTGGTATCCTCACAGTCAGTCAAAGTTGCACGAATTCATCAATAGCCTAGATCGCCCTATATGAAGGGTTAATCGAATTAGCTGTTCAAATTTCGGTTTCATATTCTCTTTTCCTCCACATATTTCCTGGGTAGGAGAGTAGGAGACAAGAAAAAGTATTGGAACGCACCCTCTAAATGCTAAGGAAAGGTGCTTCAATGCTTCCCTTCTTATCTCCTTAAACTTAGGGTACACTGCACCATCCTTTACGAAAGGAAAAGAGATAATGCCGTCCCATAATTCCTTGCGGTAGAAACATTTAAAGTGACCCATCATCCAGCCGTTCACGAAAAGAAACGATCAATATGGCCGACAAGGGATGCAGATCATAGATGCGTAGGCTTATAATCACATCATAACCAGCATATTAACCATAACACAGAAGTCTGCCTTTCAAGAACAGGGATATGAGACGTTTTTAGGCAGATATTTTTTATTCAACATGTTTGAAATTTAAGAATGATAATCTGCACATTAGTGTATTTGTAGGCCTAACGTGTTATCTTGCATGCATTCAACAATTATTTTCATACAATCATACTAATTAGATTAATAGCCATGAATACGAATGGATTAGATGGTGAGCATGAGCAACCATTCTAAATGTGACAACCATGTCGTTTCACTTTTGTGACTGGTAGCCTATATTCCTTTTTTATTATTTCAATTCCTACCTTGGTGATAAAGTAATATTTTTCACAACGTTGTCCACGTTTACCTGCTGTAGCCTGCACGAAACAACGCGGTAAGAACGCACGGGAGGAAGTATCTAAGATGCACTTTTAGTCGTCCATCTTCCGAACATTGTAGTTTCACCACGGCAGACCCAAGTCAATAACATCCACCATCGCGTAGCCGAGTGTAAGTGCAGTCAGAATCTGTTAGTACTGTGGTTGCCTTTTCCTAAATCCTTATGATTTCTTCTTTACATCTGTCCTTGACCTCGTGACGTTTTCCATCGAGCTCAAGGAAAAGTAGGCTCAAAAGACAAAGGGCGTAATTATTTGATTATTCTACCGCAGCCTTGATCCCTACGTCAAACGCTTCGCTTGTGAAGAAAACGCAGTGATTTCAAGTAACGTTATTTGGGGGGAAAACTCTCACGAACACTTGCTTGCCAGTTGTTTTGTTTTACTCATCTATGACTCCTTATTCTTCATGAAATTTTTGTTGCGGAAAGGGCCGTTGTGACCTGAACTGTCAGTTGTTAACTGTAACCACACGGTTGAGCGTTGTCATAGTTACTTACTCAGGAGTGTAGGTGGTTAGCGGAGTTGGTAAGGTTGCTAATTGAAAATTCATGTGACTTGAATCTCTGAATGCAACATTCTAATAAGTACAATGATACTTTTTAATGAAAAAGATTGTTAATAACCAGAGATCAGTTCTAATGGGACACATTTTTGGAGTGTTTGAACTGTCTGTGATGAAGTTTTGCTGATTGATTCAGCCAATCACATTTTATAATCCCCGCTCTTAAGGCCCACTAAGGCTTTGAAATATGGAATTCATAGTTTATAGTTAAACCTTAACTGAAAACATAGATGTGTAGAACAAAACATGTAGGGTTCCTTTAAAGTCACTGGTTGGAATGGAAATCAGAAAACAAATCATACCAAAATAAAACTTTGGAGTGATTTTATCGATTTCTTTTACGATACCTTTATGAGTCATTTGGATGCTCAAATTTAAGTTTTCAAAAATCAAATTAAAAAGGGTTTAAATGTTTTTAACTGTAATTCCAAATGAAACCCCGGATAGTGAATGCAGACTGTCCGTCTTAGTAGCACTCTGGGCATGTTGGTTTAAGAACAGTGTTTGCTGGAAGAGTACAAAAGAAGATTGTGGATTTGGATAAGAATACAGAGAGCTTGGCAGCCAAGTACTGTAAGGCTGAAGAAATAACAGATTCTAGCAGGGACATTGCACTGGCTGTCTGTTCTTCCTGAGAGCACAAATGCCAAATACAGCTTGCCAAATACAGTTCTTGTTCATCAACTATGTTTGTATTTTTAAAACATCCTGTTAGTTTTCAGCAAACATGTATAATAAATAAATAACAGGAACAGTGTAGCCCTTGTGAGCTGGTTCTTCTCCCAAATTTTAATTTTAATCCCAAAAAATATTTTGTGACTGGTTTCTCAGTGAACATTTACATATTGACATATCACAAAAAACCCCATATAAAAATAAATGAACACATTTTACTCTGCTACATCAATACCACTAAGTTCTAGGCAAAAGTAGTGGAAATGTTTTGTGAGAATTGGCCAATTTGAAAATACAATTCTGAAATGTATTTCAGTCTAGCAATAAATGTTATTCATACAATCTGAAATAATCTGTTGGAGCGGTTTGTTTAAATAGATACAAGATTACTTCCATGATCATCTGAACCAACATGATCATCTGTCCAACCTCTAAACTGATTTTTTGTAAGAATCAGTTTAGTAAGATTTTAGGAGTATCTTTATGTTGTTGTCATGGGAGGTGAAATACATTCATTTGACATGGAAAGAGAATTGTCTTTAATGTCATATGGGGAAATGAAATGTATTGATGTAGTGTTGGTAGGCTGAATTGTGTTAATCTAATATGACAAAGTGCAATGTGTTATGTGACAGCGATAGCAAATTTGGATTTCTCTTGACTCAGCAGACAATGGGTAACTCATACGCTGGGCAGCTGAAGTCTGCCCGGTTTGAGGAGGCACTCCACAGTTCCATTGAGGCCTCTCTGCGCTCCAACAATGCTGCCCCACGCCCCTTTTTCACACAGCTCTACCTGGAGCCCGAGCAATACCCTGGCAATCCGGAAGGTAGGCCTTGATCATTTCATCTCACCACCTGAGAGCACTGTGCTTTACCCTTTCAATGCGTTCTTGGTCCAGGTGGAGCTAAACTGTAAACTCAACTGGCCATTTATCGCCATAAATCATAAAGGCCACCCACATCTGTATTTCTTTGTTCAAATTGCCCTGGAAAAAAAGAAAAACGCCAGAGATGACTTCAAACACAAATGTGTTTGCAGTATGCCACCATGTTTATATTTAAAAAAAAAACTCCATTCATTTCACAGGTTGTTTAACATCTGTAGTAGAGGCACTGATTGGATTTTTAAATGTGAATTCCTCACAGATATGAAACCCAGGATGGAGATCTCCCTACAGTATTCTGAGCAGACAGGCCAAGAGCTCCGCACCAGCCAGGCCTCCAACAGCACCAAAGAGGAGGATATGGATGATGAGGATGAGGAGGATGACACCTCAGACACCAGCACCACTCCTGTCCCTTACCTGCAGGGCCCTCCACCTGATGGCTCCTGTACCCTAGATGGTAAAACTATAATTAATCCCACAAAGCACCACTTCTCATTTTTGCAGTGTGACTTCTACCTTTTTCCCCTACATTTCACTATGGGCATTTGTGCCCATAGTGAAATATAGTGAAAAGTGATGCACTGATTTTATAATAATTTAATGATAATATAATTATTACATAATATATGATATTTATTACATACCCCAGACTATAATTACCTTGGCTGATAACTTAAACAACTTACTACTACTGCTGCTACCACCCCAATAATAATAGTAATAATAATAGGTAATAATAATAATAATAGATGATTACAATCATGATTATGATCATTAGGCATAATCATACTGTTATTTACTGCAGTGTACTGTGCTACTAGTCCAGTATTAGTCCAGTGTTGCTGTGGTTACTTGATGAGGAAACTCTGTATCTTCAGGATTCTGCCAGGCCGGGAAGGACCTGCGTCTGGTCTCCATGGGAACGGAACATATCGATGTTCCTGCTGGGTTCGAGCTGGTTGGAGCTAAATCACCCAGCATCCCTGGGCACATACTGGTCTGCTTAGTGGACAGGCGTTTTCTGCCAGACGTCAATGGGAAAAATGCACTTTTAGGTCAGTCCAAAGTCATAGGTTTGTCCAAGTTACTCCAAATGTGAAGACAGAGGACTGCTTTAATGTCCATCTGAGGATTTGGGTTGTTAAAATGATAGACTGTCCTCATTAAAACCAATACTGAAATCACTTTAAAGGCATTAGAAATCTTTAATAAGAGGTGTCTCCTCACATGGACTTGTTCATTGGTAGCTTGGCCAGTTCTGGGAATTGGAACATTTAGAACGGCTTGTTCAGTATTTCATAAAATGCCCCCATTACAAGCTATTTTTTATTGAATACCTGAATAACTGTTTTGTGGATGATTTCATTACAGATTACATCTGGTAGTGTTGGCTCAAGATTTTGTAGCTGAGTAATCAAGTTTTTACATGTCATACATTTCTAATACAAAGTTTGTTAAATTAAATTATTTAATGAGCCCATTATTGTTTTAGGTCATCATAATATTGTTGTTTCAAATTAAATTATATAAATTATTTCTTCTATAAATCCTGTGCAAAATCTTTAAAAGTCTTTTTCTTTTGTGTTCTTGTGAAGATGTGAGAAAACAAGAGTATGCTCTTTTTTTGTCTCTCCAGGATTTTCAGGGAATTGTGTGGGCTGTGGGGAGAAGGGGTTCCGCTACTTCACTGAATTTTCAAACCACATCAATCTGAAGCTAGCCACTCAGCCCAAGAAACAGAAGCACTTAAAGTACTACCTGGTGCAGAACTCTGATGGTGCTCTGTGTAAAGGACCTCTCATCTGCTGGAAAGGTCAGCGCCTATTTCATTTAACTGAGCAAACGTTACCATACAAATTCAGGTTCTACTCTTATCGTCCCACACAACTGTGTTAATGTAATTTTCCATAATGCATTTAAGCAGTTGTAAATTTTGCCAGAATTTGCACATTTTTATGGTGGATAGAATCAGGGATCATAAAAAAGGTCATACTTACACAAACACAGTATGCCCAAATAGGCCTTCGCAGACAACTAGGAAACGTCAACATTGTATGAGAATCAGTGGAGAAGAGAAAAATTGATGTGCTTATTTTTTCTCACCTTCAGACTGTAAAACAAAACAGTCCTCTCCATCGAAGCCAAGCTCCTCCTCTTCCCCAGGAACCCAGGATAAAAGGCTGATCAATGGCCATGGTTCCTCCCCCTTCTCTCACTCAGGTAAGCCTCGCAGTGGCATGTGACTGACAGAGATAGCACAGTCACTTACAGTTGATAGCATTGTTCCTTGGGTAGGTAGTGAAGTTAGCAGTCAGCTGACCTCACAAGCTTTGGATGAAGTTCTGTCTTGTCCTTATTTTTATTTATTGGGGATATTGTAGTGACAGGACTGCTTCACAAATGCAGATTTGGTGAAAATGGGAGGTTAAAAAAATTGTTGAAAATATTTAGTATAGTATACAATAGTAAGTATTATCTACTGTAGTAATTATCATATTTAGGCAAAAGCACAAAGTAACAGTAAAATCATCTTATACAGATGATACAGCTGCTTGCTGCCCTTCATGAGTCTTGAGACATTAAAGAAAACTAGGAGCTTGCTAGCTGTGCTGACACATTCCTAAGGCCAAGCCCACAATCAAAGCAAAGGTGGTCACGCTCCATCAGTAAGCACCAGGACTGAACTCAAAAACCTGGACAAGAGACCCTGGTCATTCCCTACGACATCTGGCAGGAAGTTTCACCGGTTTAGTAAACAGCCTTGGGAGAGAAAGAGTGTGCAAGCTAGAGAAGATTCACATCTGTGCTGTCATCAAAAACAGTCTACTTTAGAGTAGAAGCCAGCCATTATACAGCCATTATACAGATGTTAATTGTTTTGATTAATTGTGTTACAGTGTTACAATAGGTGCTTTGGATCTTTCCTGAAGATGGCTTTGCTTTATGGTTTTCTTATCTTTGGAGGACTGTTGTATGAGCTGTGTTCTTTCCTAAATTCTGTTTGCTTTTTGGCTGATACATTGATAAATTACTCGCTCTCCAGTGGACATTCCTTAATGTTATTGCATTAGTAACATAAAGTTTTGTAGTTTTGTCAGCTCTTGAGTTGATCGTAATTAACATCATCATACTAACATCCTGTTTTTGTCAGATCATAGAAATGACATTGGTTGCTGTGGCAGACTTGTGGCATGTTGGCTGTCTATAATTAGCATTTTCTCATATGACATTATTATAAATGTTCGGTCAAATTGAGTCAAACATCTTTTAATGGTGCAGGGAACTACTAAGACCAGCTGAGGATGTCCAGATGATCTTGGGACCTGGTTAGCTAGTTACAAAAAACATTATGAAATGTTGTTATAATTTCAGTGTTGATAATTGGAAAAGCCTATGAATGTATTTGGTAAATTTTAGCTGATACCTAAACGGTCATTTTATTCATTGCTTGCAATGAAATCTTCCAAAAATTTCTTGGCAAGACTATGAATGCTTTTCATTTTTGGTCATAATTAAGGTCATAATTCACTTGAGGGTATTATTTGACAATTTTTACTGCATGCCTATCATGGTAGCTTAGATGTCATCATCCATAAATACAAAAAGCAATGTCTCATGCAGTAGTTAGTCCGTCCAATAACGCATTTACAGCTGGTGTTAATGACTGCAGGACAGTTTATTGTAATTGCTTCAATTTGGCTAATTGAACCAGTTTATTTCAGTGGTCCAACAGGATATTTGCTCTTAAGGTCAGGGATCATTTGGGTGAAGGATCCAGTGCCCTCATAGTGACCCCCCCCCCCCCCATCTCTGCATGCCCACAGACTCCCCTCTGCCTGGGACCCAGTCCACCACCACCACTAGCCCATGTCTGGGTCAGGACCTGGCCAGGGAACGCTTCTTCCCCCAGCCAAGGGGCTCAACCCCACCTCAAGGGACTAAGACTCTGCCAATAGGTACAGGCATTTTTCTTGATGGTGGAACAATCCATCTTATGTTCACCCTTATGTACTTTTTCCACACATATGGACTGGTGTTAATGAATGGGATGACTTTCTCAGCTAAGTAAATCGGCAACTACAGGTATATTCTTAGGTGAATGACAAACCAACATAATATCAACTAACCTCTAGTCCTTGTATTTTTATGTTTTCAATCTTACATCCTCTCTTTTGCTGCAAGAATGTCCGGCTGTGTGCAAGAATTCTCTCACCCATGTTGCAATCGATGGGTTTTTTCCCCGACCCAATTTTAAACACATAGATGATAATGTTCTCACAGGCATATCAAAATTTTCTGATATCACGCCATAAATTGTTTGTTGCTAGTCTCAATAATTTCTAGTGGTTTTTATATTTATGAATATGTCTTTCTTTAGTCAGAATAGTAAGTGCAGATAGGTCATAGTAATTAAGGTAATTGAAAGTTTTTTAATTTACCATAATGTTTTATTGTGTCATATTTAGTATGGTAAAATATGGAGAGTAGATTTATATACTAAAAATTATGTTCCAATAAATTACCTTTTTGATGAAGGGCAGTGGCTGGTTTCCTAGTACCCAATAGCCCCAAAACTCCTCGTGACAATGCTGTAGCTGAATTCTACAGTGTTGCAGGAGTGTTTATCTAGCCTTGCACAAGGTTATAGGAGCTGTGGTTTAAGCTGTTAGAATTAGCTGCCTCCGCTGCCTGGAAACAATGACATCGATATTAAGGAAATACCTTACAATCAGTTTGCAGAGCATTATTGCTGTTGAGAGTGTTAGCCTGTTTCCAAGATAACGAGATCAATGGCAAGTGGCATGTAAACAGATCGTTACGGTCATGTCACAAGGGGCCCTGCTGCTTCGTGATATATGATGCACTGCAGCAATGAAGTATCGATACAGATAAGGAATCAATAGTTCACTGTTCCTCATTGTCTCTTGTTTCTTCTGGGACTGTTTTTTAAGCTTGGACTAATGCAGCTGAAATTTCGTACCAGGACCAAAATGGTCTCATGTAAATGACAGCATCTTGGCTACTGAATTTTCATACCCATGAATTCTAATTATGTCAGTGGACTGCAAGGCAATGCTCAGAAGAAGTAGGCCAGTGGAAGTATAAATGCTAAATACATTTTTTTTAACCAGTGCAACATGCATTAATTATGATTATATTTGTTACAACAGTAACAGACTTGTTGTTTATTTGTACCTACATAAGTTTCAACACTTTTTTATGGATAAGAAAAGTATGTTATTTATTTTTGATTTTTGAGCAGTAATATTAATTTAAGAAAATAATGTTTAGTGTAATCTAGCTATTTCAATCATGTAGCCTATTTTTTGATGTTTACATCCTTTATGATTCTAATGGGTTTATTTAATGACCTAAATAATCATCAAATCTGTTTGCAGCTCTGGGACATACAGCTGTTTGGTTTGCATATAGTAGTTAATTCATATGAAATCTGATCAGCTCTTGAAATCAATCACTGTGAGGGCACAGCAACAGAATATCAAAGAGAGATCGATGAAAAATGGCTAATTTTGAGTGTTTCTGTTGGTTTAACTCTAGTTCCCACTGCCCTGCGGGTTAATGGCCTGACTAGTGGCCTATCCAATGGAGGACAAAGCAGTTTGTTAAGCTCCTCCTTACTCCCATCTGTGGGGACACAGACACTCAGCCAGAGCCCAGGATACAAAATGCCTGACCCAGGACAGACCAACTCAGGTGAATCTCCAATGCAAGGAATACAATCTTGGCATATATTATGCATGTACTTGCATGTATGTGGCTGGGGGACTACCTTGAAAGCACTTATGGAAACATTATGGAAACATTAAAATGTTGAAAGTGGCATTTACCAGTAGGCAGCAGTCTTGCCTGTGGAGAAAGAAAAATCTGATGCCCCACAACAGTACATTGTGATGTGGGAGACACAATCTTTTGGGATGGGATGTTAATATATTATAATACACAGTGGTGGTGCTCTGGTCCTCCAGTTCACAGTTCATCATTTACCTTGTATCTTGCTCCCCAGCTTCATCTACCATGAACTCTGGCCCCCCGAAGAAGAGACATCGCAGCTGGCATCCTGGGTCTCCCATGTCTGTCCCTGCTACCGCTGCTCCAGTACCCGCCATCAGGCCCATAGCCCGTCTGTCTGGTACGAACCCATTGTACCTAGATCGCCCAATCATCTAGCAGCCACATTCAATACTTCCATTACCCAGCATTCACCTAAGAGGATTCATTGAGCCAGTCTGTCCCAAAGGAACGTACAGTGTTCCCATTGTGGGGTTGTGAACTTGCTTGCAGGTGTAACACATCTAGATTTACTCATCCAATAATCAAAAAGTTGAATGCAGCTTTAGCCATATGGTATGATACTATCATTACAAAATGGATAGTTGACAGTTTGCAATGATCAATGTTGGAACAAACCAAAAAAAATCTATAGAAAAGAACCTTAATTCAGAAGAAGTATATATATTGGACTGAACAGCTACATAATTGGATCTCATAAGAATTCATCAATTCATAACATGTTGTATTAGTCATTCCTCTATGTGTAAATATCAAAAGGAATCATATGTAGACTATGATATACTGCAACTCCAATGAAAGCATGTAACTGGTTCAGTCAATACTCCACATTAAAGCAAACCATATCAGTATATTCTATTCAATTGTTTCCCATGAGAAACTGCGATAAAACGACATGAAATGTAGATGTCGTCTGAATTAATGATGGATTTAATTTTGATAAGCTGTCCCAGCTAACCTTCCTATCTGTAACACTAAAAGAGCTATGATGTTTTATTTGTTGAGAAACCATTGATTGTGTGTTTCCATGGGAACAGGGTCAGAGACCAGTGCAAAAGAAAGGTGAAATGGATAGGTGAAGGAGGTGTCTACTTGACCAGTGGGGGGTGGGTGCATCTTCAGGGGCCTTTTATGTGTTTGCTCCTCCAATCAGAGGGCAGAAGAAAGTAATGAGATAGCGGGTCTCGTGTGCATATTTATCACTCACACCTCAACACAAAAGGTCTACACTTTAGTGGGTCAGAGGTGGCTGTCTTACACTTCATATATATTGACATTCATTGAAATACTTTTACTATTGAAAATGAAAATGAAATGTACATGTAAAATGTAGTATTATACACCGTGTGGTATTTGATTTGCATGTGATCATCCCCAAAACTGCATGTGAAATAGAATTACATGCAATATTCATTATCTGTTGGAAATTACATTGTTCTCAATAATCCGATTTTAATATGAAAATATGTTGCTCTTATACCTTTGCACCCAGTGCTTAAGACAAACACTCATTTTGTTTTCCATACAGAAAAGATATATTTGATATGTGTTTCCATCTTACAATGCTCATATTTGAAACAAGTGGAAAAGCTGCCTGACGCCATATAAGAATTTCATAGTTCCTGTCAAATACCTATATGTAAATTGTATGGAACATATATCTGGAGCAGGCTATAGAAAATATATTGCTTTCATTTTAACATACACAAATGTGGCCACTTTCCTAGTGATATCTTACATGACATATATGTATGCATCAATGATGAGGCTAAATGTATAATGTCATTAATGTGTAATGAACAGTTTTAACAGGTTTCCTCTGTATAATTACATGTTTCAGATATAGGTCCTACATCATAAAACACAAATGTCAAATGCAAGCAATTTTGCTGTACTTGGTCATCCTTTGTTTTACAATGTACAACACAATCCTTACAATTTAAAGTACACATTGCTTAAACTTTCGGTAATGTATCCATATTCATGTATGAATGTCCAATCACAACACTAAGCCCCCAAAAAATTATGCAAAAACATTTTTATCAATGTTAGTATTTAAGATATAAAAAACTTTAAGTAAGGACCGTACATGGACCATATAGTAGATTTCTCTTGTCCAACCAATTTGTGTGATAATTCATAACAGCATAACATATCAAAAATGAGTGTCATACAAGGCTCTTGTAAAAAGTATGACAGGCATATTAGCATCATATAAAACCTTTCTGCATGGGTTTCCCTCAGAACCTTCTGTACTTGCTGTTCCTACGCCTCGGTCACCAACGCCAGCAGTCTTGCAGCCACAACCCCTCCCTGCTGGAGAGACAGTCATCGTCCCCGACAACCTGCTGAGCATCTCTGGAGTCCGGCCTGTCATTCTTATAGGTACATACTATTATGTGACAAAAAATTTAACTCAGGTTAGATACATTCTGAATATACAGACAGTATCACATTCTCAGAAGTATTCTACCTGTAGATCAGTACCACAGTAACAGGTCAAATAGATTAATCTTGGCAAAGAATTTCAGGTTTGTAATTGGGTTAGGTGTGCAGGGAAGTGTGTTTGTCAAGGAATATTTTTTATTATTTAAACTGAAAGGCAGCTGGTACCGTGTGTGTAGTGTTTATGTTTTTATGTGTTAATCTAATATTTACGTCTCACATCTCCACATCCCTGTTTGATTCCAGGCTATGGTGCTTTACCATACTTCTTTGGTAATGTGGGTGACATTGTTGTGAGCCCTCTGCTGGTGAGCTGCTATAAGTGCAGCCAGCTAAGTGGGGAGAACCTTGAGGAACTGGGTGTGCCTAGTGGTCAGCTGCCTAGTGCAGAGGTCATGGTCCTGCTAACATTGCAATACCTGGTGCGGCTAGGTAAGTATAACTCTCATTTCCCTGTCTCCAGTAGTGGCACCATTTGCGCATATATGGAATATTCTAGAATGTTCTCAGAGCAGGGCTGTTAACTTGATTGTTGGCCAGACTGCATAGCCAAAGGAATGAATTGGGTAAAGTAAAAACATTTCAGGTTTATTTGTCTTTTATATATTATACACTTTTATATTTGTCTTTTTGTTTTTACCTATTATGTTACTCTTGACTCTGCAACAATGACATGAAGCGGATGTCAGTTGCAGTGAACACAGGTGTACTCTGTGCTGTTCAGTCCTTAAGTGCATGATAAGTATGCATAAAGTTGCTCTCCGCTCTTTTCCCTGGCTCCACAGGTTCGGACCGCATCCCACTGAGGGAGGAGTTCGAACAGGTCGCCCTGAGGGTGATGCAGCAGGGCCGGGCAGGGGCCTCTGTCACCCCTGGCCAGCTAGGCTGGCTGGCGCGGCTGGCAGCCAGCGTCTCAGGCGAATCGGTACAGGTCCTGCTCACTCACAGCTCCCTTGGGGAGGGCATCTCTGAGGCACTGCGCTCCTTGGGTGAGGGCCCGCACCAGCCACGTCGACCGGACTATGTGGCAGTCATATGTGCGTCACCAGAGCGTGGGACAGAGTTCTGTGTGCTAGTGCTGGGTGAGTGGCCTCTACAGGCTTATGGGAACCACACCTTTCTGAAAAGCCATGAACTATTAACAGTACACTGGTGATACAGACTTCCTATTTATGTGCTAACCAAAAATGGCAAAAATTATTTTTTTCCATCGTGCAAGCAGAATGCATTTATGCTGTATAAATACATTTACAGATATACACATATAGAGTAATGTATATGTGACTTATCTTTTGTTAGCCATTAGAAATATATCAAGCAGTACCAAAAAATAATCTATTTTTGTGCATTGGATATATTGTAAGGTTATATTGTAACATACAATGACGATATCTATGTGTGTTAATCAGACACGTATATATTTCTTTATACGTTTTCCTCTCTCCAGGAAAGTATCAGTCAAGAGCCTTGGCAGAGAGCATGCTAACGACCAACGAGCTCCTGAAGGAGATCAGCTATGAACTCATCACAGGCAAAGTCAGCGATCTGGCCTCACACTTCAGAACCACGTCGCTAGGTCAGCTTGTTCTCCTCCTCTGTTTCTCTCACTCCCCTGAACCACCTCTGTAGGTCAGCTTGTTCTCTTCCTCTATTTCCTTGACTCTCCAGAACCACCTCTCTAGGTCACCTTGTTCTCCTCTATTTTCCTCACTCTATAGAACCACCTCTCACGGTCACCTTGTTCTCCTACTCTGCTTCACATTAGAATCATCTCTGCTTGACTTTGATAAAAGAGAAGAGCTCAGTTTCAGAGGTTCTGTTTTGCAGGGGATAGTTTGGACAGGCAACTGACCAGATTCCAGCGTAGGAGAGGAGATTTGGTGACCCCGCCTTTTCAAGGAGATGTCAGCGACTGCATCCATGTCCAAGAGGCAGCAGCCATGGTGCCCACTGCAGACATGGGTAAGACCCATTTTTCAGTATTTCTAAAAAGATCATATTTTATAATATGTAAGTATATTAAACATCAAGATTAAACACGGAACAACAATTGCTGTTGGGCCGTTGAGCAAGGCCCTTAACCCCACATAGCTCAATCAACTGTAAGTCGCTTTGGTTAAAAGCGTCAGCTAAATGACTGTAATGTAAAAAGAAAAATTCACAAACAGTCAATAAACATGCATTTTTTTGGTTTTTGACCAAAGTTGTTTTGTCATAAAAATTTCAAGGTCATTTTTTTAAATGTTTTTTCATAATTTATCTCACTTTATAGAGGTGATATATACAGAATACTATTTTTACGAAAAGATTTTCAGCTGCAATAGGTTTTTAAAAATAATATCAGTCCTTAAAATCACTTTAAGGGTTGTATTTTTGTAAAGGTTGGAATTTGTGGGCTTGGGTCTCTTGAATCAGATGTTGTATTGGATGTACTGCATACAACGTGAAATTATACACATGGAGTAAATAGGGAAACATACAGGGCCTCTAAATTAACAATTGACATTATGCTTTTTATTAAAAAATAAATAATTTTATTTTGTACAATTTTTTTCCATGCAGATACAATCAGCGAGGTGTTTCAGATCTATCCGCCGCAAGTGGGTGTGGCACACTGCCTCCTCTCTGAGGTGTGCTCCATTGCTGACTCACCCAATCAGAGCTTGGACCTTAGCCGCTTCAGCAAGGTGGACTTCCTCATCTTAGTTCCGCCCTCCCAGGTGCTGATGCACCAGACCGCACAGCGAATCAGACAATCAGGTATGCGGGACAAAGGCTTTCATAAGCAACTCTTTTGGGTGGATCTGTTTTCCTCTGAATGTTTTACAGCTTTGCTTGTGGGGAATAGCCTGTCACATTTATTCCATCACCCTGGGTGATGATATGGCCAACAGATGTTATTCATAGAAATCCTTTTATCATAAGTTTACAAGAGATAGTAATTTTTAAGCCATTGTTAAGCTTAACTTAACAATGGCTTAATGTGTAAACTTAAGTGTATGGATGCAGCCCATGCTGTGGTGTAGGACCCTGATCATGCCAGTGACAAATAACTGGCCTGTAATTTGCCTTGGTGTCACCAACAATGGGAGAGTTTTTTTGGTGGGATTTTCCTCATGCAGTACAATTGTGAGGTTTCTCCAGTCCACGTGGAACCTCTGCACATGATGTGTTCTGTATGGATGCAATGACTGCACAAAGTCAAAGAAAAGGGTCTGCAATTGGCAGCATGTGTTTCAGAAAAGAGTGATTGGATTTTCTCTCATTTCAAAAAAGGTCTTCAAATAGGAGTTGAAAAACTAGTGGCAAATAAAAACTGTAGGCTCTTTAACATTTATATGTCAGTGTAATGATATTTCTACTCAGCATATGTCTTTTTAGTGTTGGATAGTTTACATTAAACTTGTAATTTTGGCAGATTGTTTCTGTTTGTTTGACATATCTCTGGTTCTCCCAGGAGTTCTCATGGACCTTGGTATGGAGGACGGTGCTTCAGCCCATCATAAATCAGACAAATATGTTGTCAGATTGGATGGTGATGTCCATCCCAAAATAGAGGCCTTCCTGAGAAGGGTCAGACAGAACCCGTGCACTCTGTACATCCTCATCCATGACAACTCGCATGTAGACCTGACTAGGTAAGCTGATTATGTATTAGCCACACCTCATTAAAATATTACATCAAATTATCATATGGTTATATGGTAATAAATAATGTGGCCTGTATAAGCAATGACAATGGTACATCAGTCATTTTATACCTGTTCCTCAAACTGGGTTTTCCACAGAAAATTTTATTTTGTTCTGTCAGAAATAAATTGGCTTTAAGCCTGCCAGGTTTCCTGAAGTTTCCACTGTATTACATCCACCAAACTATATGCCAAATGGCCCACTGGCTACCAGCTTCCAAGCCCCCATTCTCTCCTGCACTTCTTCAAGGCCTGCAGTTTGTAAAATTGTGACTGGATTGTGTGCTTTAAGGAAGAAAAGAAATAAAAGCAATTATTTTGGTGCGCAGCAGTAGGTCAGGGGTTCAGGATGCACACACTGACGCTGTCTCCTTGATTCACCTCCACAGTGCACTGTCAGGTTCAGCGGGCCATGGAGAGCTGCAGGGTCTGGCTGACCGGGTAGTGAACTGTCAGGAGGTCCTGGAAGCAGCCAACCTGCTGGTGCTCCAGGTCAGCTCCTTCCCCTTCACCCTGCAGACCCAGCAGTCCCGCATCAGCGTCCACAACGAGGTGCACTGGCCCTCCCCCGAAAGCACGGTGCGTGATCCATATCTCCAGAGCTCAGTTATATTTCCAAACATTTTTCATTATTTGTTATTATTACTGTCCCCTTCACACTGTCTGTGTGAAATAAATTACTGGGAAAAAATTCAATTCACGTGAAGTTCAGTCTCTTTAATTATTATATTTAAGGTATCACAGACAGCCATTTCTGCATGCAGCTGTCATGATTTAGGTTGTCTTATGTGATCTTGCCAGTTGAGACTAGAAATTATGAGGCAAGAGTGGACATGCTTACAGCTGTTCCTTTCTCTTCACCAGGTGGACTCATCCTCTGAGGGGCAGGTTTACTTTGGCTTGAGCGACTACAGCAATTCGCTACAGTGGGGTGTTGCCAGCCCCATCCTGCGGTGTGATGATGCCTTTGAGAAGATGGTCAATACTCTGTTGGACAGGTCAGTTACCACAGAAGGGTGAAAGATGCAACTACTCATAATTCTTTTATAGTTGATTTTGGGCTCATCACATTTCTCACAGTTCCACCTGTAACCCCCATCAACATGAAGTCACTAACGCTATCCTGTTTTTTTTACATAGATTTTATATAACTTTCAGAAATAATTGTGTTTAATTCAGACATAATATCTTTGAAATATCAGCTTCAGCTAAGCTGTTGATAATGCACATACCCTTATTTAGTTTCTGAATCACCTAAACTCTCATGTCTAGCTGTTGAAAGAAGATGCTTAGTCTTCCAGAAAAAGTTTTTCTCTGACTGTCCACATTTGATAGACTCTATTTTTTGCACTTGTAATTCTCTCATGTCCTTTTATGATCCTGTTTTTTGACAACACTGCAATTTGTTAATGCCTCTAGCTAAGTGACAGCTATAACATTCACATTGATGCTTCTCATTTTTCTACCACTCTTCTGTCCACTCTGGCACCAGTCAAAATTGACAGACAGATTGGCACTTACTACCACTGTTTAGTACCATGTTATTTCAAAATTTTATACTTTTACTAGCCTATAAAAACAAGCTGAGCACGATTGTCTGGCAATTTTTGAAGGAAAAAGTCCTGTGTTATGCTGATCAGGTTGTAACCTGTCTTAACTGGCTGCCCCAGGCATCCCCACCTGCACAGCATGGTGGTCCGCAGCTACCTGTTGATCCAGCAGTACACAGAGGCTCTGATGGCACTGACAGCTGCTCCGGCACTGCGGGACCACGCCACGCCCGAGACGCGGGCCATTGTGGAGGACCTAGTTGGGGCACCGGGGCAGGGCCAGGGTGGGAGGGGCCACATGCTCCTGCTGCGTGTGCCCTCCCTGCAGCTGGCCATGTTGGCACACGAACGCCTGGAGGAGGTGCGCGACAGACTGGGACTGCACTTCCGATTTGCTGTGCTGCTAGGAAGCCCTGCGTCCGAGCTTAACCTGCCATCTCACTTTGTCGCCCGCCTAAAGGTGAGCCCATGAGGGATTTGTCCTGGAGCCAAATGAGGTCCATTCACAAGACAAAAGTTCACAGAATGTGTCATCATAGAGTTAGAGCTTGTAAATGTATAAAACATCTCACACCTTGGACTCCATCTCCCATCAAGCTCTCTGTGAAATTTCTTGTGATTCCCAAGAAACTAACTATGCTAAGTCTGGTGACAGAGTCCTGGTTTATACTCATACTAAAGATTTTTGTTCAAAAGCTTAATTACCTCCTTAAGACTATTAATTTATTAATTCATTCACTTTTAACATTTTTTACATTTTACAAAATGTATGGCCTCCTAGTTGTGAAGTTGACATCTCTCGCCTTAGTGTAAAATCCACCAAGAGACTGGCCCTCTAGACCAAAACCTTGAGTGACTGTTTAATGGACCGGTGGCACTGCAGAGTGGAGTACGGTCTGGCTATTAATTCAGAAAGTAGTTATGTTAAATAGATAATTTCCCTGATTCATAAGCCCTCAAACAATGACCCTCAAAATGTACAAGGAAAAAATAAAAATAAGCTATACAGCAGGAGCAAATTATTTTCAGTGAGATTTGTCGAGCACTACTTGAACTACTAGAAGAGTTTAAATGATTGTATACTGTATCTGTCCCTGTGTTTTCTCCAATGTGTGTCAGGCCTGGCGAGCCTGCGAATGTGAGGATTGGGAGCCACATACGTACGAGGATCTAGAGGGGCTGCCCTGCATTGTCATACTCACTGGAAGAGACCCGCTGGGAGAGACGTTCCCCAGGTGCCACACCCTGTTTTGCCGTGAACCTTTCATTAGCCATCCCCTTCGCAAAAAAGGCCTCATTCTTCAGTGAACTGCTCTGTACTCACACCCAAGATACTTATAGATCTTTATTAAAATAGATTTTATATTTCGTATCTCAGAATGTCCATCTGTTTCTGTTGAAAAACAGGAATTGGTGTAATTGCATATTTAATTTTGTATCATAGTATAGGCATGGTATAGACCTACATAACAGTAATGCCTGTGATTCTGTTTTAGGCCAGGGGTGTCTATGTAAGCATCCTGGTGGACATACTATGACTGAATACCTCCTCTTTACTTTAAGTTAAAGTGATCTCTAACCAAGGCTCAAATCAGCAGCCACTTCACATTGTCTTCAACATAGCGATGAGAGATCAGTCTCACTGGATCAGTATAGAGATACAGGTCTGTTTATGTTTTTTTCAGGTCACTGAAGTACTGTGATCTGCGCCTGATTGACTCAAGCTACCTGACGCGCACAGCACTGGAGCAGGAAGTTGGACTGGCCTGCACCTACATACCCGCGGGGGCCACGCAAGAGCCCTGGGGAGCCGTGGAGGTGAACGATAGGAGGCGCAGAGGGACACCCAGCTCAAATGACCCTGATGAACTGCTCATGGACCTGGAGAGACCACAGAGTAATGGCAGCACCGTCACCGGCACGTCAGGTGAGCATTCGCCACCTTTCAGCCAATGACGAAGGACACAGCAGGGTAGTTTGTCAGTATCAGAGCTCCCACACCCTGTGTATCCAGCAAAATCTACAACCTACTAATTTATAGTAAAGTAGTTGATGGTCCTCAACCCAGGTCCTTGAGAGCTTCAGGGTATGCTGATTTTTTTTTACTCACCACTCCTCAATTAATTGATCAGTGAAATCAGTTGAGTAAATAGTTGACCTCACTTGCTTTCTTGGATCCGAACTGGATGTGGAATCTAAGGTGAAAACAGATGTGTGTGGAATTCTCACTTTCAAAACATTATGACCACGTGCCTAATATGCTGTTGGTCATCCATGTGCTGCCAAAACATCTCCTACCCGCCATTGCATGGAGTCTACAAGACCTCTGAAGGTGCCCTGTGGTATCTGGCACCAAGACGTTAGCTGCATCCACGTGATGTGAAAGAAAATGGGATAAATCGGACCTTCTTTCATTGCTCCAAGGTCTAGTTCTGACACACGCATACCCGTTGTAGGCGCTTTCGAAGGTGGACAGGGGTTAGCATGGGCACTCTGACCGGTCTGTGGCTACGCAGCCCCATGCACAGCAGGGTGTAATGCACTCTGTGTTGTGACACATTCCTCCCGTAACCATCATTAAAAAATTTTGTGACTTGTGCCGCAACAGTTCTTCTGTTGGTTTGGACCAGATGGTCCTTTGCCCTCGTGCATCATTGAGCCTTGGGCGGCCAACACCCAGTTGCCGGTTTTTGGTTTGTCCCTCCTCACTCCACGTTTGGTTGGTACTCACCACTGCTGACCTGGAGCACCACACAAGCCTTGTCATTTTGGATGTGTTCCAAACCGAGTCATCTGGCCATAAAGATTTGGCCCTTCACAAAGTCACTCAGGTCTCCCGCATCCAAGTCGTCAAGTAGGATGACTGACTGTTTGCTTACTGTCTAATCTATCCCAGACCTTGTCATGCACCGTTGTTACGAGATAATCAATGTTATTCACTTCATCTTTGAGTGGTCATAATGTTTTGGCTCATCTGTGTATGTATTGTATGAAAATTCTCATGTTCAAGTATGAAATAATTGTGAAGGGAGGTAAGCATACATCTTGTCACAGCTTTTTTTTTGTTCTTCGTAACACTGGATCCCTCTCTTCACTTCTTTTTCTTTGTAAGAGAATATAGTGAATCCTTGTTATAGCAGACCTCGTTAAAATGGATTTTGGTTATAACAGACTATGTCTGCTGTAACAACGTGTGGTCTATTCTGGCTAATATTGGATAGAATTCCCCTTTTTCTTTACCTTACACTTTTCTGCCATCTTCTTTTACTCCCCTTTCTCTCTTCCCTCTCTCTTTTAATATTCGTTGTTATTGGTAGCTATTACGGTGGTGCGACATAGTATCGTAGAGGAACCTTAATTAAACTGACACAATCCGAATATTGTTTTACACCAAACTGAGTAAATATGGCTTGATACCACAGCCGAGGTGGGACTACTGTGTGTTTTTTTTATTATCACTTGGTTACACCGTACTATCGGTTATGTGGTACTCCCTTTCCCACCAATTTGTCCGGTTTAACAAGGGTTCATTATATTTTCCCCGTCTCCTCTCATCTCCCCCTTCGTTCCCTTGGTCACAGGCTCCATCACATCAAATGGTGTGAGTTCCTCCACCCAGAAGCCCTCCACCTCTAGCTGTGACCCCAGAGCTGGTGATGAAGTGGAGGAAGGAGCTGCCCATCATGAGGTGAAACAGGAATGTGACTCCCAGGGCAGCCAGCTATCCAGCCCCAACTCCTCAGCCCCCCAGTCCACCTACTCCTCTCCCTCCTGCTCGTCCTCCTCCTCCCCCTCTTCCCCCTCGTCATCAGCCCAGCGGCCCAGCCAGTCCACGCAGCCTGCAGTGCGGGGCCCCCGCTCTGTGCCAGGTGCCCTTCCCAGGTCTACACCTCGCACGGTCATCCTGTCCCGGGCTGCCTATGGCCTGCTGGCGGGGGAGCACGGAGGCCAGCTGCACTCCTCCTCGCTCCTCCCTCATGCCGACGTGGCCTGGAGTAGTCCCCTACGGCCCCCGCTGCGGCAGGACACCATAGGGTCCGAGCAGTCCCTCTACTACCGCAAGTGGACCAGTGCACGACAGCATCATGCTGACCACAGCAACCCCGCCTTGCCACACCCCCGCCGCCTGATGCTCAGTGGACCGCCGCAGGCAAGGCTCTGCTTTTTGATAGAGTTGATTGAGAGAGTTTGGAGAGTAGTGTCTCTGACTGCTCTCTGAATGGAAACATAGTACTTAGTGTTGTGTTGATACTGTTTTAGGTGGGAAAGACAGGGGCTTATCTACAGTTCCTCCGGATTCTGTACCAAATGCTGATCCGTCTGCAAGAGGTGGAAGTTTATGATGAAGATGAGTTGGAAGCAGGTGAGGAAGGTCTTTCCGTGCCATCCCACGCACACACACACACACACACACACACACACACACACACAGACCCATCTTAACATTGAAGCACTATTTCTATTTTCAGAACTGAACAACAGCTTGCAGACCACACTGCCTGGGAGCATGAAATGGCCAGACGTTGAGGAAATACAAAAAATGCCCTTTGACCTTACCATTTATGATCCCAAATTCAGACGGACCAGCCAGGTTTATGCTGGATGCAATCCAAAATCCTCACAAGGTTGGTCCACGTTTGAGAATAGTAATTAATCTTGTCTATCCTTATTTATATTTCCATCAAGGAAATCCTGAATGTCCTGTTTCTTTTGAAATGTTGGGCATTTATATCTGACCGCTCTGTTTTTCTATGCCGGTTTTTAATATACATATTATATTTTTTGTGTATGTTTGTGTGTGCAGGCCAGAGCTCTGAAAACAAGCAAGAAGGACCCTGCAAACGTGGTACGGTGTCAGTGATGTTGACAAAGTTTGCCGCTCACAATGCATTTCACCGCTGTGACCAGTGCCACCACTACAGAGAGGCAAACCCTCTGATTCAGGTCAGCCAACTGCAGCAGCCACTTCATTTGAGGGGCTTTAGATGAGGGATTTGAGTTTGTCAGGTGTGAGCAATACTGTCCTCAGTGAATTATAATTTGAGGTTAAACTGAGAAGTGAAAATTTTGTAAGTGGTTCATTGTGAAGGTGCATAGTCTGTAGGTATATGTGGTCACGGCTCAGAGAAATAGTTGAGGTAATATCTATTACTGTATTATTTTATAATGATATTATTTAAACCTGAATAATAATGTTAGCAGTGAGGATAAAGAGTGGCCTTGTATAATAATATCGGGTGAATTAGCTTGTTAATTCATAAGGTAGCTGCAAACCACATGCAGAGTGCTGCACTCAATGAAAGTGTTTATTCTATGTATTATTTTGCATATAAGATTTTATTAAAATACAGAAATATCCAAAATACTTACATCATGGTATTCATGCATATAGAAAAATTATATAACATGGTTTTATTTAAAAATAGTCACTTGGCACTTGAATCATGTACTGTTGTATTTGTCCTTCTTGCCATCCAATATTCACTTTGTCTCCCCTTTCTTTTTGTATGTATGTGCGTATGTTTTGTGTGTCTTTATGCATATATGTGTGTGTGTGTGTGTGTGTATGTGTCTGCATGTGTTTGTGTCTGCAGGTGTCAGACTGCACTGTCCACTCCTATACTTTTAGCTCTGCTCAGCTGGGGGAGGATCTCCAGCTGCACTTTCTTATCCCCAAGTCCAAGGAGCACCACTTCGTTTTCAGCCAGCAAGGCCGAAACCTGGAGAGCATGCGCCTGCCCCTTATCTCTGATAAGGTAAGAATGGGACCATCATGGCTTCACTGAAAAGCTCCACTTTCCATCTTGCTGTCAAAGCAAATCACCAATGCATTTTTACTGCGCTACTTGCACAGCAGTTACAGGGTGTCAGTTTCGGTTTATTGCAGGGTGCAGACATGCTGAAGAGCCCAATCTTTACCCCCACAAGGGGGCGCCAGGAGCACGGCCTGCTCAACATCTTCCATGCTATGGAGGGTGCTGCTCACCTGCACATCCTAGTGGTCAAGGAGTGTGAGATGCCACTGTACAGGAAGTACTGGCCTAACCACATCCTGCTTGTGCTTCCTGCCATGTTCAACAGTTCCGGAGTAGGTCAGTAACAGGCTGACTACGAAATTAATAAACTCCCCCATTTTTTCAATGCAATGGTTGTTTTACAAAGGGCATGAGTCTTATAAAGTGACATGTACTGCTGTATATGTTCTAACTAACTTAATTTAACAAAATAATAATAGAAATGAAATGTTTGTCATTTAAGTTTTAAAGTGTATGCAACATTTCTGAACTATGTTACCATTACACATGTGTTGTACACATTTGTTTATTACCTGTCATCATTACCTAGACAATACTACAGTGGAGAGATGTGACACTTTGCGCTCTCGCTCTCAGGTGCAGCACGGTCACTGGTTAAGGAGCTGTCCCACCACAACCTGGAGCAGGAGAGGAACCGTCATGAGGCACAGGGGAGGAGGAGGAAGGATGTCTGGCCCTTCATTGTAATGATGGATGATTCCTGTGTGCTGTGGAATGCCCACCAACCTCAGGACCAGGGCAGGTACTGGCTACACACACACACACTCACACATATAGCACACGGATGCATGCACACACACAAACACACACACAAACAACATAAGTGCATACATACTCACCCATACACACACACAGATACACCATGCAAGTTCATACACACAGACACACACACACACAGTCACACTCACAGTCAAAGTCATACACACACCGCAAAAGTTCATACATACATCACAAATACTGAATATTGTACTTGTAATTTAAGTAATTTTAATGCCTTTTTCTAGTTAATAGTTTTGAGTATTTATGTTAGCAAGAATGTTTTTGATTATGGCATGTTGCTAATTTACAGAATACAAATTACAGACAAACAAAATGTTTGGTTGTTTTAATGGGGGTGACTGAATTTAAAGTGTGCTTTCCAAGTGCTCTTTTAAGAGCATTTCCTGTCTTCTCGTCTTTTTCATAGTGATGTTGCAGAGGGGGTGCCCAGCCACACCAATGTCTCGCTGAAGTCTGTTCTGCAGCACATGGAATCTACTCCCAAGATCACACTCTACGCCCTTTGCGGGGTGCGCAAATGGAGCAGTCAGCTGGCCAAACACCAGTCAGCTTCCCCCTTCTCGCGGTGCCACCTACACCACTTTCTGATGCTCAATGTGGATCTGACACAAAATATCCAGTATGACCTGAACAGGTAAGAGGGCTAGACTACCACTGCAAATGCTACTGCTGCAGTTAATGCTTTTATTGTGGTGTAAGATGCACAGAATGTGTGTGTGCCATTTTTTTTATCTGTATGTCTATTTGCACATTTGTCTACAGGTACAGTTGTGAGGAGGTGGACTTTAACCTGCAGGCCCACAGCAGCGGTCTGCTTCTCTGCCGGTTTAACAGTTTCAGCCTGATGAAGAAGTGCATTCTGTCAGGTGGAAACAGGGATTACAATGTCACTCCCAAGATCATGGTAACCAAGCTCCTCCTACAAATAACTGTATTCCAAAGCTATTCCTTCACAAAGCTGGGACTGTTGATTGTGGGATAACTGTAGATGTAATGCGTAACTAACCATCTGTGAGCGTAGTTGCATTAATTGTAATTAATTAACTGTAGCTATATGTAACTAGCGTAGCCACACTGTCTGTTTATGTTGCAATTCTCTCTCGGTGTGTCGTCACTCAGCTAATGTAGCCATGCAAGTTGGCATGCAAATTGAGTTGTGGTAGACTTAGTAACTGTTTGATAGTGAAGCTACGTTAACTGGTTGGTAGTATATCAGTGCTCTCTGTAAATGTATCCATGCATTTGTATACTACATTAGCTGAACTTTTATCTTACATATCAATGTTCTTTATTAGTATAGGCACTCTGGATACACAGGTGTACAAATTGGCTGCTGCTGTAACCAAGCTGTCTGCTAGCATAGCCATACCAACAATCTACCAGTGGAACCATTCCAACTGTCTGATGGTATCTGTGCTGACTGGCCAGTATTATATCAGTGTCAACTGTCTAGAAGCATAGCCATGTAGCTGTATGCCACCGTAGCACTCTGTCTGTTCATGCTAAGTGTACCTGTAATAGCGTATGTGCTCATGTGTCTGGATAACAGCAACCTATGTCTTATCTGCTTTGCCTGCAGGTGTCAGAGAGTCCAACCTCCATTAGCCCCTCTCAGTATGTGTGCGCCCCAGATAGTGAGCATATGCTGCTTGCCGCCCCACCCCACTTCCTGCTGGAAAGGTTTCTGGAACACAGTGGTCAAAGGCTGTTTCCTAAGGCAGTGCGTAACCATACCCACCCGGTCCTGTCGATTGACAGCTACCTCAATATCGGCCCTGAGGTGAGGGACTAACTGATCAAGGTTTTCGGTACCCTTTTACATGATCTTAGGCTCTGGTCGTCTTCCCTGATTTGCTAGGTACCCCTTACAGAATAGCATAATTGCCAGAATTGTGACTATAAACTTACTAATTTCTAAAAAAGAAAATTCTTGTGTGGTTGTTCTTAGTATCCTATCCTTGTTCTTAAAACAACAATTTTCATATGTGCATTTCCTTGTCAGTGAAACTTGTAAATGAAAAACAGATCCTCCAAAATTTCTGGTAAACTGATCTACTAATGAAGAAAGAAGGAATGGTTACACAAGTGGTGGGTGTAGGTGTGATTGTTAAATGATTCTGTCTGTCTGTCTGTATGTCTTTGTATCTGCAGCTGGTGGTGTGTTATGTCAGCTCACGGCCACACTCTGTCAGCATGGATTACCGAGGTGTGGTTTTCAGCGGGCTCCTGTTGTACCTTTCTGATTCATTTGTAGTCCCTAATTTTCTCAGCAAGTTCCGGTTCCTCAAAGGTGAGCCCCTACTGTCCTGTTGTGGTATATTGTGATGTGGTGGAGCTGAACACCCAGCCCATGTAGCGGGTTGCAGGTTTGAGGCCTAGGTACGGCACTGCTGTCTCACTCTTTCCATGGTACCTAACCTAAATTGCCTTACCATGTTTACTTAAAGTGTGTACATATATGGACATAAATATAATTATATAGATGTAGTATGTACATATGATGTATAATGCAATAGAAATTTCCATACAAAATACATTTAAAGAAAATGAGTTACTGTACTAATGTACTTCCACATTTTAAAGATGATTCCATGATTCTGCAGTCAGTACTTTGTGATTCTGGTCAAATGGAATTGTAATGCCATACCTATAAATGAGTTTTGCAGGTGGAGGTAATAGTATCCTCCTCAACTTTGTGTAAAACTAAAAATAAAAAATTTAAAGGATACCTTGATAAGTGCATCCACAAAGATGATAAACACCCATGATGATAATCAATTATTTTTGTACTTAAGTGCAAGTCTATTCTGACTCACCATGTTCTGTGTTAGCTGCAATTTTGAGTGCTGTTTTAGCAAGTGCAGCTTTTGTACCTCTTTAAATTTAAAATGAATAATTCTCATTTTTGCAAAGTTCTTTATTTTCTGATGATAATAATACCTAGATGACTGTATGTGAAGAATCGCTGTGGTAGTTTGCAGGGATCAGTGTGACTTAAGTGGTTCTTTCTGTCCTGGCTATGCCTAGGTGCCACTCTGTGCGTTATCTCCCAGGACCGCAGCTCCCTGCGCCAGACCATCGTGAGACTGGAGCTGGAGGATGAATGGCAGTTCCGCCTCCGGGATGAGTTCCAGACGGCTAACTGCAGTGAGGACCAGCCCCTCTATTTCCTGACTGGCCGCCACATCTGAGCTCTGAGCCCTTCCCTCTCTGCCCCTCGTCCCCTTCCCTAGACCCACCTAGGCCCTTCCCTGTCACCCCCACCCTGCACCACCCTGCACCACCCTACCCCACCTGGACTTACCCAGCCCAGCCTCCTCCCCACTAAACGATAATCACTCACGGAGAACCCGTTCGGCCCAGTGCCGGAACAACAATCAGTTTCCGTGGGAATGGCTGGAGTCAAAAAGCGGCCAGGCCCAATGGTCGCTGAAATCCAGTCAGCGCAGCCGTGCACAATATGCACACTCCACACTGCACTACAATGGGCGCTAGCGGTAACTGAGAGACCTCTGTGGACCCAGACTAGCAAGGACCCCATGGCGTCCTCCGCCTTTCCCGACTGCAATTCAGAGTATCACCCTTAGCCAAAATCACAGGCTGAGGCTAGGCCAAAGGAAGGTCTTCTTTTTTTGCACGGTTTTCCCAGAAACTGACTGTAATGTTAATTTGTGTTTGTTTTATTTATGGGAAGGACTTTTTTGTGTTGTGAGCAGGAGAAGCCTCTCACAAGCTCTGAAACACCCCAGATCCAATGAACATGCTCTCTCAGGGGTAGATATGGTTTTATTTTAAAGCAAGGTATTGGACACTTTGAATGTCTGTGTTTTTGCATTGAGTTTAACAAGGTTTCACATCAAACCCCAAAGTGAATTCAGAGATGAATCAGAATCTCAATTTCCCCTCAAGCTCTGTTTTACAACGTCCTAACGATCCCCTTTCCACCTCAGCTGAACTTCCTCCATCCAAGGAGGAAAAGATGAATCGATACAACAAAGCTGCCACAAGAAGATTGGTACTGTAATGTCATGAATCAAGCAATGACAAAAGACTTGAGCTGAAGTCAAAACCTCTTAGGGATGCCAAATGATGCAGTAGGAACTTAATTTTACTGCTCTTTCAATTGTGCCTTCACAACCTGGCAACCCTCACCACACTGACCCCTCCCCCCAGCAGTGGGTAAACAATGAATTATGGCCAGTGGAAAGACTATTGAATTTCATTTGCTTGACTGTTTTACAGCCCTTTGGCTTGTATACATTAGACCAGTGTTTGAAATGTTACTGTGCACTGTGAATTTCCAAACACTCGCAAAAGACCAGTAATCAGATTAGTTCAGGCTTGCCTTTTGGCTAACAGCATGCTTTTTCTACTGACAAGACCCACTTTGCCCAGACTGTTCTGTTTACACTTAGCTGTGCCTGTAGTCCAGCTTCTGTATAGTGTTACACGCCTAAAAGTATTGATGGCTTCAGTTATACCTCATCCTACCTGGAACAAATTGTAATTGCACATGGAAGGATTCATCACAGAAATCTGGGACGGAGGAAAAATAGGATTTTTGCTGCAGTCATCACTTGGAAAAATCAAGTTGCCGATTTATAAATACCTGGCAGATCGGGTAGGAATGTTTGTCATAAATAATTGCACAGGGTATTCCGTACAGTATGCTATCTGTTGTCTTCTTGCTCAGATATCATATGAGACTTCTGTTTGCCTAAGTTTATTTTTCACATATCCTTTTACACACTTAAATATTGACAGAATTTATTCAGGTTACATCCCTTTTTCAAGAGTGTGACAGCATTGAACTCGGGTATTCAGCCTGCTACAACATGTGGTTAGAAGTCATATTCCCTATTGGTGAGCAACAGTCTTCTTTCCCTTCACTCATCATAAATTGAAACTTGCTTTTGTTTTAAGCCTTAAACAGTGGTACATGGTGTGAAACTGATGAAAAATGTGAAACTAATTTATGAGAGAGACCCGTACTGAATGTGTATTTCTTGAAAGATGAAACTAATTTGAATCTGATGTTTTAGAATATTACTACATCAAATAATCTTTTATTCTGTTGGTAAATATTTGAGTTTTAAACTCAAAATGTCAGCAGAAGAATAATGTTCACATCCTCAAGTATCACATATCATTTTGAAAAAATGAAAACGATTCAGTCCAGTCTTCTCTTTGAAGTGTGAATCTTCTCCCTGGTTACTTAGTGTAAACCAAATTTAGGAGAGATTGATACTATTATCAAATGTGATCAACTGTGTTTACATTATAAAAACCTAAGAAATGTTTTGGGTTTCACAATTTTTTTTGTAATCCAGTGACTTTTATCAGAACATATTGATTATGGAAGTATTAAGGTTAAATGGTTTCCAAGGCACAAAGAATCTTTTAAAAATTCCCTTTTTTCTCATTTATGCACAGACCTTGCATTGCTTTTATTGGAAATATTACATTTTATTTAAATGTGAAATTTTTATTGATTTTGTTTTACGGCACAAGCTTTTTAAAAATGATAATCAGGCTTTCTTGGTATGGCATTGGCCATATATAGCATTTAAAATTTTCACTTAAAAGTCAGTTGAAATCCGCAACAGTAGCTTTACACAGTATTATTTGGGTGGTACCTTTGTGCTGTGACATGATGAAACAACCAGGGATGAGTTCCTGTTTATGTTTTGGTCTCCTAATTGTGCCTCAGCAATATGGCACTCTTGACTACTTTTTGTGGTCATATGAAAGAACAAAAGCAAAACAACACTGCCATAATCTGAGCTTATGTGAATGTTTCAGTGAGAGGTAAAATTTGTATTATTGAATTTAAAATCAATCAAAATGTGATACTTGCACTATACCGTTGGCTTACCATGGCAACCTGATCTCTGCAGCCTTAAACCAGCCCAGCAACATACACAGACAATAACACATTTAAATCAGTTATCAGTGTAGCAATGTCCATCTAAAAAATAAATATATTTTGACCATTACATCTCATCATGGCGGTTGACAATTAGATGTGCATGTAATTAAACCTAGCTGCTTTTCAAAACTTCATATGCAGATGTTGTTGCTTTGATTAAGGTATTTTATTTTTTCCTTTTTTATATCAATGGCATCCTTGTCACCTGAGTAATCTACCTCATGTTTACTGTTTTGCTGAATCTGTGAACACATGACTTTAGAAATGTGATGTTTTTTGGTTGATTTTCTTGAATGTAATAAAATGGTGTTAAAAGAAGTTTATTATTATTGGTGGGTGCTTACAATAAGTTGAGTTTGTCTTATTATGAAGAGTTAGCCAAACAGTTGATACTGACAGCACAGTGTCTCCTTGTGGTACATACTGAGGGCAATTCAAATTTTGTAATTATTCAGTTTTTATAAGTTTCTACTTCTGAAAGCCTCTGTCTTAATATATCATATTCATCATACACCACAGGTCTATTGTTTAATTGTTCAATTCTTAGTGTATGCTGCAGAAGTAATTATTTATATAATTAAACTGTAATATATTTGAAACGCATTAATCACTGCGCAATCACAAAGTGGTAAGCACTTAAAATGTAAAACTTCTTTCATTCTTTGGAGGATGTTTTCATGGAGCCCCTCTAAGTAAACCACAGACTGTTTCTAAAGGTCTGCTCATTTGTAGGAAATTCTTATGGTTCAATTAGATTTTTGAACTGTGTGGAAGTAAAGATCCATGTTAAAGGTTAGATTTATAAATCTAAAACTTGATGTGGAAAGGTTCTCAGCTTTACACACGCTCCCAAGCAGACATATCCTACACATATTTCTCTGGCTGTACTGCAGGCAAAAGATCAAGGTGTGAGCTGCATGAGCCAACAGAACTGTTCTCTTGTTACTGCTCTGCTTCAAAGGCTCTGTAAAGCAAATACGCTGCTGTAGAGCAGTAATGAGAGAAATATTTTCTGATGTCCCAAGAGATTTTATATTGGAAGACTATAAATATGCTTCAATGACACAGTACATGCATACCCAACAAGGTATCAGTAATAGTCAAATACAGGTAAATAACACATTAATATATGGATACCTAAGCACAAAATTCAAACCCAAAATGCTATGAACAATTGTGTTAACATCTAACTAAAACAGTAATGAAATTCAGATTTCATTCCTATTAACAGCTGAATTAATTCATGAAACTACAATCTGAAATGCAAATTGTGAATACACTGAAATACAAAATAATGTTTGGAGACATTCGAGCTCTGTAAAACCAGAAAATTAAGATTGCTGAAAGTTAACCGATTTAGGTTGTCCGTAGTCCTTATATAAGTCTTTGATTAACTTGCCATACTCAAATGGTCCAAAGCAATTATTTTCCAAAAATTTATTCAGTGACCTTAACTTGTTGGTATTAACAATGAAGTATTAGAATCTAGACTGACATATTACCCCATTTTCAGGGACTGTTTTCATGCCCAGGAGTGCTGAGATTTTAGCTAGCAGTGAGGATTATAAAGTCGTTCTGGGTAACTTCAAGCTCTAATGATTTACATGCTGATTTGTCAGACATCTCGGCCAAACTCATATAGTCAGCAGTAGCACAATCATAATTCAAGACCATATCACTGCACCAAAAATGTTTTTTAAAAAATGCATAAAGCTAAATAGTGTTCACTCTTATAGGGCAGAGCTGCTGTGTCACACTTCACAAATGTGAATCTTTGTGGAACAACATGCGAATGGCAACCTGGAATGACAGCATTCTGTTCCATGATAAGATTATTGCCCACTGGCCAAAAAAAATCCCAGCTGGAAAGGCTGCTGTTGTGCCCTTGATTGAGAAAGGCACTTCTATACTGTGAAACAAAACCCAGCTTCTGCTGAAGTGGGTCACAGACAGTGTACAAAGTAAAGCTGAAAGTCATCCTGAACAAAAGTGCCTGCAGTGAAAATTAAGAGCGATAACCCTGTAGCTGCGAGTCAGCATTACTGTGGTCCACCTGCTGTAATACATTTTCTAAAAACAAAACAGAAGCAGGAAATGAGTCATCTAAAGAGATACCCACAGATGATCCTCTGTCCCTTCCAGAGAACAGTGACCACTCCGGCCATGTTTCCAAAGAGACCTGCAGCCTGACTGTTCAGTTCTGTGAATTATTTTTTTAAACTAAAATGGCAACATTCTTTGGTATAATACCTCTATGAGACAAGAGGCAAAATTAAACCCTACTTGGCTTTCCACCAACATTTCAACTGAAATTTCATCAGCAGAAATTGTATATTTTAAGGAGGAAATATTATACTTTAGGAAGTTCATGTGATCTTTTTATTTGTTTTTATTTGTTTTGTCCAATTATTGAACCATTGAGTCTCCTCTGTCACTCATCTGCTAAACACGTGTTGAAACACGAGTGTACTGCCACGTCTTTTTCACCCCATAGTTCACTTTATAGTTCAGCTTGAAAAAAAATGTAGGTTGAAGAGGACACTTTAGGCTGATTGTGTGTGATAAGATATGGATGTCCCAAACAGTTTAATCTCTGCCTCCCTGACATAATGTTACAATTATCTGCCATGCTGTGTGGCTGCAAACCACAATTTATCATAGCACACACTGGATTTCATATCAGACCACAGATTCCACCCACGTACTAGAACAGAGATCATCTGTTCTAGTACATCCTGGGATCCAAAAAAGAAATGTATTGTCCCCCTTGGACCAAAGATAACAGAAATATATAATTTTTAACAAGACAGTGTGGATTTTATTTTCTGTAAGCTTAAAACTATACACCATATCAATATGGACAAAAACAATGGACTCTGGTATTAAAATACCCATAGGTGTAGCAAGTACTATTTATTTTTTCTCATTCACTTAAACATATATTAACTGTTGTGACAAAGATATACTTAACAGTAATGTAGCACTGCAAAAAATGTTGAGGGGATTTACTTTTTAAAATGAGGTAAAAATAAAGCCCACTGTTTTATGAGTTTAACATTTAGCACTATTAATTAAATCTACATGAAAAATATATTAGTTTAATGAAATTTAAAAATTGGAAATTTTTCCATTACACAGGTTATTTCAATAAATGGACAATTACCATTAATAAAGGTAAGCAATATCTACCAAGAAAATGCGTTAGATTAACCATGTTAACGCTAGACTCATTGAATATTACTAATATAGCCTCACATTTTTGCATACACAAGTAAATCCTACATTTTTTTAATGGCAAAAATTTTAATAATAGCAAACAGTTCTTTCTCAAAACTAAAGGCTCACGTTATGTTCAATGATAAAAAGGTTTGCGTCAAGCAAATATTTTAGTCACAACAAATTACATCTGTGATGTCATATTTAAATTTTGAACTAAGTAGTAATTTAGCAACATACCGAATGGTTGACAAAGTAATACAACCTCACAAAACAGTAGGATTAAATAGGATTAAAAATCAGCTTTTATGAAGAATTTTTGTTTATGAATAATTATGTCTAGCAAGTTGTGTGGTCGGGCTACAGATTTAGTATTTATTAACTCTGAGGCAAACTAAATAGCCAAGATACAGACAGGTTTACACAACAAGTGTGAATTAGAATGTTTAGCACAAAATATTTGACTGACTATAACAGAAACCTATACTTCAGCCAAGATACAAAATTGTAAGTCAAGAACTGGGAAGCAAAATGCAGGATACATCTGTCAGCACCCAAAACAGTTTAGTTTGCAGTCATTCCATAGGTGTTCTCCACCGCAGCATTACTACCTTCTCTCTCCAATCACAATCGTCGTATGAGATTCTCAAAATAGATTCTCACACTGCAAACTTAAAGAAAAGAATGTTGAGTAGGACTGTTTTCTTAAAAGGTCTCCGTGTTGCCCTCACTGCGAAAAATGCACTTTACAGCCGGTCTGAATTTGGTAATCTGACAGGTATGATTCAGATTATGATGTACATAATCTGATATGGTAATGTGATCTGAAATGGACATGCAGACTACTGTGAGTGTTTAATAGTCTTCATCACTGCTAAGATTTTTTTTTGCTGGGCAATTTAAGGCATTAAACCTCTCTGGGGCCTCCTTTTGGTGTGACTGTAAATGCTGTGACTGGATGTTTGTGGTGCAGCAGTGAGTCTTCTGATTTACTACCAGCTACAGTGGGATCTCCACAATGGAAAGTCAACAACTGGGTAAAGACGACGGTTAAACTAGTTGCTCCATCAGTCTCATCACAATCTATTTATGAAATGTCCTCTGTCATTTCCCATTGATGACTGAATTGCATATCAACCATCTGGCCAGGTGTGATTTCTGTTTCCAGACAACGAAGCCAGGATGAAATACATCAGTGTTTAGCATATCCTAAAAGAAATCCCTTCCAAATACATTCTTTTTGTATGGAAATGTATTCTGCTGAACTCACAATCTTTGATTTTAAATGCCAAGTGCTATGTGAGGGTAAAGATGGGTAAAATCTAGACTGCTGTTTGTTTTTCATGTCCTTTGGTTGGATGTACAAAAACATTGATTAATAAATTGCATGTATGAACTTGGAATAGTTTAAAAAAAATTAGCAATTGTAACTGTCTCCAACTTTCCAGGTCACTGCTTCACAGTTCAACTCTCTCTCCTCTAAAAATACTGACATTATACTTTCTAGGATTCCACGATGAGTCTTAAATAGGATTTAGTACTGTTAATGGAGCAGGATAAAATCATAAATCTTCTACCAAATCAAATTCATGGCAACAATCCATTTTAGGTAATAAATACTTTGTCTTTGTATTTTAATGTATACCTTGAACTCATGAGACATAATTTAGGCTTATGTGTGTTGCTGAATTTTTCACCTGCTCTCCACCAGTGCTGTTTCTCATCTGGGCTGGTGCAGTATAAGCAGTCAAGGCCGGTCATTTAAGGACAGTGCATTTCACCCAAACTGTGAGTCCACTGTGGAATAATGTGAAGCTATTTTCAGCTGCTCCTCTCCTAGAAAAGGATGAGGACAAGCAGGAAAGAGACTGGCATGTTAGATCTGAGACCCCCATAGAATCTCTGAGATGAGCCAGAGAGGAGGAGATAGCTAAAGTCTCTCTAAAAAACCGATCTCTTCACTCTGACTCTTTATGACCTTGAAAGTTCCAGCTAGATGCAGTTTCAGCCATGTGGGCTTCTGGAAGGCACGTGGTGGGTCCTAGTGAGGGTTGTGGAATTAAAGTGCTTGGGTCATGCCTGAAAATACATTAAGCTTGTTCTGCACTATTGACTCCATTAGCCTTTTTATATTTAAGCAATTCATGCTAAATATGTTATCTGAAAATAAATTGAAATGCAGAGTTGGTATCTTCATGTTAAGAGCCTCTATATCAAGTTAGTTATCTGTACTTACAAAATAATTTTCAGACAAATTGTTTAATGGTCTAGTCTAAATCTAACAGCATATGTGAAAGTTTTATGTGAATACAAACTCACATTTGGATTTTATTACAGCTTCCCATTTACCTACACTAGAAGCTGCAGCATGTGCTCTTTTCTGGTCTTCACATCTGTGAGCCAGTAGTTTTTATTCCACTTGATTGACCTGTATGGAGTTAAAGCATACTACAGCATGCTCTTACAGCTGGTTACCCATGGGCACCTAGTAAAGTGAGACGAATGCCAAAGAGGCCTTGTCAAACCTTAAACTCACTCAACCAGGAACTGCAATAAAAGACCATGTAATTGCAATGGAGCATGACTGTATATTTGTATCCAAACAAAACATTTGCAAAATCATGGATTTAAATAGATTTACATGGATTTATTATTATTTGCCAGGCCAGCACTGTTTGACCCATTCAATCTTATTTGCATGCATTTTCAGGAAACAAAGCCGTATTTTCAAGAAACAAAGCGTCCTTTCTCAGTTTGGTTGGATATTAGCCAGCCCCTCAAAGGATGCTGTGAATGGACAAGCCATTGCTTGTTGCTTCAAAGAGAAAACATCTGTCATAATTGGATGATGTATTAAAATACATTCCACATTCAATGCAGTTAATGAGCTCATTCTGTCCTTGCTAGACATGACCGCAGGTTATCCAGGTAGATAGATGAATAGGGAGACAGATTTAAAGATTCAACTTCTTCAGCTTTACTTATCTCATCTTCAAAACATTCAGTTCAATCATCTGTTGTCGTACAATCATATATTTTTTTAAACTGAAATGATATACAAAAATAAAAACCATTTATGTCTCACTGTTACTGAACATGAGCTTTATACTGGAGCTAAAAATCTTAAAACTCAGTTTGAGATGGTAAATTAATGACAAAACTGTATGAGGTAGCTTTTAACTTCCCACTCAGTTACATTCCATTAATTAGTGCGAGTTTTTAAACTATATATAAAAAATTTAACTCATCATACATAAACAATCACTTACAAATCATCTCCAGTTCGCATAAACACAGTACTTTTAACGGCTAACCTCATGAATTATCATGTATACATGTGTACATGTAATGGTCCGCAAGTTAGATTAGATGCTAGCGCATATTTACTAGAGTTGTCATTTACAACACAACATCACTTATTTGCATTATAAGAACATTACAATGTGAGATATCCTTATACACTACATAATTATCAACTTACAGTGTTACGTGGCCCAAGCTTCACCATAAGAACAAATCGCTGCTGACACAAACTCTCAACTGACGATTTAATTACTAACTGAAAAATATCTAACATGATAACGCTAACGATTGAATTAATAACTGAAAATCACGGCCACTAGGGGGAACACTAACGAAGCTAAAATGAATTAAGCCCATGCTTAATCTATATAACCAACTCAGAGCTGTTCTTTTTATTACCGGTAGTTTATTTGAGAAATGTTTTGTGTATGGCAGTTTTCGGAAGGGCCATGATTCCAGTTTCTTTTGTTAAACCTCACCACAGACCTGTCTGTACTTGATATGTCATACACTTTCCTATCCCAAAGGTTCATTTTAAAATATTGCTGTTTTGTTCAAGAAGCCTTAAGTTGATGTCAAGGTCTAATCATGAAGATTCATATTTTCGATAGTAAATGACGACTGTTGTTTCTCGTGGAATCTCAAAATATTACCTTGATGACGTCACTGGATAAATGTCTAAAGATAGTAAAATCTTGGCTAAAGAAATCAGCATTCCTAAAGGCCATGAAAACAGTAGTAATTATGAATGCCATTTGCCTGACTGAAGGATGAAAATGGCAACAACATACAGGTCATACTCTCCTGTTCTCTGTCACAGCAAACAAATGTGCCAATGACTTGGATTTCAGAACATTTGGCCATATACAGTTTGATGAGGGGAGGTTGCCAGGTTCCTGGAAATAATGGCCAAGCATCTGGGTGTAAACAGTATCGGTAATGTCATCAGCCAGTCTTGATGATGTTTCTAAGCACAGAGGCCATCTGTCCAAAGCCCTGCCCTCTGAACTGAAAGAAAAGCACTTGGGAAAGCTAGAGTAAAATCAAAAGCTTTTGTAGAATGCTGCCTTGTTCTTTCTATTTTTGAACACCTGTTGTGATCTAAAGGGAAAGTTTAACTTATAAAACAAGATTCATTCATCTTCATGTCCCATGTTGTCAGACAATGTCCATGACTGATACAACCCTAGATATTTTTTCATCACATTTCCTATGAAATCTAAATCAGGTAGTGAATTAAAATATAGAAATAGCAAGGTAAAATAACTGAAAAGAGTATGGGCTGCATGCGCTATGGCACACAGTCTAGAGAATTCTGTTGGGAGGATTATGAAACCACTGTAGGGTGGTTTAAAGAACTGTGCCCCTTTTCTGATCCCAAAGGGGGACCAGAGTGAGTTTACTACACAGTAAGTGAATCAGTGAGGTAAGAAAAGAAGCAATGCTATTGCCCCAATAGCATTAATACACTCATCCTGCTGCCTCGGTTGAATGCTCCCAGATCTATGCTGTCTTTCACTGAGTTGAAAGAGCATTATGTATCCTTCATTTTTCATATGTGGCACAACAATATTTGGTGTTGTTGGAAAGCTAATGGCATGAGGAACAAGGTGGTGTCATTAATTGTGTCATTATGTGAGTGCTGAATAATATACTTTTTTATATTTTTTTTTAATGAACCATTAAAAAGTGAAGAGCATGTAATGCAAATTACCTATGACTCAACAGCCAGCTGTGTTACAAATGATTTATGTGGTGTGACACACAAACAGTACAAGCCAGGGTCATTGTTATTACTACCATTTTGTTGTGATTGTGTTGTTCTTAGATGATATGGGGTTATTCTTTGATCTTTGGGTATATAGGGGCAGAAGTGGACTGGACATGGAGATCTGTCATTATGACCTCCTGCATGTGATTTATTGAAATTACTATAAATCACATTAATCTCAACCCATTATTCCTTGAACTGTAAACACTACACACATAGTACTGAGTATAGCTGAACCCTTTCGTCACTTGCATATACGCTAGGGCAGTTACAAGATAATCGCTGTATCTTTACAGCCCTGAAGTACACACATGTCTACGAAGATAGATAACAATCCATATAATGTCACGCTACTGGCAGAGTCGGACTGCAGTCCTTCATTGTCTCCTATGTACAACTGTGGGCAAAGAGGAAAAGTAGTATTTTGGAGCTAAACAATCAAGCAAAACTAACATAACATTAAATGAATCTGTTCTGGTAGCACTGGTAGGACTTCGTGTCTACCTTTACTACTCACACACTTCTGCTGTTTGGTGTGTGTGTTGAATTCTTACACCACTCCATCATGAGCAAGTCAGTCACCTCTCGCTGAATCTATGGAATGCTGATTCCATAAATGCTCCTTTGGAATTAGATCTGATGAGTAAGAGGGACTCCACATACGGGGGAGAACTGAGGAGTGCATCCTAAACCATTCGGTGATTATTTACATTCCAGTCTGAGGAAATAAATGCTGTAAATATGGCATGAGGATTACTCAATACCAAAATCTGTAGCACACAAGTAAGAATTTATATGACTGCATTATTGCAAAACTGTCTGACAGAGAAGAAAGAGTAAAGGGAGGCATAGGCTGGATTTAATCATTTATTAAATACAGTTTATGCACTTTTAAGATATATATATATATACACACATATATATATATTCATGTATGTTCATAAACTGTAAACACAAAATCTGCATTTTATATTAAAATCATATTGCTGCATGAATATGTCAAATACAACACCCTTAGGTATGTATGTCACTTGTTCTAGTGTTCAAGTATATAAAATGATAGAAAGCGCATGCAACAGAAAGCAAGGACACACTGGCCACAGTTTCAGAATGAAGTAACGTACAAATACCATCAGAAAAAAGTGATACATCATGCACTGTCTTGGTCATACATATGCAATCACAAAACAGATATCCATATCACGGGTAACTGCTGTTACAATTACATCTTACACTGGTACATATAACACAACATTTTTCGAACACAGCGGAAAACAAATACATTTGGCATCATTTTGGGTATACAAGAAACAATGAAGGTAGAAGCACCTTTTTGTGGGTAGAGCAGCAACATCATTTTAAGCCCTAGCCCCAGTGGCTACCCTAAGAGAAGGGTCAAAGATTACCAGGGTAAGGATTAAGGCTTTCTCCAGTGCCATGACTTGTACGAGCTTTTCAAGTGTTACCCCTGTGGTATTCATATATTAATTAATTATGACCTGCAGCAGCCTTTTTCAAGTTGGTTGGTCAAAGGAATCCTCAGTGATAAAAGTTAAATGGCGCCATATAAGAGTAATAGCAGGAGAGAACACTTCTGCAATCGAAAATTGCAACTTCACATTCCTTGTCATTAATGAATCAGCTTCATGTACGCATTAGAGGTTTCTGGTAAGCAAGCAAGAGGATGGAAAAAGTGAGTCCAGTACATGCACTGTATTGCATTTCAAGACAACACAGAATACTGATGGTGAGCTGGTAAGGTATAACCTATCCACAAAGAGGATTGGGCAGAACTTAAAACCAAGAAAAAAAAGGTGCTTATGTGGAAGTGAATAAAATCCCCAAGCTAGCTAATGAGAAATGCACTACTTCATAAATGAGCATACCATCCATCCCCAGGAAAAAAAACAAGAGTACATAAATTAAGACAAAGGAACACATTCTTGATTGTTGCATGATCTGGATGGTTTATGTTCCCCTTCACATTTTGGAAACTAATCCCTAGAATTGACAAACACTCCAGCAACAGTTATCTTATTGATTGAAAGTCCATAAGGTGCTTCCGGAGACAAAATCTTGCTCCAATTAAATGCACAATCTTCCCAAAGGGAACATAAGACATAACAGTTAGAAGTCTCACAGTTCAAAGGTTTTGGAACATAGAAATTACCTTGTTTACTGTTAGATTTTCCTCTTAATTGGAGCCTAGGTTTGTTCCTGGAAGACTTCCAGGAACAAACTTTCACTCAATTTGATACCTGCTCACTGTAGTGTGGTCAGTTTTTCAGAGGTTTTCCATGGATTGAACTGACATAAATTAAAATGGTACTGCTACGTTTCTCTGTTCTTGATAAGTAAATAATAGGGCTTAATTGCCAAAATGGTGAGTATCCTTTTAACCCAATCAGATAATGCAAGAATCAGAGGCACTGTCCAGGAACCTTGTAGGTTTTGACCTCAGGTAACAGAATTCTGAGGGCTTTGTTTACAGATTACCAGTTTACCAGATTTAGTTCAAAACAATAATAAATATACATAAACTTTTATATAGGCAAGGAAATAGTTAATAAAATAATTATTTTTATAGATTCCCCCTAAGGAAAAATGTCATGGAGTAAAAGCTACATGGTAAGTACAGTACTTCTGTAAATTTAAATAATCTAGAGATTGTTTTGAGAGTCACACTAGGACTGTACAGGTGTTAGAAAAATGTTAACCTTGTGAATTGAACATGAACGCTGCTGCATCTTGCTATCAACACTGAATAAACTTGTGCGTTTCTTTTTTTTTTTTTGGAAATATATTCTTTCACCTATTTTTTGCACATGGTAGATTTGGTGGGAAAAAAGGGTTCCTTGGGACAGGGAGTTAAAGGTCCTGCAGGCAGCTCCCTTGCTCAATGACAGCTTTGGCAAACTGTCTGAAGACACGGTCCATATAGGTGCTGCGCCAGGGCCAGACACCCTCCAGAAAGCCAATGTGCCCGCCGTGATCAGTGATTAGGAGTGCCACATTCGGGTTCTGCTTCACGGCCTCCACAGGGAATGCTGCAGGAGCAAAGAGGAACACTGTTCTCTTTTGTTTACTAACAGGGCATGCTTACTGTGTTTCAGGATCATTTCTGAGAAGCAGGACATTGAAATTAATCACATCTGTCACAAATCCCTTGAATTCTTAGGTTAAACCCGACATAGACTGGATCCTGGTTACAGCTACAGAATGGGCTTAACAATGCCAGTGTTAGAGAACCACAACCATCTTTTCAGTGACAACACTTCAGGTTTTTGGATTTCTTTGTCTTTCTAAAAATGTGCTGACAGGAATAATTATGTATTTCTGAAATCCTGAAGACTCCAGCTGTCACTCACAACAAGAGGGGGGCACTCAGTTTAAGATGAATGATGGTTTTTACACCGGTATGTGGTTACTGCACTCAACAATGCAGTATGCTTTGCGTTACAACAAATGTTCTGTGTTAGTGAGGGATTTGTCAGTACACATTGCCTATAAGCTTTGTTTTCATTAAATGTCAAAATTCTTTCACTCACACAACAATTTCAAGACATACTTGGTGGTTTCGGCAGTCATATTTTGTGTGTGATTCAACAGAATGACCTGCTTAACATTATTTAACTTCCATATTTCATTTGCTAAAATGTGATGTGAGAATTCATAGGTCTAATTATTACAGTAAAAGATTACCCGACATTTCAATGTCGCATTCCAGCAATTCTGTTCCTAAGAAGCCGCAGGACCAGAGTCACGTAATTCTACACACAAACAGAATCATATAAATGCTCCTTATCAATTAAACTCAATATTCACATCCTGCTTAAGCTATCCAAGCTAGCAGGGCTGCTAACAGGGTAAAATGATTTCCCAGGAGCCCTGAGGGTGGGTGTTTGAGTCACAGCCTTACCATTACTGGCCATGGCTGGAGGTTCACAACAGCGAGGCAATAATTGGGGTGTAGGCCGGTTAAAAGTTCATTACTTCACCTGCATAATCTTCAGATGACATAGGTGGTGTGTGTTTGGTGTTATGCCTACAGTGTGAAAAGTAGCTTATCATGTTCAAGGCATCACGTGCCACAGCTTTCTCCCTGAGTCAGCAGGAGCAAGTCGCTGCAGTGGGCTAAAAAGTTTGTGTTCAGGGTGGCGAAAAATAGGGGAAAATAAAAAAAATAAAGACATCCAAGCAAAATTCTCAAGAAAACAATTCGGCCTACATTCAACTAAACATGTCAAGGTTTTTGAGCTGAATACAATGGCCTGCAGCCAGGAACAGTAAATACCACCTCTCTTCAATGTCAGAAAGCTATTTCCTGTGTATAAATCCATCTTTATGCCTTACTGCAGCTATGACCTTTCATCTTATGTATCATAATGAATATCTACTATAAAGCAGAAATTCTATACGAATATGAATTTCTATATCTCAGTTTTTGCATAACGTCAGCCCATAGTTATCTCTAAAAATTAAATCTAATAACTGAATTATCTGTTTAAGGGTTTCATGTAACTGAGTTTAGAGGGATAGAGGTAGACCCAAAACTAATGCTATAATAATAAACTGCTACTCTAGACCAGCCATGTTCACAACAGTGCTAAAGTCATTCAATGTTCCCATTCCCCAAGGGATCAAATTACACACTTTTACAGGGTTCACAGGAAGGTGAGGAACCCAGGATATGTGATTAGTTTCCTTAACAGTGGATCTTGGTCTTTTTAGCTCAGCAAGATGATGGCATCTGATGACGTGTAATGTGGATGTTGAGGGCAGTAGTTGAGAACTGCAGCAGATGTACTTTTTGGTGACAGAAAAACTAGAGCACCTTCTATTTCGCTGGGCTTGCGGTTCCAGTCCCCTGGCCATTAATACTTTTACTGCAGCACCATCTAAGTGAACTCACACTAAGTGAACACAAACTATGCACATCACACTTCACCCAAAACTTCAGTCCAGCTACATTTCCCTATCTTAAACCCAAATGGATGATTGGTTAAATTAAAGTCTGCCCACTACCTCTTACCGTGGTTGGGGGAGAAAACGTCATCTGCAGCATTGAGACAAAGCATAGGAACCTGCACAGACTTCAGCTTATGAATCGGACTGGCATCTCGGTAATAATCCTCATTGGTCGGGTACCCAAACATGATAGATGTGAACCTCTCATCAAACTGCCGCACAGTCTTTGCCTACAGAGGGTGAGAGACATTGAGTGAGGGACATCTGCAGACACTTTTTGTGTCTGTGACATCAGGATTTTTGAATGTCATTTTATATTTTGGTTGTGGTATTAGGATTCCATAGTCACAGACACATTAATACGGATCAGCGTACAGGCTCTGTGAGCCTGTCCTGCTATTATTTACAAAGGTTTACAGTTAGGTAATAAATTAAATTCTCAGGGCCAGATTTACTCAGGAATAGTTGCAGCGCTAAAATAATTAGCTATATAGCGACTCTTGCGGTCACAACTACTGAAATATTAATGACCAATTTACCAACACCAGCTCTACTCAATCAAAAAAATTTAACCCCCTCATTCGCTCATAAAAAGGGTCAGAAATGATATGGCATGCTTACGTGTCCAGATTACATGGCACTACAAAATGGGTACTGTGAAACTAGGTGCAAGCAGTAAAGGAACCACAAGAAAGATAAAACTTTAAATTTACAAATCAGGAAACAGATATAATGGACATGGAGAGAGCTTCATAATTCTGGATCACTGCATAGGAATCAAACACCAGTGGAGAAGAGCAAAATTGAGTGACATCATATACAAAATGAATTCAGGAAAGGCTAACAATATGAAAAGTTGAAGAATTAATGAAAAGATGGTGGGCAGCGTACAAAAAGCTTTCCTACAACATTATATGGGCAAAAGACATGGCTGGTGGTTCAACAAAGGAAAGAATATTAACACTTATTCTCCCTTGCCTTTGTCCACTGTGATTTCTGTCTCTGATAACTGCCGCTAAATCTGGGAGTGAAAGCCATACTTAAATGTTCCTAAATTTTAATTAGTACTTACAATTAGCCACTACAATAGTAGTGAAAACACACATGATATAGGATTAAATTAAACATAAAAAGGAGGTGGAGGACAGGTAATGAACAGTGAGAATCACATTTGAAAGCTATATACAAAAACAATTTGCTACTATACAAGATGATTCTCACCCAGACATCCTACGCATTTTTTACACCAATCTCTGCAACCCAAAAAATATGACTCTTTAATAAGCTTTTCAGCCTGTTAGGCCTGCAACTGAGGCCAGCAAGCCAAAATAATCCATGTTCCTCACGCTCAGTTCGGCGCATGTCGTAGGTGTATAAATAAGACATCATAGCATTTTTTTTTTATTTTGAGCTAAGATTGAATATCATCATATGAGGATAAATATTTTTTATATGCTGTTGAAGTCCAATGGGAAAATAGTGTTTCAGCCTGCGACCTGCTAGAATGGGACACTTTTTCCTGTGCTTAGGTTGATAGCTGAAAGCTGGCCTTGGTATACCTACGGCAGTAACAGCAGCTCTAGCATACTTCCTGGTTTGTCGGAGCTGTCTTTTACATTGCCGGAAACTTCTGGTTGGGAAAAACCACTTCAGTGTTATGTATTTCTCATGGAAAACGTCTGTGCTGGGTGAAAACAAGGGTGTCAGATGCAATGTGGCATATTATATTATCTCAGTAAATGAACTATAACTATACTCCTATAATAAGGGGGTTGGTGATGTTTGTATTAGAAACGTTTTAGAAACCCCAGTATGCTGCAATGGTTTTTGCTGAGGGGAGGGGTTAGTTTCCTACAGCAAACACTACCTGCACCAAGAGCTGGGGTGTGACATATGGTGGCAGCAGAGGGATGGCAAGCGGTAGAGTGCTACAGTCCAGGAAGACAACCCAGAAAAGCTCACCGGAGACCTCAGAGGAGGGGGGAGTATGACCAGCTTGTGGTTTGCCCCAAGACATGTCCAGGGGAGGCACAGCGCCCCCTAAAGGCTGAAGCCCCATCAGAGAGTGAGAGGGCTGACCTGCCTGCGGATGAGAGAGCTGAGCTAGAGGGCCGCTTCAAAGAATTCCTGACGGTACAGGCAGCTTATGAGGAGGGCTTAATGGAGGAGATTAGGGGACAGAGGTCTACCCTGTTGGCGGGGTCCTATGTGGAGACTACAGGCAGCCCCTTCCCAGACAAAAGCCCACAACAAGCCCTTCTATCCCCAGCACCACGAGTATGGTCCACCATGTCGCCAGCAGCCTTGAGGGGTAGCAGCACAGTCTCCATAGGACAGCAGGCAGGAGTGTACCAGAAAGAGCCAAAGATGCTTCCTTTTCAAACTGGTGAGGACATTTTACCTCCTCCTCTTTGAGCAGGTGGGGATGACCTTGAGGTGGCCAGACATTGAATGGGCCTGCCGGCTGGTGCCTTTGCTGACAGGGAAGGCACTCGAGGCCTTCTCTGCCATGAATGAAGATACCTCCCACAGCTACAAAGACCTCAAGGAGATGCTACTGGCTAAATTCGACATTTCCATGGAGACCTTCTGCCAAAGGTTCTGGGCCAGCACAATGCCACCAGGAGAGGCACCAAAGGAGACCTACCACCGGCTGAAGCACCGGTATTGCCGCTAGATAAAGCCCAAGGTGCATACAAACGAGGAGGTGGGGGAACTAATCATCCTCAAACAGCTGCTCAAGGTGTTGCCGGGAGATGTACGGATTTGGGTCAAAGGGCACAAGCTAAAAGAGGGTCTTCAAGCAGTGACACTGGCACAGCAGTACATCAATGAGCATCGGGAGAAGGCACCTGCCAATGGTTCAGCAGAAAGAATGCCCAGAGACAAGGGAGGTAACCCAGGGGTTGTCACTGGGGGAAGGGGGAAGAGGGACACTGGAAAAATGGACAGTGGCAGACTGACAAAATTGGTTCTTTTAGCCTACTATCTACTAAGATGTGTAAATCTACTGTCAGAGCTGTCCAGAGTGCCAGAAGAACTTTCTTGTAAGAAACACTAACCATGCTCATCTCTACCCCTCACCTGTGATTTCAACATTATTGGGCCACTGGAGAAGAGCAGCGCTGGTTACCAGTACATTCTGGTGGTATGCGATTATGCGGTATGGGACCAGAATCGCAGCCAAAGGGTGCTTTTACCACTACCCACAGCTTGCCTTTTGAGGTCATCCACCACGTAGGTCCAGTGACCACACCCAGACAAGGGGAAGGAGAGCCAGGTACACCATATCAATCCCCTAAAGAATGGAAGGCAAAAATGTCCGACATGTACAGGTGGTGGATGAAGACCCAGGCCCTGACCTGACTGACTGGAGACAAGCTCCGGCTACAATGTTCCAGCATCTAGAGAAGAGGCAACATCAGGACCTCCAGAGGGTGTGGTCCAAGTACCTGGACTTATTCCATCCAAGGCCAGGGAAGACAATGGTCATCACTCACTGCATACGGCTGAAGGACCCAGCTCAAATCTGGTGGAGTTGCTAAAGAAGGAAATCCAGGTCATGCAGGACGTCAGGGTAATCAAAGCTTCTGAGAGTGAGTGGTCCAGTCTAATCCACCTCTTTGCCATATTATTACCAGCTTCTAACGGCAAACACTATCCACACCCAGAGCTGGGGTGTGACACTCTCACTGTCTGTAGAGCTTTTCCTGAAAATAAGAGGTGCTATGACGTTGAACAGCGGTAGTTTGCAACAACATTTGTGATTGTTTGTTTAGAATCAACTAAAAGAAGGTACTTCTTGGACAGAAGAACATCTCGTTTCCTATTCTGCTTTGCCTTTATCTTTTCCTGGCTCTGATTACTGCTGCTTACATGTGGAAGAGAGATCAACTTTATAGAGGGAGAGCTATAATCTGTATCAGCGCTAACACCTTTCCACCTGCTTTAAGAAGTCATAAAAAATTCCCACTCAAAAAGTAGAGTTGCAATTACAACAAACTTTAGTAAATTAGACAGAATACTTCATTGGCCTTATTTGCTAAATTGCCACTGCTTTAGTGCTACCCCAGGCATACATATACATGAACAGATTCTACTATGGATGAAAAAGAAAGTTGCAAACTGACATAGTCGCAGCAAGTTCCATCTTAATGGCAATTTTCACCCATTGCAACTGTTTAGTAATTTGCACATAAATACTGCAATGTTTTAGTGACTGCTTTGATATTTGAAAAGCTTCTGCAAACCTTCAGTAAATCTGGCCTTAAGACTCTTCAGAACAAAGCAATATAAAAAAATTAACTGATCACCATCCTTAGTCTTTAAAACCATGATCTAACATTCCTGATATATCCAATCAGGTTCTAATTTAATGAATGCATGACTTAGTTCAATAACATTACATTTCAACTTCATTTTGGAACAGGGCATAGTAATGGCAGTAACATACCTTCATTACATAGTCAATGTCAAAGAGCTTCTCAAGTATGGGCCTGTGTCTGTAAAGGAAAATAAACAGACAAAGTACAGTCACTTCCATGGTTACTGTTATCTTTGCTGAAGATAAAATAGTAACCGATGCAAAAGTAACAAAACACTGGTAATGTGGTGTGTTCTATGCTCTCAAATAAAGTAAGACCCTATTTACTTTACTTAAAACATTATCTTCGGTTAGTATTTATATTTTAAAAAGATGTGTCAGTCTTGTTGGCAACCATGTTGCAAAGTGAATTTTGTACTTTGTAAATTAGCTTTTTATGAAATTCTACTGGTTTTCAATAAAGCAGAAGTAATGATCACCCATCTAGATCAGACCTCTGCTTTCCATGGAAAGTATCAAATGCAACCTCTTGCATTTGAATATATGTTTAGGTCATTCCTCGCTGTTACTAAGACATTTTTCTACTTGGACTTGTCTACATGATGGACTGAATTATCGGATGGTTTTGAATCTCTAACACAGCAAGGCAGCCTATAGCCTAGTGGCTAAGGTACATGACTGGGACCCCTGAGGTTGGTGGTTCAAGTCCCAGTCCAGCCACAGCAAGAACACCACTGCTGTTGGGCCCTTGAGCAAGGCCCTTAACCCCACATTGCTCCCAGGGGAGATTGGCCCTTGGTTAGTCTAATCAACTGTAAGTCGCTTTGGATAAAAGCGTCAGCTAAATGACTGTAATGTAATGTAAACTATTACCAAGGTGCCACCAAGCATCACTGCAGATATTGGGGTAATTTAAAGTAGGGTTCACTTTGAACCCAATAGACAGAATTCAATGCATACACAAATCAGTATAAGACCAGACAGAAAGATCAACTGATCACCCACTATAAGCCTTTAACTTTGCCCCAGCCAGAAAACCTTTGCTGGCACAATTTCCTGCAACTGTTATTAATTAGCACTTTCATCCATGGACTAAAGTTAAATTTGTTAGGGCATAGGTCCAGTTTAATGTAAATAAGACTTAGCAATCAGGCAAGAAAGAGATTAAACTGCAGTGACCAGTGTCTTTGGTCCCCAGCAGAACTTGACAGTGATTACACTGTAATGTGTTTCCAAGTACTTTTTAAGCATTTTACTACCTAAAATAGTGCACAGATGGTTTTCCTTAGTATTAAGCTCAATTTTGCAACACTATCAATTTTCCATATGCAGAAAGGCAGGCACCTTCTAATTTTAATTTATGCACATTCATTTTCAAAGCAGATTGGCAGTGAGTATATCTGAAGCCTGTGGCACAGCAGGCGCTGGCTGGCTGGAGAGTCGATGCCAGTGTGTGCTCATCTGACCCGGGTGCGTGACGTCACCAAGAGGATGCAATTTATTGAGCTGGCTCTGCCAGACACAGCAGGCATCAGCACGGTCACATGATGCACCTTGATAGTGACAAATGATCATGTTTACTCGCAAGGAGAGCAAGCTGTGCCAACATTGTGAAGGAATCTCTTCTTTCAGGGTTTCCAGAGGTGAGGAGCTGCTCTCAGCTCAAATGTCACTCCAATGTTTGACTGGAACCCAGTCCAATGCCATATCAGATCTTCTTAAGTAGTTATAGCTAAACTGAGACCAGGAATTGAGCCAGTCTAAACTACATTTGAAATGTGATTTTTCTGCTTTTTTATTCCCTGGGGGTCCAGCATATCTTTACAATCATGTGACAAATACATCAACATACAAATGATCAATTTGGCATGGTCACTTGAAATTCATTTCTTAATTACATTCTGCACATACTCATAGGCCATGAATATGATTACTGAAGTCTCTGCTATCAGTCTGGGAGAGTGCACATAAGCACAAACTCTCCTCTGAATCAGTGCCCTACACAGACTCTCTTTATTAAATTGTTATTTTTTAACTGTAGCCATTCAATTTTCAGCAAGTCTGTTAAACAGCCATCTCAAGTGCAGTAGTCATAAAGGCTGACCAACATATGGCTACCAGGGTTGGGCTTCTTCCGCTGCTGAAAAATTTGGAAGGCAGCTGGCACTGGCTGTGAGTGATACCAGCCTGGGCGGTCTGCCATGCCTGCAGGCCTGCTTGTCAGGGTCAGAGGCCAAGCCCCACACCAACACTGACCTATCAACTGAGGCCTGGAGGCAGCTTGTGAGGTAGGAGTTGAACAGGAATCGATCCAATGGCTTCTCCAGGGAGGCGGTGCACTCAAACACGTCCCAGCCAGCTGAGAACACCACGACACCACACAGGCATGTCTCCCTTCCCTTCCTGCCCAGGTAGTTGGCCAACATCATTCTGTAGGGAGAGGAGTGGGGGAAAAGGAGGTGAAGCAGGGGAGCTGGGAAAATGTTGTTTTCTCTATATTGTACGGACTACAGCATTACCTCTGCACTGACCTCACTGCACTGAGCTCCTGTGCAGTATTTAACAGTGATCATCGAGTCTCACCACACAAGCGGCCCAAACAATTATGACAAAACTTTCTCCAAGTATGCAATTTTTAGGCTTCTCTGTCCAGCAAAGGCATTTGAAACATTACAGGCGCTTTATTGATTCAATACAATTGAACATTCACACTAAGTCACACTAAATATTCTTCCTGGCACAAGCAGAAAGAGGACACTGTAAAGTAGCTGGATCACTGGTATGAGACTAACGAACAGAGTAGAATCTACACTGCTACATTATTCTGGCAAGTTAAACTTCCATGCTCTTAATTTCTCCATGAGAGAGCGCTTATTTCCCCTCTCTCCTTCAGTGAAGAGGAGTGTTACACTTTCTTCTGGTTCACATAAGGGCTGGCTTTCAGCTGATGAGGCAAACGATAAGCCTCTGTCGCCTCACTGGCTTCAACACATAAATTTTTCAGCGCTTCAAGTTTTCCAGGACCTGTGATGTGCACATTGTGAATCTAAGCAACAAGCAATCAATACTGTGGCCTTAACTGTGGTGTGGTGGTTGAATGAAATCAGGAAAAATGGCTGGCGAGTAAGGTTCTTTAAGTGAAGTTTGCTGGGGGACTGAGGGTGACACCTACCCCCCCATGGAGACGCCGGCAGCCATCAGCGGAGCAGCTGGATTGGTACTCTGGATGTGCTTGATGACAGTCTCCAGGTCCTCAGTGTTGGCAGCACAGTATGTCCGTGGGGTCTAGTTCAGAGGGGTTAAAGTTATCAGCTAAATGACTAGGAAGAGAGAAGGTCATCAGTCAGCAACAGTACACAATTGTACATGAAAAACACAACAATGCTTGCATACACACAAACACACACTCATAAACACTTGCGGATACATAGATATACTATTTATATGCACACCTGAATTTGTATACCAGACTTGTTCAACTTCATAAATTTTCATGCAGCATCGTATAGCCCACAAGGCATAAGCGATTGTAAAATTATATGCCATATAACGTTAGCTTAAACTATAGCTGTAACATATGTTCGTATAGAATTTGGTAAAGGGTTTAGCTCAGTTTATTCAATTATTTGTACACAGATTTTTGGAAAATTCAGTTGAACAAGAGCCAGTCTGATTGCTGCAGCTTCCTGTCAACTGGGGAGAAAACAGACGAGCATATGTTCTCCTCCTCTAAAACACGTGCTGCGGCCAATTGCCTCTCCTTCCCACTCCAAAGTCCACCAGTAAGACTCCCACAGTCTAATCCATTGTGTTGAATGGATACACTTCATGTGCAGCTCAAGCAGATAGCCTGCAAGCATTTGAATGAAGAAGTTGGTGGAGCTCACTGAGATCTAGCACTGTAAGTGTGTAGGGCCAACCAACACACTGAAACAGTTCCTCAATAGGATGGGCTGCCTAACTGCAACAATGAAGGAATCATTATCAGGAATTTTGTCTCAAATTCCACCCCAAGAAAAAAAAATTGCAATAATCTATACAAAACATACCCCTGACAAGAGTTTAAGTCATGGTTTGGATAAGAGTGGTTTGGATAGTGCCCTGTGGTACCGCATGAGCAGTTTCTCATTGTTCAAAACGATTTTTTGCTGAATTTTTCACAGAATTGTAAATTCCATGCATCTTTTTTTCATCTTTGGTCTTACTGTTTGAGAAATTGTTCTGCCAAATTTCATGAGAATCATACATGGGTATGATTGGGAAATCTTGTCGGCGCAATGATCAATTCAACGCCATGTGTTGATTTTGAGTGAAACTAATTTCATGTTTCAGTAGTCATATGTTATTCCTTTGAATATTAGTCTTTCTTTGAGAAAAGCAAGTACCTATACTTTCTACAGAAATAGATTTATTGTTATTACCATTTCTTTTTTCTGTCGATCACCTTTATGGACCAATGGCATTGCATATCATGTTCAAGTCTGTCAACAAATGGCAAGAACAACCAAACCTACAAATAATAAACCGGCAAATTGTTTTTCCCCCACATCCGAAACTCCATATCCGATGTATACCCACATCTAAACATTTATGTGAGTATACATGAAAACTCAAAATACAATGGGTCAAATTTTTAGGTAGGAACTCACTTGCTATAGAATGCAGTTTTGCAAAAACAGTTGAACATTTGAACATTTGAGAATTATAGCTTAGCTGTCAAATCATGGCAACGCCCATCCTTGCTGGAGGTCTGTTGTTTTCACTACAGTTCTTATCCAGATCATTACTTAAGCAAGATCCAGGAAGCTGATATCTATGATGCTCGGAAGCCATTGATTTAAGCAGGTAGAACAGGGCAGCGGCATTACATTTCAAGATGCTCCATCATGACATAGTTAATTTCAAATACCACAGCAATATGCTTTGACAACTGTGCATCTACAGACAGTCTGTGCAGGTCTGCAGAAGATAGCAAGCATGGAAGAACTAAGCCATCAGGGAATTCTTGAACATTGGTACTAGTTATAGGATCAATAAATGTGCATCTTCTCTTTACATGTGATAAATAAGCAGTGTTTCTGCTAAATATATGTATACATGAAAGATATTTATACAGAATAGATGCATGTAGCTAACATGAATGTTATTGCACTTCAGCACAGGTACTTCAAACCAGAATTTACCAGACATTGTTTGCTTTTTCGTATATTGCATGCCATCTGTATCCTCTGGTGCATCATTAGATGGTGTACAGCAGTGATTTTCAATAGGCGGCTTGCTGGCCAGGTCTGGCCCGCCAGTGTTTCACATGCCCCCGTAGTTTAGCGGCATCTTTTCCTACTATTATCCTGAAACTAGCCTTTATAAATTCAATGATTCCGAGTACTACCTCAACAGAGCAATAACAAGCAGTGCATGCTACACATGGACTGAATAACCTTTTATTTTGACATTGAAAATAAAATTCATGTAATTGCTATGGTAACAGACAACAATAATGTAGGCAGGAATATTGGAGGGAAGTTGAAAAATGGGCCAGGAAGAGTTTACTGCAGAGACAATAGCAACGGAATCCAAAAAGAGAAAAGCTGACTGTGAAAACAAGCACTTTAACCAGGACTGCACAGATCATTTTCTTTTCATTATGCCAATCCATTCTAATGCAAAGCCATCATATTTAATTTGTATGCAAACACTCGCAGTGTGCAATGCAGCAAACACAGCAGCACTTCAAGAGCAAACACACGGGTTTCAATGCCAACTTCTCACCCAAGTCTGTGGTACGTAAAGGTAAAATTGAGACTATGTTAACCTCTTACAACCGATCCACAAAACCTCATCTGCTCAAGAGAACATGATCTCCACATGGCAAAAAGTCTTTTGTTGAGTTGGTGGAGACGTGTGCAATCAATATGTTAAGTGAATTGCTTAGTCGTGACCCCAAAACAGAAAACACAGTCACAGAACATATCTGACAAATACCGTTGTCAGATAATAGTATAGATAATAGTATTATCAGACGAGTTTTCTCAATCATAATGCACACATCTCATTTTATGGTAAGTCGTGAGCTACAAGCCCATATTTACTACGGTTTATAGTCTATTAATGAAAATCTTAGCATTGTATTATATTATATTATATTATGTTATATTATATTATATTATATTATATTATATTATATTATATTATATTATATTATATTATATTATATTAATTATATTATATTATTCACAAATGTAAAATGACCCACCAACAATATTAATGAAAATCCCTGGTGTATGGCAAATCTTTGTGCACAGACACAAAAAGCTAATGCAATGAAGGTGGGTTGGCTGGGCTGTCTCAATTGTAGTTGTCAATGTCTCAAAAGAAATGAAGGACAAATTATTACCACATTCCAAAGAGAAAGCAAAAATAGAACATTCTCTATTGATTGCTGTGATGTAATTAATTTAATGGCATTGCTAACTCATAGTGTAGGCATCAAGGTAGTTTGCTAAAATGGTTTCATGATTAGAAGTTGCAAGGATAATGCAACGCTAAAAACATCGACCAAGACATTGGATTGGAGTGTAGTCCACATTCACTGAAATAAAATCCAGCTCTATCTGGAGGTTGCAGGCAGCATAGGAAATTAAACAAAAAGCTCTGCAAGTGACCAGAAGAGAATTTTTCATCTTAAATTAATGGGCAAATGATCTTTTGATCAAGAATTACTCTCTTTCCGTTAACCTAACAGCAAAAAGTAACAAGATATAAATTACACATTCACAGGATGATCGACCACTGGAAGAACTTGAGCCACACATCCAAAAATTAAATACTCACGGTTATGGTGAAGCTGCTGTTAACTTTACATGACCTTGCATCCTGATCTTTTCAAAGTACAGTTGTGTGGCTTACAGTTGCATGGGTCTATCACACAATGGACATGTGTTCAGACATAACACACATATCCCCTGAATTTACAGGTTGTGTGTAATGCAAAACAAATAATCACAAATGTTGTTGTACAGTGTTTTGTGTCACGGCAGCTTTATTTTCAGGAGTAGCTCTATCTCCGGACAGTGAAAGGGTGCAACAAGTGGAATGTGTTAGCTGCATTATAATTTTTTAAGTTTATTCCAAACATTGTCAATATTCTTTCTCTTGTTGGACCAGCAAATGTGTCTTTTGCCTGTATTATGTTATAGGAAAGCTTTTGAATGCCAGCTCACATCATGCCATATTTTCTTTACTTCCTCTACTGTTCGTTTTGTTAGAGCGTCCTACTGCAAAATTGTGAAATAAGGGCCTTTAATTTTTTGATTATGTAAGTACAGCTACTCGTAGTAAATTGGTTGTACATATTTCAGTATTTTTGGTATTAGTAATAGTAAATCTAGCCCCTGGTGCTCAAAATTAATTCAGTGCACGTATGCCATGGTCATTTTCAGCATATGGGGATTGTACTGTAAACCAGGTGCCTTTAATCTCAGTGCTGCTGGGTAATACTGACCCTGAATCAGTTCATTGCAAGGGTTTGAAATAAATAATTCTAAATCAGCTCTCATGCAGACCAATCTCATCACAATGGTGCTTCCCAGCTGCACTACAGGTCTCCAGACACACCATCTTTGCACATGCCAGCCAGACATGTGAGGCTCTGGTGATTAAACTTTTCAAGGAAATACTTTCCCCAGAGGATTTCAGCATCGCTTCTCCAAATCTGGAACAGCCACAGGGATTGCACAGAAAAACCTCTAGGAACTAACTACAAAGTGAGAACCGCCTGAGAAAATGGCATCCAAAAATTAGCATTTGGAAACTCTCAAGTGCAGAACAGAAATATATTTATATATTTCTATATAGTATGTATTTCACCTCACAATTTTCTCATTTATCGTTGCTGCTTAGCTGGAACATGATTTGAATCAGCTGCAGGAGCAGTGAGATCAAATATGCCAGTTTGACATAGATTTAGCGTTTAGATTCTGGTGGGCTTAATTGGGGTGTTTCCCCTACATATTTAAAGGCTGACGGTCTATGCACAACAGCACAACACTACTGGTACCATCTGGATGGGAATCATACAGTCTTTGATTTGGGCATTAGTGAAGTGTAATGGCTTAATGTGGGAGAATTACCATGGGAGAATTACCATGGGGGAATATCAGGAATATATACGGAACACAGCACCAATGAGATGATGACATTTCTGTTTCACCAGTCAGTGATCACATGTTGTGCTGATTTAAAACTAATTCAAATGTGTTCATTTATATGCAGATTAATGGTTTTATATGCACACTTCTTTGTGCACTTGATGTAGAAAAACAGCAATAGAACAGTTTTAATCCTAGTGTGCAGTATCCATTCTGGGATACAGTATTCATCCCTACAGAATTATTGACCTCACTTGTTGGAAATAGCTTGATGTGATTTCATGTGCCCTTGAGGTCCTCTGAACAGCTACTCTTTTGAACAGCTACCCAGTTTTTTAATTGATTTGGTATCCTCTGAAAGAAAGTGGAATAGAACTGCATCTTTCAAAATAAATGTTTGAAAAGATGGATTATACAAACAAAATGTTATACACTAGACTTTAACTAGTGAGCACGGTAAACATGTTGATTGCTATAGCCCTGCAGTTACTTCTTTTTTCGTGATTATATTTTTTATTAAAGAATCAATAGGACAATGAGCAGGATACAAAGTCATCATCTAACAGCTGCACAGAGGGATCTAGGATATGTTTGATTCTAGCAAGGTCACTTACAACATGGATCATGTGTTTGGACAGTCCCAGAACATATGGAGAAAAGTCACACAGGTTACAATTGGGGTTTGAAGTGAGCTTCATAAAAAATCTTTTATAAAGGGTACAATAAATTCTGCAGATGGTCTTAAAATGGATGAGTATCTGTGATAACTTTTTTGAAGTAAGACAAAGATTGGACCACACTGTATCTCAGTCAGGACAGAAACCCAACCAGTCAAGTTCTCTTTCCCATGTTAAAAAAAATCAACAGACTTTTGTACACTTTCTCAAGTAGACTATTTTATATGAGGGTAAATGCACCACTGGATGACAGTGTGTTTGATCCACCATAACCTTGGATGATTAACTAAGGAGGAGTTCCCAGTTATACCATATGCTTTCATCGCAGATCTTAATCTCAAATAAATGAAGATTCTGATTGGATGTCCTGGAATGTGCCTAAACCTTAATCATCATATGTATTCTCAAATGAAAACACACCTTTTGATGCCCAGGACGAATAGAAAAAAAGGCTGGCCATCAGTTAATAGGTTAGAATTGTTCCACAGAGGCGATTGGTGTGTTATTTTGTTCGAAAAATCCATAACCTTTTTCGCATTGTACCAAGCTGTTAAATTGTTGGCGCAGGATTTGCCGCTTTACTGCAGTGAATAGTAAATCTTTGAGTCTTTGAGGTAATACCCTTATGGCCTAAATAACTTTCCATGGTACTTTTGAGTATTTGTCCATCCAGGTATGCATGTGTCTGATCTGAAAAGCCCAGTAGTAAAATGTAAAATTGGGTAGAGTGAGACCACCTTCTGACTTGGTGCGCTGTAGGGTTGAAAATTTGAGGCCTGGTCATTTGCCACCCCATACAGATTCTGACACTAATGAGTGGATTTCTTCAAAGTATTTGGTAGGTGGTGTGCATGGCAGCATAAAGAATCAAAAATTAAGCATTGGTAATATGGCCCTGGAGTTATTTCTAAGAGAAGGTCCCTGAAGGTCAATGCAAGACATCATTTATGCAACACCAGATTGTGAAAACAAGGTTAAACATTACTGTTCATTATTTTACACCTGCAGCAGAGTAGTAGATTTTAATTATAATATCACTGAAGATCTTGGTGATACAGACTGCATTTACTACTATTCATATTTAAATATTACTTTCTTACCAAGAGTCTTTCACCGGATACCCCTCTGTTGTTAAACACCACAGATCTGAAAAGAAGACATATACTGAGCTATGTTATACACTCTATTTGCATAATTTCAGTAATTATTTAATATAATATATTCTTATTTATAATTTCTAGAGACATAAGTTCATTGCAATTCAGTAGCTATGTTTCATATTTATAGCATAGATTCGTTTCACAGCAAGCACTCAGAAACCTTTTGTTCTGGGTACCATACATTCAAATGCCCATGGAAATTTCCGCTCTTTTGCATTCTTTTGCAAATCCGTACTTCTGGCTTGTGGGTCCACATTTTTTATCCTTCAAGGGGATTTCTGACATGGTCAGTCCAAAGCTCATGTCAGCTGATCTTAAACGCATAACACTCATAATAAGGCTGTTCTTTGGTCTTTTAAGGTCTTAGGCTTAGGCTTGCAATCTGGGGAAAAATACAGCATCACACAGCTAATGCTAAAAGTAGCATTAGCTGTGTGATGCTACCTTTGACCATGCTTTTATACTTTTGACTTAAAAGTGTACAGCTAGGCCCCTGCACTCCCCTAAAGCTCCCCATGTCCTCCATGTGGAAACTTTATCAGTAAAGTCCACCCCACGTTATCTTTGAATTTCAGCAGTTGGGCAGGGTAAGGGTGGAATTGGGTGTGTGAGTGTGTGCGTGCGTGCATGTACAAGGAAGGGTCTTGCCGCAACAGGGAAAAGTGTGTCTGGCTAAGCTGCAAAGCTGCTAAGAGTAAGCTGTAATTCATTAAGCCATAAAGACTGCAGATGTAGGGGGGGAAGATGCTGAGCTTGCCTCCCCTTTCCACTCATGCTTCATTTGAAAGACTAAGGCTGGCAGGCCAGGGGGCTGAAACTGCACCACTCTGCAACTCTTTGTGCAAGAGGAGGGGTATGTCAGTTAGTGAGCAGCCCAGCTTTACACAGTACACACCTGGGCTTTCCAGCAGCCTGACTTCAGGCAGGGCTTCAGTTTCGTTCAAAGAACACCCTTCATTCTCACATTAAACCGCCTTCAGATGCATTCAAATATATTCTTTCTGGACCTTATCCAGGACTATTCTCTGAAATATTATTGATAGCTCATTCATACTTTTTACGACTAAGAGTATTGTGGGATAGTGTTGAGTTACATATGTAGCTCTGTATTAATGGGCCTTTCAAGGGTAATTTAGACATGGATGGATCTGACAAAAAGCTTTTTGACCACCTGTTTTAATAGCTCATGTAACCATATTGATTATCTAGCCATTATAAAACCCACTTCCCAGGTCTCCCCCTATTTGTAATGACCAACTACATCTGCAGGTCCATCCCATCACCTGATTACACATTAGCAGTGGTATTTATATCTACAAGGTATGCTAAGGTCAGTATTGCATTGGGGTACAGGCATAGCCAGACTATAAATGAATGGATAATCAAACCAAGCTCCTACTGAGAAAAAGAATACCCTTCAGATGTATCGGTTTACACAGTCATCACAACTTAAGAACAAGAGCCACTCCTGGAGTTCAGGTGCACTTTTGGGTGCTTTTAAAAGCTCTTCAAAGTTTAAGAGGTCTCAGCATAAGGCAGAGTGTAAGATGTTTTGAATATAGCTTACTTTGTACTGTCACTATAGGGTCTCTCAATCTTCACACTAAGGTGGACATTCAAGGGCAACTAATATCAAGTGAGTTTGAAGGTCATGACAAAACCAGGTAAACAGAACCACTACTGGACCAAAACCCCTTCTCCACTAACCATACTATCCCACACCCTCCCAAATTATGCTCTGCATGTACTAACCCCTGTCCTAAAATGAATTGCAAGTTAGATGTCTTCCATGGCTGATTCAAAGTCTCAGCACTTTTCAACTTCAAGCCTTCATTTTTTATTTCATTTTTTCAATGTTACTACAGGAAATCTGACCTTAAATGTATCCTCAGCAATCATAATTTGGCACAAGTATCATTGCTAATAGCATTACTTCAAATGTACTACTGTTCCCATGTGAAGTCACTGCTCTATGAAGTAGAGTGGTGGTTCGACACTGCTTCAGTCTAACTGGGAATTTCACAGATTTAATAGTGGAATTAATTAATTTGAATGAATCATTGGATGAGCATTGTAAAATGTCTTCTCCAAGAGAGGACGTACCTGTAACCCAGCTCCCGGCTTTGCTGGACCATATGCAGAATGTAGGATTCTCGGCTGGTACCAGTTAGTCCGGGCAGCAGTAGAACAGTGGGCCGGGTGGCTGGATCCGGGCGGGTTGCACTTTCATCATTGTCACACCAATCCAAGGAAATCTGGCCTCCATCTGCTGCTTTAATAAGCTCACTACAGACACCCGGGACACAGATAGAGCAGACACTATATTTAGTAAAGCAATTCTTGGCGGGGTGCCACAACATAATACTGCATTACAATATAATCCACATTCGTTTTTTGTACATACTTTATTTTGGATAATAATTTATTTTTGCATTCAGCCATTTACAATCACACTGCTAAACAATACTTCTCAATGGACGTTTCTGAGACAAATTGAAAGTATAGCCAATTTGCAGATGCTCTTATCCTGAGAGAGAGGCGGACAAAAATGCAAAAAAACTCCACATATAATCAACAATACATTTGAACTTGAAAATAATAGGATACAATGACTGAAAAAGAATATCATGAAAAAGAATATCATGACAATGAAAATAAACAGATGCGAGGGGAAAGCAAAATTCCTGCTGCCTCTGTTAAAGCAAGAGCAAAGGGCACTGTTTAAATTAGATGCGTCTTAATGAAAAGATTAGCTGTTTTAAAGCCATAGTTAAATTTGCAACTCACCTAAAATTTGATTTTAATATTTTGTGTACATGCACCAATTCTCCTCAAACCAGTCTTGCTTTAGCTAGATACTACGGCATTTTCACATATCATAATTTTCTGTAAATGCTGTAAAATGTTTTTGTATTTCTGATTTTATATTTTAGCATAACATACACACCACTGAAAAAAAATCACCCATCATTGGTCTTACACTAGTTTGGTATTGCTTATAAATGTTGAGAAACCTTTAACACATCCATTCTTTCTATTTCCTAAATAAAAGATCACATGCTAAAAAAGGTTCGTCCGACACAGCCTTTTTTATGTTTAATTTTTTTTACAACTACAGAACACTGGTCACATAAGGCCACATTAAAGCCTTATAACTTCAACAACAGCAGAGGGTTATTTATGTGTGCCAACTTAGCAAGTTAATTCACTCGCCTTAAGAGCACAGCCTTGAAACAGCTTGGCAATACAATCCCACTGCCTTCCATTCCTCTGCGGATGCATCACTAGCTTTGTCAAGAGGACTGAATGTAAGCATTGGTGAGCTCTTCAGTCTACAGTCTGCTCTGCAGTCTGTAAACAGAGGTGAATTTCAGTCAAGGTGAATTAGATACGGTTATCTCAAGTACTGTGCTGGGATTCCCGACAGTAGGTGGAATGATACGGGGGAAGAAACTGTTCGCACAAGCATGTTGTCGATGAAAGATATAACAAATTCACAGGTGTATGATTCTAAGAAGGAGGGATGTCCTATTCCATTCTAGTTTCAAACTAGGGCTGCACGATACTGCAATTCATATTGCGATATTAAATGATAAAGGAATTTTCACCAGATGACTTAAATAGCTCTATTTGGAAAGAATGAATCATTCTAGAATAATTGGGGTGATTTTGTAGGGGAGTGCCTCTGCCTCCCCTACAAAATAAAAATAACAATAATACTAGAAAAAAGATGATAAATTACTTTTTACTCTGAAGTTGGCAACTAGTTTTTTGCTTTGGATGGCATTCAGATCTGTCTTTCCACTCATCACACAGAGCTTTGTGGTGCCGATTTAAATGATCAAACACATTAATCGTGTTGCCTTGTGTTGTGGCAACAATTGCAAGGTACTGTCGGCAAAGTACCTGTTTTCGGTCAACATCACCCTTTCTGTAGCCTTTGTAACTGATAAAGAATGATTGTAATAGATGGTTCGCTGTGCATGCAGAGCCTGCGTGTCACACACTAGCAACAAACTCTGCGCATCCAAGAACCTTTAAAATGGATTAAATTATGTTATATCAGACAGACTTCTCTTGTAGATTAGTCATGGAAAATGAGAGCCGTGTGAGTTTTCCTTTTGTATGAAGCAGCAACAAAGTTGTAGCATGACATGTTCGAGTTAATTTGCCTTACTTGACATTGCATGATCTGCTATTTGACTATTGCGTATGCACACATCGTGATGACGATGATGATATACCATGCAGCCCTGTTTCAAACACTGACAAATCAGACTCATCAGCCTGGATGGCATCAGTAAACTTATAAGTATACCAGAGTTGATAAGTGTAAGCGATGAGTTGTTGCCATAGCGAACAGTTACAGAATGTCGGTAGGGAGGTGGTAAATCCGGAATGTGCTTTGTGTATTGCTGACAAGTGCCTATTTCTATGCCATCATTTTCAATGAGTATCAGAATTGTTCCTTTCTTCTTATACAGGATCAGTGATACATGCCTGTACATATTAAAAGGGATTACAATGCCAGTACAACATTGCAAATTTGAATATGCATAATTGAAAGCGGCAGCATAGAGGACAAACAAGCTTCTTGATCAGATATTGGTCCAAAGGGTTGGAGTTCCACACAAATTGTGAGGCCTGAGAAATGTCTCAATACTTATGTGCTGTACATTGCGTCATGGAACCACAGTTCAAAGTCTGTCACATTACAGGGGCTGTAAAGCAGGATTGTGCACATGACGATTTTTTAAAAAATTGTAAGGATTGAATATTGCTTCAGATTTTCTTCAACATGTGTCCATCCCACAGTTATGTCTTAGCTGTACACTGCTTTGAATACCCTAAGTTACCAACCTCTGTAGCTGGTAAGCACTTGATAACAAATGTTGCAATAAAAGAAAAAAAGTTTTAACACATTCATATTCATTTTTCAGCTTTTAATTTCCCTGGTCATCAAAAACCAACATATATAATTTTACTGAGGCCTATAGAAAGCGCCCATCCAAAATAGTCATGGTGTTCATTTGATAATCTGCATGCATAGAAACCATAACAACATAAGAGCATGACGAAAACAGGCTATTCGGCCCAACTAAGCTCGCCATTTCAATGAAGCAATATCCAAGACTTTGTCTGGCCTCGAACACATCAAGGGTCTCTGCCTCAACTTCATGACCTGGTACCCTATTCTATGTATTGATAACTCTTTGAGTAAAATAGTACTTTCTTATATCACTGTGGAACTTATGCTTATTTTCATTCATGCCCCCCTGTTCTACAGACTGAACTCACTCTAAAAACGTATTGTAGTTAACCTTATTTAGCCCTTACATAAATTTAAAAACCTCTGTTAGATCACCTGTAACTCTCTTTTGCTAAATAGGACTTCTAAATGGGGAGTCTAAATCATTTCAGTTAATTTGTCTTGCATTTTACTCATTTCCTTTGTTTTCAGATCAAAAATACTGTTCACATTGAGATTTCTTATTATACAAATTACCATATTAAAGTTATGCATAAAACATATACCAAAAATAATGCTTGCATGGCATATCCAGCTTTTACTGCTGGCTGTGTCAGTACTGTGAATTGATAATGTGGTTTTCTGTCATTCTGTTTTCGGCTCTGTTCAACTGTTTTCATGTGTTTTGGTTTTTCTGCTTTCCCTGGTCCTTGTGATTTTGTTTTCATTACCCTTCTGTGTCTGCCCCGCCTCCTGCCCTGCTAACTGATTGCTGATCTCTTTCACCTGCCCAGTTGTTCACCTGTGTCTCATTAGCTTGTTAGCCTGTGTGTATTGCTACGCTGCCAAGTCCTTTCTTCTGTGCGAGTTCGTCTCAGTGATTTGTTTCCTGTTAAACTTCAAGCCTGTCTGTTCCTGTTCTGCCAGCAAGGTGTGATCATTGCCTGTTTCTCGTTTTTCCCCTTTTTTTGGACTTTGATTTTGTGCTGTTGCTGAGTCTACCTGGTTTGTGATTATTTGCCTGTTTTTCTCTACTTCGAGTTTTGGATTGTGATTTTTGTGCTTTTGCTGAGTCTTCCTGGCTTTGACCGCTGCCTTCCCCCAGTCCCACTCTGAGCAAACTCACCATGTCCGAGTACCTGCGATCTGCCAAACACCTGAACCCTTGCTAAGTTCGCTGGTCACTGTTCTTTACCAGATTTAACTTTGTGCTATCCTACCGCCCTGGGTCAAGAATGGCAAGCCTGATGCCCTCTCCAGGCAGTCCATGTCCTCTGAGGGTTCCGCTGAGCGAAGCACAATCCTTCCGGCCCACTGCTGGATAGCAGCAGCTAAGTGGGACATTGAGGAGGCGGTCTGTGCGGTTCAGTGGGTAGGTACTGTTCCTAGCACCTGTCCTGCTACTCTCCTTTTTGTTCCCGAATCTCTGTTCACAGGTCCCACAGTGGGACCGCTCTTCTCCGCTTGCCTGCCACCCCGGGGTTCCACGCACTCATTTGAAGGTGCTCAATGGTCAGCAGTTCTGGTGGGCCTGGTGTGGTGTGGCGTCAAATAGGGGGCCCCAGTTCACGTCGCACTTCTGGAGGGCATTTTGTAAATTACTGGGTGCACCTGTCAGTCTCTCCTCAGGGTTCCACCTACAGTCCAATGGCCAGACGGAGTGGGCTAATCAGCAGCTGGAGACGTCTCGCATCGTGGGACCCCGTCTCCTGGAGTCGTTAACCACCTTGGGTGGAGTATTCCATCAACTCCCTCCCCTCCTCCTCCACTGGCCTTTCACCATTCCAGTACTTCCTCAGCCACCAGCCCCTGATGAAGCAAGCTGCCAATCATTGACATACCCAGCCCCTTGCTACCTCCAGGGACAATGGGTATGGCTATCCAACAAAGACCTGCCCCTTTAGGGTGGACTCCTGCAAGCTTGCCCCCCCAGTTCATCGGCCCCTTCCTCATTGCCAAGGTCATCAGCCTGTTGGAGGTGCATCTCCAACTTTCTCCTGTCTTCCAACACATCCACCCCACCTTCCACGTCTCCCAGGTCATGCCCGTAGTTTGTAGCCCTCTCTGCCAGGTCTCCAATGCCCCCCTCCCCTCAGTTCATTGATGGTTGATGGGACTGAAGCATTCACTGTGCGCAAACTGCTGGGGGTTCGACGATGGGGCCGGGGGGTCCAGAATCTGGTGGACTGGGCGGGGTATGGGTCTGAGGAGGGGTGTTAAGTGCCGTTCTGGGACATTTTGGAACCCCTGGCCCTATTGTTTTGTTTTCATTACTCCTCTGTGTCTGCCCCACCTCCTGCCCTGCTACCTGATCGCTTATCTGGTTCATCTGGCCAGTTGTTCACCTGTGTCTTTTTAGCCTGTGTGTACTTCTGCCCTGCCTTTCTGTGTGAGTTTGTCTCAGTGATTTGTTTCCTGTTACACTACAAGCCTTTCTATTCCAGTTCTGTTGTGATCATTGCCTGTTCCCCATTTTCCCCTTTTCTGGATTATGATTTTGTGCTTACACTGAGTCTTCCTGGTTTTCACCACTGCCTGTACTTTGACTATGATTTTTGACTACGATTTTGGCTTTTGCCTCTTCACTTATTTTGACATTTTTCAGCTGATGTATCACATCGTGTACCTTAACATTTGTCTTGCACAATGATACAGATTGAAATTTCAGTGAAAGTATGTTTTTTTTTTTTTTTTTTTTTTTAAGCTGCCAAATTCTATTGTCTTGATTTCTTCAAACATGATTTCCCACATGCAGCAATGTATAATATAGATAACCTGGCTATCCTTTTTATAAAGTTCAAACAAGGAGCTATTGCTTTTTCCCCATGTAGTTCTATGAACTCTTATGTCTCCACTCTGCTTCTATTTCATTTCAAAATCAGGTATGTTGGGCTTGCGTTAAAGACACAAAAAGTTGAATCCATTAAATGTTGAATTTTGGTTGACTTTACAAGCTGAACTCTTCCATGAGTCTAGTGATGAATGTGATGTTGATCCTTGATGCCAATGCATGTTTGTATTCAAAGTATATTAGATTGGGAGCAGAGCTAAGAACCAGATTGCTTTTTAAGAGACCACATTTAAACATAAACATCAATTAAAATCGGTTACTTAATGTATTACTCTTAACAGTACGCCCAGATGGGATGCAGTTAAGCATTTATCACATATCTGCTAGATCATTTCTCATGACTGTAATAGGTTTTCATGTGACACTCAGGGTAGAGTTGCTAGTGGTGATGGACTACTGAAGTTTTCTGTTCCTTCTGATTTTAGCCTGGCATGGGGTATGAATAATTGGGAAACAGAATACTAAATGGTCTGCAGCTAAAATTGAAAGAAACCAAAATCCCATTTCCCCCTCAGTTTTCCAGTTTTTCCCTAACTACCCCTTATAGCCCTCTTAGAACTCCCCTTCATGATTTACCATGCAGGGTACAGTCCTGCACTGTAATCAAAAGATTCTGAAGCTATGGGAGGGTGGCTGAGCCAACACTTTCACACAAAAGACACCTTTCAGCTTCCTGTTGAGACAAAGCCAAACTCGGGGGAACAGAAGATTTAGCCTGCATTCTGAAATGTGAATGAAAAAGAATCAAACTTCACACAGCAGCCAATTAAATTACTGTATCTTCCAGTTATGTTCTTGATAATCTCTGAGCAGAACACAAAACATCTCTTGGATCCTGCATGCACATATACCTCTTTCTGTTTCTATGACATCCAAACACACCATAGTTGATATCTGAGATGTGCAGTGAAATCTCAGATGATGTTATTTCACTGTGTGTGGTTGTTATTCTGAGAATATCACTTTACTCTGATTCCAGCAAAATAAGGATTCACCTAAACTATTAAGTCATATGTCCTGTTCTTCCAAAAGACAACATTGTCCAAAATTTGAATGATATATTGTATTAGGATAGCAAAGTCACTTCATTGCAAGTTGCACCCTGTAGATTTGTCCTGGAGAAGCATGTAACGAATTTTGTCTTTTGAATATTACAATGTATACTATTACTAAGAATAATGGTAATTAAAATAATCACCAGAACCATCATTATAAGATCAAATAAATAAACGTCTTACTTCCTGTAGCTGACCCATGGCTTTGCCGTGACGAAAGGTCTGAGCAGTGTTTGAACTCGGCTCTCCCAGCACCAGAAGGTTGGGTAGTACGTCTCCGACACAACAGGACATTGCTCCCTCAGGAACTGGCAGAATTTCTTTCCCCCAGCAATAAGTTGCGGTTTCTGCAAAAACAGGAACAGATGCATATTTTTTCCTTCTAGGGTCAATGACATCAGTCAAATGGCTGGTTTGGTCTCTCTTCAACAGCAGTAGCGAAAATTTTAATTCTTGGAGTTGTTTTCTCAACAGCTGATGTGAAACAGGCATTCTGATTATGTTAAAACTGATAGAAATACATGTATGTTTGTGGTTTCACAGCATGAGTGCATTTATGCAACATAATACTGAGCTATATTGTAATTTTTAAGTCATTCAGTTGACATAAGAACATTGATTTTGTTTAGAATTAGACGTTTAACAGCAACAAATCAAGAAATAACAAAGCATGCATTGGGGTGCAAACCCATTGACTTGTTCCTTTGCACATAATTATGTAAGTACGGAAGTTGATTGCGTAATTAAGAATATGGACCCATGCTCAAGTCCATTTTGACTGTTGGAAATCAGATCATGAGACACATCTGCTAATAAAGTTTTAGACATAATATCTGAACTTGTGTCAGATGACTGACAATCAAAGTCTACTTCACATCTACCAGTCACCAGCAAATTATATTTCTGTAGGAGAAAGCCATCATAATGACTTCTGCGCACTCAGTGGTAACTGCACCTGTCACAGAACTATATGGACTATCCATGAAAATTTGCACTTTAAAGAAAGAATTCAACAACTTGGCTGATCCTACACTAGTTTAGGATGTCTCAAAGCATTTCTGTAGTGCCACATTTTCACATTATGTATTTGATTAGTTTCATGCAGCCATTGCAGTAACAATGCATTGACCAGTAGCTCTAAATCTATGTGTTCTGCAACCTTTGCACTTACACTGTATTAACTGTTACATCATGGAGCACAAACAATATGCTCAGTTACAGGATTTAAAAACAATTGACTTCTACAGTTTCCATGTCAATTATTACAATAAATTACATTTTCAGAATATCCACACAAGCGTGACACCAGTTGCTTGTATGTAAAACACAGTAGGATGCTGGGGAATCATCCCATCTAAAATGAGTCCATTAACCATTAAGAAATTGCTTGAGGAAAATATTTCGGCTATCCTTCACACAATATCAAAAATGACATGACAGTCAGCTTTTGCTATGTGTCTAGCTTGCAAATACAGATATATTCATGAAAATACTGATATGAAACAAACTGTCAAGGCTTACAGGTTCTAATCAGCACTAAAGCACACTGACATATTTATTTTATCATGATCTGCCGATGAAGTAACAATAAATAGGCAAGAACTTGACATTTAATGCCTAAAACAGGCCTACAACATTTCATATGGAATAATATCAGAAACCGTACATTAAAGCCTGCCTTTGCTCACAATTTCCCCTTCAACCTACCAGCATAGCTAGCAAATGTAAAAAAAAAAATAAGACAATATGTTTTCCAAATAATAACCTCACCGTTAGTAGATAATGCAAAAACATATTTTAATTTCCATGGAGAGATATAATCGCAAATGCGAATGAAGTTCCTTAGCTATTTTAGACTCATACCTTGGCCACTGAGATCAAGTAGTAACAAGCGTACGCGGCGCTGAAGCCGAGTACTAATGAGAGTCCCACTCCAGACCCGAAAAGCCCGACTTTGACTTGATTTTCCAGATATAATGACAGGTCCCTTGTCAAAACGTTGAGATTAAACGCCAGTGCGATCATTGCCAAGTCCCGGTTACCGCGCTTTGAAGGGCAGCTAAGGGCGTTCTGCGATGTGAACGCAGGATGAGAACGTGAGTATGAAAGACTACGGAAAATGCGGAGGCAGGGTGACGGTGCTCCCTTATCTATTTGCTCTGCTAGAAGGAATCGCTGTTAGAATAGCGTCACGCGATAAGAATGAATTCAGCACCACCTGCAGTAAGGACATTCCATGGTACAGACCACTGCCGGCTGAACCTGCGCACGGGGCTTTCAGCATCTTAAGCCACGCCTGCGCGTGAGAAAAAGTGGGCCATAGCAGGGGACGATGTTGCCCTGCATCTCATTTGATGGAGAATGGTGGAGCCAGAGGGCACCTACATCCTTGGGTGGATCGCCTGAGTACAAACGCGACAACATACGAAATAGGATTGTCAACATTTTCATATTCCAAAATATTAAAGTAAACATTGTCAGAATTCACTTGGCAATACACCGTTTAGAATACAGTGTGAATAGCCTGCATTTAGTGTGTATTACTAAATGTAATACAATACTGAGCACTGTATGCCTTTTACTCTTTTGCGAGTAAATCTGGAAATGCAGAATTTTAAAAATGCCAACACCAACAGCCTGTATTTAATCATGATGAGTAGTTTTCTACATCAGAAAATAAACGGTGATCATGCACAAACTGATATAATATGTAAATACTAAAGCACTGAAGTCGTATTTTCGGATGGTTTCCATGCTCGACACTGTCAGCTTCGAAGTTGCATTTTTGTCACGGTAAGATAATTCAAGACGTATTTTATTAACTATAATAGTAAGTTTAGTTTGAGAGATGCGTTGTCACAGTTCATACACATCTGATGGTGTGTGTGTGTGTGTGTGTGTGTGTGTGTGTGTGTGTGTGTGTGTGTGTGTGTGTGTGTGTGTGTGTGTGTGTGTGTGTGTGTGTGTGTGTATAGACATGGACAAATACTGCATTCAGCGAGAGTATCTACTCATCTGTAGTTGGCCAAAACTCTCATCAACCCTCATGGTGTTTTCGGGTCAAATTGACCCATTTTTTAACAAAACTTTTGTAAAATAAAAATAATTCAATAAATACATTTTGCAGAAATGCAAAAGAACATTTGTTTTCGAATAGGAAAACAAAACGGCTCTGTGAAATCTAAAATCAAATGTATTGTTTGACTTTTCTGCCATCCTCTGGTAGAAGTCATAAATTACAATTGATGTAAAAAATCAATGACAGGAATTGTACTGGAGAAATGCATCTGTCAATTAACCTGTCTTAGGCTGCGTTCAAATACTCTTTTTTGCTTAGGAAGGTTCCTAACTGAGTGAAATGACCTGGAAGTATCTAAGTGGCAGCCATGATAAGAGTGGTTCGAATTCTTTGGGTGCATTCCAATACTCAAATTTGTCTCCTCCTCTCCTCTCCTCTTTTCCTCCATGCCACGGAAACTGATCTATGTATCCTCCTTCTCTCCACTGTTTTTTACTTTATTTTTCCCCATGGGGAAATTGGTTTGCCACATGTATCAAACACAGTATCTCAGCACACTCATGTACATATTATATTCATATACACTATCATACTTTGCACCTTGGTATAAATGAATGTTAAAAAAGTAACATGTTATACAGTTGGTCAAATAAAGTAATTAGTCACTATGATTACCAAAAGAATAACAGATAAGCGCCAGGTTGTACATGAACTATTTAAAAACGTAATGGCTTGCAGATTAAAGGAGAACTTTGATCTATTTTAGCAAACTTGGGGGGCCAGTATTGTTTACCAGATGGCATCAGTTCAAATGAGGAGGCAAGGGGGTTCCTCTGATCACCCAAAATGCTGCTGGCTTTGTTCACTGCTCTAGATCTGTAAATACTCTCCAAACTTTGCAGAGGAGTCTGGAGAGTATTTACAGATCCAGAGCAGTGAACAAAGCCAGCAGCCTTCTGGGTGATCAGAGGCATCCCCTTGCCTCCTCATTTGAACCAATGCCATCTGGTAAATGCTACCGACCCCCTGCTAAAAATAGACTTTGTGGGATGTAGTGGCCTTGACCATCTCGTGGCATTTTCCATGTGTTACAGATGCAGAGAAATCCAGCCGACGGGGACAGACAGTGGAGAGGCCACTGCAGCCACATGGCGATGGTTCGGGGCCATGCATGATGCCATTTTTGGGAGGCCTTCAATCGTGCCTCCCAGGAGAGTCACCTCATGTAGGCCCCCAAATAAGCCAATAAGCCAGCACCTGCTGCTGTGGCCACAGAGGAAGATACCACAGACCCATGGTATCTTCCTCATGATGAACCCCCCCCCCCCCCCCCCCCCCCCCCCACGGGGTTCATCATCCCCCAACCCAGGGCCCTCCCACCACGACCCCTCACCCACCCATCATTATCACCCCAGTCCTGCTCCCTGTGCTCAGAGCCTACTCCTTGCTCATCCTCCCAAGGTAATCCAGCCCCCGGCAGAAGGAAGGCAAACATGGAGTCCAGGGTGCTGGAGTACCTGAGGGAGGATGCTGCCAGGGAGGAGGCCCGAACTCTGAGCACAGAGGAGCAGACTGGGTGGTTTTTGGGTTTATTTGAACATTTAGTTGAGAAAACTGAAAAAGATTAAGTTCACACCACCCTTTTGTATTGACCATCCATTTTTGTTACACATTTTATTTTAACTGTCAATTATTTTATTAAAAATCAAAATATAAATCACTGGCACTCTATGGTTGAGTGTGTGTGTGTGATTGTACCTTAACACTGTTAAGTGTTTGGCTGCTCAAACCAGTTCTCATGCTACATTGTTGCAGTCAATACCTTATATGTGACTGCTAATTCATTGGTAATGAATGCAGGGCACTTTCAATACTTGAATCCAGCTTTACCACAATTACTGAATGCATGTCAGTCTTGCATGGCCTCAGGTACATTTACCTCTCTGTAACAGCCAGATCATATGTGGCTACTGAACCGTAACCATGAGGAATACATCTCAGTAATGTAAACCACCCTTTAAAAAACCCACCATTACACAGAATATCATCAGGCCAAATGTCAGAACAGCTGATGCTCCAATGACACTGTCACCCCATCACCTGATACAATGCAGAGGAGTTCTAATATCTATATCAATCTATATCAATCAAACTATGAAACCAGCTTAAGCACAGTGAGTGCAGTTGGAAATATGCAACTGAACTATTTTACACTCAAGTTTTGTAATGTGCAATGCAGAAATGAACCATGATCAGAAGACACACAATAAGGGAACAAAAAGGTTTTGAAACAAAAAGGCATCAACCTATGTTTATTGCATTAACAACCAATTTCTATGCATGTTTATTAAAAAAAAAAAAAAAAAACACCCCACAAAAGGCCTTAAAATAATCATGGTCCTGCAGGGCTGTGGACAGTACTCTGGGTGCAGACAACTGTGCTGCCAGCCTGTCCCATAGTGGCTGGCAACTGGTCTGGTCCCTGACTAGGCATGCTGGAGGGACCATCACCTGGTCACAGTCTTCACCCTCTGGCTGTAGGACATCCCCAGCTGCCAGGCATATATCCTGCAGAATGGCACAGGATGCCACGATGTCTGGGGTGAAGATGTGGCTCACCTCCAGGGCTTTGAAGATACACCTCCACCTGGTCTTAATCATACCAAAGGCCCACTCTATGATAAAGCAAGCCCTGACATGGAGGTGATTGTACATCTCCTGTACTCTCCCCATGCACTGGCTCACGGAAGGGTGTCATGATGGAAGGATCAAGGATACCCTCCATCAGTCATGATGAAGTATCCTGGAGGAGGATACAATGCCCCTAGGTACACCAGGCTGTTCTTCAGGACCCTTGCATCATGGACTGAGGCAGATCTGGGTCCAATGAAAGATACACAGATTGTATAAGGGGTTATTGCAATTACTGGGCAAGAAACATGCAAAAAACCAGCAGGTGCCACCAAATGACAGTTATCACCTGAGGATGGTTCAGAGTATATGGTGTTTATTTACCTGCAAGGCCATCAGGGCAATGGCACAACATATGTGCAGTCACTGGTGAGCAGCAATGCCCCACTGGAGCTGGTAAATTTTTAGTGCTAACAAGAGTCCTGCTTCCATTGTGAGTGATGTGATAAAGCTGAATCGTGCCCTTCATATACCCGTTTGGGTTACTACACTCACCAATCTTATTGGCTCACATGGTGATAGGTAATTGAGTCACTAATCTCTAATCATCAGGATCCTGCCTGAGGTCATTGATGGATCCTTATGATGATGGCAATGAAGATGATACACTTTATAAGCCTTTACCTGATTGTACAGAACGCTTAGCCTAGATTGTGCATACATTCTTAGGTCATTTGCACACATAGAATATTGTTTGCCAACAAAAGATATTTCACATTACAGACAGTTAGAGTGTTTGCAAAACAATCAGTTCGCAAAGTAGTTTCCATTCGCTGGAACACTCATGTCCCAGTGAATGCGTATTTTTTAAACAATCCATTGTTTGTAATGTGAACACTGCCAACTCTGGACCACAGTAAATTCGACATTATGACGCCACATATTTCCCTGTTTGTATGATCAAACATCGGGAACATTGGTATTCTGGAAATACAGAGAATTGTTATGTGTACGTATAGTATGGTATTTTTATTTTGATCTACTTTCCAAATGGAATGTCAAGTAGGCTACGTATTTGCAAAGCCCTTTGTTCGTGTAGGTTCTTAGACATTGAACTCCTAATTTGCATCTTTAAATGGGCTTGTCTTGTGTACGACCAGCGATTGGCTAAGGCACGGTTTGTGGGTTCGACATTGGTCAAAAGCTATGATAGGGCGAATCAGATTAGCTGTTCCAATTTCGTTTCATTTCTTCCTTTCCTCCACTCATTTCCTCCACATATTTCCGGGGTAGCAGACGAAGGGAGGAAACGTGTGGAGGAAAGGAGGAGACGAGAAAATGTACTGGAACGCAGCCTTGGAATGCATCCACTGATGTTTCCTACCGCAGAAGTTTTTTCAAATTTTTGGGCGACATCATTGTGCTCAAGACCAGTCAGATGAAAAGACCATCCCACAGATAATCTTGATTGGTTTAGGTATCCTCAGAATCAGTGAAATTACACGACTTCATCAATAGCCGAAATTAACTTTCATGAAAGGCTAATCGGATTAGTTGTTCCGGTTTTCGTTTCATCTCCTCGCTTCTCCTCCACTCATTTCCTCCCCTCCTTTCCTCCTCATATTTCCGGGGTAGGAGACGAGAGGAGGAAACGAACGAAGGAAGCAAGTAGACGACAAAGTACTGAAACGCTCCCTCGATGTTTCGGGGTTAGCTCCATTCCGCCAGCCGCACTAAACCCATGAAATCTGCCAAAATAAAAGCCCAGTCGAACTTCGTTATTTCGATGTGAATTGTTACCTCTAAAACGCTATTGAACGTTCCAAAAGGTTGCACTTATGTTCAGTACGTCCAGCACGTCGACAAAATAATGTAATTAAGGTTATAATTGTAACGATAATAACAATGTTAGTAATAATAGTGTTAGCTTGATGTGTTAACGTACTGAATGAGTTGCATTTTTTGTATTAATTACAAGTGTTTAACATACTTGATATTATAAAACATTACTAAACATAAAACATTGGGTAATAGATTAGTATTAGTTTTTCTGTCTGAATTCAACTCCAGATTATAAAGTGATACTAACAGGGACATTAACTGGAATGTGATCATTAACGCGTGACTGAATTAAAATGCTAATTCTTTTATGTTGCCTTATTATAATTCCAAATTTCTATCATATGTGTGAAGTCTTCTTGATTATCCCCATTTTGTTTGTTCAATACATATAAATTAAAAGGGACTCTTTTGTTTTACCATTTTACATGAGATGCTGCAAGTAAAAATCCTAAATGGAGTCCAAATGAGATGTGTGATGATTTTACAGTCTTGCCGACTGCTTGCGGCATATACTCAGCACCATAGGGGAAAAATGCATTAGACTGTATGGCACATTTATTATGGACTGACTGTACTGACTGTATTATGGAGAAACTGTAATACATGTCTCAATAAAAGTGGGATTGAGAATACCTAGGAACATGTCTAGTATCCAAAACAAGTGTGGTGGATCGAAGTATTACGGACTGCTGCTGGCATTTGCCTGTCACCATGTATTCACAGAAAAAGGCTCCTGAGTTTATGACACATTTATTTTGGACTGTATACAAAAAACTAAAATATATATGTCAATGAAAATGGGGCTGGGAATGTTCAGGAACATGTCTAATATCCAAAACAAGTGGTTTTGATAGCGGTCCAATGTCTTACGGACTGCTGCTGGCATTTGCCTGGCACCCTGTATTCACAGTAAATGCACCTGATTTTATGGCAAATTTATTTTGAACTGTACACAAAAAAACTAAAATAAATGTCTCAATGAAAGTGTGGTTGGGAATACTCAAGAACATGTCTCGTATCAGAAACAGGTGAGTTTGACCATAGTGTGATGTCTTACAGACTGCTATGGCATTTGCCTGACACCATGTACTCACAGTGAATGCACCTGATTTTATTGCACATTTATTTTGGACTTTCACTATTTCAGCTTTGTCGTGATCTCAGAACAGCTATCAGAACTTCCTGGCTCCCCTGCTCTGTGCGTATCATGAGGTGGATACATGTGACATCAGAACATTTTTGGGGAAATAAAAATATATATTTCTTTTTCTGTGTATTGAGAAAAAATAAGAAAACTTCTGTCTGGTGTATTAAGTTTGTTTTGAGCTAAGATATATGTGATATATGTCAGCATATGTGGTGAAATATGTTTAATACTTTGTCAAAAACCCAATGGAAAATGGGAAAACAAAGCTTTTGGGCACAAATTACACATACCACCAGATGGCACTCTAACGTCCAGTGCAAAAGCTGAGAGCTGAAACCTGGCCCCTCGTTCCACTTGTATTTACAATGGATTGGACTGCCCTCCTGGTTTCGAAAAAGGGTGAAGTGGACTTGGCTAGTAAAAGTGTGCAAGGGCGGATGATTTCATGTATAAGACCACAGCCACTGTCTCTACAGAACCTAGAGCCAGACCCACATGTGACTAAATAGCTAAAGGCACACTCCATGTCGGGTTGAAGGGGGTGGCTGTTGTACATTTCTGTGTTTTATCTCTGTTTGGAGTGTGTAAGTAATTCAGGGTGGTCAACTTTGGTCAACTGGCTGGAGTGACATTTTGATGATATCTTACATTTTGATGTAGCTTTATATTGTTTATAAATATTGTACAGAGAATAAGTGAAGGAATAGCAGATGGACATGATAATGACCACATAAACCCTGTATGTTATATCATACAGCAGTGGTTTTCATTTTCAGAACATATTAATTGGACAGGGTGTATAAGTGTAGCAAAGACTTGTAGGACAGGGGGGTTCCTGAAGACTGGAGTTAGGAAGACCAGGGTTTCTTCACATTTTTCCTTTTCAAAATTCCAGATGTATATTTCTAGACTTCTCAGAGAAGGGTAATTGTATCTGACTACAGTCATATGAAAAAGTAAGTTCACCCCATGAAATGTTCTTTTTTTTTTAAATATGTGGACACATTAATATTTGATCTTTACTGACACTGTATCTACAGATAAAAGGTGACATAATTGAACAAAAACAACGAGAATTCAATTATGCAATCACTTATTCAACAAAAAAATTAAGAGATATTATATTCAAAAAAAAAGTACACCCTTGGCTTCAGTAACTGGTATTGCCCCCTTTGGCAGAAACAACTTGACATACAGTGCCTATCATAAGTATTCACCCCCTTGGATGCGTTACCCTTTTATTGCTTTCATAAATCAATCATGGTCAATAAAAGTTGGCTTTTTTCACACAAAAATTTATTGGAAAAAACTCAAGGTCAAAGTGAAAACAGATTTCAACAAAGTAATATCAATGAAACAAAATTATATAAAGAAAAATAATTGTTTGCATAATTATTCACCCCCTTCAAGTCAGTATTTAGTAGAAGCACCTTTGGCTGCAATAACAGCACTGAGTCTGTGTGGATAAGTCTCAATCAGTCTTGTACATCTACTCACTGCAATTTTGCTCCATTCTTCTTTGCAAAACTGCTCAAGCTCTGTCAGGTTGCACGGGTATCGGGCATGAACAGCCCTTTTCAAGTCCAGCCACAAATTCTCAATAGGATTGAGGTCTGGGCTTTGACTCGGCCACTCCAGAACATTCACCTGGTTTGATTTTAACCATTCCTGTGTAGCTTTTGCAGTATGCTTTGGATTGTTGTCTTGCTGGAAAATAAATCATCTCCCAAGCCGTAGTTCTCTTGCAGACTGAATAAGATTGTCCCCCAGGATTTTGGTGTATTTTGCAGCATTCATTCTGCCCTCTCTTTACAAGCCTTCCAGGGCCGGCTGCTGAGAAATATCCCCACAGCATGATGCTGCCACCACCATGCTTCACAGTGGGGATGGTGTGTTTTTGTTGATGTGCAGTGTTTGGTTTCCGCCAAACATAACGTCTTGTCTGATGGCCAAAAAGCTCAATTTTGGTCTCATCAGACCAAAAAAATCTTCTTCCACTTGGCCATGGAGTCTCCTACATGCCTTTTGGCAAACTCTAGTCGAGATCTAATGTGAATTTTCTTCAACAGTGGCTTTCTCATTGCCACTCTCCCATAAAGCTTTGACCGGTGAAGAACCCGGGCAACAGTTGCTATATGCACAGTCTCTCCCATCTCAGCAGCTGAAGCTTGTAACTCCCTCAGAGTAGTCGTAGGGGTCTTGGTGGCTTCTCTCACTAGTCTCCTGCTTGCACGGTCACTCAGTTTATGAGGGCGGCCTGATCTAGGCAGATTCACACATGTGCCATATTCCTTCCATTTCTTGATGATTGATTTCACTGAACTCCAGGGGATGTTCAGTGCCTTGGAAATTTTTTTGTATCCATCCCCTGAATTGTACTTTTCAATAACCCTTTCTCTGAGTTGCTTGGGGTGTTCTTGTGTCTTCATGGTGTAATGGTAGCCAGGAATACTGATCAACCAGTCTCTAGACCCTTCAGACACAGGTGTTTTATACCTTAATCACTTGAGACACACCCACACCACTCAGGTGATCTTCATTTCACTAATTCTGAGTCTATTGGCACCAATTGGATAGAACTCTATTGAATTAGACCATTAAATTTAAAAGGGGGTGAATAATTATGCAAACAATTATTTTTCTTTATATAATTTTGTTTCATTGATATTACTTTGTTGAAATCTGTTTTCACTTTGACCTTAAAGAGTTTTTTCCAATAAATTTTTGTGTGAAACAAGCCAAATTTTATTGACCATGATTGATTTATGAAAGCAATAAAAGGGTAAAACATCCAAGGGGGTGAATACTTATGATAGGCACTGTAAATGTTTCCTATAATTGTCTACCAGCCTCTGACAGCGACTGGGAGAAATCTTTGCCCACTTTTCCATGCAAAACTTTTTCAACTGTGCTGTGTTTGAGGGGTTTCTTTTATGTACAGCCTGATTCAAATCGATTAGGATACAGATCTTCTTCTTTTTCAGCCATTCCTTTGTGGATTTACTGCTGCGCTTTGAATCCTTATCCTGTTGAAACCTCCACTTCTTCAGTTTTTACTTTTTAACAGATGGCCACACATTCTCCTCAAGCACTCTCTGGTGTAACAGAGAATTCATTGTCAATTCTATGATCGTAAGTTGACCAGGCCCTGAGGCAGCAAAACTTTTTTTTTTCATGCAGACAGCAGAGGCTTTCTCCTGGCTCACCTTCCATGCAGGTCAAATTTGTGCTGTCTCTTTCTAATGGTAGACTCATGTGCTGCAATATCAACAGTGGCAAGGGCTGTCTACAGATCCCACGATGATACTTTGGGGTTTGTAGAGACTTCGTTTAGCATCTTACGGTTGGCTCTTGGGGCAAATTTGCTGACAATTAACTGGTTTCAGTCATGGTTGTAATGAAAACCAGCATACCCAGTGGATCCCCAGGTCTGAATTTGGTCATCATTGTAATACAGACTCCCTCCAAATCTTGCTGGTGGAGGATAGAACTAAATGTGAGATAACACTGCAAGATTTTTCTCAGGCCCCAGAAATGACATATGTAGCGTGTAAAGGGAAATAAATAAAACCCGGAAATGAACCAGATTAATATCTGTATTGTTTTAACATTTTACTACAAGTTACTACAAGTTACTACACAATGCGGGGTCATTGAGAATGTCACGACTCTTCACATAAAATATCTTCACATTGTAGGTTTTTCTCCAGTGTAGGCCGCCTGTGTCAGTGGTATTTTTGTTGTCTTTATCTTTGCTCAACACACCGAACTATCATAGGCTCAACTGTTTCACATGGATATTCTGGGGCAATCCGGGGGGAATGCGTATCGAGTGCGGAGAGAAAAGTAACACTCGTGTGTTCGTCAGCCAAGCATTTCTTTGGTCCATTCCAACGTTACGTCAGGCGCCGCGCACGGCAACTGCTATTTTCCAAATAGCCTCCTCCTCGGCCGTCTGCTTGGGCTCTGATTGACAATAATGGCGACGCGCTAGTGTTAGGTTTAAGCTAAAACGAAATATCTTTAAAAAATCGTCATCAGATACGGACATTACAACTCTGCTGTTGTGGTACAAACACGGGAAAGATCTACTGCCAAAGGGATATCAGATACTTAAGTGTTCACGAGGAGAGAGGGGGACTGAAGTTCTGGTGCTGGAATTTTATGGGAAGCATACAAAGATCTCCCATTTCGTGGTGGTAAACTAGCTCGCTTGCTAGCAAACGTTAGGTGCAAACACGAATTTTCCTTTGAGGCTAAAACAACGAAGATTGGAATCCACTGGCTTTTTCTTTGGTATATCATTGATGTGGAAACGAAGACGAAATCCAGGACAAGAGGAAATTTGACAAATAAAATAACCCACGACATCCAACATACTTTGTTTTTTTAAAAGCTGTAGCTTGTAGCACCCCCATTTTGAGTCTGACCCCAGTTTAGAGGGATAACGTTACTTCTCGGAAATTAGAAAAAACTGGATATTTATATATAATTTAAAACCACAGTAAATTGGGATTAATCTGTTATTTATCATTTCGTAGTCATTCTGGTGAGAGGACAAGATCTCACATTAACGCCAGCTGTCGTTAATGAGTAAAGTTTTGGAACTTGGAGGTCTGTGTTGTTTGGTTAATCGCCAATAGGGTAACGTTAACTGGCTAAGCTACCTCTCGTAGCTAGTTAGCGACCAAATAGCTAACGGCCCCTGGTAATGCAATTGTAACAGATCAGACATCATTTGAGTTAAACATTGATTATGTGTAGTGAGTTGCATTGCGGGCTAGGCTTAGTTGACTAGGTCTTAGCTAGTAGCTAACGTATGCAGTCGTTTCCATACAGCTTTTATGCAGCTAGTTAGCTGGCTAACTAATGTTGTAGGTGAAAACTGCCAAGTGATTCCGTATACTACGTTCATCGAGTTCAGATAAAATTGGCTGGTAGGTAAATTAGTTGCATTTAGGCAAAGCAAATTAGAAAACTTGTTTAATTTCCCTGAGATTAATTCGCAGCTGTCTGACGTCAGTTAACTAGCGAGCGAACTAAATGAACTGTACCAGCAACCATTCAGTCCCACATAACTAACAACTGGCAGTGACTGCTTTTATTGTGGGACCTGTTTGTAAATGACAACCGGTAGGAATAATCGTGTCATGATGGAAGGCGTCGGTGCAAGGGTGATCCGAGGACCGGACTGGAAGTGGGGGAAACAGGACGGTGGAGAGGGACATGTCGGAACGGTGCGGAGTTTCGAAAGTCCAGAGGAGGTGGTGGTGGTGTGGGACAACGGGACTGCAGCCAACTACCGCTGCTCCGGAGCTTACGATGTCCGAATATTCGACAGTGCGCCTACAGGTACGGATAACGGAAGGTTAACAAACATAAACGTGTAGTCGAATTGCTGTCTTACTGTTTTTATTTTTGAAGTCAGAATATGGTGATTGTAAAGCCTGCAAATCCCATTACTAAAACACTTAAATGTAACTAGCCAAATGATTTTTAAAGGTTTTTATGATTAATTTTTCATTCCTGTAACTAATATTTTAAATGGTCTTGGCAGACCAGAAACCAAAACGCCAGTGCTTAAATGAAATATTTTTTAACATAGAGCGACGATTAATCACTCCAGACATTCACTAGTGCAACATTTTTGTCATAGCCTAATTTTTGTTGTATTAACATTGCATTTTGTCTCATACATTTAGACTGATCACTTAACATTCGTGATTAACCCACGCTCCACACCCATGCAGACGATTAAGCGTAACTCCATAAACGTGATAACTGTATGTGTGTTTATATTTGGCTCATGCGTTCTGAATTCTCTGAAAATGTTTGTTTACATGATTTCTAAGTTGTCTTAGACATTACAAGCCATCCTTCATAAGCACAATCCTTAATGACACCATTATCATTAGCATCAGAAAACTAATGGGGTTAAATTTATATCACTGCAGCCACCATGATTCTTGATCAAAGGTGCATGAACTGGTGAGACGAGAAATGTAATAATCAAAACCATTTACAGAGCTTCCCTGAGAAAAAGGCAACACTTAGACCTGATGCCTTTGAGGTAAATTAACATTACAGTGGTCAGTGACTTTTTTAATGCCTCAGTAAACTTGTCAAGACCTTACCTCATGTTTTGCAAATGTATTGCAATAAATACCATATTTTCATTTATCAGTCTTGATGAAAGTGAATGGTGAATATGGAGTCAAACCCCTTTTTAATTAGCTAAGTAGCAGACATGAATGCAGACACTGCTCATTTGGGTATACATGGATATACACTGAGCTATTGGTAATTCTCATTTGAAGTCATTAACCAGATCTATCATATTTTACATTTTAACAATTTATTTACATTTCTCAAACTGGAAAACTAGAACGAGAAAAAGAGGTATCTAGACTCAGGCGTCAAAACAAATTTTCAAACTCCTCTACCCTACACTTTGAAGTGTTGAAGGTTTGAATATAAGGTGAGGCAGCTGGCCTTGTCCCCTCTGGCTTGGCACAAATGATTTATTGAATATCTAGCTGTACAAATGGAAAATATGGGAAAATAAGTTTTATAAGTTAAGATAAACATGTAAGCTGCTTAGAAAATTAACTTCACTTAAACTTGTAAGTAGCTGCAGTTAATGTTGACTGATTCATACATTTAATATAATATTGCAATAATGCAAGACTCTCCTGTTGCAGGATTATGGAAAGCTGTTTTGTTGAAATGCTGCCATGTGTATTTCATGGAAGTGTAAAAATTTCAAACCCTGTCTGAGTGATATTTTGGCAATAAGTAACATGTGAATGACAGCCTCTTCACTAAGGATTGAGGAACTTGCATCAAAGCACGGTCAGACTGGCAGAATGTAAAAAAAAAAAAAAAAATTGCACAGCTTGGATGACAATGGAAGGTGGTTGGAAAGACATACACCATGAGCAAAGTTTAATCCTTTGTAGAAGAGCCTATTTTAAGTTTTGTAGATTTCTTGTGTCCCGGGCAAAATGCTGAACCAAATGAGGATGTGTGCTGCAGTTGTTTTCTATTGAATGAAACATCATATCTGAATTGCTCAGGTGAACCTGTTTTCATATTACCCCAAAATACAAAATAATAAAAAAAGGTTCTCAATGGTGCATTAAGACTGACCTGCTTCTATCACAAATTGGAGAATAGTGCAGTCCCCCACAAGTTTGCAAAACTACCAATTTTTGTATTGTGAGTTATGTTGGTTATGAATACTTCCTTGCAATGATAAAATTATTGAAATTTTATAATGCTTAACTGTACAAAAGAACAACATACTGTATGTTTGACTGTTTTTATGAAAAGCAGTACTGTGAAAATAATTTCTTTTGAACCAGTGAAAGACAGGAAATTCAGCAGCCTATTGCTTTTTGTCCTTTATGGGTGTTTTTTATGAGTAGGAGTTTCACTTCTCTGTAGAACTGCTGTCAGCTATTTGGAGCCTGCTACGCATGGCTACAGTCTTGTGGTTGTGTCTTTTGGACCATACTAAAAAATAAATGCAATACAGAAATGCACAAATCAACCAAGGTCTTTCAACACAAAACTTTTAAGAACCTATTTTGTAGTTGGACCCAGGTGTTATTTAAAGGCCTTTAAAGTCTTGTTGCAAACTAGCTATATTCTGAACCTGCTTGCTTCTTTGTTTACCAGTGTCCTGAATTGTTTATGATATTGGATGAGGCAGAGACCCCTTAATGGAAAAATACACACCTGTCCAGAGTGTGACCCCTCAACAGTTGCCTGGGACTTCTTATGCCTCAAACTGCTGTAGCTAATTACTATTAGCCTGTGAAATGTCTCTGAAGTCTTTTGGTAAATTAGATAAGGGGAGCTGTGTGTAATCTTTTTGCTAGTGAAAGAGACACTGTTGAAGGGCTGGAAATCAGGCTGTCTTCTGCCTGAAATCCTTCACCAGCAGGATGACTGCTTGCCACCGAAGACCAAAAGGAAAGCTTAGCCTGCCAGGTGTCCTTAGTTGTTGAAATGATTATTTACTGGTAAAATGCAGTTATGTATTCAGTGTAAATTTATATGGTTTATTTAACTGCCTGTCAACTATGCCTTACATGACCAGTGATCTTACTGAATGCCACCAAGCATATAAAGCAAATGAAATGCTTAAAACTTTTTTATTGCAAATTAAATACATTGGCAATAATTAATGACTGTTAAAACCATACCACCTCCTCCACAGATCAGCACCCACTCAAAAAGGTAGACTTTTGAGGTAGAAAGCTTGCAGTCCCTGTGTGCATTATCTCCATAGTGTAGGCCTCAGGCTTTGTTTTCATTTTTGACTTTCTAATATAGCATCCTCCATATTGTGACTTCAGGTTTTCTCCAGTGGGGATTCCCTTGAAAGGTGCAATTGATAAGATTTGCACTCTGGTGCCCCCTGTAATAACAGCAATGATTTGCCATCACATTAAAACTAAAAGGAAAACACCTCATGCATACACAGTCTGTTTTTGGCGGTTTCCCCGTTATTAGAACATGCTTTGCTTATTCTAATAGGATGTTATGAAAATGCTCAACAGCTATGATGATATGTGTACATACTCCTTCTACAGATAATGTTCTACTGCTTAATTATGCCAGGGTGGTTTTATTATAGATCATTTACAGAATTTCTTCAGGTGAAAGATACTGAAATAGTTTTTTCCTAAGCCTTACACTTCCAGTACAATTAACACCTCCCTAGTGTTAGGATTCATTCTCCTTCACTAATAGCTGTGCAGTATAGGAGCTGTTAAAATCTACAGAAATGAACAATTTTAGGGAGTAGTCATATTTCTCTCATTGACGTTGAAACTCCTCACTCACTTTTTTTTGCAGTCTAGCCACCAGACCATTATAGTGTGAATTTAGTGCAGAAAAACAATGTAAGTGTGCTCACATTTTCACAGAATCACTTCCATCTGTTGCTACTGATGTATAATGAGTAAATACCCACATTTTGTTAAAATCAAGTGAATGTACTACACCTCTAAGATTTCAGAGGCCTGCTAAGAGTAATAATGGTGGTGTGTCATCAGAGTCCAAAAAAGGCTGTTTGTTCTTTTTTCAAGTATTATGTTATCTTGATTCCTGATATCAGTGTGGTGATAAAATTCCTTTTGATTCCTGATATCAGTGTGGTGATAAAATTCCAGACATGTTTAATTAGTATTTGCATCAAGTTCATCATTCCACTATACTGTCCAAAAGAAAGTAATCCCCTAAGTTTTTAATTCTAGTGATGAGACTGCTTGTGTTTTTCCTTTTATTTTTTCCCCCTTTTTCCATGCCCTGAACACAACCAAACTGTTTAGTCCACTGTAATAACCTGCTTCCGCCGACTCATCCAACGACAGGCCCTCGCTTCTTTTCATGCTGCAGGTACAACACCAATCATACACTGCCAATGGGGTTGGAGGATTACGCAGTCAGCATCTGTTCGTTATGTGCACCTGCAGGCATTCAGCTGAGTGCAGTGAACTAATGAACTATTAACTGGCCTACACTCCTACCATCCCTAGCGAGGTATTGCTGGTGTGAGCCTCTGGCCATGGCCGGTGATGGCGGGTCTGGGATTTGAGCACCCAACCATGAGATATAAGAGATAAAAGTAACATGAACACAGTAATGGCATTTCTTAGAGACATGAACTTGGTAATGAATTTATACATATCTGGTGGTGCAACCCTGTGCTATCATAGTTGCTCAGAATGAATGCAGACGTCCATTTTAAAATTTAAATTTAATTGGTTAACTGTTAATCATTTATAAGAACGTTGATCAATGAATTTTAAGCGATTAAACAGTAACAATTCAATAAATGATTTCAAGGAATTGGCACATGGCACATGCCATACTGATGGTTTTACTGATGTTTTAATTTCCTGTTTTACAGATTTTTAGGGCTTGTTTTGACAAAACATCTCTAATATAGTCATGTACAACTCATTTTTCAATAGTCTTTTTTTTGAGTCATTCTTTTTACAGGTTATAGGAGAAATCAGTTAATTGAAATTCATTGATTAATGGGTTTTGACTTTGGTTAAAAGAATTGCATGAAATTGACATACTTAGTAGAAGCTGGTCAACATACTGAATAGCAAAACATGAAAAGCCTTTTTAGTACTTCTGATCACAGATAGATTTAATGAAGAGGTATGCTGTTGGTTCTCTAACATGTAACATTTTAACTAGAGCCTGACCAATATTTGCATTTTATGATTATTTTTCTTAAATGAGGTTATATGTATATTTTCTGTTTGTGTATTTTGTTTTTAGTTATGTATAATAGGAGAAGTGAAGTTTACAGTTCAGTACACTGATGTCAGACTCATTTTGGATAACAAAGTTTATTGTTATACTGTAAAATATCCTGCCTCCATCCAGTAAAACAAACTATGTGAGGAATATGGATTATCAGCGAATATGGATTATAAAAGAAGTTAAGTACAGAATGTAATTGATCCATTTTTTCTACCACTCTGCTCAAAATTGCCCATGGTGTTTGAGCAGCTCTACTGATATTTTCCATTAGTGTCATTACAGTTTAAGAATTTTTGGAATTAGATATGTAAATATCTAATTCCAAATATCTGTTGTTCACCCCAAAATAATCTGAAAAGAGGCAAAAGAGAGAGTCTCCATGTGCATACTCTTATCAGGGGGATTTAACATTTGTGTGGGTCCCAAAGCCAAAATGCAATTGGATGTATTTTTGTGTGTATTGCTGTCTGCAAATTTGAGCCCCAGAGATGAAAGGTGTTTGAAAACATGAACTTAATATATTCTCTGGGGTCTATCTTACCTTGGACAATAAGTCCTTTTCTCGTTTTGCTATGCATGGTCTGTGAAGTCACGGGCAAACACATTCACTCTCCTACCCTGCCCCCTTCAATTTATGGCCTGCGCCTTGCTGTGTTTTTGAAAATAATTCTGACAGGGAGTGCAAGCTTGGTACCTCAGCATGATTTCTGTCATTAGCATTCTTGATTTTGATTATCAGAGTACATCAGAATTTCTGACAGGAAGAGTCTTGTCAGCACTGTGATGGTCATTAGATATTACGTGTTTTATTTGTCTCATACAATTTCTGGAAATATCTGTAAGCACAGCATTTTCTTCACTGTATCACCTTTAAGATGTAAAAGTTTTGTGTGTTTAAGTAATGGTTCAGATAAGAACTGTACTGCCCTATGGCACTGTATGCACTGTTGGATCCAGAAAATCCTAGGTTCTCATTCAGTCAAAAGTAGTACTTGCTGAATTTTTACAGTAAAAAGCAAAATCCATACAATCTTTTGTTCTCATCTTTGGTCTTACTGTCCAAGCAATTGTTCTGCTGAATTTCATGAGAATTGTATGTGGGGGGAACTAATGGAAATCTGGTCGGCGCTTGGCCATGCTGATTGCGATGCCATAGTGGATCTTCGCGGTAAGATTGTGAGTGTGAGTGAAACTAATTTCATGTTTTAGTAGTTATTTGTTATTCCTCTGAATATTACAGTCTGTGTTTAAGAAACACGAGTACCTCTACTTGCTTGTTTTTGTACCTTGGCTGTGTGTTCAAAAAGTTTCTTTTAGTTTCTTCTACAGAAATAAATGTATTGTTATCGTTATTACCATTTACTTTTTTCTGTCAGTCGTCTTTACAGCTCAGTGACATTGCATATTACGTTCAAATGTGTCAACAAATGTTGAAAACAAGCATACGATACAGGCAAATTTTATGTACTTCCCCCACATCCAAAACTCTTAAAAATTTCTGTGATTATACAGGACAGCTCAAAATACAATGGGTCATTTTTCTAGGTAGGGACTCACTCACTAAAGAATGCAGTTTCACAAAAACAGAATTTGGCGCTCTTATAGGTTTTGCTCTTATAGTTATTTCCAACCCGATCGTTGGAAATAAAAAGATGTGGCAACGGCCATCCTGAGGTCTGTTGTCTTCATTAATGTTCTTATCCGAACCATTACTTAACAAGAAGTGGTTGTATGGTAGGGTATGGTAAGATCTTCACTATTATTGAATTTTATCTTGTAAAGGGTCTGTTCTTTTACATAATATATTTAAGCATCTCAAAGAATTCATTCATAAGTCTCAATCAAAGCAGTCAGCTACTGCAGTTAGTTTGGATTCTGCTCCAACGTATTGGATGTTCCCATTCCTCATCATGTCTGCAGGACTGCAGGCAAGATGTTGCCAAAGAAAGAACAGAGAACGCAGTTGTTTTGTGTCAGGGAGATAGGCACAACTCTGTAATCTGGAGGGAGAGTTTGCATTTGCTGGATGAGATGTTGAGCAGAGTCAATAGTGTGAAATGAACCATGTTAATAAATTGCCTTAGGCCAAAATTCACTCTTCTTGGTAGCTGTGAAGAGAGGGAGGGTTGAAATTGCTGAAGTAGCTTTTTCTTTTAACCTCAGACTTGCAGTGGAATGTCTTCAGGAAGGTAACCCAGCGGTTTTTTTTCTAAGTACTGGAAGCTGAATAGACAAAATGACAGTTTGTTGATGGTTGCATTCAGTGAAAGCTGGATTTGGCTCAAGCTGTTAAGGATGTCTTTTTTTTTTTTTCCTCCCTCAGCACAAGCAAGCACCTACCTGCCTATAGTTCCCCATTCAGCAGTTTTCAGAATCCCTTAAATAGCAGTTTTTAATTTGGATCATGATTGCCATGGATGAGTTTTAAGAAATTTTAGATATGAATTTTGTTAATGAATGATATTGAATCAGAGGAGGAAATGCATGAGCGGGAAAGTGTGTGTGATGGGGAGTATGAAAGATGTGTGAAGATGGAAAGTAACACATACGTACACATGCACACACAATATGTATTCACAGTTGACACAATGCAATTGTTTTATTGGAGAGACTGGACAGCCAAGTGTTGGATTAAGAAATTGTCATTTGAAGTCGACCTTGAGCTCTAACCAGGAAATACTTGCAGCATTTTTTTTCATAATTCTGGTTTTTAAAAGTGTATCAAGGGTGTTGCGCACAAGCATTTGGAAAATGACTGAATGGGGAAACAAGTGGCAGAATAATACCAATTTTAATTCAGTGCTGTCATACATATGGCCTTGGCAGTAGCCTGTGTGCTATTTACACTCAGGATAACAACTTTGATTTTTCTGATGGGGTTTCATTTGATGCAGTTGCTATGGAATCAAATCAACAGCCATAAGATTACAATAACCATAAGTTTGACTTTGTTTGCTGCAGGGCAGCTACTGCAGAATTCAGAGGTACAGACAATTGAGGTCTGATTTTCATTCATTATTTAAGGTATTAACTGCCAAAAAGTTATATTTGGAGTGGAATAGGCTTATAATTTATGCAGGGACAAGTGCTTTGCCATACATTTAGATAGTTGAATTAAAATATGAATCCTAATGGTAATGATAGAAGCCTTAAGCAGATATAGAAAATCTCCTGTTTTACTGTAGTGCTTTTGCAAATGGAATGCATGCATACATTGATAAAAATTTGAATTTTACCAAGACTAATGAGTTCAGAATTTCACGGTATCAAATGTTTAATTTCCGTTTCGTTTATGTTTTACTGTTAAAGTAATGTTTGACTTACTGGTATGGCTTGCACTGATTTTGGTCCTCTTGTTAGTGAAGAAATGATGGCAACGTTAAAAATTTGATACACACTGAAAATAAGAACACCTCTTTAACGTGGCTATATATGTTGACATACCACCAATCTCACTTGAACAGAGGCCCCAAAACATTGCATTTTCTGAACTTAAAAAGCTTATGAAAGATGGATGTTGAGTAATATTAATATTGAGAGCAATGGAAGCTCTTTTGTTTTTCTTACTTTTGATACGTATAAGACCTCCCCATTTTCCAACATGGGCCACTAGCCACCAAAATCTACATTTTTCCTTTATGTGTAGGTCATTGTTTATTATGTGTAGATTATTTGGCTACAAGCTAGCGATTGAATTTTAATACATTTTAAGTCCAAGTAGTTACTACAAAGGCCTGTGTTACTGATTTCAGTGTATGGTATATGGATTGCAAGAGTGGTCCTATAACTCACCTAGAAGTATATCTAGCTAGTTAGCTAGCGAACTCCTCCAAATTACTCTTTGTTTTCCTCACATACTTCTACTGATATGGGTAAACTAGAAAGGAAATGGGAACTTTGAAAGAATTGTTTTAAAACTATGTAATATGTAGCTGCTACAGCTGTCCAGCCCTTGAGGTGTCAGTGTATATGTAGTTCTGGGTGGGTATGTGTATATGAAGGATTGGTTGTTTTGGTTTAGGATATATTTATTTGAATATACAAAATTTCATGTAACAACCACACCAAAATGAACAATAGCTGTTGCTCTTGAGTGCAACTCTTCATTAGGAAGAAATTGATCCAGGAAAAATTATACTAGGAGTGAATTTCTTCATGAACCGACACTCAATGTTTATGAAAAACTGTTTGCAATGCATTATTTTGACAAGGCAGTGTGCTGACATTGCCACTCAAACCTCCCCATTTATGTCTGTTTTCTTTTTTAATTGCCACCCCCATTCAGGTATCAAGCATGATGGAACCATGTGTGACACCTGCCGCCAGCAGCCTATCATCGGCATTCGCTGGAAGTGTGCAGAATGCACAAACTACGACCTGTGCACGACCTGTTACCACGGAGACAAGCACCATCTTCGTCACCGGTTTTACAGGATCACTACCCCGGGAAGCGAGAGGTCAGTCCCTAACTGGGTTTTATGGAATGTCATACCAATGGTGTTATCACATTTGATGCAGCCAATATAGTAACACCAGTACAGATCATGAAATTAGGGATTTAGCCTATTAATTTTGAAGAAAACCATTTGTTATGACTGTAACATCAATATTTGAAGCTGTGACTATTACCTGGTTTGGTTGAATAATTGTTTACGTAAATGAGAATTGGACTGTAGAGATGTTAGTGCAGTAAAGGCACAGAAGCCTGAGCAGCAGTGCGAGGTCTGAGGTCCTCATTTTGTTAGTGGGCGAGACTTGATTGGGTGTGGAGATGTGTTGTGACAAAGGCTGTGAGCCAGGTTGGGGGGGTGTCAATGGAAGCAGCTTCTCAGCAGGCCTCATCCTGAAGTTGCCAGGAAACCACCCACCAGGCCCTTGCCTCCTTGTCGGTTGTTGTGGCAACTGCCAGCGCCTCGGCCCCCTGATTTTACAGAACACATGACTGCCAGCATCACTGTCAGCATCACGCATCACTGTTTGTTACTGTGTGTAATTAGCCTGCTAACCTGAAATCTGAAGCCCAGACATAAATTTTTTTGTACAAGAGGTGTATAACAGCCTGCAGCACACCAATTGTTAAGTTAGTCGCCACCAATAAAAATAAAAACCATACAAGAGTCCACACATTCATGCCATATTAATGGCAATACTAATAATGTTATATTAAACATTTTAAAATCACTTAAATACTCGCATATGTGAGTTTCTAAAGCAAAATGAGAGATTTAATGTTTTGAAATCAAACATTTAATTTGCAAACAAAGAAAAAAACATTACGAAAGAGGAACAGTGATAATAAGCTGAATAGTCCATGACCCAGCAATCATATAGCACTGGTTGTGCAAAGCTGATGTTTATGGTAGGGCAGCTATTCAGGAACTGCTTTTGCAGTAGTGCATAACTCTGTGTAATGGGCACAAAATCTGGACTTCTGAGCAGTTGAAGAAAGTAACATGGCTCAGGGTGTTTCTTACTTTTTTACTACATCTGATTTATCTTTGGAGAAAGCCAAAGAAAGCCTTCAACCTACATTGTCCGTTCCCATTTGTTAAACATGGTTGTTGATCATTTAATGTAATGGAAGATGTTCCGTAACCCCAACAGTTCTAAACAACATTGAACATTTATGAGAAAATCAGGAATGTTGGCTGTGGAGTTGATGTTAACCTCTGTCTTCTCAAAGAAATGAAGGCCTTCCTTTGTGAAGCATGGTCCAGTGTTTTGTCATTATACCTTACTTGCCAGTCACTGACTAGAATTAGAACAGGATGTTGTTGAGGGCTTGCCAGCTTTTTGTTTGATCCACCTGGGACTCCTACCCCTAAACCCTTAAAAGTGATATGAACAGACTGTCTGCTTGTAGATTTAGCATTTCTGTGCAGCTTTTGTACTTACTGGCCAAATGCATTGTGGAAACACTACTGGGTAATGAAAGACAAAAGAGAATCTGCTAGTGCTAGTAGCTCTACATTGTGATTGCTTCTATGATCAGAGATTTTGAAAACTTACCAAGACAAAATTGTCTGTCTATACAGCTGTTTCTCTATGACTGTCCATGGTCTGTGAGTGCCTTCTGAAAAATAAATGAAAAAGTCTGAAGGGTCTTGAAGGTTGGAAACCAGGAATGCAGAGTAACAGAACAAGTGATTACTATACAGGATTACAGTGATGCTGGGAATCCTAAAAGGCAACCTGTTATTCATATCATTACAGTCAAGTTACACTGCATATTTATTCTTAACGCTTAAATCTGACATGTTTAACCTTTAACAGTTTTGTATGCTCATGTGGAATGAATGTTAATCAGCCAGTTTTTCATTTCAGTATCAGACCCCCTCTAATCTGCCATAATGAAACATTATGACTCTGTGAACCATCATCTGGAGTGTCGTAATTTCATCGTGTCTCATATTAGGCTTGTCTGTACTGGTTCTATTGTATGGTCATATCAGTGAAACATAGTAGACCCTGAGGCTTGACATCACAAAATGAAATAACTTGACACAGAGTAGAAAAATGTCTCAAAAATGGATGCAATTATTCATGTTGTTCTACCAAACCGAAAAGAAAGTACTGCTGTATTCCTGTGCTTTTCTAACATGTTTGCTGTTGCAGTTGACTTGCAAATTAAGCTCAATTTACCGTTGTTGTTTATGTGATATTATTGAGATTAGCGTGTTATTAGCCCCCAAAACCATCAACCCCCTGAGCCCTAAGAATTAAAAAATCTCAGTGTTCCATGTAAGCCTGTCCCTCCTCAGGTCTACCAACACATCCCCCTCCCTTGCACTCGACCATTCCCCTAATAATGAGAAAATGGGGTGGCCCAACAGCTGCTCTTCTGGAACCTGGGTGAGACTGTAGGCTCAGAGGGGTTTTATTGTGCAGTGGCAAACAAAAGACACCAGGGCCCTCCTTTGTTTCTCGTGTGTGTGCGTGTGCTTGTGTGAGTGTGAGCGAGTGTATGAGTGTGTGTGTTTCAAGCACATAAGAGACTAACTTGTATTGATGTTGAGAAGAATTCAAAGGTATTACTGAGCCTGTTGAGACAGGAGTGTCTGCATAAGTTTTTGCTATATTGATCATGACTCTTCATGCAATGACTCCCTTGATGACAGCACAGAGAGAATTGGCTCTCCCTGTGCAGGGGAGTTCTTCAGCAAGGATTTTCAAGAAGCAGGCTCAATTTTTTCTGAGCCTTAATTAGCTTCATCGACTGTATTTCATTTAACTAAATTTACAGTTTGTAAGAATCACTGTTTTGAAAATAATGTTTATATAATTGTGTTGAATCAATAGAAACATTTTGACTTTGGTGCCAATACCAGCTGTGGTACCTTGTAGAGATGCCTGGGTCGGGGTTTTTTTAATACCCGCACCCACCTGGCCTGTTATGAGAGGCAATCCCCACCGCCCAACCTACAAAAATATGTGTTAATCAACCACCCAAACCTGACTAGACCTGCAAACCACAACTTTATGCATTATAATAGCATAATTGTCAGGACTGAGCGCCACAGCTCAGTGCCTCACAGCTCAAGCAGATAATGTAGTCTGTAATGGTGTCATCGGACAGTACAACCTGCCTGAATCTCTCCCACACCTTACTTTTTTGGCTCACTTTGCATGCAACCTTAGCATCGCCTGTTTTAATCTTTTCTCTGTTTAAGTCATATGTTTCGTCAGTGGTAGCCTCTTTTTTTCCCCAACCAAAAAAAAAAGTTTTGGTGCCGGCAGTGTAAACAAAAGCAATGGATGCCATTTAGGAAAAAAATTTGTAGGTGAAGCCTTAACACGCTAAAACACGTGTGTGTGTGTGTGTGTGTGTGTGTGTGTGTGTGTGAGAGAGAGAGAGGGGAGGGGAAGAGAAGGTGGAAGGTGGACTAGCGATGCACATGCAATGTTTCTGTAAGGTATTAACATGTTACTTGGAATGCTGCTTTGTCACCCACCCTCCCAAACCTGTGAATGTTTTCTAGTATGCTTACCCAAACCCGCCTGACCCGAGGGTCAACCCGTAGGACCCGCAGGTTGTTCACTATCGTAATCGTATCGAGCATTTTCAGCTGGGAGCATACGGCATTTTCAACCCCGGTGGACACATGGCTTTAATGTGCTTTAGGACTGCACAATTCACATTACTGGTGTAGGCCATGGACAATACTCTCTAGGGCTACATGATCCATTGCATTTTTAAAAATATTGCAAATGAAGTGATCGCAATATCATTGCAAAGCATATAGCTGTGCATTACAATAATTGAGTTATTTTCATTTAATAAGCTGACAACTGAATGGGAACACAGAGGGCAGAAAATAGTCGCGCTGCTGCAGGTGCGTGTACACCGATGACGTCCTGAGCAAGATAAGCAGGAAGGAGGGAATCCGGTGTGAAGCAAAGAACCTCTTAGTGCGCTAGCTGACTTGTCGTCAGAATGAGTCACAGAGAAGTTGGGAATTATGCTTCTTTACCCAGGAAGAGCAGGAAACCTGCATATTGGAAATATCATTATTTCATGTTTTTAATATACTTAAAAATAATTAAAACTGATTAAATACAGTAATCTTTGATTTATCGCATCGCATATCACCAACATGATAACCCATATCTTAATCGCATATAGCTTTTTTCTTTATATCGTGCAGGTAGAGCTGGTAGAGACGGTATATGACATTTCAACATTTGGACTAAGACGATAATTTCAAATTGGTCTTTTCAGAGTTGAGGGAAAGACTAGCTCAATTACTGATCATTTGTTGTTTTCTTGCTATCAAATTTAATTAAACTGAAGTCTTGATGTTTTCCTCTGCATTATATGACATCTTACACAACAGCTTACAGAGGGGAAAATAAGCATGTTAATCTGATGTATGTATCGTAAAATTTCAGTCACAAATTATAAGTTACTTTTTTGAAATCCTTCAAATGAGTAAGGGGTAGATTCACAAGGAATGATGCATTTACAAAAAGATAGATGAGATGGCAATAGCTTGTGCTGAAACTCAGAGTTCCTTTAAATTGCTGAGAAAGAAAGGAAAGCATTTCGTGGAAATATTTTGTGAAGCATTTCTGTCTTATGAGCCTCTGAACTTAGGTTTCTATGAGTTAAAAAAATGTAGGTTTTGTAAAGATTATTTACTGTGCAAATAACAGATTATGTGAAGTGCCAGCTTAATGCAACCCACGACACCGGGTGGTGCACTGGCGTTGTCTAATTGATCACTGACTTGTGAGTTTAATTCCTTCTTGCCTTTTTTCTTTTAATTATGGAAGAAGATTTGTTAAAACATTTAACATGCTTTGCTCATCGAAAAGTCTGTCTGGTCCCCAGACTCAAAAGTAAGCCCCAGAATGTTCCACTTGTCTGTTAAAGTATAATTACTGAAGCTAAAACTGAAATAAAAATATATTAAAATGAAAAAGGAATCTCTAAAATAAAAACTAAACAAAGCTGAAACAGAACAGTGAAACTAGCTAAAACTAAACTGCTTTTCAAGGAAAACTGGAAGATAATACTGGCATCGAAATTTTACGTCGTGACACATGAATTTTTGCAATTCACAAATGTCAGAAAAACATGCCGGCATCGATAAAAGGAATTGATAACCATGGAGACTTATGATTCCGATGGATCGGACAATCTGGAACTGGTTCTCAATTCCCATCCCTAATGCTGTCTTAAGTTTTATCCTTTCCAGTAAGAGTCCCCTTCTGCGTGACTCAGACTTCCAAAAAAGAACTTGTTCTGCATTTAGTTTCAAAGATGTTATAAATGTATTTCCTTAACACTGGAGAGCTACTGATAGCTGTTATCTAGATTCTGAAGGAGCGTTTAATGTCCTCTGTACAGTCTCATAATTCCCTTTACATCTCATTTTAATACATGCTTAATGGTCATTAGCGCTCGTTAATTGTTTATGTCATAATGCCCTCGGTCTGCATCGGTCATTTATCACGCAAATAAAAGCAAGCTGGAATCCGTTGTTTATCTTGCCCGTCTTCAATGATATCGGTAGTTAATTGCTCATCGGTTCCTGTGGTGCTTTTTAGCCATTTAACTCTTCGCTCCTTAAGCTGTCCCAGTAATTAAGAGAGACCTATTAAGGATATAAGCTGACAGAGACCCCCCACACTAGCAGAAACGTCTGGATGCTCCAGGCAAAACATTAAAAAAAAAAAAAAAAGATTATTCCCATCAGACTTGCTGAACACTGTCCTTGGAGAACTGTCACCCACTGGGGGGTCCCAATTATCAAATGCACCCCAACACACCCCTCGTGTCTCTTGGCTGACTTGCAGACCTTCAGAGGTGTGCACTGGAGACGTGGGCCCACCTTGTAAATGTGATTCTTGTTTTCTCACATTTGCTTGTGGTGTAAACAGAGGAACAGAGGCCCTGCTTTTCCAGCCGCTCCTCTTTAGGAACACCGGGGAAAGGAGCATTTCTTCTGAACATGGGTGTTATTAAAACCTTGAGATGGTGTGTAGCCATCTGGCAACCAACCCCATTGTCTGTAGTGACGCACTAGTCTGATCCCAGATGGCCATCTTAGCATTTCTATTCTTTGTGTGTGAGGAGCACTAAACAAAAGAAAAAAAGTTCAACAAGTTGTAGGGTTTCTAAATCATAAATCTGTGGTCTAGTTGTTTAAAAAAATATTTTTGCAGTTTTAAGTTCTTAATACTTATGTTAAATGATAATTTGTTGATACCTAGGAATTTAGTAGGACATATTTTAAACAGATCAGGTTAATGAGCAGCTAACTGGGTAGTTTCCTTTTTGATCAGATGACATTGATCACATTTATTTTGAATCAGAAGCTTTAAAAATGTATATTTTGTAGTGTGTTGGTATCAATCCCTGTGATTGGTTTTCCAGTAACCATCAGGAAAATCTGTTGACCTACCTTTTTAGTGTTTATTAACAATTTAAGGTGTTAATTGTCTTTGTGCAATTTTAATTTTGTGTGTGTGGATACCTGATGTTTGTAAAAGTAAAATTTGTGAAAGCACACAGAGCTTCAGATAAACTACATTTATCCACGCTTTGCATGACCAGAGTCCTGTTGGAGTCCCGCCGCAAGTCTAAGAAGATTACAGCCCGGGGGATCTTCACAGGCGGCCGTGTGGTGCGTGGTGTGGACTGGCAGTGGGAGGACCAAGATGGTGGAAATGGAAGGAGGGGCAAGGTAAAGACTGCTCCCTGCCGCATGAGCCAGTTCTTGTATAATGTGCCTCTGCAAACCAGAATTTTGGATTCACAGGTTTAGCGGTGACTGTGGTATCTTGTGCTGTGGGTCATTCAAATGTTTTTGTGCCACTATGGTATGATTAAATTTAAAAGATGAACAAGATTGAAGAATTGTTTGGAGTGTCTCTAATAGAGATGTTAGTTGCTTAAATTTGAAATTTGTGGGGAGCAGCTGGATTCCTTTAAATAAGAAGTCATCAGACCAGTTAGTGTGCAGCACTGTTCTCATTGTATTTTGTGTTTTTTGGAGCCCTCCCATGCACAACAGCACAACCACACATGTAGAGAGACCCTGTCAACCTGTCTGATGTAATATTCAATGCCAAAAGGACTAGCTGTGATCTGCACCATGTCTGAAGACAGGCTGAATTACTGTTGATTTGTGTTGTTCTGCTGCCAGTGCGTGTAGGCGAGCCTGCATGCGGCTCCCTGCATTTTCCTCCCGCACTGCTGAGAGCAGTCAGGAACACCAGGTCTAATTTACAGGAACCACAGATGTCTTTATCCCCTCCATGTCCCTTTAATCCATCTACCATCACTGCTAGTTCGTGCTGCTCCCTGCCTCTCATGATAGTTAGGGAATTTTGAGGGATTTACATTAAAGCAAAACCAGAATAACTTAATGGGTGGGAAAAGCCCTTCATAGTGTTCTTTTGCATCCGTTAACTTTGTCAGGCCTGTATACTGGTAATATACACTGCTAAGCCAAAACATTATGACCACTCATAAATGAAGAAAATAACATTGATTATCTTATAACCACAGTGCATGGCAAGGTTTGGGATATATTAGACGTTAAGTGAACTGGTCTGTTCTCAGCATGTTGGATTTGGGAGAAATAGGCAGAAGTAAAGTGAGTAATGTTATTACACAGGTGTATTTTAGATAAATGAGCTTTCTCATCAAAACAACCTGCCTTATGTTTAATCAGAATGATAGCTTATGTTGTTAAAAACAATATGTTTTTCATTGGGGGGGGTCACCTCAGCCAAATAAATAGGCCAAAATGTTGTTCTTACAAAAACTTGCATAGACAAAAAATATTGGAGCATAGATTTAACATTTGTTGGCCCTTTCAAAGGTATCTAATTTCTTCCAGGTATCTTCCAAATTTTTTCTAAATCACCAGTTTGTCTTTTGCTGAAAGAATTTTGGGGGGGAAATCTTACTGTGACCTCACAAAACTAATTTTGATTGGAGTCTGGACCTTTTTTGCAGATTGCAGAGTGCTGGAATATTGCATTGGAATGGCAAAACCTGTAATTCCCCTCTGTTCCTCCCACCCTTCTGTGGCACTGTCTCTCTCTTTCTGTCTCTGCACAGGTGACTGAGATCCAAGACTGGAGTGCAGCCAGTCCCCACAGCGCAGCCTACGTCCTGTGGGACAATGGAGCCAAGAACCTGTACAGAGTGGGCTTTGAGGGCATGGTAAGGAAACAGTCCGATGCACAGGCAGTGTAGGGGGTCGGCTCTGGGGTGGGGTCATGTCATCCTTTGTGTTTATCCATGAAAATGGGCCTTTCTAGAGGGCCCAGAGCCCTTTGTAAACGCCACGCTGCCAGCATGTGCAATGCTATTGTGTGAGCAGCTGGAAGGGGAGACTGAGGGGGCCATATGCATGATAAAGGAAATCTGTTCCCCCTCTATTTAAGAAAGGCTGAGTGAAAGTGTAGGTCAATAATGGAGTGGGGGAAGGTTCGAGCCGTTACAGAGAGACAGCACTGCTGTTGGTGGAGAGATGGACTGCTTCTTTTAAAATTCAGCCGTTCAGCATGATACTGGAGGAACAGATTGGTTTTGTGTTGTTTTTATTCATTCTTTTGAATTAGTGGGGATGTGTGACGAGACGCTTTGGATTATCTAAATAGCGAGTCCTGAAGCCCACCCCCCAACACGCACATGTACACACAAATGTGGATCGTTTTTAGAAAGTCTGGCGCCATTTTTGTGGTTTTTTTAGGAAAAGGAATTAACTGACCCTGCGGCACTGCAGTGAAATAGTGCAGTACTGTTCTGTCTTGCAGTGCCAGCATTACCACTGATGGGCTCCCCCAGGGGTTATGGTAGCGGGCAGCTGGCTTAAAGAGGCCAAACTGCCTCTGACTGCTGACTGGCCCTGTCCCACAATGCCCAGGGCTCCCCATAAGAGCTGCCAAACATAGTAAGGGGTGCTTTTCACTGAAGAGGCGTTAACCTCAGGTGGACAAGTGGGAAGAGCCAGTTTGTTTATCACTAGGCACTGCCTGCAGGCTGTTGTTCTAAAGAAACAGGAGTTAGGTGGGGAGGAAATTGTTCAAGTGGCACTGTATTGCACAGTAGATGAGAGCTACTCACTCCTTGTTCTGGAGGACATTAGGTATAGCCTTGCAATTAACCACCTGATTAAATGAATCGTCTCTTGATTGAGCTCATTTAGCATGCATTGGTTAACAGAGAGCAGCCAAACCTGGTGCAGCTGAGCTGCTTGGCAATAAATACGGTTTTATGGCCAGATTAAAAAGTGTAGGGAAGGCTAAAAGTCTTTTTGTGTGTGTGCGTGCGTGCGTGCGTGCGTGCGTGCGTGCGTGTGTCAGCTTGCCATTGCACGCCACTGCAGTGGGGCTGATGCCATGGGTTGGTGCCACAGACAATAGCCTTCTTCATTTGTTCATTTCTTTGTCTTGCAGTCTGATCTGAAATGTGTCCAAGATGCCAAAGGGGGCTCCTTCTATCGAGACCACTGCCCTGTATTGGGTAAGTTGTATGGCACCACTGTCCCTTTATCACTAATAAGGAAAATACATGAACATTCATATAAATAACTGACTGTTGTCATTATCGTTGATTTTGATAACGATAATACAGTCATTTGCATGTGTGGTAGTGCAAAAAGTAGTTATTGTGGTGAAGAGCAGTAGGCACTCATCCATTTTTGTTGTGCCAAATACAACCTCTAGATGTCAGCAGTAGACAAGTGGCGGGTGTCAATGTTGCCAGTGAGCAGTACAGTATGTTCCAGGAGCAACTGCTACTGTACTTTTAAGCAATTCCTGCTGTTCGCAGCTCCCAGAGCTAGTGTAAGATGGGGTCAGCACGGGAGAGAATGCCCCCCCCCCCCCCCCCACAACACACACACACATACACACACACACACACACACAAACATAAAACACTCTCACACTCACCACATACTGTGCTACATTACCTGCACTGCTGCAGCATGCGAGGGAAACCAGGTCATTTTCACCTAGCAGGTGAAAACATTTTGTTACTGGGAGGTGACGTCCATTGAAAAAATGGAATTAATTTCCCCTAAGGAGAATAAAAGCTGTCACAAAAAAGGCATTCTAAAGCGCATACAGTTTTTGCCTGTCCCATTACTGGCTTACTGGCTGTTCTGGCAATTCTGAGCAAAAAAAGGGGGGCTGAAGTTCAAGAAGGCACACTGTCAGTCCTGGGGTACCATGGGAAATCAAAGGTAGCTGGTTTCTGTGGTACTGTGCATACCACTACCTGGCATGCATACCTTTGCCCTTAGCAATTCTTTCTGCTGGGTCAACAGCGATGCTCACACTGGTTAGCTTTTTTTCTGATGTAATGCAATGGGCAAGCGGCCATAGTCTGTTCCATTGACGCAGTTTGGCGTCATTCAGATAGACTTCATTATATGAAAATAACTGACACAGCTCAGAGGAAAGGACATTAGTAAAGGACATTATAAATCCCATGAAAAAAGTCACTTTTTTGAAGGACATGTTCCTTGCAGTATAATAAAATAGTTGAGAATGTCTGAACACATTTTGCATTTTATTTCCCACTGAAACTGCGAAGCAGATATGCATGTTTAATGTTTTTTTGCACATATGAAGCGTAGTAGCTCAAACCTTGAATGTTAAAGACTAACGGGTGTCAGACATGAGCACCAGTTTCAACTCATTCACACAATTGATCATCTACCCCATCCATGTAAAGACCTGGAAAGTCCACTTGCCATCCACCAGAACCAAGTTTCAGCAACTTTGATCATGCTAAATATTTGGCTAATTTTAGTTATGAGCATCCTTTGTACTAGGACCCGCTGTATGTTGTCTAATGGTGACAGATTTGAGCCTAAATCCCTCTCTCTGTATGCATCAGAACACTTTTCCCAAAATCAACTTGGCATGCAATTGAAAGCTCAAGGTTCAGACAATTATTATTGTCCACTTAGCTGAGAAGTAGCATGTTAAAGTGGGTGTCACAAGGTCTGGTCTCTCTCATGCTCCCTCCTAGGTGAACAGAATGGGAACCGCAACCCAGGTGGGCTGCAGATTGGTGACCTAGTTAATATCGACTTGGACCTGGAGATTGTGCAGTCACTGCAGCACGGCCATGGTGGCTGGACCGATGGCATGTTCGAGACACTTACAACCACTGGCAACGTGTGCGGGATTGATGAGGACCATGACATTGTGGTTCAGTACCCCAGTGGGAACAGGTGGGGCTTTCAAGGCTGATTTCTTATAATTTTAAGATGTGCTTTCTCCCCAAATTTGAATCTGTGCAACTGTTGTGCACCCCATCATTTTAGAAGGGGAGCAACACAGGTTCTGTACTCTTCTGATGCATTGGCTAGTAACCTTTTCACAGCACAGGCTACATAGCACTACAGGAAAACATTTAAAGACAGGGGAACAGGTGTATCTTTCACTGATGACTGCTGATTCTTGGTGGGAAAATGGGACATTATTTTTGGGGACTTAATACTGTGCTAACCTGTGAAACTCTGGCCCCTTTCCACCATTCTTGGTCACTTGCATTCATGAAGCTCAACATTTAAGCCCGTTATGTCATTACAGATTCAGATAGTGTAAAAAGAAGAAACCTCTATGGTATGTGCTCATGCCACTTGAATGCTTGAATCCCATTTTTTAATTTACCTTTCAGTACCCTTCAAACCCTGTCCAATCATCACTCAGTTCCAGTGTCAGCATCCCACAGGACAAGGATCCAGCTCCACTTAAATTCTGTTGGAACATATTCTTATAGATAACTAACGTAAAATCCAGTCGTAAGGTTGAAGATGATTAGTTCTGGACTTCATAGTCTGGAGCTTGCTTGTTCAACACCCAGTGGGACAGTCTTGCTCTGCCCAACAACAAAGTGTTTAAATCTGAATTTCTTTGGGAAATGTCAGACTCTATAATTGGGGCACATGTAAAGTATGAGCAAGGTTGGCATCTTGAAGGCCTTCCTGAGTTTTATTAAAAGTGGATTACTGCACATTACATCCACAGGGTAGAAATGGACTGAAGGTGTCAAGGTGATTGTCACATCCTGTATAGAAAGAAAAAGCATAATTCAAAGGAATTGCTGTTTTACTGGGGCTGATGATGGGTAATCGTTATCAGGTATATTTAAAATTTAGTGGCTGTACAGGGCTCCAGATGGCCCCTAAAATGATCACCAATGCACGTAACTTTTTATTTTGTGACTAGTTTTTTCAAGCCAGTCGCCAGTGGTGACCATCCCCCACTAGGAAAAAAAGTCACCAGTGGCAAACTGTAATTCTGTGCTAAACTCTATCATCTCCTCCTGCGTCTGCCTGCTCTGCTACACTAACTATCACGTCCACTCCTCTACTGTCATGCTCTGTCCACAGTGATTTAAGCGTACACACATGCAAAGCAGCAGTTTTTATTTTTAAACGCAGCAGTTTTTGAAACTCGTCCCAGTGCCATGCTACCTAACGCACATGATGTAGCTGACTAATTTGCACGAGGAGATTGTCTGGTTACGTGATGTCATGGGGAAAAGTAAGTGTGCAATGTGACATATATTCATTATTTATTTATTTATTTCATGTTTGACATTTTGGCTCTTGAGATTTTAACTCCTAAAGATATTTTTTGTCAGCCCTGCCTTTAGTTTGTCATTGTAAAGGCAGAGCAATGTGGACAGCTTACAGTGTAATGCCACTCTCTGCAGCTCAAAGTACAACACTAATCCCTTTACAGGATTGTTGTGATCAGTCCAGTAGTTTCATTCATTGTGGCATACACACGCCCCAACACAGCCTTTGACCTCACATTTGGTGAAAGGTAGGGATGGGAATTGAGAACTGTTTCCAGTTGAGAACCAGTTCCAAATTGTCCAGTCCATCGGAATCGTGCGCCACCAAGGTTATCAGTTCCTTTTATCGATGCTGGCATGTTTTTCTGACAGGTGCGCATTGCAAAAATCATGCGTCATGTCAAACTCTGGGTCTGACGTCAAACTGTGTGTCTACACCAAGGTTATTATAGTTATTATAGTTTAGTTTCACTGTTATGTTTTAAGTTCAGTTTAGCTTTTATTTCAGAGAGATTTCTTTTTCATTTTGGTGTATTTTTATTTCAGTTTTAGTTTTAGTAATTATAGTTTAACAGACCAGTGGAAGACTCTGGGCCTCACCTTTGAGTCTGGTGACCTGACAGACTTTTTGATGAGCAAAGCATGCTAAATGTTTTTAACAAATCTTGCGTAGTGAAAAGCAAAAAGGCAAGAAAGAATTAATCAATTAGCTAACTCTGTATTTACAGTAATTTGAATGTATTTTGCATTTTTGATTATTACATGACGCATTTTCAGTGCGATCAGTGCATTTACTCGAGCAGCACCCGGTGTCTTGGGGCCGAGGGTTGCATTCAGTTTTTTTAAAGCTGGCACTTCACAATCTCGCGGCCATGCTTGTCTCTAAGCAAATGAACTATTGCATCCTTGCGTTTTTTGTACTCGCCAGTGTTTTGTCATCCAGGCTTATGTCCGCTGCAAGCATGTTGCTAAGGTTTGCTGCCTTGAATGTGTACTTTGAGCACTGTTTTTTTTTTTTGTCGCTGCTGTTTCCCGATCTTTAGCCATGAGCAATATGTAAGTCTCTGTGTGGTGACTCTAGAGGTGTACCTAAAGGTTTGTGGGGGTTTTTCCCCCTCAATCTCCACAGTGCAAAGTTTATCTTTACAGAAGACACTGCACTTTTTTCGGTTTCAATATTATATTCGAAAAACTTCCATATTGGGCTCGGCCATTTCCTACCAACCATTGTAACTTATCTCTTTTGGGAAAGCTGTTCGATGAAACCATCTACTCCTGAAAAGAAATGGCTGTAATGGTTCATAAGGAAAAGGCTATGCTGTTATGATTCATTAAACAGCGTCATAATCAGGTTAGAGTATCTGAACTCACGCAGGTCTGAGACAGGAGTTTCCATTGTCTTAGAGGGTGTGGTTTATTTCATATTATTTATTTTGTTAGCTTTTTAGACAGTGTTGTTTGTTTTGTTTAAAGTTCTTCATTCTTTTTTTATTAGTTTTATTTTAGATACGAAAATGTTTTTCATCTGATAGTTTTCGCCTGAAGTTTTAGGTTTAGTATACGATAATAAACTTTATGCTGCTGGAAACTTGTAATTGGAGTATTGTAATTTATTCAAATGTTTCTAGGCATACATGCTTATTTTTCTAAAGAATTGGTTATTTTATCAGTCAGTTTTATATTTGTTTTCCAAGTTATATCCTTTTAAGAAAAGGAGCATTGTAATTTCTTTTAACATGTTCAATTGTTATTAGGCAGACATTCTACACTGTGCTCAGACTCAGAGATGGTAAAACAGCTGCGTTGATGCTGAAAACCTGTGTAGGCCTCCTTTTTTTCCCCCACACAGAAAAGTGATCAGGAGTCGATAAGGGAATTGATAAAGATTCAGACCGATAAGCGGAATCAATAATGGCATTGGTATGAATAAAATCTTATCAAATCTCATCCCTAATGAAAGGTCATATTTCGGCCCCCATGCTGCTGTATTGAGATCCTACACACCAGCAGAGGGAGGTGGTGCATTTTATAACATTGGAATCAATAAGGGAGGTTGTTCCCTTGCCTTTGTGAACTGCTCGACCAAAAGCTGCCTTTCCAATATGCCCCCTGCTGGCCAGTGCACTACAGGCAAATCTGAGTTCATAAAGCAATAGATCCCTGGCTATAGAAATGGGCCCTGTGACAGACCTGACAAGCGGCACAATTCTCTAGTCAGTTTGTCAGCAGAGATCCATCGTCCAAATGGTGTTATGTCACTGTTTTTGCTTTTGCCAGCATTAACAAATCTTAACTGAATATTGTGCATTTGGATGGTCTTGCCCAAAAGCCAGCTGGTTAGATGCTACCAATAGAAAACAGTGGAAGCTGAATGATTTTTCCTCCAAGGTTTTGCTTGCAACTGGTGGAAAAGAAATACACTATTTGCTGACATGTCACTTGGAGAGGTGTATGGCTGGACAACCCTCTTTTTTTCCTTTCAAATCTGCATTTCTTCCTGATAACATTTCTGTGTGTGCACTTAAATACACAGTGAATAATTATCTGCTTGCATGTATTTATTGCAGTTTTTTTCCTCCATTTGCCTAACCATATTTTATACCTCATCTGAGTGATATCTTAGCCTTGGTGTATGTTTTTTTTGCATGTGTCCTAGGTGGACGTTCAACCCAGCAGTGCTGACGAAGGCTAACGTGGTGCGCAGCGGTGAGGCAGCAGCCGGAGCTGAAGGGGGTAGCTCCCAGTTTATGGTGGGAGATCTGGTGCAGATCTGCTATGACATTGACCGCATCAAACTGCTGCAGAGAGGCCATGGCGAGTGGGCAGAAGCTATGCTACCGGTAAGCATGATTAGACAAAGATGACATAATCAATGACGATTGAGGGGATGCTGGTGGTTCTGCCACAGAACCCTTCTGAGTATTATGGTCAAGACATCTGAATTATTAATCTTTGAATCAAGATAAATGGTCAGTAATTTAATTCCCATCCCCCTTTCTCATCTTTTAATCAGCATTTCTTCAATGTACATGACTGCACTATTAGAGAGAGCATTGGTGCTCCCAATACTCTTGCATACAAGACTGAATTTCTATGCTTTAAGCACTGCAGCGCACTAAAGGAGCTCTTGTGTTGATGTCTCCCTAATAAAACCGGTAAATGAGATGCAAGATGAGCAAGTTGGCCAGTGGCCTAAGTTGGGCATCTGTGCTGTCATAAGGCTGCTAAGTTTCAGCGTCCTCTGTTTGTGTAATAGAAATTGCACCTCATTCAGTAGAGTCGGATACCAATGGTGGTTTGAAAGATGCCCTGAGGCACACAGAGTTTGCAGTATGAAAGTTTCCCGGCGATAAGCAAAATGACAAATCTTTGGGGATGCCTGTTTGTACTTACAAGCCGAGGACAGGTCACTGGAACATGTAACTCCTAATCCATCAAACTAAACTCATGTATTGGTCAGGGCAGACAGGATACAGGTGTCTTAGCAATGTTGTGTATTGCTCCTGATACTACAGTGCTGTTGAAATTATGACGATTAAAGTCTCCGTACCCCATGAGAAACGATTGTAAGCCTCAAGCTGAATTCAAGCTCCAAAAAATTTGATAGCCTGTGATAATTGGTAGGACCAAGCATGGGTTTGCTTTTTTTGGCAATATTTGACCCCAGAGTCTCAGGATTCCTGTCATGGAATCCTCTAATTAAAAAAAGACCAAATCAGCTGGAGAGGGTGCTAATGCGGCTAGAGCTCTTTTCCACTCGGCCACTCTGTCGCAGTGCGGAGGCGGGATTTTAATGAGCCTGAGAGAGGTGCGGAGTTGCTTTGCCCCCCCAGGGGGCCATCTCGTCCCCTGTCTGTCATGCTGCCTGGCTGGCTGGCCGCCTAACTTCACGACGTTTGCCTTCTAAATCAACCTTCTAAACCATCTCAGTATTTTGATATGGGCGACAAAGGTGTGCACCTTGTCTGTGGGGAGCTGATAATAGAGGCAGACTTTAAGATTGTCCTTTATTTGGCAGATGGTCTTATTGGGGTTAACTTTCTGGGCATTAGGAGAAACAAGTGCTGAATACAAATTGCAAATAAGCAAGAGCAAATGCAACATACAAGATAACAAACAAATAGGAGTGATTACCTAAATGTCCTAAGGCAACACAGAGCTGTTGATGCTATTTTAAATACAAATGACAAAGTGCAAAAATTCACCCTTGATTCCCATTTGCATGTTTCAGTCAATAGGGGGTAAAATTTGTCAGAGACTCGTTGCAAGCCTGTAGCGGCTTAGTTACATACAAAAGACTGTATTTATTCCAATCAAGATTGAAATACAGCTTCTGCTTCCCTGCCATAAAGCATACTGCAGTACTGGACTGCAATAAGCATCAGCCAAGCGAATGACAGTAGGCAATTACAGTGATCACCAAACACCATGGTTGTCGTTAATTGAACATGATTTTTAATAATTATGATTATGATTGCATATACAAAGGTTCATTTAACTTTTTGCTTTAGATAACTGTTGATGTGGGGTTTGCTGAATAAATGCAAAGTGCATGATTGTGCATGCATTCAGATATCCATGTATACACACTTACAGCTGCCTCCCTGTGCTCTGATTTATCTTTGCAGACGCTGGGGAAGGTGGGTCGGGTCCAGCAGATATACTCAGACAGTGATCTGAAAGTGGAGGTATGTGGGACATCCTGGACTTACAACCCAGCTGCTGTCACCAAAGTGGCGCCTGCCGGCACTGCTGTCACTAACGCCTCTGGAGGTATGTTACACACTGTTCAGGACATTCAGAATTCATCGACTGTGTTGAATCCAGCTCCTTATAGTATGCACTCAAATGGTGTGGCACCACATTAAATATACTTCAGTAATAACCCTCAACTGCTATATAAATGAGATGTACCAAAATGTACCTTTAACTCCAGGTGTATCTCCAGGTGTTCCATCTGTACTGGAACAAGTACTGCAATACAGAGGACAGGGATACCAGTACTTCACAACATCTGTTTTTATTTAAGTGTTTGACATGTTGTACTGTAATGCATTTTGCATTAAGATCTAATTAGACATTGAGCAGTCATCATCCCCAGGTGTAATGTTTGGTCATGTCACACCCCTCCACAGAGCGTCTGTCACAACTCCTGAAGAAGCTGTTTGAGACGCAAGAGTCAGGCGACATCAATGAGGAGCTGGTCAAGGCAGCAGCCAATGGAGACCTGGCCAAAGTGGAAGACATCATGAAGCGACCGGATGTGGATGTGAGTCTCTCATTTTGTCACGCTGACTTGATAAGAGCTATATTGCGTTGAGCTTTCATGCACACTTTCACAGCATGCTCACTTAAGAAATTCCACAATCTCTTGTAAGTTTACTCAGTTTGTGAAGTTTGCTGCAGTTCTTCTCACCCAACTCTCAACTTCTTCGCTTATGACAGTTAACAGTTACTATCACTTGACAAACCCGAGCATGAACACAGACTTATCACTTGATGACATTAACAACACAAGCTTCAACAATCTACCAATCCACCGCGGAATCTTTAACAGAAAAAAACCACAATGTAAAAATGCAAATTGCAGGAAATGTCTCGTGGGCCCTCGTCATCTCGTGGCAACAAAGCAGGAGCAGTCTGGATTTCATCTCACACTGGCAGAAAGTATCAAAAGAACAGAAAGCCTGGAGTTAGAGTCCCAAAACACTATTGTTTGTGCTTGGAATTCCCCTCAGTGGCAGTGACACAATGTTCCAAGTTCAGTAGCATTTTCAGATTGTCTCGACAGGGACTTGTGAGAGGAACAAAGCAATGCTGCCTAAGGGTGGGTGGAGGGGAGCTCCCTGGTCTGGTTCGTGGGGATTTAATCATTGTTTGATGGTATTGATTAGAGACAACAAGCATCTGCCATTCTTCAGCTTTTTACTGACTGTTCCCAGGCAGCAAATGCAGAGCCTCCCATCATCTCCATGCAATGACCCAGGATTTTCTAAAGGACAAGGATATCATCTTTGGTCCTCCCAAACAAGACCACCCCATAATGGGAGACCTGAACTTTAGAGGTGGTCATCTCTTAAAGACAGTCTTGTGTAGCAATATTTTACATATTAATATATTGATAATATTAATACATTGCCTAAAATATATATTTTTTAAACTTCATTTTTGTGATTTTTCCAGATTCAGAACGAACACAATGAACCTAAACAATCGGTCACCAAGTGCTGAACACGCATCACAATGCAGTATACCTTGGGCTCAGACCTACAGTCCAAACTAGAGCCCGACCGATACTGGATTTTTGCGGCCGGTATTCTCTCTCTCTCACACACACACACAGACACATACAGAATATATACATAAACATATTTTTTGCAATGATCCCTCAAATGTGGTTATCAAACACTTATGTAAAATATTTGTAATGGAGGCAGGATATTTTAAAGTTCAACTATAAACTTTATTATCCAAAATGAGTCTGACATCAGTGCTCTGAACAGTAGACTTCACTTATTATAAATAACTATAAATAAAAAAACACAAAAAGAACAAAATATATATAACTTGAATTAAAAAAATAAGCATAAAATGCTGCCTATATAACTTTATAAAATCAAAAAAAATAAAAAGCTAACTGTATAGGGCAAGCAAGCTATTGCCAATCCAACAGGGGCAGGTTTATGCAGGAAGCACAGCTTTTCCAAATTGTAAACATCTTTACAAAATAATAATAATAGTAATAATAAAATAAAAAATAAACTAACTGCAAAGAATCTAAATCACCCCAAGCATCTTTCTGCATTATATGTTCTGTAAAAAAAAGTTTTCATATCGGTGCATATCGGAAAAGCCGATACCAATATATCTGTGATAGGCCCATATGGGCCAATAAAATTGACATATCGGTCGGCCTCTAGTCCATACCTTCTGTGCGTGCGTGTGTGCGTGCGTGCCTGCGTGTGCGTGTGTGCGTGCATGAACTGATATTACTATGAGTCTGGGAAAAAAAAAATGAAAAAGTAACCTAGTCAGCCATTGCAACTGTTTAGTAATTTGCATGTGAATACCACAACATTTTAGTGGCTGCCTTTACGCCTAAGAAGCAGTCACAATCCATCTGAAAATCTGGCTCTCAGGAACTTAAAATCAATACTGACTTACTGGGAAGCACCAAAATCCAGCAGCCATCACAGTGGTACCAGGAGTTTGAGATCTGTTACATATTGTGTTGACATATTTACTCAGGGAAACTGTTTGCATCTTACTGGTATTCTGCATTTGTACAGCACAATGCATCTTAATGCTGTCTTGCTTGCATGTGCCAGATTTATTTTCAGGTGTTTCAGTTACATTTCCTTGTTTTGAGAGCCTTGCTTGGATCCAGTTCAAAATCTGTCCAATTGTCATCATGCTGACATGTCTTTTCCTACTTCTTTTTCTGTTTAGAACCTTAACATATCTGGTCAAATAGCACTGTACTTGCTCCTGCAAACACATAGCTATGAATGCAGTACCAATAGTGCTGTTACACACTACTGCCCAAATATCAAGTTTCAGGCACAAGACTCAGCATTTTGCTACATGCTGCAAAGGCAGCAGAACTGTGCAGAAGAGGTCATTATTTCTCAGCGACGTAAGGATTGCAGCAAAATAGTGCTTGCCACAAGAAGGGTAGCGCCCATTGTGAAAACATCTCGGCTAGAGAGTCGATGGGCAGTGACATGGTGTAATGCTGCTTTGGATTTTTGTGTACTGCAACTTTGGTGTCATTTTTCATCTGAGATTTTCTTCCTTTGTTGAGATCAAACGAGATGAAACCGGTAGATTGTGGCTTACATCAGTCCTATAAAGCAAATCACGAGATTTCCGTTTAATGGGTGTTGAAATATTATCTGAAGTGATTTTGTGTCTTATCTGAGTTTGATATTTTTCTTGTCCTATTGCAGGCATGGGGAATTGGCCTTACATGATCTTTGTGTAGGCAGTGTATTACACATGGGCTAACCGAACACTGAACTTTAAGTTGGGAGTTTGCAAAATATAATAAAATCTCCCTGTTTGTGGGTACTGTAAATTTCAGTTCAGTTGGCATCTATTGCATGGAAGAACAAGCTCCTCTGCTTGCTTTGAATGACTATGTTCCTGTGAATATATAACAGATTGATTTTAACGCATGTTACTTTTCGTTGCTTTGGTGTAGTTTCTGTTGACCAGGAGATCATTCAAGACCCTAGGTGTTCTCCTGCTAGTGGAATCCTCAGCCCTGAAGTTAAAATGGGAGAGATGTGGTCAGTGCAGTCCGCTGCATATGATGTAAGAGCACCTGGTTTGTAAGCCTCTGTGCCAGGCCTCTAAAAAGACACCGTCACTCTGAGTGTCTGGCACCTCCTCACCCATCCCAACCCACTTTTCCTCTGGAGGTAGGCCAGGATGGTAACAGTGCTTATGAGTGATTGATGAGAGAGGTCATGAAGAAGTGATATCATGTCATGGAGTGAGAATTAAGCAGATACCAAGGATTGGCCAGGGTGATGAAGAGAAAAGTTTAGGGAAAGAGTAATAGGGGCTCAGGGGCACAAAGGAAGAGAGGGGTCGTCTTTGCAGAGCACAACATCACACCCCTCTCCCCCGACCCTTATGCCATAACCCAGATACAAACCCAGTCCAGGCCATTTTAACTAGATCATACACTGCCAAAAATACCTGCTTTCCCACAGAAGCAGGTGGGGCACAGCTGTTACTTCTGTGAGCCTCAGCCATTCATTGTCCTTACTCTGAACTGGTGCACTTGGACATGTTTGAAGGATAAGGACTAAAAACAGATCTTGCTGTGCCCCCACAGTAAACAGATTCTTCTGTCAGGGGGCTTTTGGTTGTGTGCCCATGCCTGGGTACTCAAATCCCTGCCACGTTGCAGAATATGGCCAGTTTCACATAGGTGAGACAACACTGGCGTAGCCTCACTGGGGCAAAATAGGGCATAATCTGGGTAGCATGCCCTTTTCCATCACTGTCTGGCAGGCTCTCCTGGCCAGCCAGTAACTGCAGGATTGTCAGACAATATGTTGACACTGTGTTCCTCCAGTTGCATAGATGGTATATGATTTGTGTGCTATCTACAGTGTGTGTGGGGAGGAGTGATGGCTCGTTAGACTGTGAGGTACATGTTTGACCATCCACCTTGAGTCTGGAGTGGGGAAATTAATCTGGGGGGAAAAATGTACACTCTCCCTTGTTTTGTGATGAGCAGTTGTCCATGGTATTGTGTACTGGCTTTAACAGAAAAATTTGATCACCATATGGAATTTAGACTGAAGGCTGAAGATGTTACTGCCAATGTAGTGCGGGAACTGCCTCGCCGTTACAGTCCCCCAGAATGAGCCGGACAGATGGCAGACGCCACCCCTCCCACCAGCCCTCTACCGCCTTTGCAAGTGAACCGATGGTTGTACATCACGCTAACTGCATTTGTCACATTGTAAAGTAGTGCACAAATGAATGTGGAATGATTTAATAAAAAGACAATTTTGGGGAAGGAATAATGAACCATAAAGCTAAGTGCCAGAGCGTGCCCCAGAGGATTCACCTGCCATTGTCTCCACTCAGCGCCTGAACAAGGCATGAACACGAAATACATCAAAGACGTGGTACACGATCAAATGTCAGTGGAAAATAACTACTTATGCTTCACAAAGAAGGAGCACCACACTGACAGGGTTGGAGATTTAGTCGGTTTCACCTTACATTGCATTATGTGTACATCTTTCCCGCGGTACCTTACTAGATATAATTAGATGTTTTATCAAGGCATCTCTTTGTATGATATAAATCAGGCATAAAGCAGTCTCACTGGATTTAGCACTGTCACTCTGTTCTTTTATCATTGTGTAATAGGTCTAATAACTTTCTCCTGTTACATCTGTTAGAATTTGCATCAATTGCTAATGTACTGTAAAGTGCTTTATAATAGGTGCCTTTTTAAGCACTCAGATTGAACTAAAACATGATTGATTATCCAGGGTTAACTACGAACTGATTGATCTTGTAGAATGTTTGCATATTAATATGAGGTAGGTTTCCTGGATTAAAAAAATAATTCTGCCTGAACCCTCAGCTCCCTGCCCCACAATCCAGGGCTGTAACCACCACTGTACTCTTTTACAGCAGTATGATGATGCACAATGTCTAAGAGCTTCTTCACAAAGGCTCCCACCCTGCAATGAGGAAGATGTGATTTGGTCCCTTAATCTTAGATGAGTATTCTCTCCACATTGAGGCAATGGTGTATGGAGATCAGTGGTGGCAGTTTTCAGTGCTGCCCTTTTGAGCTGACAGATTTAAGTAGGTATCACAGGGGACCTGGAGAGAAAGATGTGCAAGACTATGACACTATAACAAGTTCAGCATCTTAATTTTAATGATTGGAGAAGACACAGTCTGTGTTTACCCTGTTTTAACCCTGTGATGGCAGGGTGGATCTGGATGGTGAATGGCTAGCACTGAATTGCTGTCTGTTACTCCCTCCTCCACTTAATCATTACCAAGTGGGTGTTTTAGGTAAGGTGAAGCGCTTAATGGTGTGGCATCACAACTTCACCCGACTTGAAACACTGTTCTTACTCCCTTAGCTGTTCTGACGACAGTCCCTATTTTGTTTCATCACATATTGAGACAGTAAAGTATGAAGCAGTCGGGAGGAGCAGGTCCTGTGAGCATCATCATCGCATCCTATCAGAAGGCCCTCATCTTTTTTGTGGGCAACAGCATGTGCCCACTGTCCCGTTCCCTGGCTGCTTCTCCTATTGGCCATAAGAATATGCCACCAGGTGGTGTTCTCCTCTCCCATTGAGGAGAGACACCATCTGAGCTAGAGGAGCCATGCCCTATCATGGGTAGGGATGGGGATCAAAACCTGGTTCTGCAACGGAACTGGTCCTGAATTTCTAACAACTCAGGAATTAAGTATATCAAGTCACAGCTATGCCCTTCTCCGTTTACTCCTGTGCTGAAAAAGTGGACGCGCAGCTTCTGTCTCTTTTCGCAGTGTGTACTCAGGCCCTATCTCTGTGGAGCCTCTGCTCTCTGTGCCAACGCGGCAAGGGCTGGCATGCCGCCCTGCTGCGTTTCAGAAGAATGATGGTGGGGAACAAGCAGGGGGGCAGCGCTGGTTGGGGAATTTCACCAGACGCTAATCCTGCAGGTGGCCATGCGCTTACGTGATACCTGATTACTGTGGCACTATCACTGACATACGCCTTGTGTCTTCCAGGTCAACGGGCAGTGCGCTGGACACACAGCCATGCAAGCAGCCAGCCAGAATGGACACGTTGACGTCCTCAAACTGCTGCTCAAGCACAATGTGGACCTCGAGGCCGAGGTAGGTGCTCTGTGCCCACCCCTTTTCCCTGTACCTGTCCCTACCTATGCATTCCACACAAATCTCTGTCTGCACCCAAGCTTCCCTTTCCCCCTGTCCTTGCCCTCTCCCCTGTTGCTGTCCTCATATCTACCCCAGCTTCCTTCCTTTGTCCCCTAAGAACATTTCCAAGAATTACATCAATCCTCCCTCAGGACAGTTTCTATGTTTGGAGGATTTTCTCCTCCTCATTTCCATCCCCTCTAAAGTCTCTAGGGTCAGTCGCCATCATCCGGTCCATTGTAAAATCACCCTTTTGGATGCACAAAGTTGGCACGTTCGTGTATGTTACTTGTAATCACTGTGGAAGTTTGCATCTCAGTTATTTAGGGATGTGATTATGCAAAGTGGTACTTTTCCCATTCTTTTTGACCCATTCTTCACTTTAAGAACTTTTTTATCTTAACTATGCAGGCACAGTCTTGGTGTAATATCAGTGCTCTCAACCTGCCTCTTCAGGTTAACGACCTTGGAGATTTGCTTTTTCCAAAATATGAATAATAATAATGGTTCCTTGTTTATTGGTAGTGTTTTTGAGAACACATCAGATGCCCTTGTAAAAGCTTGAGTGAACTACACTTATATACTCCTGCAGCCCACCCCATTTAATTCTACTGTGAGATGGTGAAGGAGACCAAATTGTTGGGTATCAATTGCATTGAAACCCAAGGTATTTTTGAAGCAGAAGAGCTTAGCAGAGGCAGGAGAGCAGAATGGTATCCCCGCAATCTGAGGCTTGAGTTTTACTGCCACCAAAAACATAGGGATTGTAAGGAAAAGAGGCAGTGTGTTGATATGTGCTCATCATGCTTTCCTGTATGAGCTGCACTGGGTTGATAGAGATGATGTCATTACTCGCTGGTATGCTATGCTAAGGTTCCCACATTCATAATTACAACACATCATTTTGAAAGTTTCATATCAGTTCTTATTTCATTAACATCAAGGTGCTCCTGCCACATGGTGTGAATTAATCCCTGGCTGATGGCCTTTATTGAAATGGTTGTAACAGTAGTGTCACCTCTTAACGTCTTTCATATCACTGGGCTGAAACAGGAAGGCCTTTAACAAGAGAAGGAGTAAGCTGGTGTAAGTGATTCTTATTCACAAGTGACAAGGGTATGGCGTCCTTCACGTTTAAGGCAATTAAATCTTTATCCCCTTTTTATCCTCTCAAGGTTGAAAATCCCTAACATAATTGTAGGTTTAACCCATCCCTGTATTGTATTGACAGTTAGATTTGAATTCCATACCATGGGACATATTACTGCTCTGGGATCAAAAGTTCTGGTTTCCTTCACACCCTGGTTGCCCCTTGTGGCCATTCGTTTTCAACAGCAGTCACAACAGATAGTACATCATCTGCGTATTGGCATAGTTGGGGAAGCACTGACCAAAATCGAAAAATGATGTGTAGTCTTATGATTAAATTAAACGCTTACTTTGTCCCCAAGTCCCTGAGCAAACAACTTTCAAAACTATTTATAACAAAAAAAAAAACATTGCTTGTTATTGAACTTGAAACATTTGTCTGAGACGCACAGAATGCTGGTCATCAGAATTCGGCTCATGGCAGACTGCAAATCAATGGTATGCTGCAAATAAAACACTGTTCTGTGTTTTCTCTGTGCAGGTACTTTTGAAAAGAAAAGCATCTTTTGTTATCTAATACAATAATGGTGAATTTCTATGGCAAAGTTAATTTAGGTAGTCCCGTCCTTAGTGTGGCGTGTGTATGTTTCTTTTTTGAGTATTTCCCTTTTCTTTCATTTAGATATTGATGGATTCAGTTCAGGCAACATGAAGTGTTCAACAGCAACACAATCTGTTGCTCATGTCTGTGAAATTGGAGTATTAACTGGATCCTGGGGCACAGATATACGTAGCGAGACTCATTGACTTCTGCCCCCTCAGGACAAGGACGGGGACCGGGCAGTGCACCATGCTGCATTCGGCGACGAGGGCTCTGTTATTGAGGTGCTGCAGCGGGGTGGCGCTGACCTCAATGCACGAAACAAGCGGCGGCAGACCCCGTTGCACATTGCCGTCAACAAGGGCCACCTACAGGTGGTGAAGACACTGCTGGACTTTGGGTGCCACCCCAGCCTCCAGGTATGATGGCTATATGTTTCACTGTTGTCTTTATGGGATATTAACCGACCAAAGTGCCACATTCTGTTGGACTGTGCATGGTACTACACACTATCTTGCTGAGCACTTTACTAAGTGCTACAAACTGTGTAAAACTTCATAAGGTAAGTAACAAGGTAACTCTGATACCTCTACAAACAAATATCCTGAACTTGAAGCAATGACCAGCTGATGGGCTAAATCTGATGGGCTGAACAATAACATGTCCATTTGTATTAAGAAATCTAATATCCAAATTATTTTGTGTTTTACTTTTGTTCAAGTATAAGGAAATTATGATATCCTTATACTTTAACATCCAAAATATTTGTAATAGCCTTTCAAGGCCTGAAATAATAAAAAAAAATCTTGATTTGCAGTGGATGACTTAAAAATACAATGCAGTTTTTGACTGTCCAAGGAAGTATTGGGCAGATTTCTGAGGCTTGGAAGTGGAATTTCCTGGAGATTTAAACAGTAGTGGCTGACATGTAAATGGATGTATTTGATTAACCTGAAAATCCAACAGAATTAAATTAAACCAAACTAAATGCATGGTGAATGTATTGATCACTATTTAATTTTTATTGTGAAGCTTAGGTTAGTAGATCCACCAAATCTGAAAAGTTCTCATTACTTTCTTGTGGTTGTCACTTAAAAATATAACAGAGTGAATACTGCTTGAATCTCTTTTTGACATGAACACAATATCCTAAAGATCCCCAAATGTGTGGATTTTTGCTGGCATGCATAGTGTTTACACCTGTAAATTGAAATTACCCTTAAGAATATAATACCTAATGATGAGAAAAGGCTATTCAGCCAGTCTAGGCTCATCAATTACCTTCTCCATTATTCCAGTTTATAAGTCGATGACCTACTCTATTTACTACTGTAGTTTAAAACAGGTCTGTTTTGCTGTAATAGCAGATCTGAAAAGGTATACAGGACAGAGATGTCCGCAGAAAACAGAGGCTAGACCTTACTAATCTAAAAAGTAAACCAATTTGACAACCTAGTCCACCATTTCCCATTGGTCCAAGTGTTGTCTTATTTAGCTGTGGATCTGCATTGTTTTACCAACCACTGCTCTGTGCTTTTGCTGTTGCTGTGTCTTAAATGAGGTATTATTAATGACTTATTACAGCAAGATGGTACAACTACTTTCTCAATTAGACATGTATCAGGTGTAAATGCTTTATTGTCTCAATAAGATATTCATTGGGTATAAACTCCATTACTGTTTATAATCAGACATTAATGTAACCTTCTCTTTTGTCTCCGTAGTCCAATAATCATTAGGCGTAATGGCCACCCTGTAGAACGTCTCCCGAGCATGTGCAATTCCTGTACTACTGACTTGGAGTGTTCATTGGGAGTTACCCTTTCTGGGGTCTAATATTGCATTATCCAAGATGTATTATCTTTTCCTGCTGTGTGTGGAACGTGCTCATCAGTTTCTATTCTTTTCTTCATGGTCCTCTCACTTGTATCCAGCTGGAATGAAAAACTAAAGCTAGACAGACTCCCCAAGTCAGATTAAATTGTATCCCTAAATTAGGTTAGAAGAGTAGCAAACTAGATTTGAGATTTACGGGCACAGTTCACCTAGAACAAAATCTTGAATGACTGTATGTGAGCCTTTGGTGAGTTTAAAGCTTTTGTCACATCTTGTTTCTTGTTACTGATGTAAGTACATTAATACATTTTCTTTTATATAGTTTGGAGTTCATGTTGCTGGGGTTAAATTTGTGGGCTTTGTCTGCAAGCTGAACATCAGTTGGTGCAAACACAGATGAGGAGTGGCTGAGCATGCACTGGAGATGTTCCATTTAATTTAGCTAAGAGGAAATCACAAATAGGATCAGTATCCTGTCCACAGGCTTCGTAGCTTCAGTCTGAAAATAGTACTTTATGGGAGTATTTAACATTTTTTTCTCTTTAATAATTAGTATACTCGATCACATTGCATACATGTGTTAAGCCATGTTTATCGAGAAAGAATTGTTAGTGTATGTGTTCAGACATAGGTTAAAAAAAGGGATCACCTTTAAAGATGTGTGTGCACATACACACACCTGCTGGTGCGCTGGGATTTTTCCTTCAGCTTCCACCTGCGAAGAACCCAGAAAGCACATATGTTGGGTTTTGTTTGGAATCACTGTCCTGCCCTTTGTTTGTCCCTGGATTGGTAGGCTATTAAGACAGCTGGTGATTAGTCCAGGAAGGGCCCTTATTTCAGCCTCTACCAGGCTACCTGGTGATGGAATCGCCTCTAGTGATGGAATTGAGAACACTCTCACCCACCCCTTGAGAGGGGAAAAAAATCTTGAAATGGCATTATGTCAAACTGTTTAGCTGAGGAATCACCCCTATCACCCACCACCCTCCCTTGCTTCCCTCGTCAAATCATAATGCACTCCCTCCCATAGCTCTGTCTATCTGGGCCACTGCCCAGATGCACATTAGCTCCTCCAGCCCCAGACTCCTCCACATCAGGATAGCCCCATTGCTCTTTTGAGCTGCATGCTACTCATGTATACAGTGGGGAGCTGTGTTCTCTGCTGCGTCAAACACTCAGCATAGATGCCCTGAACCAGCTACATCTGCACCCCACAATGACAAATCAAACGCTTCTCCTCCTCAGAGGAGTCAGGAATTCAAGGATTTCCTTGGCTGGTGTTGAAAAATATTTGACAGGAACAGATGAGTGAGGAACGTGGAAATGGAGGAGTGAACAGAGACTTTATTGTGTCTCTTGTTTCGTGGGCATTCTTCTCTCCCTCTCTGTCTCTCTCTCTCTCTCTTTCTCTCTCTCTGAATTAACTTGTTCCATGTGACTACATGTGATTTCAAGGGGTGTTTCTTGAGTTGTGAGTCTTGTGTTTTGCAGAAAAGTACTTACTTACCTTTCAAATGAGTTATACAAGTGTGAGGTTGCATTCATGCAAGGACCACATCTGCAAGCTTGTTTTTTACTGCTTTACTGCTATGGGTGATGAAAGCATTCATTACAGAATTAGATCTGTGTGGCTTAAAAAAATAGAAATATGTAGCTTCATTCCTAATATGTGTTCCTAACAGATTGAATATTGTATAATGAATTGTTAATACAGAACTGCACACCAATTGTAATGGCACCATTTTATCTCAAAACAAAAATAAGTAGGAAGGGCAACCATAAAGTAACAACACAGTGGGGGGGAAAAAGGAAAGACAGGATGCAGAAACAAAGATCAAGTACACCCTGCAATTATTGTCTGAACAATGAGACCATGCGAATGAGGTTAATTTATGTTAGATATTTACAATATTTAGTTGTAAATTAGTTTTTGTAAATGAGTGTCAGAATCCACCTTGCCATTGACCCTGACACACAGCCTGAATTCTTTTAGATGAGGTCATTAGGTAGCCAATAAAATATTTATATCATATTACGTTTTCTGGAATGCTCATTAACAACAGTTTTCAGTAACAGCACAATGTGTACCATAGTTACAAATTCAGAAAAGTACTGCATATTCCTGCATTGCGTAAACTAAAATTGTGATTGCTTTGGACTGAAAAGTAAGGGGGTCACAACTTTGTCTTGTTTATGTCTGTAGGTGTATATTTTGCATTTTTTGCTGTAACTTTTATTAAATTGGTGCATATATAATTGTCTAATTGTCTATCAATGATCATCTTCAGTATGATTGTATTTTTTCAAAAAAGTTTATAGACTTGTTGTCTTAACATTGCATATATACTCGTGATGTGATTTATGCAGATGTTTTGAATTCAAGTTGGTGAGAGAGGGATGGGAGGATGGGGGAGTGTGTGGTTGAGGGTGTTTCACCCTGTCCTTGCCCTGCAGGACTCAGAGGGAGACACTCCCCTTCACGATGCCATCAGTAAGAAACGGGACGACATGCTGTCGGTGTTACTGGAGGCTGGAGCTGACGTCACTATCACCAACAACAATGGCTTCAATGCACTACACCACGCAGCGCTACGTGGGAACCCCAGGTATGACTTCTTTCTTCCCTCACCCAATAGCTGCTCTCCTCAGACCACAGCTCACAGGTTACTCAAGAGAGAGTCTTTAGATAGAGTAACGCTTGTACCTTTGTCTAGCTAGGACAGGGTTTTTACTGATATATGGGTGTGGTTGTGGAAAACAAATCTACAAACATGTTTATTACCTGCTCACTCCGAGAAAGTGTATATTCTGTTATATTTGAATGTGTGGGTTTTTTGTATGTCTTAGAAATACTCTTCCATTGTTTTGACCTTTTGAGAAAATATGTATTGGAGGTATGAAGTGAGAATTTTTTCAAGCAATGTAAGATTACAAGTCTTGGTTTATGACTTAAACATGCCATGGTCTTGGAAAAAAAGTTGGCATGCTTTTTACATACAAGGATATGTTAGTCAAGATGTAAATAGCTGGTTACAATAGTAGACCTTGGTTCAGGTTAATGACATAAAAGGAGCTAGACAAATGTGTGTCTTAATGTGTGTAGGTGAGTTGGTAGATTTTTATAGGCTGATAGGAACACTGCATGCTACTGTGGCAAAGAGCTCCATGGGACAGGGCCTAATTTGCACTAGCATTGATAAAATCACAAAGACGGAGGACACAGTGTACCCCCCCCCCCCCGCCACCTCAGTGTGTTTTAGACTCTAGGCAACTGTACTCTTACAATCTGCCTGCACCAGGTATGCGGGAAGTGCTGTCCTCCAAAGCAGTGGTTCCATGACCGGGATTGTAGAGAACACAATGAAAAGTAAGGGTGGCTTTGTGCACCTGCTTAGGTGCCTAGGAGGATATGTGTGTTAGCCTGCCCTCTCCAGAACTGGAAAACATAACAGCTCTCATAACAATAATGGGATAGCTTGAGTCTGAAAATAAGATTTGCTGTTACAAGAAAAATAATGGAGAAGAAATGGGGGGGGGGGGGGGGGCTTTTACATCCGGCTTGTAGCTGCACTGTATGCCCTTTTTAGCAACCTGATTATAAGTGAGGGTAACAAACAGAATAACTGAAATAAATATGTTTTAGAGTGCAAAATAAAAACATAAAAATTAAGTTTCAAATCGAAACACAATCTATACTTTCAAGTCAATAGTTACTTTATCACCTGTTCTTTTTAAGTGGATCCACTGACACAGTACAACGAAGCAGTAATACTAGACCTAATTAATATTACATAAATCCGTAGTGATGAGCAAATGAAAACATTGCACATAAAGCGTGCACCAGGCACTCTTAACTTCTTATTGTCTTTGAACTTTCATATTTGAATTTATTTACCAGCAGTGACATTTGACTACTGCATTTGGATTGTGTAATTTGCAAGTTATGCTTAACTTGGGTATGGGAGGCAAGTGCCTTTTGTGAAGCTCACTGCTGAAAATGTCTGTATGAAACATTTGAAACTGACAGCTGCAGGATGTTTAGGTGTTTAATGCATCCAAGACAGCAAGGGAAAACAAATCATCTGCATTTAAAGATAGCCAGTGGTCCAGTTCAGGAGCAAATTTTGTGGGTTTTTTTAAAGCCCTTGAATTGTCATGATCTAATTTCTAAGGACCCCACTGTCATCGCTTCATAAACAGTTGAGGTCTTCTATTTTAATGTGGTACAGGCAACAAATATTTTCTTCAGTCGTTTTTAGGGGAAACGTATACTCAGGGGAGTGAGATATCTTTGGATGGTTTAATCAGATTTGTGTATTAAATTTTCTTCAGATGTAGGAAAGTGATCTTTCCTGCATCTGAAGGTTTTTCAGAATGGTTTGTTGCTTTCAGTCACTGTTTCCACATTGCTGATGTTAGCTTGCTGGCATTGCTGGCATTTGATCATGTCTTTTATATCAGTTGCTTCAGAATAAATGAAGATCTGGAGAAGGGTTACAGGATGTAAAAGATTTTAAGCATTGTGCATCTTCATGTGTAAAAGCTCTCGCAAAGAAAATGAATGATTATGATGTATAATCTCTTAACACACTGCAGCCTCTAGTCTACTCTCAGGAACTTGAGAAAGTAGTTTTCAAATCGGTGGATTTGCAGGATAAATTAACTGGGGAAAACAAATCTGCTTGTGAACGTAATTCATATCAAAATGAGGCTTTGCTGGAGCCTCATGTTGCTTTTAATGGGATGTTCTCTGTAAATAAGCACATCAGAGATTGCTTTTCAGTTTGAATAGCAATGCTGGTGTGTGTGGGCCTGTACATGCAACTCTGTCACGACTTGGGGGTCATTGTGTAATTGACTTGGCATTGATCACTACAGCAGGCAATGAAAGTGCCAAACAGGGATAAAAAATTGACCATGTGGCACCAAGGCAGATCCGAATCAATGAAATTGACTCCAGAGGCATGTAACTGGCTCGCGAATTCGCTCCAGGTACAGTGCTCCGATAAAACCACCAAATGTGCGATGGGAAGAGGCGAATGAGCTGCCTTCCCAAAGGACAGAACTCTTTGAGATCAGGCTCAGTGGTCACCAGCATCCACCGTGTTCCTTTCACTGCACAGACTTTTACAATTAGTTGACTCACACACACACACACACACACACAGGCACCAAGACATACACACTCACACTCATGCACACACACATACCCTTACCAAGTTGGCTAGCTCAGTCTGACGGGCCCATTGTCCTTGATAGCAGCTATTTCTGGCCCAGCAAGAGCCAGTGTGCAGTGGTGAATTGTCTGGGGCTGCCAGGCGCGAGCAAATATTTGGGATAGGGCATGCTGATTAAATGCACCATTTAAAACTTAAGGGTAGACCGGGGAAACAGGATTACAGAATCAATTCTTCCTTAAAAAAACGACTAATATTTGCTGCCAACCTTTTCAACTTCAGTTTTTGCTTTCAGGAGTTGTAGTGCTCCACTAGCTAGGGCAAAGATCCTCAACAGGGGCTCCGTGACCCCCTAGGCGGGGTCCTCAGAGTTACTGCAGGGGGTCCGCCAAATTATTTGATCCCAAACTTTTTTTTTCTTCCAAAAATTTCAATATGTCCAAAAATACACTAACATAAATATGACCTGTAATAAGCAAAGATAAATCTTTTTTATCTATTTGTTTAAAATAATTACAACAATTACAAAAAAATATGTTCTATAAATACATGAATCTGTCAGTAATTATTATTTTAATGGCTTAACAATGTATGCACCGTTAAAAAGTACTTTTATACATGGTACTATAGGCCCACCTGACACATCATTGTAGGCCCGGTATAATAAGCAACACAATTTTATACAATATGTAATGGGGATCCCTCCGCCGTCTCTCTCTCACCAAGGGGTTCATGGCCTGAAAAACGCTGAAGACCTCTGAGCTAGGGGATCCATTTGCATCTGCAAATGTGAAGGACTTTGCCCAGCTTGACTGTCATTCTCCTTGTGACGAGATGAACACAGCCTGGGTCAAATAGCTATCACATATTACACATTTCTCAGGCATGCTACCTTGTGCAAAAAAAGCTTTTTTTCTCACACACAAACTGATAAATTATAAGTTATAACAATACTTTGGATTGCCAGCTACTTTTGCCTGTCCATGGACACATGTATTGAAGTCATTCCCTTACCTCATAACTTCCTGTTACAGCAAAAAGAAAAGGAAACAAAACAAAATGTCCATTTAAGATACTTGCAACCCTTCCTGTTGTTTCTGCCTCCCTCACTTCTGTGGAACTCAAAAGTGCCTTTGAGTTCTCAGTTGTACCATTTGGTTCAGTAATCCGTGTTTATTGTGTTCCTTTGCAGTAAAACCATATTGTTCTGTGCTCCATGCCCTCAGCATCTAAGAGACCTGAATATATGTTACCCTTCACAATCCCTTCTCACAGTTTTCTTTTATTTCCCAGCTGAGCTCCCACACAGTGTTTTATTAAAGTGCCCCTCTGGACTGCACCAAAACTGAACCCATTCCAGCTTTTAAATCGCAATCCTATCCATTTATTTAGTTGCCATGCTTGTTGGGGATAAAGGCTGATCAAAAGGTCTTTTTCCCTCCGCTTGTTTGCGTACAGCCGTCATTGAAATCCTCCGGTATAAAATGGGTGCGTTACGCATGCTTGCTTCCAAGACCATTTAGTAACCGGATGTGCATGCATATATATATACTGTGCGTGTATCAGTAGGGTGTTAATCGTATTAGGTGAATTTAATTTCAATTTCTGTTCCTTTTATGTAGGTGAATGAATGGACATTGGACTGTTGACAGTGTGTATGGCATAAGATAGTGTGTAAATTATACAGATCATGTAGCGAACACTGTCTGACATGGGTGGTTTGAGTGCTGGTGGAGACTTGAGCAGGAAGCCAGAGTTATTCAGGAAAAGTGAACATAAAAGAGGAGCGGAACTGAGCCAGTGAGGAGACTCAAACATGCAGACAAATCAAATGAAGCCGCAGGAGCCCTTACTAATGACTGGGCTTTACTATACATCACCTCGCTCATCTTTCAGGGAAAACTGCATCGCCACTGGGTATACGCCTGTGGGCTACTCAACCTGTATGACTGGTGAGTGTAAGAGGGAGTTCTGTGTGTGTGTGTGTGTGTGTGTGTGTGCGTGCGCGCGCGCATGTGTGAAGCAGTGACGGTAAATGACTTCAGAGTGACACTAAATCAAGTTAAATCAAACTTTATTTGTGTAGCATATTTCCTGCAGGGGGTGCAACTCAATGTGCTTTACATTTAACAAAAAAAAAAAAAAAAAAACACACAAATCAGGGAGGTAAAGCATAGAAAAAAACACATATATAAGGCATTAAAAACCAAGGACCAGGACATAAGGCCAGATTGCGTTTTAAGTGTCCTGTATGTCACAGTGTCAGGAGGTGTATGTTTTCTAACTGCCTGCGTGTGTATGTGAGTGTAACACACCCTCCTAGTGGTGTGTCTTGGCATCACTGTCTATTTACTTTGTCTTCCATGATTTTTTTCCAAGACTTTGTCTTCTGTGATTTTTTTTTCCCTACTTATATGGATGGGTCCTCAGAAGGCTGATGTTTTCTCTTCTCTTTTTGTCTGCCTCATACAAATTAAACAACTGGTCTTGACTGTCTCAACAGGTCCTAAATAGCAAAAATGTGTAAGTGTAAAACTGATGATCTTAGAGTGCTTTACAGCCGTTGCAATTTTTGCTGTGCTATGGGCAGAATCTTAGCAATGAATGTATGCTGAAAAGCCAGAGAGATTAGAATATTACTATAATATCTTAGAATATTAATTTATTACACATTGATTTACATATAAGTAATGTGTGACCTGTGCGCAAATGTGCAAACGTGGACACCCAGGCATCATTTGCATGAATCTCAGGCAGACTGCTGTAAACAGAATTGTAAACAATATACTAAAACAACCTAGCCTGTGGTTCGTACAAGTACTCCAAACAGACCCTACAGCAGCCGACGCTGCCTTTTTTTTTTTTTTAACAGCTTTCCCCTCTTTTAAACACAAACAAATTGGCTAACCTCTATTAATCACCACACAGCCTCCTTGGCAGAATCCTAACCCCAAGTACGGACTTTCAGGAAGAGAGAGCTTACTGCATCAGTCCGATAATGGGGAACAATCAAAGAATCACAATCTAGCTGTCCCTTTTCCTGGAACTAATTGATCTCTCTAATAATCAGTCGTAACGGAAACCACCATAAAAAAAAAAAAAAATTACATTAACACAAAACCAACTGTCTTAATACCATTTAGCAGGCAACTAGAGCAGTGAAGCTATTATCACCATGCTCAAGCATTCCCAGCCTTAAACACTCAAGCGTGATCTGGCTAGAGGGGAGTAGATTTGGGCGATATGATGAATACATCGGGAAGTGACGGCGAGCTGAGTCCACCACCAGTTTTTTTTCTGTTGGTATTTTGCTGATTTAAAGTCCTTTGGTTATTTAAATGTATGAGCCCCTCAAAGCAACAAGAATGAAGCAACCTTTATTGGACAATTAAATGTGTGTTACAAATTCATGTTGTGATTGTGAGCGAATCTGGTGCATCTTTGCTGACATGACAGTGCCTATGTCATTTTATCTTTTAAAGTCGACTATGCCCTTATGATGTTCTACCATATGTCCCTTTCCTAACAGGTCACTTAGTGTTGCACATAGCATATAGCTGCAGAAGACAGTACACCGAACGTTACAACCAAATTATGGTTTATTTGATCGTCTAGCCCACTGGTCTGTCAGGCTAGTTGTAGTGTACATCGTAGCTTTAACATTGCATAGGTCTAGGTCTTTGTGAACATAATTTATTAAGTTTGTAATAAAAAAACATGTGTATAGTTTGTAATGGTTGTCATACAGGCCTTCAAACAGGTTGCTATGGTTTTCATACAGGCCTATCTATATATGGGTCACACATTAAAAAGAAGGCTGCTTTTATTTCTTTTCCGTTTTTTATTTATCATTTCCCTTAACGACAGAGGGATTATTATTTTTTGAATACAAAATAAACATTGTTTTGGTTTACAGAATCACACATACAGCCAGTAGACGAATACAATGACAAAATAAATAACAGAATTAAACACTAGGCTTCATAATGTTGAATAGCAGCGTGTAATTTAAAATTTTGTCTCTAAACAACCATGAACGACCAGTCAGACTAAAAAGTAAACTGCAAATCAGAATAATGTAACAGCTGATTCAGCCAGATTTTTTTGTCAGGAAAGTAAGCATGTTCATTTTATCTGGTCTGCGCAAAGTGTGAAGAGTAACAGTATTACCAGAGTAACGGTATTGTGTTAAATATTCTCTCTGCTGCCCTGCCGGTCACCGGAATGCACAGATGTATTTGTGACATGAGAGGAAAGCATTTTTCATGAGCGTTTCACCAAGTTGGTTGCTCCTCATCTCTATCTATCGCAACTTTCTTGAGATAGCCCTCTGTTTCTGCTCCGGGGTGCGACTAATCTTAGAATTCACTTTTCCTTATAAGTCTTGTAAAGATGACGTGCCGTTGCACTGGACCCATGTGGATAATAATAACAACAGTAATAATAACAATAATAAAAATGCATTTGTATGTTTTCCCTGTGGAATCTTGCAACATTTCCTTCTCTCACTCAACCCCTACCCTTGCGAATATGTTGACAACCTTCAATTGAAGCAGTGATGGTTGCTGGTAGGAAAATTTTGTCATATTGCCCAATCCTAGAGGGGAACTTTAGCTAGTAGGTGGAGTACTGAATTTGTTGGCCAGATGGGTGTGGATTCAACTCCCAACTGCTGTGCTGCTGTTGCCCTCAAACAAAACTTTTAACCTCCATCATTTCAGTCTAACACTAGATGCAGATTGCCTTGAATGTGACCATCTGCTTGGAAAGTAAAATTTATAAAGAATCACATCGCTGACACTAAAATAGCTCACCTCCTTATTGACCAAATGAGCATGGACACTTGAATTAACCATTGAACCATTCAGTTGACTTAAATTTGAGAGGTATCTCTAAAACCTGAAGAATTGCAGTGGTCAAGGAGCAGCTGTGTATGAATTCTGACAAAATGTCTTGGGTGAGCCAGGTCAACTATAAACAATACCAATTTAGAAAATTGTTAATGTTCAGAAGAGTGTGTAAGTAAAAAATGAAAAATGGATAAGGAGTTGCTGTAGGTTTTAATGCAGCATATGTAGGTGTGTGTGTGGCTTCTGACACTGGAGACAGGAGGCACTGCAGTACTGTGTAAGAGTCTTTGTGTTGATCAGTGCTCCAGTGATTTGTGCATGCAAAGCCTCTGCTTTAGAACATCTGCCTTCTATCTCCAAACCGTGCCTGTTGTTTGAAAGTGTGTGTGCGCGAGTGAGAGAGAGTGGGGATTGTGGTAAGGAGGGTGCGTCACTGCGTGTCGCAGTGAGCAAAGCTGCATACACGCTCTCTCCTCCTCAAAACACTGCACTCTCTGGAAAATACAACCCTATCCAAGGGTATTTTTCTTGCTCTGGTGAGAAAAGCTACGAACCCCCCCACTTACCCACCCATGCACAGCTAACTTCCCCATACGCTTTTGTTGTGCTGCCATACATTCCTGCTGAAGTGCTACGTGTCTCCAAAGTGCATATGTGCCTGTTCTATTTATAAACTGTTTAGAATATCTGGTTGGAATATCAATCACGCAGTCAAGGTTCAGCCAGAAAATGGGACCATAACGCTGAGCGTTATGGTCACATTGCTGTTCTTTTATTTGTCAAGGAGAAATGCATTCATGGAAATATTTAACATGAAACATGACACACTAAGCAAGTCTAGATTATCAATATGAATTTGCCTTTGAAGGAAGAAAGTCATCATTGAGTATTCCAAACTGACTGATAAAACACATACAGAGCATGACAAGAAACACTTGCTGCATGTGTTCCAAGGAAAAACCAAAAGAACAGGAATGATTCTTTGTGCTCCTAGGGAAGCAAAGAAAAGACAGGCTGGTAAGAAAAAACAGGCTAGACGTGAAGTCACACTGGTCCTGTAGTGATCAATGCATAGCTACAGCTGGTTGAAGGGGACCAAATCCATTGAGAAGGTGATTTGGTTCCATTTTACCAGCTTTAGCAAAGCATTGGGTTTTTTGATGATGCAGAGACCCTGTGCATTATGGGAAACAAGTTGGAAAAGTCAGAGGATGAATCTCTCCCCACTCTCTGCAATGCCAGCAATCAGTGCCTGAGCAGGCAAACCAATTCTGGGTGAGAGAATGAGCTGAATCCCTGTGAAGCCTAATCTGATCATTACCTAATGAAAATTATGTTGTGGAAAGTTTTCAGTCACCTTTTTAGAATACACCTTCTACACAGGCATACACTTTAAAGTTGTGCAGTTGACCCTTTGACCTCCCCTTATCTTCATCTGTACATCTTTCCTGCTCTCTTTCTCTGGCCCCGTATCTGTTTTTTTTTTTTTTTTTTTTTTTTTTTTTTTTTAAACCTGGCAAGGATAAATCGTTTGCTAAGAAATGGATAAGGGTGCATCGGTGCACTTGAATCAAATTGTCTTGTGTAGCATTGGTTCATGGATGGTGTCTAGAGCCTGTGCAGGGTACTCCCTGGGTCACTAGGACACTAGGCCGATGAGAAGGACAAGTTTAAAGGGCTTCCATGGGTTAAGGGCTGCTTCATGCTTCATGAGTGACCTCACACTTTTCCACTGAAATCTTACAAGCCTGCAATGAGCTTTGTGCCTCTCTTTTTTAACATGGAATTATAAACATGGAGTGCATTTGAGGAACAACAAGATGACGTATACTCACTCACAGTTTCTGTTCTGACTTGAAACTGCTTTGAGGAGCTATAGGGGCAAGGGGAAATCAGCTTTTAACTCTGGTTATTGAGTACAGCCCCAGCTGCTGCTCATAAATGCCTTCACGAGAACATTTTCCCGGTAAACCCCCCAGCCCCCCAGTCAGAACTCGGAATACCAATCTGAAAGCATAGCCCTTCTCTTGGGGGTCAGGCTGTGCTATTCTGGGAACAGTCATCGCATGGATCACCGAGACAGCTACTCTGTTGAGGAGTCCATAGAGTGAGAATGGATACTAGGCAAGAGGTTACGGCAGGTGCTGTCTGATATGGAGCTCTCAGAGGGAGGATTGGCAATGGTGGGGTTGTAAGGCTGTAAACTTCCCCCAAGGGCTATTAATACCTCCCCCCACCCCGCTCAGACACTCATGTAGCTCAGCTAGGCCTCCAGCTGTTGGAGTGTGTTTTTGGACAGCTCCCTTCTTTTCATATGTTGGCCATAAGAGGGCAAGAGCAAAGGGTGGAAAAAGCAGGGGTAGGGGGCAGGAGCCACAGAGCATTTGATAATGTCAGCATCTGCTGTGGGCATCAGTCAGGCAATGAGTGAGAGGCGGGATGGGGGGGCATATTTGTCGATGTCAGCCTACTCCACAATCAAGACCTAGCCTGTCAGGGAGTACCGCGGAAGAGGGGGGAAAAAAAGGAAAGCGAGAGGGATAGGGTATTGGTGAGTTGTGGGGAAGATGATGTGATTATGGGAGGTAGGTGTAGGCCCCCAGAGCAGACACTGTAATCGTGTGATTGATGTGACCGCTATGCCCCAACCATTTTAGACAGCAGGGTGGCTCTCAATGACTTGACAGGCAGCTGCTCTTCTCCTTCTCCACTGCTCCCCCTGTCCTTTCCCCCTCCTGTGCAAAATGTGGCCCTCTCAGGTCTGTCTGCTACTTAAAGGCACACCCTCCCCTCAGCACAGCTCTTTTATTTTTTGCTCAAGGCAAGAATTAGATCCTTAAGCAGCAACATGGCACCCTGCAGTTGAGGGAGAGATGGGTCATTGTTGAGGCAGAGCCGGACAAGCAGTCAGGGGCCGACTCATCTGTTGGGGACAGACCAGATCAAAGCAAACAGGCTTCAGTAGGTGGTCAAATCAAACTGGCCCTTTTCGTCATTTTTATCCTTCAATTAAATATGACTACTTCTAGGCAAAATGCAGAGAGCTTTCAAATGACAGAAGTAGGTTACAAATGAACAGTTTTCTTTGCAGGGCATTCTTTCTGAAAGGTGAACCGGGGTGATCTATCCCCCTCTTTATAATTTTTTTTCTCCCCTTCAGTCCGCAGAGCTGTGAATCCTGCTCATTGTCTTGTGTATGTGTACATTACAAATTTGCACTTAAAAAAAAAAAAAAAAAAAAAAAAACCAGGCTGGTCTAACACTGCACTAAGTTGCTAAAAAAGACACAAGGACTGTTGTTCCTTGTCAAAGTGTCAAGAGGCTTAGGTAGCAGCATGGCTATGAAAGAGAGTGGTCGCCTTACAAGGTCAGGTACTACTGTATGGTCATTGTAGGATATTGTGCTTTTGTTCATCTCTTATGGCTGCATTATGTGCACCAAATTTGTGCAAGAAAGGGAGAGAATGGGGTGAAAAAAGTACAGGAAGAGATAAAAGGAGGCATAGGAAAATGGGGAGAGGGAAAAGTGAGGAATGGGACAAGTGAGACAGGAAGAGAGACGAGGAACTGTGCATGCAAGTGGCCATCCGTCATTGCCTGTCCTTTATTATTATTTTTTTTAAGCCGTTGACAAAGGGAATCAGCTGACCAGCCGACCCGATCCAGAAATCTCTGCATTGTCACTTTTCCATGCCTTAATCTGACTGCCCTGCTGTCCAGCAAAGCATTTGGCAAGCATAGCAAACACGAACAATGGAATAGGCAGTTAGGGAGGGAGGGGGCCGGGAAGGGGGGGGGTGGTTGTTCGTCAGTGATGGGGAAGCAAACTAGGGTTAAAATGACAGCCATATGATACAGCTTTGTGAAATGCTCTGCTCTTTTAATAGCTGTGGCATACGCTAGTCTGGAACCCTCACCTCAGCACAAGTGGACACCAAATCCCCCCCTCGTGCCAACAATCACTTCATCTCCAATCTTCTCTCCCTCTTTCTGTCTGCCCCAGAAGTCTGGAAAAACTCTGATTTACCTGCAGTGCCCTTTTATGTAGGCAAACAAGGCAGGATTTTTGGGGGAAAATTATGGTATTAATTATTTGGACAGCCTCTGGTGGCATGCCACCATTTCTGCAAAAGTATCTGCTAGGTTGCAGCTTGCACAGATTCCAGAGCCAGTCCTTATGCAGTAAAACCCCTGAATAGCGAAAGGGCTCCCTTTGCATGTTTACATTTTGTGCGCTTGGTCTGAATTTGTTCAGGTAACAATATTTTTGTGAATCCAAGTAATTCTATAAGCAAGTTCAGAATTGTCCGTCATCTCTGCCTCTCCCCAGTGCTACAGCAGAATAACTGCCTCCAGCCCAGGCCCATAGACTGACATCTTGTATAAGCCAAGTCAATTGCTGAGGAAAAAATAGTCACAGACGCCCAAACTGCAGCTATTGCAAGGGCAAGATTACAAAAGTGTACACCCATTTCACACGTTAACCTGCAAAATCCCACACGCGCAATTGTTACAATCATTATTAGAACCATGTTATGGGTAATCAGTGAAGCAATCAATAGTTTTGATTCAGACTTCTTGTGGTATGAGGATCCACGCCCGACCAGAAATACATACTTCTTTACATTCCATAGCTGTCATATGTTCATATGGGTACATAAAGAAGTATGTACACCAAGTAGGCAGGTGTTGTAAATTCGCAAAGCTGTTCAGATCTTTACCCTCAAAATGTCAGGCCCTGGGTAGCACGGCTCAATTTCAAACAAACCCTTATACACAGAATTAGCAGAAAATGCTGCATTCCAGTTATTAAATCACTGCATTCCGGAATGATGTTGCTTGAAAAACTACACTTTAAGGTGACTTTTAGTGAATTCAAGAACAACAGGCTAGAATCCATCCCTTTTTTTCCTCCCCACCCCACCATAACATCCCACTTGATAGTATGAAATGTGTTGCAGTCCATACCGTGCAGACCAGCCCCTTGACCTCAGTTGTCCTCCAGGGAAGGGCGTGAAATTATATGGAAAGAGGGCAAAATGCTTGCAGTTTGTACAGCTGGGTTACGTTGTCCTTGTCTTCAGGAAAAGGACAAACATGGAATTAAATGTAAGAAATCGAATGGTGGTATTCAGCGTTTTACTTCTGTACTCCTTGTCCTCTTTAAAGAGGGGAAAAAACTTGGCTGTTGTGTCCTGGTAACAGGGGTGTTCTTCAGACCAAAAGTCTTCCTTAACACATAACCCAACTGTGTTCTTTCTCTCTCACTTTCTTTCTCTATCTTTGTCTCCCTCTCTATTTCTCACTCACTACTCTTCCCTCTCTCTACTCTTTCCCTTTTCTCTACTGTCTCTTCATCTGCCTCTGGTTTTAACCACCTCCCCAGCAGTATGTCAAAACGGTTGCTGATGTTTGAAAAAGAGGGTGATCCAAGTGGAACAGGAAGCTATTGTGGAAAGGATTTGGGCTTTAGGCATACAGGCAGGCCAGAGGTCACATGCAAGAGCTAATGCCCATTCAGCACTTCTGGATTGGTGCTCTACTTTTTTCCTTTTTTTCCCTTTTTAACACCCCCCCCCTTTTTTATTTTTTTCTCCGCTGCTCACCTGCCACTGTTCATTCCAAGGCTGGATGGTCTGCACCAGGCGCAATGGATCAATACCCATTTGCATGGCAATGTGAAATGTTCAGTGGGTCTCTAATGAATCTTTACCCTCTCCCCACACATTCCACAAGTCAACACTGCATTCAGCCTGATGCCAGGCCCAGAGGATAGGGCTGGGGGGAACGGGAGAGGTAGAGAAAGCAATGTAGACACGCCTGCTATTCTAGGCACTTGTGAAGATTCTGGATAAGAGAGAGAATGAGATCTACAGCAGAAGTGGATTTTTTGTGAGGATGGGGGGGGGGGTCATTGTTGGCGAGTGGTGTTTGTTTTTGAAATGGCAGTCAGTACTGACTCAGGAAAGGGGAGGGTGCATCTTGCAATGAGAAGTAAAACATCCAGCTTAGGAAATGTTGCAGTGGGCTGTGAGGAGACGTGAAGGAGAGGGGAGACATTCTTGAAGCTTGCAACAGAGTGAGCCACTCGGAACCAAATGAGAGGATGGCCGCTGAATCGCACAGCAGTGGAGCAGCGGGCCAGGGAGGTGGCACTGCAGCACAGCGCCCTTCCAACTCCCATCAGGCAGCGCACAGAGATAGACTAACCCCAGTGCAGCGGGTTTGGCCACTGACACATATCCCCAGCACATATCAATACCGCACACACATTCTTAACACACCCCCCACACCACTACCACAACCTTAACAGCTGTCTTAATTTCAGTCCATTGTTACCCAACCGCAACACCCCCCGCAACCCCTCCCCACTTATTTTTTCTTTCCTTTTGTAAACTCACGTCCAGCTGTAATCCTGGTGTCTCCAGTCAGCCACCATCCACTGTTCAATATCCCAATCCAGGACCTCCTCTCCAGCACTCCCATACAACTGCTTTCATTAGGTTAGTCCCAAAAACTTTGCCCCAAAATTGGAAACGTCATTGTAACCTTGAAACCCATTTTCCATGTTATCAGGGATGCTTTAAAAAAAAAAAAAAGCCCATATAAAGTGCTGTTGCGTTGTTGAGCGTCCTACCAAAATTCACATCTCTTTTTAAGCGGTTCTTTGCTGGAGTGGTCCTGGTCACAGAGTCGAAGCGGGCAGAAAAGGGCTCATCCACACCACCATGGCAGGTTGAGGTTAAAAAGACTATCGTTAGCCAGCGTTTAGGATGTAACGACGTGGGCTTAATGAGCCAAAGAATGCCTTACTGCAGCAAGCGTGACTGGTCAGCCCAGGGAGAGCGCAGGAGAGCGGAAAACGTGAGAAGAGAACGCGCTATTCCCGACAGATGACAGGAACTTTCAATCCCATCTCCACGTTGGTCTTCCTTTCACCCTGTCCCCTAAACCAGTACTCCCCTTACCAAGAGAAAAAATGTGTTGGTTATCTACTGCTGCCGCCACAGCAGAGGAATGGATTCTGCTCCTCCTGACTATGCTACACGCAAGCAAGCCATGCAGTTAATAACTGATTGCATCCGAGGAAGAGAAAAAGGAGAGGGTGGCTGAGGGGTGGAGGGTGGGATGGGGGAGGGGGTGCGCCAATCCGGCTCCTGTCCGGGCAGAAGAGTGCACGTTACCTGTCGAGGGGTCGGCATTCTCCTGGCGTGCCGCTCCGCTCCACCCCTCGTGTCCTCTCCTTCAGCAATGAAGAGAGCCACAATGACCTACAGACCGCTCCAGCTGCTGCAGCCTTTGCACACCGGGTGCGTGCCTGACTCGCTGATTCAGCTCCTCTGACTGTGAGGGGGGTGGGGGCTTGGGACGGGGGGAGGCAGGTCGGGGGGGGGGGCCTGGGGGGGGGGGAGGGGGTGGATTTGTAGGGGAGAAGCACACTCACGCTTTACCTTTAAGAGGGTGAATCACATGCATAGCAGTGCTTGGCAAAGCAGAAGGCTTTGGGGAAAAATCATTAAAGAAAATAAAAAATGAAGACCCCCCACCCCAGTCCTCCATTGACATGCCAGTCCCTGCACACAATGCTGACATGAGATGATGCTGGTCTCCGCTCTAGAACAGAGGAAAAAAAATCTGCAGTACCTTTTGTTCTCACACATGCTCAGGGAGAGTGTACCTGTCATGAAGATGCCCCTGGTCTGTAGTCAGGAGCTGAAGTGTAAAAGCATACCTTTTCTTTGCTTTTCTCTCTAGTTCTCTTTCAAGTGGCTCAGCCCAAGCCCAGCAACGGCAGAGGAGATGCTCATTGTATTCACTTTCCTCTTAAGTTATTGCAGTGAAACTCTGCAATGGCGCAGTAAAGACAATTAAGTTTCCCCCAAGCCACAAACTTTTTTTCATACAGGAGGGAGCGGGTTAGCGAGGGATGGCAAAAGTAGAAGAGAGTGGATGCCAAAAAGTTAAGGTAGGAAAAAAAAGTGTTCAGATCCATCATTGCTTTCTCTGCTTCAAAGATCACGATGGTCGCTTTTCCTTTTTTTTTCCTTGGCCTTTAACTTATATGCTCCATCATGCAGCATTTTTTTTGCTAGATTTCATCACTTAAAAAGCAAAAGGTCCCGTCATGTAGCGCATAGTAGCTGGTGAGAAAAGAGGGGGCTGCCAAGGAAGGACCCTCTCCCAGTCGTTCTGCAGGGGTCATGTCTCCAGGGGGTGGAGGTCAAAGGGCGGGGGGAGGGGGAACCCTGTTGCAGAGAGAGAGGGAAAGAGTGTGTGCGAGAGAGGCCAGCCGTTTGGCATTTCCCCACTCACAGCGCAGAAAGCAAAACTGTTAGCGCTTTATAGGCAGCTAAGCATTTGAAACACGCACGCAGCAGCCGCCGGCCCGCTCCGGTGTCTCTTGCCTCCTTGACCATATTTAGTCAACCATAGCAAAAAATAGTCCCCCCAGCTGTCAGGGCTGCAGGCTCCCGGCTCCGGACTCCGGGAATCCACCATCCTTCTCTCCGCCTATTGATTGCTTGTCCTGCAGAGCGAGCACAGTACCGGCCCGCCTCGCCTGCCATTCGCCACGCTATTTATAGTCCTTCCAAATAAAGTGGTCTCTCATGTTTCCACTTATTTCTCCGATTCCTTTCCCCCAACTCCTCCTCCCCTATTTCTCTCTCTCTGTCCCTTTCTTTCTGTTTTACTCCCTCCTCTCTCCTTTCTTTTAAAAGAGCTGAAGCGCACTGCATATGGTAGAGCCTGCTGCTTCTCGGCACTATACTTAGAAACACTGCGGAGTGGAGAGAGAGAGGGAGAGAGTGAGTGAGAGCAAGAGGGAGAGAGATAAACTGCTAGTACTGGTGCAAAGTCTGTTGGGTACTAGAGAGCAATAAATATCCCTGCACTGCGTTAGAAGACTATGTAACCTGATTTCTTGATTTGCTGAAAAGTGATGAGTGCCATGAATAATAAGGTTTAGCCCCCCCTCCTCTTCCAGGCATGAGCAGTTTGCAGGTTAGAATTTATGTCCAGTTGTAAGCTCTCCCCTCATTCTCATGGCAGTGAATGATTCATTGCCTACCTCTCACACTCTTTTCTAAAGGCTGATCTGATCTCTTTGTTATTAGTCTGCAGATTCCACATAAGAATACAGGATCCACACCAAAATAGGAATTCCCTTTCCCCCACCCCCAACTTCTTAACCACATGCAAGAATTTCCCAGGGGGCTGTGTCTCTCCCTTGGCCCCCCTCCACCTTTTTGGGGGGTTGTCATTAATCTTCAAGTGGCGTCTCGTGGAAGGCAAGGGTTTCGTGAAGCATGGCCATCGAAACGTCTGTTTAATTAGGAAGTCACATTTACGGGTGAATCCGCTTTTTTTTTCCTGCTCTCTCTCTCTGTCTCCCTCTCCCTCCCCCCCCCCCCCCCCCACCAAGGGATGTCCTTCAGCGTCCTTCTCTCTGAAAGCAGCAATTGCTGCCGTGTCCCCGACGCAGCTCTCTGCTACTTCTAGTGACAATCCGTGGTGTAACAGAACTGCCGGAGGTGGTGTGCACTGCTTTTTCAAAGCAATATTTTCCCACCGTTTACAATAACGTTCTTTCTAAATAATAATACAGAAATGAGGAGGGAAGGGGCAAGAAAAGGGGAAGAATCTTGTCTGTAATGTTCATTTTTTTCTCATTAATTTTGACTTCACAGTGAATTCTTTACGTTTTCTATTTGACTAATTGTCAGTCTTCACACAGAGCACAGAAACGGGTTAGAAGACAGATGTTTATAAGCCTATCCTTTTTACTGTGTGTAAAGCAGTATTTCATTATCATTTTACTTATTTCTCTCTCTGAAACACTTTTCTTTAGTGGTCAGGTTGGTGATGCTTTCATCAGAAGGGTGGTCAAGCTGACCAGATTGCCCCTAGCTTCCAATTTTTGGATTCAGTCACTTTTCAGCCCTTCTTGGTGCCCAACTTGCTTTCGATAAATGACGGCTCCTGACCCCTCTGCAGTAAAGTACTGGCCGCAATCATGGTTATAAAACCCCAAGTATAAATTACACCGGTTGGAATTTAATTAGCCTTTTATAGTGGAAGCTTGGTTTGCTGCAGGAGTGTTTGTATGCTTTCAAGCCTCACCTACACTGCTAATAACTTGAGGATATAATGGTTAGTAGCAGTTAGCCTCTGCCTTTTAAATGTTCTGTGAGAGGTGCCTTTAAACGATTTAGCACTTGGCTATAGTGCACAAGTGGTGTATTAAAACAGCTTGTATTTAAAAATATTTTTGGAGCTAAATAGGACTATTCGCTTTAAGTGTATTGCAGTGTACTTTACAGGCTTACAGTTTATTCAAGACTTTTTGAATTGCCAAAGCAGAAGCAGGTTCGAAGTTGATGTCTGACCATGTATAAGCCAGAAATGAAGAACAGGTGTACGAAATTGAATTTTACTGAAGCAGTATGAGGTGTGTGTTTTGGGAAGGTGCACTTAAATACCAAACGCTGGTGCCCTTGACTGTATACAAACGCCTTGACAGCATTTGCACTGTATTAGGTTGCATGTTTGAATGCAACAACTTCCAGCCACATTTTTGGAATGGATCTTGTTGTGCCAGACCAGCCCACCATTATGTTGCAAGCCACATCATAACCGCTTTTACACATGTACTGCAACCCTGAATTTTCCGGACATTACCCGGAGGAGCTGTGTGTGTGAACGCCAGTGCCCGAATCAGTCGCACCGGACATTATACAGACTCCATTGTACAGTCCAGGTAATGTCCGGTCGAGCCCATGTGTGAATATATAGCAGGTCATTTTCTGGAGAATTCACAGCGAGCAAGTGGGCATGTTGATGATGTGTCTATCATGAGACTGGTGCAAAACAGGAAGAATACAAGCATCAGAGGGTAGCTGCTTCGTACTGTTTTCTGATTGCCTGTATATTGTTTTCCACTCTTCCGTTGATATTGTGGATACGTCCAAATACATGTAGTATTGATATCAATTCAAAAACAATCATCATCATGGATGAGTCGGTAGCCTTGTCCGCTGTCTTTGATGTGCTGTAATGAAAACCGTGGGATTTCCGCAGCGTACATTTTGCGTCATGTCCTGCCTCCTGCACAGTCTACACAGGGGCCACCCCTCGCCTAAACCAAATGCATAATTTCCAGTCGGTGTGAACGCGTCTGACACAGAAAATCTCGGGCTCTGTGCTACATGTGTGAAAGCGCGACTCCGAAAAATGTCCGGACCTGATTCTCTGGACATTTTCCAGAGTCCATATGTGAAAACAATTCATGACACGCCGCGGACAAAGCTCATAATCAGGACCCAATACTTCATCAGTATTTCACTTATCAGCTGGATTTACATTCCTTAGGAACTTTTGGTAAGATGGGGAATGCGCAATTTAATCACCTTGGTAGAGTCATTGCACTGCTTGAATGAAATAACATATTAAGGTGGGGAATATTCAAACGTTTGTTTTTTTCCATTCAGAGCAGAAAAAATAGAATCTGATGAGTCAGAAGAGCATTGTTAGCAGTTGCAGTCGAGGACACTTTTTTGTCTTTGTGAACACAAAAGTGGAATTCTGAGAGTGAAAGGGCCGTCCAGGCAGTTGGGCACTCCATTGTTGGCTGCCAGGACTTGGTTTGGTCTTAAATCTGGCATGGGTAGACCTATCCTCAGGAAGATGCATTGCCAATCCAGTAATACTCATCTTTGGCTTCTAGACATAGACAGGACACCTAATGAGCCTATGATGAGATGCCTACAAATATAACTCACTGTTCCACTGTTGCATTCAGCATATTTATCTTTTTAATAATTTTAATATCATCTGTTACAGAATGACACTATTTGGTAAATTTTCGAGCTTTGCTTTTTTTTAAAGGAAATGCAATATAAGTTCAATGTTTACTATGTGTTAACCATGATTCTAAAGGATTATCACATTTTAATTTGGAATGAAAATGAGGAAAACATGACATGTTTATAGTTAGTTTATATATATATATATATATAGAGAGAGAGAGAGATATATGATCTGTTTTTTAAAATAATTCATTCAAAATTCATTTATGAAAATCAACTTAAATGTCTGAGCATTCCTCTGTTTATTTGTTGAGACCAAAATTATATAATACTCTAAATTTAAGAGCAGCTGCTTTTAATTTTCACATAAAACATTCATGTGTATGTGTTGCACCAAAGGAATGTGTACAATTTTATATTCATAAGAACATATCAAAAAGTGCTGTGACATTTGGTCTTTTCACACTTTAGCTTTAGCCTTTTAATTACTGTGTCAGAATATCAATGAGATGTCTCCTTACCCTCTGACCAATCAAGTTGACGATTAGGAAAAACACAGTCTCAGTCTTCCAGAAACAAGGGATTTAGATATTTTTAGAGATGTGATTTTTCCTGATTAATCAGTAAAACTGATTTTCTTACCAGTGTGTCTGGGGCCACATGATTTTCTATTTATTGTTGTCTACTGTCTGCTGTCGTAGAATACAAAATCGCAGTTGATATGCTCAATTCCTCTTTCAATGTATAAGTTATTTATGGGTCAACAATCAGTATTTTCTAATTAAGGAAAAATCATTGGATTTTGAGATAATTAGAGATAAATGTTCTGTAAATGCACTGGGATTGTTGCTGGAGATCCTTGCTCTAGTATTAAAGAATATTTCAATATAAACTAGCACCCTCAAACGTCTGAAGGGACCTAGTTTAAACAGTGTGGGACAATTAAGCTAAGGGATATACTCAGGAAGGGTATTGTCTTAAAACCCCAAAAGCCATCTATTTAGCTAATGAATCATGTGATGTGGAGCAGTAATACCTGCCCAGAGGACTGGCCCACCTCCCAGAGCACAGCTAGCTGTGATTATTTCTGTCTCATCTCCCATCCACTTTGTAGGCTAAATTACACACTGAGGCATCTTTTGATTCACAGTGGCAGCTTGTGGTCACCCCTAACCTGTTCTTGGTCTCTCTATGGTCATGTTCTCTGGCAACACTGGTGACAAGGTCTTCATATTAGCTCTACATTGGTTTTGGCACCCTGTGCACTCTCAGTGAGCAGCACAGTCAGTGGTCATAGTCTGGTTTTGGCAGTCAAAAGCACCTCCCCAGCTGCGTTCCCATTTGCCCAAAAAATGGGGAGGGGGGTTGAGGAAAAGAGACGTGTCAGTATCTGACATCTGTTCCTTTTGTCCCCGCCTACGTTTGGCAAAACCGCAACACTGGGGGGTGTGAGAGGGTTGGCCCCAACTCAGGTTTCAGGCCGTCATGAGCCTCAGGGATTTGGCAGCCAACTGATTTTTGACATTCAAAAGAGGAAATGAGATTGGTCTCTTTAAGGGATGAAGTGGTTACCGATTTCATGGTAAACCACGATAAATTTCCTGACGGTTAGTATCACTGTTTCAAATTTTAATCTTTTAAACTGTGTTATTACCGTGGTTTGAAAAATCATGGCAAATACTGTCCAGCATCAACCAAGTTAGTAACAGTCTCCCAGATGCTGGCACAGCATGCAACATGGGCTATTATTTTAATGTTTATGGAAACAAAAGGTGCACAGTAGAGCTGTGCAATAGGATTGGGATCCCATTCAGTGTAAATGTTGTGGACGCAGGATGTTTTTAGGCTGTTGCAGGTGGGAACGTGCGGTCAGAATTGACTTTGCAGGACGAATGAGGGATACCAAAAATGCCTTTATATTTAATTTTGTAAAACATCAGAAAAACATCTACCTAAACCTCATTCTTGTGTACTTAATATATTGTATGTGCCAAATCTGACATTGGCAACTGTCATGATCTCATTTCCTACCGCCAATTTCATGTCCAAAAGTTCTAATGTGTCTAAACTGGCTCGACACATTCTCTGTATTCCTACCGCCAGGGGGGAGAGGGCTTTCAGTGTTTTTGGACGCATTTTGGAGGAAAGACAAGTATGCCTCCAGACCGACTCAGTCAGCAACATTGTTTTTTTTTTTTGAAACAAATTACCTCACAAATAGTTGTGAGCACATTCTAAAGGCTAAATGCTTCTGTTTTTACTGAGTGTTCCTGTGGCTAACCGGAACTTTGTTGAGTTTGTTATAATTAAAATAACAGTGTCTTTGGCAACAAGTGTATCTAATCCTTTTCTTGTCAGGATGGGAGCAAGTAGCCTGAGATTTCAATGGAAAATCATGGCGGGCGGGTGGGCACGGTCAAAATCTTTGCGGGAGCATGCGGGCACGGTCACAGTGTTCGCAGGAGTGGGCGGGATTGGGATTTAAAAAACAGTCCCACGTACAACTCTAGTGCATAGTGCTACTAATTTTATTTCTGATTTTCAATGTAAAACTTGGGGAAATGATTTCAGTGTGTGCATCAGTACTTTTTGAAAATTTTCATCACAACTTAACAATACTGTGATAATACTGATAACCGTGATAATTTCGGTCACTATAATTGTGGTATAAAAGTTTCATACCGTTTCATCTCTAGTTTCTTTGTTTGCTGAAATGCAGCACTAGTGCAGTTGAGTATCCCTCATCCGAAATGCCTGGGACCAGAAGTGTTTCTGTTTTGAGTTTTTTTCTGGATTTTGGAATATTTGCACATATAGATATTCCCCGACGTACGTCCAAGTTCTGTTCTGACCGACCAGTTGTATCTCGAAATGGACCATTCAAAGTTGGTCAGATGTTAGCATGGCATATTGAAGTACACATACAGTATAATAGAAATACATACTGTATTTCATTGGACCACGCATACGTATACACTTGTAGAATGTAGAAGATGTACACAATGCTGGGGTATCGTCTGACTGTCACTATAGTATGCACTCAGCTGTACTGGCGGATGTACGACCAAGCATAATTTTTATGTTATATATTTTTTCTGTTTTTTTTTTAATTTATGCATTACAGTATTTTTTTCAGTCGTATGTACACTATGGATGGTCGTAGGTCACATAGATAAGGTGTGGAATTTTCCACTTTTCCGCATGTCGGCGCTCAAAAAGTTTCGGATTTCAGATTTCTGATTTTCAGATTAGTGATATTCAACCTGTATATTGAAATGCAGGACTGGTATATTGAATCACTGTAAGGTGGAAAAAATACAGCTGGAGAGAAAAAAGGTAATAATCACACTCATCAAGACTGGGAGATATGGGGTGGGGTTAGTACTAGTGTGCATGATAGCGGTGATAAAACACCAGCAGTCACTAACTCTTGCTGAAGCAAATGGTTTGTACTCCACTGGTTATGACAGCAAGCTCATCCTGATGTCTCCTTTTTAATGGTGCTGTCACTCAGTGGCACGGGCCTGCATCATTTTTGACCAGGATCTCGGATTTCAGATTTAGATGAAGCTCACCCACTTGTGCCATGCTTGCTAACAGGCACCATCTAGCTAAGTGCTTAGCTAGCTAGCCAACGATAGCTAACATTCGTCAAGGAACATCGACGATACAGACTCGATCAGTGAAAGTTCTCAGGTGCAGTCATCACACGCCTGATTCGGTCAGTATACAGTCATTGCTAGATGATTATAGTGAAGTAAAGGTAATTGGCTCGTAAAGATTTTTTTGTATGTGGCCCTGCACTGTGAGAATTGCACAAAAAATTAAAAAATAAATGAAAACACCCAAAAATACCTTTTATTTTTTGTGTTTATTTTCACATCTTATATTCCTTGCAAAATCTAATGTGACAAATTTCACATCGTGATGCTGGAGCAACCTGATGCAGCGCCACTAACATTCATTTGAGAGAACCATGTACTTTTCTTGCTAGTAACGGTAATTGGATTGAACTATAATAGGCCTACATTTTACTGTATTGACATTTTGGACAGATCAATGTTGACTCCAGTGTTTGATCCAGAATGACTTTTAGGGTGCCCAATTTTCTTAAGGGGATCACTAAGAACAATAAGTTCCATGGAAAGATCATATCCCAGCATCATGGAGAGACTTTGACAGAAAAATGTAAACTTATTAAATGTTAATCATTTCAACCAATAATAGGATACAGTGTTACCAAAAAAATCTTTAAATGTAGGCCATTAAGTGTAACAAATTAAATAAATGATAAAAAAGGTAAATATTGAACAGCTCAGTAAAGTATTTAATTTGAACCATTTTCTTAAAAATTGTACAAAATTTCCAGTTCAAATGTACCCAGTTCACTTTTTTAAAATATATATTACTTTATCTTAAAGTCATATATTATGATAATCTTTGACCTTTCCTAAAATTGCCATTTTGATATATATGATAAGATATGGAGGTGATAGAGCAAAAGTAAAAGAAGTTTTGGGTATTTATTCATTTTCCTGCCATCAGGTCAAATTTACTCACTAGTCCAAAGATCTGTTTCCCTTGTTTCAGTTAAAGCATGGTTATTGCTAAGTAATGTATGTTTTTATTTGAATGTCCTGTTTTTGTTGTTTTTGTTTGGAAGCCTTTGTGACCACTTGTGAGACCTACCACTTTTGCAGCTGCAGCCAGCTAAATCAGCTTTTATGAGGTAATGGATAGTAATGAAGATATGTAATATGTAGATAATAAGATAATAGACAATACAACACCCGGAGAATGAACTACAGCCATATGTACAGGCTGAACATACCTGATCCAAAAATCCAAAATGTTCCAAAATCCAAAACTTTTTGAATGCCGACATGACACCACAAGTGGAAAATTCCACATCTGGCCTTCCGCGATTTACAACCATCCGTACATACAACCGAAAAAAATACTGTACAAATTAGAAAAAAGGAAAAATATATGCAATTATAATTACGCTTGGTCGTATGTTCGCCAGTGCTAACGGCTATGAACATTCACTGTAAAAATAAATAAATAAATGTGTCCTCTTATGGGTTATTGTTCCCTAAAACTCGAGTGGATTTTTTCCATTTCATTGTTCTGCAGTAATTTATCCATATTCCAATGCATGTGTTGGATGTTGAGTAATATAACCATCACCTGTCTTCACTTGAATTTGCAGCACTTCAGATTAAAGTATCAGTCGTGAGTGACGTGAGCCAAAGAGCATTAATGGCATCGGCATTTAATGGCAGAGGGTATTTAACCAAGTCACTTTTGCGCCTCTAAATAAAACCACATTTATTTGTCATGAGTCTGTTTTGTCCTATCTTGCAATGTAGATTTGTCCTCTATCCGTTTTACATTGAGTAACTGTTGGGTAATGCTGCTGTACAAAATACTGTGCTTTATTCATAATTGTCCATTCTGTTTTTGAATGGAAGCATGTTGATAGTAGGGCTGTCACTAAGGATTATATTGGTAATCGCGAAATGTATTGATTCATTTGATGATCAAGTAATCAAGGAAAAAATAATAGTAAAAATTTACTTAAATGAGGGATGAATGAATGGTAAACAATAAATTTAATTGTCATGAAATCTCAAAACTAATAATGACCTTGTATTATTATTTGCACAAAATGTAAAAAAATGTAGTTATGTTGAATTTTAAATAATTATTTAATATTTATACTTAAGCACCTCAATGAGTCAGCACTGAGAAGACGTCTACTTACACTGAGATAAGCTAGCAATCTCATTGCTAACAGCTAAGGAGGATAATTGACCCAGCTGAATTAAATGCACGGGTCGAACATCCAGTATAAAATATAGTCACTGGTGTTTGTACCAGTGCATCACTGTTGTATAAAGAAGATTAAAATGACTCCAGACGGTAGAGTTAAGTTGTCGGGAGAGTGTGAATGAAGGCATTAAAATGCAGGATTCTGCACTCTGGAGAGTGAAAGTGGACAGACAAAATACCCGAGCATTCAATTCAACCAGCAAGGCTGTTTAATTCAACAGGTGACATGAATTTCGACATAGCCGCACAACTAGCAAGAGCATTGCATATTAATTCCTTACCTTGTACCCACTTCATGTTGCTCACATGCAGGGTGCTTTCTTTTAATGTGTATTGCACTACATCACACTATATTTAATGTTAAGTGCTCCCAAACCAGTTTTCTGCCATTTTGTGGACTTTTCACTCACACTTTCCTCGCAGTTTTCTGCAACCTTTGAGTGCACAACTTGTAATAGTCCGTGTTGATACACCGCAGTGCTGTTCTGCAGCATGGGGAAACCAGGAAAAAAAAATGAAGCTTTGAGTCTTAAAAATGTAATCAAGGATTTGTACTATTCGAGGTACTTGAGTTACTTGAATAGTTGTTGCAGCCCAACTTGAGAGTACAAAATACTAGTCATAATACAGAGGGTCAGTATATATTACAGAAGTTTCCATTTGTAAGTTAAAGAAATGTGCATTAAATTATGTTTAAAGACTGTAAATTTATGGAATATTCTTTATATGAAGTAAGGAAATCATCCCTTATATTTAAAGAATAGTTGCTGTTATTTAAAGGAATTTTCTGTTAAAGGATTGAAGGCATTGTCCGTAACATGTACAAAATTCACAGAAAATGTACTGGTAGTTTTCTGCCAGTACGTTTTCGTTTTTCCAACTGATTTTTGTACAGCATACGACTGTCAGACGACATCCTGGCATTATGTACATCTTATACATGCTACATGTGTACTTCCACATGCCATGCTAACATAGCTAAATAAATAACACAAAGCAGGCAATTTATGGTGTATAAAATAGGTTAACCTTTTTACTTTCTGTAAATTTCAGACTCATGTTAGCTATAAATTGGGAAAAGGGAATAAGGAATTTTGCTTTGTGAATGTTTAAGGATTACTACAATGGCTAAAATAAGCTTGACTAACTGTATTGGAGTTTTTATTCTATTTTATTTCATTTTAGCCTTTTATCACTCAACACCACATTATTGGTATTATTATTATTCGCATTATTATCATCATTAGCAGTAATAGGAATAGTTTTAGGCAAGTGGTAGTAGTATATTTATAATATGGACTAATTGTAATTATTTCCTTTTTCAAAATTTTGATGTATTTTTATTGTTTCTTTTGTCATTTAATGATATTTTCCAACTGCTTTTAAATGATATTAAAAATCAGGTTTCATTTGACTCCCGCTTGCAGTTGGCTTTATTACAAGTGATGGCCTATGGGATCCAATTCAACACATTGTAAACCACTTATATTTTTTGGTTTTAGAAAGATCTTAACTGGAAACAAAATTTGTTATCCTTACTTTAACTGTCCATTTTACAATTATTGAATGATCTTATTACTAAACAGGTAAATTTTACCTGCTGGCAGTTTCAGGTGTATACTTAATCCTAGTAGTTCTTGTGTAAAATCTGAAAGTTGGCACCACCTTTTTTGTTTTTCAGTCATACCAATAAGAGAGCAAGTTAACCGTCTGCTGAGTGAAAAATTTCTTCTTTGGATTTGCTGATTTATCACTGACCATCCAAACTGAAAATCAGTGCAGAGAAGTACACCACCTCCAGTTTGGATGGAAAATGACCCGTCAGCTATCACAATGGAACAGTCAGTATGTCTATGATATCAACAAGCGTCACTCATTTTTAAAATATTGATCTCTGAGGGGGTAAATTTGGTGCATCATCATTTATGATTTTTTGGGGGCCAGTAGCTTGGCCTACATAAAGACCTGAAAAATGACTTGTAACAGTTTCCTGGCAAAGTATGATATAGCCCCTTCAAAGGTATGACACAGGGCACACTGAGTTGCAGAAGATCTAGTGTTTGCCAGAAGATCTGCAGTGCACCCTAACATGGAGTGTCCCATGGCTGACATGCAGCATTTCCAATATCCTCAAGGTTTGATTTATCCACTGTCATTCATTTATTTTATTTCACCCCCTTTCCTCTCCCACAGTGGGAAAGCACCTGTGTTTATGGTTGAGTTTGGATTTATTGCTCCTTTCGGCAGAAGGCAGTGGGGGAAGAAAGTGAGGAACCGAGGATGGAGGGCTTAAAGACTTTGGTATGGAGGGATGAGGGATGGCTTCAACCGCAGGGCAGATTGCGCTGTGCCTTCTCTAAACCTTCCCAAATCTCTTTCTGATAGCTGTGCCCAGCCAGAGCCACCCGAGGTCACGATAGTCATGCATAAAGCCCCTGACAAGCAGTATTTACTGCCTCCCTGTATCTACTGTCAGCACCACCACCGTCCAGGATGCAGTGGCATTCCAAGTCGATTAAAACCAATCATTTGACAGTCAGAAAGAACTGCTAAGTGAAGGGGAGACCATCTCTTGTGATGATGAACTCTCCTAAGATTGCCTGCTATACGTTACTGTATTTTCGCAGAGAACAGAAACTGTCAACTTTCTTTTTAACGTTTCCTTTCTTGTGAGATGTGGCTGTTTTTGCCTTCCCTATACTGGATGTATTTAGCATTTTGTTGTGATGTAAAAATGGAAAGTGGAACTATGTCTTTTTAAGCACTGGTGTGCATTATGCCAAGCCGTAATGAGACTCCATCAGTGTGAATGGGGAAAAACTAGCAGTTACACCCTGTACATCGACATTTGAACCCTTCACAAGATGCCTAAAAAGCGGAAGGCCTGTTCTGTATTTGGAAAGAATTGCGATTTCACTTTTCAAGCAGTCTGCATTTTCAAGTCCAGCAAAAAATATAAAGAATACATGCATGCACAGCCATCCATGTCTGTTCTGTGTAATTGTGGGAAATTTATCTCACATTTTCGAGCTTGCCCTTTTTTATTATTTGAAAAGTACTTTTTGTGGCTTCATACACTGCATGATACATAAATAGGACAAGAAATGATCCCATGATAACCTGGTCACCACATAACCCTGTTACAACATATTAGCTAATAGAGATGAATGAGTGATCTGCTGATTTTAAATACAAATTCTGTACATGTTCCAACAAGTTGTTGCTTATACCAGCCTGAGTGCACTTCACACTATTGCATATACATTTTTAACAGTTTTAAGGAAATATGACATAACTGCTCTTTTCAGTGTGCAGTAATACAGTATGCATACAACTCCAATGCATTTTCAAAGGTAAACAGCAAAACACTGTCCTGTGTCCTGTTTACAAACCCTGTATTGCTGAAAACTATGAGGAAACATAAATTGCTACATTGCAACGTGCTTAAAGTGACATAGCACCATTTATAAATTTAAATTCTTGATAAAATAACCCTATGCCATGACATGGATATTGGATATTTTGTGAATGCATAAATACCATATTTTACAATACATTTGTTTTCAGGGTGTAAATTTATCAGCTTTGCCTCCTTCTCTGTTGGTCTGCAAGTGTGCCAAATATAATAAGCACCTGTTTCCAGTAACCATTGGTGTTTCAGTAGTAGGGTTGGGTATTGTTTGGGTTTTTTCCCCAATACTGATGCCAGAACCGATACATTAAAAAAAAAAAGCACAAAACAATGGTCGACAACATTAAAGAACTGCTTTCTTTATTGCTAAAGCAAATTTGAACTTTTTGACTGCTTTTCTGTAATAAATTGATTTTATGTAACTGCACCTGTTTGTAGGAGATACAGTTGTAGGTAAAGTTTTAAAGGCATATTTTATAGATAACCATTCACAAGAGAACTTCAAATTACCAATTTATTTACAATTTACAAGAGACGCACTGGTTACCAATGTATGTCGGATGCCATACAAAAGAAGAAAAAATATGTAGTTTGGTAGTTTCATAATGAAGTGACAATGTGCATAATGCACAATAATGGTAACAAACAAACAAAAATGTTTGGCTCTCTTAAAAACAAAAGCCTCTAGAATACCAACTAAACATAAAAGCTGTTAAACCTAAAGATTACAGCAGCTGAATTTTACGGTTCTTGTGATTTCTGGCAAAGATATCCACAAACTCATCTAGGTTCAGGGAAACTTGACATAGTTTAATGAATTCTTTTTTAGTTGCAAATATGTGTATTCTATCCAAAAGTTTATTAATAATTAAACTATATTTGATCTCTTCATGTAAAGACTTTCATTGTAAAATCTTACAATGGAAACTAGGTCCTGTTAATATCCCTTGGCTAAAAGGCTGTATTGACAATAAACTGTCAGGACTGGAACAATTATGTGTTTTTTTTTTTTTTTGTAGTGTTGTTATTTTCCTGTCAAAATGAGAGTTGGCTTGGATTGTTCTTTTTTGACGGATTATATCCCTTAATTAGAGTAATGATCGAGAGCAGGGAAGAAGCTAATATATGATATCGTAATAGCTGTTTTGTGTGAATCGAATGATTTTGACTCGGAGATAAACTGTTCAGTGATAATTTGTAGCACCGAGGAATTAGCCGAAGCTGCCATTGGAGAGCCTACATATATGATGATTGAAGTAGACTGAAAGATGACAGTTTGTACCTGCTCTGTTTATTGTCAGTGAAGGTCTTTTAATATGATTCTGTTTGCTAGCTAATGGTTTTGGTATCGATCTAGTGTGTTTTAAGTACTTTAATATGTGTTAGTTTTGTTTTCGCGACTGGAGCAAGTTTGCTCCCTGGCTAGATGGCAAAAAAGTTATTTACACAATTATTGTGTGGTAGCAGCAAAGAACCTCATTGCCTTAACGAATGTTCAAAAAACTGCAAATGTAGACATTTTCTCATGTTTGTGCTCATAAAATCTCAAAACATTGAGCTTGCCTTTCTGGGGATACTGCCAATGTTACCAGATAGTGTATACACAAGACATTTTGCGAAGTAAAGGAAAAAAAAAAAAAAAGACAGGTAGGTAGCCGGCTACGACAAAAACAATGGTTAACGACGCTTTCTGTTACCAACTGGACGTCTGCAAATATCGTTGAACACATCAAGGCGTTTGGAAAATATTGTGGATAAAGATGGTAATGTTATTTGTTTGTTGTCTGAACTGACAGCAGGTTTTTTTAATCTGCTGTGATTGAATCACTTTCCATACCTAGGGTGGCCAAGCTTCACCCTAGACATACTGAAGTCATACTGATATACACTGATAATTGCAGGCATATGAGAAATACATGGCTAATCTCAGTGTGTATGGAAAACCAGGCAAGCCGTGAGCCCTCATAAATGTTCAGAGAAACCCTGTAGCACAAGACCGAAGTAAATATCTCCCAACAATGGCAAATTGATTTTCAAGAACTATGTTCCAGTTTTTGGAAGCAAACTTGCTTCAGTCATTATACCATACACATCATAAATCTGCAACTTACACCTAACGGTTATTTTTGTGTTGTCTTTTTTGAATATGAAGAACTTAAAACAATATCTTCCAAGTCAACTGAAAAACCATCAGACTTCCAGCATCAAACATTTCAGAGGATGGGTATGATGCAAACTGTCCCGCGTAAAGCCAGTGTTCTTACAGTTGTTTTGGAGCACACTTCATGCCACTCGTTTGAAAAATTGCCCTTTGGTTTGTAGGTACTGCTGCTAACACTGCAAAAAAGTGCATCTCGAAGTTTCTTCCCAGTTGGTTTAAAACTTCTGAATGATGAATGGAAACACTGAGCTGTTTCCCTGTCCTATGCACTGAGACTGTGACAGCAAGCAAGAAGACTTCCTGTACTGTACTTATGGGTCCACATCAATGTGCCATTATGTCAGTACCTGCACCATCATAAATGATGTTCAAGAAATTAATGCTGTCCAATACTTGTCTCATGTGGTCATTCACTCTTGATTTCATTGCTCTTGGCTAACTGCTGTTTTTGTTGGCTAATTTTATTGTTCAGCCTGCATCATTGCCATTTGCACATGGTATTGTTGTAAAAAGACATTCCCCAGTTGAAAGGGAAATGCATGAATATCATTGGTAAAGTAATCAAATGATGATGGTCTGATGGACAGAGTTTGTGGTATTGTCTGACAAGCTTACAGTATGTGGGCCCAGCTTGCTGCAGAATGTGTGCAGCTGTTTGGTAGAGGAACACAGGCTTGTTCCACTGGGTCTTATACACTTGCTCTGTACCCATTAGTTGTTTATGGGGACCAAATAAAACCGCAGTGACACGGAAATCGCAACCAAAAAGGCAGGACCTTGAGGCTTTCCTTTTGGGTCATAAATCCTTTACAGGCTTTCTCATACCTACACTTTCCTCCATTTAAAGATTGTGTTTTCTGTGCTGATGTAATTATAGAAGAAGTACCCTTACACTTGTGTGCTCTATGTCATAGCTGAGCTAGGCAACAGTCGCAACCATTTATAAGGTTGAACTGTAGACACTAATCTTGGGAAAGGAGGAGGGATTGTCAAGTGACTTCCGTCCTAAGAAACATATCAGGTATGACATCCGGTGCCCCTGCCTTCTGAGGAATTGCATTAGCTTGTTCTTATAATGGGAAAGAAATCGGGCATAAATACCTTGTATATATCGTCAGTTTTTCCTTTGACTCAAGCAAGCTGACTGAATAATTTGTTTTTGCCTCAACACCATTGTTTTTCTAATAACCTGCAAGCTAACAGGTGCTGAAATATTCTCAGAACTTTGTTGTGATGCAAAACAATGAATATTAATAAAATACAGGGCACTGAATCCAACCCCCCCCCCCCCCCCATTTTCAGAAAGGCATTTCTTAAATATGTGGAAGCGTTCTTGACATGAACAGGGATAAATAACTAGGAAACAGTAATTGACCATTAAAGAAAATAACAGAAAGCGTGTGTCTTTTGCATTTGGGGAGTGGGGGGCACTCTGCCTGCTTTTTAAAAATGCAATTCAATTAATGAAGTGGCTGTGTCACTGTAATTTATACCCATTCAATTACATTATCTTCTTGGCTATTACAGGAATTGACTATTTGCCAGATATCTAATGGATCCCAGACAAATGTGTCTGCTTAAAGCTTAACCTTCAATCTTGCACGGCCAATGGAACGACAGGGATCTAGGGTGCTTAAAGACCTTTATGAATGCAATCTACCCATGCCCTGTTCCCTGTTTAACCTCATGCTTGGGGGCCTTCCTTCCACCAGGTTTGCCTTAATCAACCAAGCCCCTTGTGTGAAGGATCCTTCACAATATTCATATTGTGCCAAACATGATGTTCGTCATGATGTTGATTTATGCTCTGGCTTGGCTTGGCTTGGCTTGGCTTGGTTTGGTTTGGTTTGGTTTGGTTTAAATGGTGGGTAATAACACCCCCCCCCCCCCCCCCCCCCCCCACACACACACACATACACACACATACATTTCCACATACTGCCACTGGAAAAGTGAAATCCATTAAATCCACTTTCAGACCACACACAAGGCAGTGGCATTCTGGAGCCCTTTCACATTTGGTTGGAATTGGAAATCAGAGTTTGATAAAATGCTTTTGTTAATGATATGTATTAGAATAAAAAAATTGCATAACATGCTGTTGTCTGGTAGCTGTGTAGTTGACTGTTCTGGTCTCTTTAACAGGACTTCACTAGTCTAATTTCAGAACCACTGAACTACAGGTCCCAAAATGCAAATTGTATTTCACAGCTACTTACTGTAAGTCCTCTGAACAGTCTGCTTACATAATGAAGACTGATTATTTTATTGAGAAAATGGGGACTGCCAAAACCCCAAAAATTTAGGAATGGTTGCCAAAGCCCTGCTCTGTTTATATATTGTTCTGTGTGTTTGAACAACTGCAGTACTGCTAGGTCTCTTTATACCCCTACATAGCCAATGCATAATGCTGGGAACTGTTAGTCCGACAGTGGTGACTTTGTTCACTGAATTCATCAATATCTGAGTTACTTTCTTTTTGATGGTTTTAGTAAAGGATCACACCTGTAACTCATCATGGAGTATTGATGACTGAGTGCATTTTCAGATTGCCTCCCCCAGTTTGAATGCTGTGTGAATGAGTGAAAAGTGATTTTGTCGAACACGCCCAAAAATCTGAAATTGTGTTGACCACTTGTGGATCCTTCCTGTACCAGTACCCAGCCTTACTGGAGCCTTGTGCTCCTCTTGTGTGTGTCCATTGCATCAGTTGTTTGCTCCTCATGTTTCTCTCCTTTACCAGTCCTGAATTTTCTCTTAATCCCTTATCTCATTCTCTTCTACTTCCTCTATACCACTCCTTCCAGTCTAGCTCTTCTACTACGACTTCCCTACCCTTTCTGTCCTTCCTCTGCACTGTTCCTTCCTCCCTTGCTGTCTCTCTGCCTGTGTGTACATACACTTGCATCTGGAGATTGTGTGTGTTCACGTGCATGTGTGGGTTTGACTATCTGTCCGTGTATATGTGTGTTGGGCTGCTGGGCTTATTTGGACAGTAAGGAGCGGATGTGAAGACAGGCTGGGCTGGCTGGCCTGAGGTGGGAGTAACAGGTGACAGGCAGTCAGTGGTATGGGGGCGGTCCAGCTGCTTGAGCGCTCCCTCTCAAAGCAGGGGGCCTTCAGCAAGAGCAGGGCTTGTGGCCCCACCCCTACTCTTGCTGTATTGTGTGCAGAATCCATAGCCTGTGTGGCTCAGAGGGTTGACGACTTATTAGACAAACTCAAAATCCACTGAAGCTTTGACTGTGTGCGTGCATGCGTGCATGTCTGTGTTGTGGTGCTACATTGTCAGCTCTGGTTTAAGAGCAGCTGCCATCAGTATGGACAGTGGGCCATCTCCACCTTACCCCATTGTCTCTGTTCATCTTGATTGGTCAGAGTAGTTGTCAGACTGATTTACAGAGGGCCATATCCACCCCACAGTTTCTCAGTGATCTGTTATCCTGGAAGCCACATTCACTTCCTTTCAGTGATTGAGTCCGTATGTTCAACCTCACTGTAATTTAATCAATACATAGTTGTATTTTTTTCCTCTAAGGGATACATACTATTTTTCAGCTCAAGGGCTTGTTTCTGTACCACATCTTCTACCTCTTAATATTTCCTTAAATAATTAATATGGATGTGGATGTAGCAAACTTTTTTCAAACAAGATCTGCATTTATTTGCTTGCTGAAAATAAGTGTCAAGAATTGTTACACGACTGTTTTTGGGTAGGAGTTCAATTAAATTAAGAAGGTGCCTGCCTGGAGTGCGAGATGTCTGCTGGCTTTTACTCTCCCAGCCTATGTGTCCACAACTACTTCCTGTTTGCCCAGAAGAGAGGGCCAAATCTACTTAGACATCACACCCACCTTTGTCATGTCTAGTCTTATTTGAGGCATAATAGCCAGGAACCATCAAAGAAAGCCCTTTTCGATACGCCTTCCATAGTTCATTTGTACTGTCAACATAGCAGAAGCTTGTCATTTACAGTGTGTGTGTGTGTGTGTGTGTGTGTGTGTGTGTGTGTGTGTATATATATATATATATATATATATATATATATATATATATAAGAGTAGGAGGTGCTTAGGGTTTCAAAGTTTCAAGCTTCCATGTTTGGGCAGTGATGAATGACTGCACTAATACTGTCAGTTTTGCAAGTGACGAGCCTATGATAAGACAGTGAGTTATTGTATTTTTGGGGTTTTACTCAGCTTAGCACACAGATTGTTTGGTCTGTTGATGCGCACCTTCAAAACAGACATAAAAATGTGAGTGTAAAAAAAAACTATAAAAAATTATATGGCCCATTACCTTAGGAGTGGGCCTACTGTTCATGAATATATATAGCTAGCTGATCAGCTGTTTGTTGTATTTCTGTTTTCTTAACTGTGCTCAAGTCATGTCAAGAAACAATTTAGATTATGCAAACGTCAAAGGAACTGTAATGTATCCATTAAAGCACACACTCACAGTGTATAATGTAATTGTGAGGGCGATTATGTGGCTACAGGAATCTCAGTACAACGGAATTACGTTATCTACAAACAAATATTTCACTGAGCTGCAAACAAACCTGGCACATATAATAGACCAGTGGCAATAAAAAGGTTATAAACTTTCCCATGGTCTTTATTGGTAGACCTAACATGTGCATACCTATCAAAGCAGTGTTTGTTTATGGTTGACCCTTTATTAACAGCATGCAAATTGATTCAAATCCTGCTTAGGAAAAAGTATTTATCACACTTAAGTTTTTTTTTTTTTTTTTTTTCTCCCATTTTTAGATTTCTTTGTGCTGTGTTACCTTTGAATTGATCTATAACATAGTAATTTGTACAATACTTGCTCATATACCTTCCCATTATATTCCATATCCTAATATGGACTGCTCACTTGCCCATTGCTATGTCAGTTGAGGAGGGTCATTAGCTTGCGCTAACACACATCCTCCAACGCCGTCAAGTCGGCCAGCTGCTTATTTTCCACTTCAGTCAGCTGACTAAGTGCTCCGAGGACTGCTTCAGACTGCACTATAGCATGCATTGAGGTCCACATTTGATCACAAATGGCTAATCTTGGGTATTTTTTGCATTTCTTATTAAGTGCTGTTGGTCCAACTAATCCACTGTAGAGGCACTGCAGTGTCTCTGGCGTGTGCAAGTACTGCAGTGGCCAAGGAATGCGTACACAATCTTAACAAGGTGCAGATTAATGATGCATGTCTGAACAGGAAAAGAAGGAACCACACACACTTTTGCTTATTACTATTCATCAACTAATAAAGCAGCATTTGGGCACCTGTTGGGCATTTGTCAGAACTGCAGCCTTCACAGAGTTTCATCTTTAAACTTTGCCGTTGCTTCAGAGTGGTGAAAGTAATGTGTGAATTGTTTCTTTGTCAGGCATCGACATTGTACTCCCAGTCGAGTTCATACTTAGAGATACATACAAAGGGAGAGGGTAAATGCAGGTGGCTGATAGGAGAGCAGAGGCTCAGTCGCCCACTTTGTTAAACTTATGTCACCTTCTTTCATGTCACAACAAAAAATTATCTCGTCATTGATTTATTTGCAGTGTTTCGAATCACCAGGGTTTCCTCAAAGCGCCCACCACCCCTCAAAAAATCTATCCCACCTGAAAGTAATATGCTCTTTAAAAGGAAGTTGTTTTGATATGGAAAGTGTTCAGTTACATTTTGACGGCTTTTTTAAAAAAGTTCTTTGGGTTGAGATCTTGGGTAAAGCCATACATTTTACTATCTTCTGTTGTAGGAGCTGCAGCATTAACATAGAAAGTGAGACTTAAAAGAAAAGCAAATGTGAAAAAAGGCAGCGTTGTCGAGACCTTATGTGTTTTTGTGTTTGATTTCATACCAGTACCACCTAGTATCTACTAGTAGCAGTTCTCTCATACATTTTTTTGGCCTTTCCCTTCTGTTAAACACTCTGCAGTGTGAGTGAGCAGGCAGACAGGATAAGAATGATTTATTAAAGGGGAAGGAGAGTCCAGTGCTGCAGTACAGTGTGTGTCTCTGAGGCAAGCGGGAAAGGATTGGATCATGTTGGGGAAGTGAGATTTAACAAAAACAACAATTCTCTGAATCCAGAGTATTTTAATAATTAAAGCCCTCGTTTAACATCTGGCACTCTGAATACCGAACACAAGTAACACTAACTACTATATCTGCTCACCTAGCCAACAAGTAATTTAACATAGATTTAATTAAATAATATTAAAAATATTAACTATTCATAAAATCATCAAGTTTGTTTAGAGGAATGAGCAGTCTGGTGAATCAACTTTTATCAGAAATATATATATACATAAATAATACACAAATAAATATATATACACTTGAAAATGAGTCTTTTTTTTAAAGATGTTTATTTAACGGCTACACACTAAGACGAGGACAAACAAGAATATTCAGGATCAAGGATGAATGAAGTGAAGATTACCCAGCCAATGCATGTCTCTATTCAGGAATGCCAAAGGAGCTACTCCCAACTGCAGCCAAACTAAAAAGAAAAGTAAATCCCAAAGTGCGTGAGTTCCAGTGGTAACGGTAGACTGAGCGTTGAATGGAAAAAAAACTGAGCATGGTGAACAGAAGCAAAACTGAGCGTTGAGATAATGCAGAAAAACTGAGCTTAAGCAGGGTACACAGATAGACCAAGCAGAGAGGCCTGCTCCAGGCCAAATTTAAGGTCTCTCCCCTTCCTCCCTTGAAGTTTTGTACTGGGCTTCACTTAATACTTAAACCGAAACATGGAAACTGAGGAAACAGAGGACATAATTTCACTGTTAATATTTTTGTGACCATCCCTTTATGAACACCGCAATGACACCAAACATTAGTAAAGTTTTAGGGAGGAAAGTTCTCAGAGAGGAACACGCCATTCTGTAAATGACTGGCTTTGCTGTGATATTGTGACATGTCACGTTTTTCTACCTTTTTTTTTTTTAAATCCTTATTTATTTGATGTTGGAGAATAATACAACACCATTTTTAACTGGCAACCCCAAATGTAGATCCATTTTGGCTATCATTAGTGCTTTATTTTAATTTCTACATAAAGGTCTGGTCCATGCCATGCTTAAAATGCCTGTTGCCTTTTTGGTCATTGGTTTAGGGGTATTTACAAGGGAGGGACCATTTGTCCCTGTCGGGCAGTGTTTGGGTACATGGCAAGGGACCGTAAAAGAGAAGAGCAGGGTAAATAACCGTACAATGCATATTTGTCTCCCAACAATCCTTACCTAGATCAGTTTCACGCACATGCACACATCCATGTTCACACACGCTCATACATGTACTCGAATGTGTGCTTGAGAACTCAAGTTTCTCTTTCCCTAATGATGCACACAAACCCTCTCTATCTCTCTCTCAAACATTCCCTTACTGATATTACCACTGTTTTAAAGTATTAATCAGGAAAAATACAGTAATCTCTATCACTTCAAAAGTATTTGGCGGGTATATTTGCTCTCACTGTTTTATTAGAGAAGGAATCTCTCCTTCTCTGAGATCCATAATATCCGTATATTTACCCAACGACAGGACTTTAATTCAGAGGAATTGTGCACTGCAGCTGATAAGGTAGCTAAGGGAAAGGGATAAGTGCTTTGTTCATTAATTCTATAAAAGATAAGCAATCTTGAACATATATTCAAACAACCTGCAGAATCCAGATGAGCTGCAGAATCAAGATGGACCATGACTGGAGTAGCAATACAACCTTTTCCAGTGCTTACCAGAACCTCGTGGACATAGTCATTTCTCACCAAAAGGGATGTGTGCCTAAATGTACATATGTATCACACATTTTATTTGTCTTACAGTTGCAAGAAGGCCTGGAAGCAATGAAGTAATACAAATCAAATATTGCAAGGACTAAGGAAAAAGTTTAACAAATCCAAATTATCTTGCGTTTTAGACTCTTCAAAATAGCCCCCTTTTGCTTGGATGACAACATTGCAGACTCCTGGCATTCTTTCAGCCAGCTTCCAGAGGTAGCCACCTGGAAAGTTTCTCCAGCAGTCCTGAAGGAGTTCCCACAGGTTCTGGGTGCAAGTTGGCTGCCTTAATCTTTCTCTTCAGGCCAACTCATCCTTAACCAGCTCTATAGGGTTTAGGTTGGGGGCTTGTGGGGCCAGGTCATCTGTTGCGCCACTCCATCTGTTTCCTTGTTTACAACATAATTCTTCATAATTCAAAACAAAAAGTTCAACTTCATGCAAATGAGCAGCGTCAGAGTTCAGTGATGGCCAATCAGGGCAGATGTGTTCCTCTTATATTCTTTCGCTGTGAAAGGTTTTCTTAAAATTTGGTTCCTATATTAACATGTTAGTTCCCATAGCTGAAATGAAGGGGAAAGTAATTTCAGCTGTTTCTGGCTTTCCTGTCCTGTACGATGCATCCCTGTCCATTTACAGGAACGTTAATAAAAAAAAAGATGATGCATGGAGGCAGATCTCTGAAATTGTTGGGGTGAGTGGTGAGGCTTGATGAAATGATTGGCGAATTTAGGCAGTTGTCAATGATGCTACCTAAAAGATGAAGTAAATATAACATCGTCAAAACATGTACAATCGTCCGCCAAAATATGGTCACATACTGTCGTCAACCTCAAAATTGTATTCAGAAAAAGGCAGTGAACGGCGTTTCCTGTGGAAAATGTACAATATAAAGGATCTACATATGTCCTTATATGGCTCCAGAGGCTAAAAACTATATTTTTCTTGACAAAACCAGCTATTTTGTGTAACCGATACTTTGCGTTTTTATTTCTAATAGCAAACACTTATTTTCAGTTTTTTTGCAAATAAATGGTCGATATTACATGTTTTGACGTTAGCTAAAGGACGATGTAAATATAATATAAATATATTTTATATTATATTTATTATAATATTTAATATTTATTATAATATTATATAGTATATACATATTTTAGAAAACTGATCCATCTCCTGTCAATACGTTGGTAGCTCACTTCTTCAAAACTACGTTAGCAACACCCACAAGCTGGCTGCAAGAGAAAGCTAGGCAGCAGCAACTTGGCAACATACAGCAACTTGGCGACTTTGCACTCACACCAGCCAAGTAGTCTTGGCGACTTAGCTGGTGTGAGTGCAGCATTATAAAATGAGGTGTGCTTAGGGTCATTATCTTGTTGAAAAACAAATGAGGGTCCAACCATCAGATGGCCCACTTACCAGATGGGATGACGTGTCACTGAAAAATGCTGTGGTAGCCATGCTGGTTCAGTTTACCTTCAATTTTATATAAATATCCGACAGCATCACCAGCAAAACTCCCCCACATCATTACACTGCCCCACATACTTCACAGTGGGCACCACACATGCCAGTGTCATCCATTCACCTTCTCTGTGTCTCAAAAAAACAAAATGGTTGGATTCAAAAGAACAGATTTCCATTGTTCTAGTGTCCATTGGCTGTGACTTTTTGCCCAAACCTTTCGCCAAGCTTTCTTATTGTTTACATCCCCCAGAAGAGGTTTCTTTGCAGCAATTCTACCATAAAGACCTGATCTCCTCTGGACAGTTGATGTTGAGATGTGCTTGCTGCTAGAGCTCCATGAAGCCTTTATTTCAGGTTTAATCTGCAGTGCTGTTAACTGGTGATTTTTTTAGGCTAATGATTCTTATATACTTGTCATCTGTACCACAGGTAACGTGTGGTCTTCCTCCCCTGGGGAGATCTTTAATTTCATTGTACCGTTTGACGGCTTTGGCCTCTACACTTGAAGAAACTTTCAGTGATTTTTCTGACTGATTGGCCATCATTTCTTACAAGTAATTAAGGACTGACATTTCTCTTTGTAAAGTTCAGCTTTTCTTGCCATATTATTGATTATTACAACAAAAGTGAAAGCTTTCTACCAAATAGGTCCACTCTACCTTGTCACAACGTAAATGATTATCTCAGGTGTTTAGAAGAGGAAAGAGGGTTTTCAGGATAATATATAGTACGTGTGGCACCTGCAATCACTTTAAATAATTCCGATTGTTAATATTTTGTACCTGGAACATCCTTCTATAACATAACAACATTGTTTTGTGGTTTTGATATTTAAAGCAAAACCACAGAACTGGGGACTGGCTCAAGATACCTTTTTTTTTTTTTTTTTCCAATAAAAACTTTTGTTTTGGGGAAAAAAAAAAATTGTGGGGATAAATGGCTATAAGAAAGAGGAATATATGATTTTCAGTCAGTGTGTCCAGACTTTTGACTGGTACTGTATATGTAGTCTTACAAGTGCAGAGAATACACTTGTGAAATCAAATGTTAAACACTTCAGGGTATTCTCTCTAGGCTTTTGAAATTGATTTTAAATACTGTTCGTTTTAAATCAATCTGCATTCATTTTGGTTTTCTGTAGCAGCAACTAAATGAGCGTTGGTCTGGGTGGTATGGCCTAAAATTTATATCACGGTACAATTTGAAGCATGTACCTAATGCGCATGCCCTCAAATGTTGTGTGAATTTTGTGTTGTGTGATTGTTTATAATGGTTTCAAGCCATCTTTACTGAGATATACTAAAGATTCCATAGTTTTCATCTCAGTTATGTCATTATTTTATAAATGTAAAAAATATGATAGTTTGGACATTTTAATTTGTCATGACTGGATAATGATTTTATCAGTTGGTTCTTTTACTCATTACTCAGTCAACGCTGATTATACAGCATTGTCTGGTTGGTTATGATGATATTCAGCGCTTTTTATCTGAGACCTCATTATAACAGACAACATATTATAATATAAATGTTTGAAAAACAAACAAGCTTAATATTGATCTGTAATTCCCAATGCAGCTAGCTAGTTAAAGTAGCTAGATGGATTAAACATCTGAGAGGGATTACTGTCCTCCCCATACATGCCCTCCTTTTGAAAGTTTGGAAAGGGGAAAATTAATTCAGTTATACCTGGGGTGCTCAAACGTTTTTATTGGGGGCCATATGCAGAAAAAAATGAGGAGGCCACAGGCTGGAATACTTAAAAATAAAAAGGTGGGGGAAGCTACGGGATGGTCACTATTACATTGTCTTAGAAGTTTAAAAAAAAAAAAAAAAAAGTTTTAAGCATGCTTTGTGCTGTAGGGTATGCTTAAAAAGTGTATGCAAATTATTAATGAATTTATTAACGAATTAATTATTAATACATCAATGATATGTATACATTTACGTATATTTCATTCACCAAAAATACTTCTAATGGGAACAATGATGTTGTGCCTTGGACTAAAGAATTGTCAAGTCAGGAGTAAGTCCTGTTGTGGAGATTAATAGCACATCACATAGATGGCTGTCAGTAATCTTGGTTCTCAGTTGGTTCTTGTTCAGAATCGTTAGAGAAAATGTTTGCTCACATGTGCTTTCCTATTATTGTACCCCTAAGGCTCCTCTGAATTGCAAAACTCATTGTCTGCCCCCACAAAAAACTTAACTTTGTTGTGTCCAAGGCATCAGTGTTGTTGCTGTGTGCAATTGAGTAAAAATCAAATGCCCTTGCTTTGCCTGACATGTGATGCTTTAATTGGCTGACAAGTCTCTGATTCACCGGGCAACCATGTTTCTCAAAACGAACATTAATTTCTTGCATTTTCTCTCGACGCACATTGATGACTTTAATCAGGCACTCCTTTATAAAGTCAACTTCTGTTAATGGTTTTATAAATGCTGGCCTACAAGCCACATTGTAACTAGCCATTGAAGCATTTTCTTGTGTTTTGTCAGCTTGAAAAAAAAAATGTTTTTATTGAGCTAACAGGCAAGCTGCCAGTTGTTTGACCTTCTGATATTGCTCAGCACCAGTGTACGACTTGAGAGACTGATGTTTCATTCATTATCACGACACATTCCTGTCAAATTAAACAGACAAGCTTCCCCTTAGCCTTTGTAAAGAGAGATTAATTTTCCCACCGTGTCTGAAATTTTTTTGCATTTGCTTTGGATTTTTCATTTTTTTGATTCTGCCATGTCTGCTCAAAAGAAGATGGTTGCTGGCCCATAATTAATGTCATTAACCTCAAAAAGAGGGGATTACTGGGGAGGTGATTCATTGTGAGATTCTGCTGTTCATGACAGCAACACTCTAGTTTTCAAACTATGAACTGAATTGTCTTGCTAACGGGCCAAATTCTGTTGTTAAAAAAAACTTGCATGGTGCTTCAGAACTGGCCAAGTCTGTAGTTTAGACACCCCCTATATTATGGTTAATCGTTAGCTGTAGTTAGATATATTTGATTGTTCCATTTGGAGTTGTACATTGGTTTCTATATATGATAGCCTTCAGCTTGCAAAACAATGATTAAGTTAGTAGATGTATGCTGTTACATTACTGCCTTGCCCCAGCAGCCAGGGAACCATTTGAAAATCACCCAAAAATTTTAGGCTATGTAACTGCATGGTTGCTAGTACAGGTGATTGCCAAATCATATTCTGTGAATACATAAATGCATCAAGTGGTGTCAGAGGTATCAGTTGCTCTTTAAATTAATTTATGTTAGCACAGAGCACCTCACTATGTCACTCTTGCAAAGTGCAAAACCATATCCAGCCTGCAGCCTTCAGGCTGCCCTCCAGTTGGTCCACTGTACGACCTTTGAACTGGGGTACCCTGTGATAGATTCTGAGAGAAGAACCACGCCCCCTAGTACGCAAGGTGGAGCTTATTTAAATTATTGTCCCAGTCCACTTCCACCAGAACAAACCAGATGGATACATCCAGCCAAACCAGCCAGAAGCCAAGCTGAAACAGGCCAGAATCCCCTGCGTCCAATCAGAATGCTGGGTTGAGCCGAACTGTGGCACCACGCCAGTGGATGAGCTTGGCTCTGCTGTAGCATTCTGTCTGTGTTGGAATGTAAAGTCTTGGCAGTGCAGGACTGTGTGTGTGTGTGCGCGTGTGTGTGTGCATGTGTGCGTGTATGCATGCGTGCATGTGTGTGTGTGTGTGTTTGGGGGGTTTTGTTAGTTCAAGGACAAGCAAGATTGTTGTGAAACTGACTTCACAATAAATCTGCTTTTATTTTGCATCTACATGACAGCTGCAGATTGTGGGGGGGCCTGCCAAACCTAGAAAGCAAAAAAATAATTTTTGATGCCCCCCCCCCCATTCCAAATTCAAGTGTTCAGCACTTTCCTTAGTGCCGCAATAATAGTACAAGCTGAAGATATTGGTGATTTACTGCTGTCCACAGATTCGGTTGGTTACTAAGGCTGCAAGGAGCAGATGTTGTCGTGAATGTATTTTTTGTTTCATGTTAATAAAACCAAAATATTCATTTTATGGAAACAAGGGAGACATAATTCCTAATTAGTGAATTCCTACCATCAATCCTGGTTTAAATCCATACAACTGCATTTTGTGGGAGGTGTAGCTCAGCTGAAGGTAGATCCCAATGAAATGACTGTAAAGCTCATTGTTTATTTAGTGTAGTGTATATTAATTTGTAATTTGTTTTCACACAATCTGTTTGACAACTTATTTGTCAATTTTTTTTTTTGGTGCCAGGAGAGGTGGAGGGAGGAGCAAGCTCATTGGATACTCCCATTGTACTGCTGCAACAGCAGTGGCCTAACTAACAGGCAGGCTCAATCGGAGTGGTTTTGATCAGTTCAGGTGCTAGCACTTGTCTTCAATTAGGCCTTATATTTAAAGCACAGCCTGGTGGCCTCAAATAGAGGACTTTTTCTGGGCTTTTATTGGTTTGTCCCATTCTGTGTCCCAAAAGCGCACTGCGCCGTATTGCACACTAAAATGCCAAAAGCGCATTGCACACTAAAAATGACGGCAATCCAAAGTGTGGTTTGTATGGACACTATTGTCCCAGAATGCAATGCGAAATGGGAAGGGAGGCGCCTCCTGCAACTGAAAATTTTGACAAGTTTCCGGATAGTAAAATACCATTGTGTGTTCAGTCTTGTTCACTATCTAGTGAAAACATGCACTTTCTAGAATAGTCCACAGTGTATATGCAGTAGTGTGGAGTATGCAGTGTGCTTTTGGGACACAGGGCCAGGCTTTGCTGTATGTATTCATTTGTGACTTTTGACCTGTTTGTGTTTATTCCTTGGTTTTGCTGTTGTACCTAAAAGGGGTAACTGAAAAGGCCTTTGGCCCATTTTTTCTTACATTTCATTGTGTTTTCCCTTCCCTCAGTGGCCAGGCCTGTGACTGCGCCACACGATATAATCACAGCACATGCAGTACATAAAGCTATGTTGACTTGAAATTTATTTTAATTCATACTATTGGAACAGACAATGATGCAGGAAACCAATGCTTTCATGTGGAATGATCATAGTTGGTGACTGGAAGGTTTTCAGATTGGTGGGTTTGGTGTATGTGGGAGGGGTTTCAGGGTGACACACACACACACACACACACACACACAAACATTTTTGCCCCCTTTATTGATTTTCTCTTTTGTATATTTCTCTCAGTGAATTGTTAAAGCAAACATAGATTTTACATAAGTCATTCATTCAGTAGAGAAAATAACCATTTACTCGTATTGCCCCTGTGAAAAAGTAATTGCCAAATCAACCAATTTGTCATTTAAAATTAGATTCAGATGATTCAGTACAGCCAGACAGAGCAGTACAAGTGGCCTCAAAATTTTATGTACTTTTGTAACTAAATATTTACATACACCAAAACCAATGGGTTTATAAAACTTGTGTATGCCACACACATGCATGTTTTCTATATACAACTAATCCTACAACTATGACGGCATGAAAGCACGCAACATCAACACCACCACCCTGAAACGGCTACATTTAAGCATAAATGGTGCTCAGGAAGTGTAAATCAGTTAAGCAAGATTTATAAATAATGTGCAGGAGAGTGCAATAAATTTTAAATTCAATAATGGCACGAAAAGAGGAAAAAAGAAATTTCTTGGAGTGCAAAATCGAAGCTTTGGTCTCTGAAAAAAATTGTATTACGGTCGGTCTGCCTTATCCGCAGGTTTGGCATCCGCGGTTCTGACCAACTGTGGTTCAAAATATTTGAAATTCCTGCAAGCAGCATATGCTAGAATACTGTAGTCAGTACGATTTACTTGGGTTTTAGCAGTTGTTGGTTGTACATATAGGTGGGGTTTCAAGTAATGAACATGTATAGAGTAAAATTATGTCATTTTGTGACCTGTGTGTCCTGAGTATCTGTAATTTTTGCACATCCGCGGGGGTCTTGGAACTATGTACCCATGGATAAGGCAGGCCAACTGTATGGGCAGTCATGGCACTGGGGTAACAAACTTTAGAAAAAATCTTACATGGCAGGATGGTACCGGGTTAGAGAGCCGTGGTTGGCCAGTCTCGAATTGAAATGGGAGATACGAGATGCACCAGCTGGCTTGGTGATACCAAGCAGGTTGCGTGACCACTCAGGGCCTAGTGAAACTGTCAACAAAAGCTGCCTTGCTCGGAATGTGTCTAGCTAGCGAGCTAGCTACGACACTGTGCATGGGTTTTAATGTGACATTATGCTATAATGGCAAAATTGAAGTTTTGAGTTGCATTTTGAGTAATTAAAATATTTTGCTGTCCCTTGAGATCTGGAGTGTTGCTAAAGTGATCCAAAAGGCTTTCATGAGTTTTTCACCTGTTCTATTACGTGCAGACTTGCTATGCTACTTGCTCATTGTAGTTTCATGGTAGCGCCAGTTAACATTAAAACTTACATCTTTGGAGCGGGAATATGTCTTTGCAGAAACAGGTAAGACCCTGCTCTTCAGTGGTAACAATTGATATCGAAAATAGTGCTGAGTGTTAACTTAGTTTTCTGTTCTTATAATTGTAATATTGTATTGACATTGGCAATAAAATGGTACTGAATTTCATATAATCCAAATAAATCATGATCCAGAATCCATAATAATCTATATAATCATATGATACAAAAACATGAGTAGCATTAATGTGATGATATCAAGGGCTAAATAGTTAGATAATTTCGTGCCAGCACTGAGCAGTACTTTGTTGCAGGTTGGAAATAGATCAGTGACAAGCAGTGTCATAATAAAGAGCTGCCCTCTTTCATTCATGTTTTTACCCCTAGTTCTAACTTGCAAATTTAGTTATATTGCTGCAGAATCAAAGCCGTCTGTTGTGACTGCTACTCCTTTTGGGATGGTATTATGACAAAAGTGAAATTGAGATGGGGAGAAGCTTGTTCGCACCATGACCGTTATCAGCCGTAAGGAAGTGCTATGTGTTTTTTAGTGCAGTATATCGTAGTAAAGGTGTTGCACATTTTACGCGCATAAGTATACTGGAAGATAAATAGCAAATATGTAGTAGATAGATAAATAAATATGCAATACATGGCATACCATTTCAGATGCAGCCTTCATCACAAAGTTCTCTCGCACAATATTGTCGCACAGTACAACCTTAAAGCTTGGAATTAAAGCTTGCAGCTCTGCATGCGTTAAAAAATGTGTTTGTAGCCTGTGGGGGACGGTCACCACTGGCTACTGGCAAGAAAAACCAGTTGCAAAATAAAAAGAAAAAGTTAAGTGCATTTAAGTGCCGACTGTTTTGGGCGCCATCTGGAGCACTGGGTTTGCCGAAATGGTCTCTCAGGGGACATATCAGACAAGCTCATGGCATTTAACTGTGAACCTTGACTCTGCGCCCTAATAAAAACCAAGGGGCCCTTCACACACCTGTACCATGAGACGAAGCTGCTAAGAACCAGTTAAGGCCCCAAAATCTACATTTGAAAACTAAATATCAGACTGAGACAAAGTTGCTGAAATGTGCCCTTCCTTTTGGAGCACTCTCATTACTGCTTCACACTTCAGCACACATTCTTGTAATCTGTTTAGCAGCCTTCCTGCATTGACGGTTTTTTTTTTTTAATTGATAACCACACCTTAGCATGTGCTTATCAAGTTATTTAAAAAAAAAATACATATATATATCTATAAATCTATAAATCTAGACCAGAGAATGTATGAAGTATAGGATAAGTGATGGCAGTACAGGCTTATGGCTGGGCATGACAATATGACTTATTCCGCTGCAATTTAATGTGTTACAAACCTTATAGGTGTTTAACCTAGATAGTCTGAGATGTAATGAAACAAGACTAGTAGAAATTTAAATGTTGTATTATCATATGCGGTCATTGTTTTATGAGGTGCTTGAGGGCTGCACTCATTAGTTTCAGTTAATTGCCTGCATGAGCTTTGATTTTATGGCAACAAAACCGCTTTCTCACCTATTGAGGGTTTTTAAAATGATATTTCCCCCAAAAAATCTTAACTTTGCACACTTCAAACACCAATAACTCAACTAGTTCCCAGTGAGTTATTTTCAATGCTGTTGGAAAGAGCTTGTATGTATTGTAGCTGATGTCATGGTTATGTCCTGTGTGTGGTTAGAAGGAAGTAAAGTAGCAATCAGGAAGGACAGAGGTTGGCTTGTGCCCGTTCTACCCCAGTGAGCAGGTGGCCAGATGTGACTGGCTGTCATAGTCACATGACTTAGCCTAGACCAAGCCCATGACTATAGGCCTATTTCTACATTTACAGGCAGTGCTTTTTTGGGCTGAACCACTTGAAGCCCATGTCACTTTATTAATTAAGGTTGTTGCACCATGTCACCTTCCTCTGCCCTTTTCCCTGTTTTACTTGGCATGAGATGCAAAAACCAGATTTTCTAGAGTGCTGTTTCTCCTCTGAGAGAAAGGCGGATCTGTGAACTACAGTGGAAGCCACAAGGTATCTGGTGCTTGCCCCTCACCAGTTGTGGTATGAGATTACAGCCATTTCACAAACCACAATCCTACCTTAGGGGATGAGGGGCATGGTTGCTGGGTCTGTTGTTATGAAACACAAGCAGCACCAAGTGGACCAGAGAAGCCAGGCCACTTCTGCATTGTATACTTTGTCCACTTCTCAAGCTTAAGGGTGCCCATTTTAAAGAATCAGTGTGGTGTGTAGAATCTGTCCATTTTCCTTTTGGCACTTTTCAGCACTATGTTAGATTTTAATGAAGGTGCTTTTGTTTCATAGTGCTAGTTGGAAAAAAATGGGCAGGAAAGGGAGAGTGATGGGAAGATATAATTAGGTCACCTAGAAGCAAAGAGATATTAATACTGTCGCGCCATTGGGTCCCCCTTTCTATCTGTCACTGTCTCAGTTGATTGCTATGAAAAAGGAGTCTTTATAATGCAAAGTAAATTCAGGTTAATTGGAATGGGGGTGAATTATGTGCTTTTCGGGGGGGTGAAAAATGCGGCCTGTCAGTGGTAGATGTACTGCTGGTTACAGGCAGTGGTTACAGGCACAGAGTGAATCCCAAGCTCTCTGCAGGTATTGATGTGATGCATAAACGCGGTTGTTGGAAGCAGGTTTCTGTTAAATGAATGACAAGTGCCGCTATGTGGTAGCAAAGGCACAAGATGATCACTGTGGAGGGGGTCAAACAATTCCAACTGTGTTTTCCCCAATGAAAGCCCTTGTTGTAGTGCACTTCATTCATTGCTCCCACTCAGTGGATCTTATGTGGTCTGTCAGTGGCGGCAACAATGGTGTCGAATCGGAGGGGCATTGCGCTCAGCCACTTAAGTGTAGAGAGGGTCGTGAAGGTGAAGCCAGTAGGGGTTGGGTTTGTAGCCTCTAAGCCAGATCAGCATTCCCAGCACATCACAATCTCTTCATCAGCATCCCTCTTATGGGCCTTTTTGTGAACACACACATATATACACACATATAATGCATGTGTATGTTATGTATTTCCAGTTAATTATTTGAATTTCATAGCTGTGTTTATAATATATCAAATAATATACTGTTAAGAACAGATCTGTGGCAAATATATAGACGGGAAATGTTATCGATCTCATAGAGGATTCAGAAAGTATTTAGACCCCTTCAGTTTTTCACAGTTTATATTACAGACTTATGTTAAAATCATTTAGACTGTGTTCACACTGCACGCTTCTTTTTTACTCTCAGACGTGAGGCGCGGACGTGCGCGTTCGTATTACACAGAGAGCCGGAGGGCTTGGGCTGCAAGGAATGATGCATTCTTCTCTTGCACCTCAAAGCTGGGCTACAATTTAGCAAGTTAACATTAAAAACTAAAATGTTAACCATACCACTAATGTTAGCTAACAAGCTTGCTAGTGATGGCTCGATAGTGAATCTGCTATACACTGCTCACTTCCCTTCACATACCCAGGCAATATTATTTTTAGATCGATCAAAATATGAATTATTGTTTAAATCAAATAAACATGGATTTTCAGATGCTGTCAAAGTAAGTTTTTCCTCCATAGTGGATAGCTAGTTGACAGCTCACAGTTGCTCACCTTCTCTTTAGTACCAGGCTCCTCACGGTTGATTTGATTGGTCAGTTGACCAGAAGGTTACAATGATGCAACACGCCCTGTGGCTAAAACTTTGAGCTTGTTGCAAGAAAACCATTGAAAACAATGGGGAAAAGGCGCAGACATTTAAAAAAATGCAGGCATTGTGAACACAGCCTTAAATTTATTTTTTCCCCTCATCAATCTACACTCAATACCCCATAATGACAAAACAGGATTTTAGAAATTTTAGCAAATGTATGAAAAAATAAAAAACTGAAATATCACATTTTTATAAGTATTCAGACCCTTTACTCAGTACTTAGTTGAAGAACCTTTGACAGCGATTACAGCCTCAAGTCTTTTTGGGTATGACGCAACAAGCTTTGCACACCTGGATTTGGGGATTTTCTGCCATTCTCTGCAGATCCACTCAAGCTCTGTCAGGTTGCATGGAGACCATCGGTGGACAGCTATTTTCAGGTCTCTCCAGAGGTTTTCCATTGGGTTCAAGTACAGACTCTGGCTGGGCCACTCTGGGACATTCACAGAGTTGTCCGTAAGGCACTCCTGTGTTGTCTTGGCTTTGTGCATAAATAGGGCGATTTAATATTGAAGCAGATGTAAGCTTAATGGACAGCAGAGCTGTAGAACCATGCGATAGATGGAAAAAACAGGAAGTGATGATGTGAGGGTACGCAATAGGCTGATAATGGAAGATATGCAGAGAAAAATAAATAACCACTGTATCTGCTCAGGTGATGCAAGGTGACACAAGACACATCAGTGCAGTCATACATGTGGAAGAAGTATATTTATGATGACAGAATCCAGCAAGACCAAACCCAGGTGCCTTGTTTTAGATTCACCTGAATAACTGTAGACCAGTGTCAGTGTGAAAGTGGGACTGGCACAGGGCAATCTTAGAATGACACATCAAACACAAAACATCCAGTCAGGTGATAGAGGTGATAAATGTCATCAGTCACACTAGGAGGAAGTCTGAAATTAACTGAAGTTAGTGTCCAGTGTGGCCTGCAAGCTGGGAAGCAAGCAGAGGAGAGAGTATATTCTTCCTTTTAACCTTCATAATCACTACCAAATTGAATCACTAATTTAATGTAAATTAACAGGGTCATTTGCCTGTGTTGGAGCCTTTCTGGCTGTCTCTGTCCCTTGGTTATTTTTTCTTTTCGGTACATGCAGATTCACACATGTTTTTTCCTTCATCATTGCAAAATGATTTAATATGATTATTAGGGAGGAGATTGAAGACAAAGGAGCCTAAATGGAAATAAAAACCAAACAAGGCAAAACAAAACAACAAACACAAATTATTAAGTAGGTTGAGGTCCGGCATTTAATGTTTGGTGCATTCAGTATTGCTTCTGCAGAAGCTGTTGAAGCACAACTAGTGTTTACAACACAATTCCAAGAGATCTTCAGTCCTGTTGCAATGGAATTCATGTACAAATGTGGCTGCACAGTTGAACCATATGTTTATTTTAAGTCGTTCACCAGACACCCTTTTCCAGAGACGAACACTGCTTCCTTGCATAAGGCATAGAATTATTTAATGGATTCAGGGCCTGGATAACTTGCTATTAGTCTACATTACAATGGTTGAAGAACATGCAATATTAAGCTTTAGATTGGCTTGGTGGAGGGGAAAAGTTGAGGTCTCAACCCCATTGAGATGTTGAAGCTGGACCTGAAACAAGGCAGTTCATATATGTGAGTAAAAACTTACAAATGTTACTGAATCGAAGAAGTTCAGCAGCACTGTAAGAGAGCTCTAAAATATTGGAAGTGTTTGTTTGCAATAATTACCGCTGAAGGTAGTGTAACCAGTTAACAAGGGACAATGAATTTTTCAAACCAGTGTAGTGTTTAAAAACGGACTTAACAAAATTTAGGTTCTTATTTATTTTATTTATTTGTTCACAAAGATTCCAGAATAAAACCTAAAATTTAGTTTGAAGGTCTGAGATATCTTTTGCTGAGCTATTGTAATGGTTGTGGTCATACATTGAAGCATAAATTTGCATTGAACCATGCATGCAGTGGATGTGTACCCTTCTGTTGGTGAGTGTCTCTTGCTGGCTCCCTTGACTCTGCCAGTAAGTCATGTTGCATTGTGTTCCAGACTCCCGTCAATGCGGGGCATACGTCTCCTCCCCTGTCAGGTAGTGGGTTATTTTGAACCAGCCAGGTGCTGGCCATCATGAATATTGATGTCCTCCCCACCCCCTCTACCCCACCCTCAGATGCATGTGTCAGACTGCATTAACCTTCAGAGCAACCCCCCCCTCCCCTTCAACATTCTGCTTATGTGTGGAGCGAGGGTGCCATGGTCTGGCCTGGGCACATTGCAGATGGCTGCTCGATGCACCCTGGGGTCTGTCAGGAGGTAGTCGGTGTACGGAGGGAGTGCTTAAACTCGTTGTGCAGCCGCCCTGCACCAGCACTTCCAGGGAATGACGAATTGCAGCACCACTCTCCAAGACGCCCAGCTCTTGAGCTCAACTGGTGCTGGGCTCCTGAGGGAACCTAGTTCTCACACTGGGTGACCCAGTTCCATTAAGCTACTCCTTCCTCCTTTGTTTCTTTCTGTCTTTTTGTCTTTCTTGCTTTCTGTCTTTCTATCTTTCTGTCTTCATTTCTGCCTGTCTTTCTTCCTGCTTGTCTGCATTTTTTATCTGTCTGTCTTCCTTTTCTCCCCTCACCCCATTTCTCTCTCCATTGTCTCCCAGCCTTGTTTTCTGAACAGCTGTCAAACTGCGCAGAGATGGCAGCATTGAATATTAGTTCAAAGATGGTGCTAAAACATTAAAAACAGAAAATAAAAGGATTGTATCACTCATGCTCTTGAAGTCTCAGTTCTGGTACATTAACTCCAGTTCACTTCTCTCCCCTCCTCCTCTTCAGCCATCTACTTCTCGAGCTTCAAGTTCTTTGCCTCCTTTTTTGCCAACACTCTGAACAAGTCAATAATTGAACACCTGAAAAAGCTATCCACCCACCTCTTCCCTACCATATCTGACCCAGTCTGACCCCGCTGCCTACGGAAAACCAGTGTACACATAATGAGAAAGTGAATAAAGATTTCAGGCTTCACAATTTTTTTTATGTTTTATTTTTTAAATATAGATAACTAGAATGCAGTGGTAGTAGGTGGAATGGGACATAAATATTTCCACCTGTTTCAGTGATCAAGGCAGGAAAGGTGAGAGGCAATGTAATGCCAGAGCCCTTCACCAAGGTGAGAGGCCAGGGGTGTGACCACACCCTCTAGAGGCCTGGAGGAGCAGGTATGACCTCTGAAGTTAGGCTGTTTTGGTCTCACTGCAGGACTGATTGGAGAATGAATTAATTCCTAATTAAATATGTGATGTTTATGGGAGGGCTTCTCTGTGTTATATTTGCCATTTTACCTGACAAGCCAGGTCTTTATCAATCAGAAATTCAGATTATCCCAAATAAGGGTTTTATAGATGACAGTGCACCAAGAATAGGGGGAATCACGCTGTAAGATCGTGTGTGTTCAAGTGACCATTAGGCTTGTAGTTGAAATCATTTACAGTCTAGCTCAGTGGTTCCCAGTGTCGGTCCTGGGGACCCACTATACATGCCATGAAGAAAATGCTCCTATATTCACATTGTGTTTATGTGATTTTACAAACAAACATGTAAGAAGAGTGAATCAATGTGCTCCTGAAGCCATTGAACACATGGTTAAGCTCCTGATTTTTTTCTTTATGCTTAGTAACACATTGCAGGTTTGGCACATTGTAATCATCTTTGTGTTTGAATCCTTCATTATCTACTAAATGGTTAGTTTTTGTAGTCATGTGTTCAGAATCACCCATCTTTAATATGAGTTAAAACATTTTACTTTATGCAGTTTCCTACAATATGGCACAATCTGAAAATAATGAGCTTTTTCTTCATAGCTATGATGGCAAATTATCTCTCTAATCATGAAAAGCATGAACAATTGAACAATTATGAACAACTAACAGCTTGTTTAGACTCTGGGGTTGCAGTTGTGGTTGGAATAAGAGCCAGCATACACAGTGGGTCCCCAGGACCAACGCTGGGAACCACTGGTCTAGCTGATGTCAGGGTTTTTTGAGGTCAGTTCAGTTAGAACATTTGGTATCGTCCTTGGCCTTTCACATATTTTCTTCCTGTGTCTCATCTGGGGATAGAATTCTATTGAACTCCCCTGTACATAGAGTGCTGTACACTGGACATAAAAATGAGTCCCCTCCCAGATTACATGCATTCACCCCAATCACAAAGTTTAAAAAAAAAAAAAAAAAAAACTGCTGTATTATTGGGTTGGGGTGTATGAGGTGTAAATTGCAAGCATTGTAAGATCACCCTTGATAAGGTTATTGGCCAGGCAAATAGGCTAAATTAAGTAATTTAATGTAACTGCTGCTGTCAGACCTGGTGTAAGTGTCTATCTTTCAGGGCACAATGAACCAGGTTCAACTGGTGTTTTTCTGCATTGTGTAATGAATACCACATCTGAGGCCAATGCACAGGGCCGACCAAATCATACAGGTTTTGGAGCATGGCCCTGAAATCGACAGCCTTGCGCCAAGCGCCAGGCGCAATGCAGGAGACTAAGTGCATTGGGGGATGCCTCCAAATGTGTCATGCTGCATTGCAGCCAAAACACCCACCCCCCCACTCCATTCCTTGCCTTGTCTTCATGTACATTCCCTGCCCACAATGTACACATAACAACACTGACACCATCAAGATGAAATGCCCCAAAACAGTCTGTCACATTTGTTAGCCATTAGCAGCTCTGTCATGTTGCTATAATATGAATCCCACAAGTTTGAAACAAGTTCATCTGCGTTCAGTGAAACAACTGTGTGTGGATACAGGCTGCTTTTTCCCAGTCCTGAGGCTTTTCAGCACTACCTGGTTCTGAGTGCAGCAGTTCAGTACTGAGCACAAAAGTCTTTTCTCACAACATCAACACACATATTGTAGTACTGCAGCATTATTTGACTGGTGCAACTGACCAGTCTAAAGGCTGGAACATTGAGGTGCACCGCTGAGTGGGCGTGTGTGGGCATCAGATATCTATTAGGTGGTCAAGCTAGATTTTGGGTTGGAGAGCTTCTGCTTTGTACTGTATGTTAGTGAGTGCCAGCAGGACTGTTCGTAAGCGGAGGGAGGGAAGTAGGCAGGCAGAGAGGGGGAGGGAGGAGAGGTTTGGAAGAGCAGTTGCCCTGGGAGCATGATCAGCAGGGGGCCTGTCGCAGTGTGCATGAGTGTATGTGCGCATGTGTGTGTCTCTCACATGCTCTGTAGCTGCCAGTCATTCTCCTGCTCAATCGCTCGCTCTCTTTCTCTCTGTCTCACATACACACACACACATCTCTAGGTCTCTATTCAGTTCTCACATTTTCATTTCTGTAACTCTTTCACTCCATCACTGCCTTTCAGCTTTGATCCTGTCTTTCTCCTTCATCTCACTTCCTCTCTGCTCATTTCTATAATCCATCTCAATGCATCTGTGTCTTTCATCTATCTTCTCTTTCTTTGCTCTCTCTCTTCTCTCACCCTCCCACTCCTTGCTCAGTGTCACTCACCTGTGTCATCCCAAACACAACTGCCCAGTTGACCTCTTTCACCCTCCCTCTTGCAGTCACCTGCACATTCATAGCTCTGCAAAAAAATATTCCTTACACTGGCCAGATATACAGCTCTTTTCTGTTCTTCTGTACTTTCTTAACAAAGTCTCATTTTTTTTAAAAAAGTTTGTTTGCCCAGCATAGTGCTCCTTTCTTTGATAGTTCTATCTCTTGAAGTATTAACTATATTGAACCTGCAAATTAAACTAAATTGCTCCGGCAATTTATGTTGAAATCTTTTGTGATGAAAATGACCATTTTCACCACGTTCAAGTGATGGCAGAGCAAGGCCCAATGAACTCTGTGATGGATGGAGCCATGCACATTTTTTTAATGTCCATGTGATGACCAGGTGACATCTTATGGAGAGCAAAGATGCTTGATTGGCCCTCAGCTTAGGTTTGAGTATAGTTGTGCTTTAGAGATCATCTTGGGAAAATGTATTGTTTTAATGAAAGGGTATTAATTGGAGATTTGAAGGAGGGAAGAGGCCAATCAGGCTGGTAGGCAGAGAACTTTTCCTCCTTCAAATGGGCCAATGACAACAATGTGTTTGTTTGTCTTGGTTCTTTCGCAGCTTATTTTCTGAGCTGTGGCAGTGAAGAGTGAGTGGATTGTACACCTGAATAATGAAAAGTTTGTATGCATCATTTTGGCAGCCATGCACGTGTGATGCTCACTTGTGATGGTCAGCGTGCTTATTATGTGTCTGCACATGGCGCGGTCAATGGCATGGTCGAGACTTCCAGTACCCATTTGACTGACTATTCTCTGTCCTCATGCAGAGGCGTAATGCCTAGGCTCAGGGTTTTAGGTGGGTAGGCCACCTGAGATTTGTGTTTGTGTACCTGAAAAGAATGCCTCTCCCCATGTCTTGAGGCACCTATTATAATTGCCTCTCTCGCTCTCTCTCTCTCTCCTCCCCTGCAGTGCCATGCGGGTGCTGCTGTCCAAACTGCCCCGCCCCTGGATTGTAGATGAGAAGAAGGATGACGGCTACACCGCCCTGCACCTGGCTGCCCTCAACAACCACGTGGAGGTGGCCGAGCTTCTGGTGCACCAGGTACTCCTAATAAACACATACACTCACATGCACAACCACCTTCCTGTCATCCACTAACAGACATACACAGGCGCATACACGTATTCACACACATGCACCATCGTCTCTTACACACACACACACACACACACACTCAAACACACACAATACTTCACATATGTATAGTTGTGTGCACACACCCACTCATACTCATAAGCACAGACTTGCACAGTTCCAGACACAGTCCCTAAAAATCATGCACACATTCTCAATTCTTTGCTCATGCTTACTGTCACTTACATTTGCTGTTACATACACACCCAGATAAAAAGTATAAATATACACTTGCATCACACTTCTCTGAGCCATACACACAGGTTCCTCATGCATACACATGTACATTTCCTATCACAAAAGGCTATTTGCATTCATGTCCACCTCCCCACTAATGCTCCCCTTCTCTATCACACACACAGTGCTGGAGATGCCCCATTTCCACCACCTCAGGCAGTGCACAGAATCTCTAATTTGAAACTATGCTGCAGTACGGAGAAGTGCCCCCTCGCTCTCATTCCTCCTTCTCTCTCTTTACCACTCTCTGACTCTCCCCCCTCCCTCTTCTCCTTGTCGCCCATTCCTTTGAAGTGTTTGCATTCTTTGACAAAGTGGGTAACCGATGCAATTGTTAATGCTGCCTTTGGGATCAATATCATCTAGTCTGACCTTAACCTCCTCTCTGGTCACCCCCTTATTGGCTGTTCCCTGGATGTAGGAAATTGGTAAGATTTAGAGAGATATCTGATTGTCCAAAACACTTAACACCCAGTTCTGCAATGTCATCAATTACCTGTTAACCCAATTTTGTTTTAAACATCTCCTCTGCACCTACTTTTCAGATAAAATTGGAATGCCTGGTTGTGCTTTTAGTCCTGCCCCATCACTGTTGCATCCCTAATCTCCCTAGTCTTTATGATGTTGCCAGCAGTCTGTTGGTCTGCAGTCCAAAAACTGTGCTGCGCGGTTGTAGTGGAGGAATGCACTGCAGTCACTAGTGGAGTCACACTCATGCAGTGAGGCAGAGGATACCCTGCCAGCTGACACTGGCCCTGCCCAGGCACAACTGCAGAGCTTGTGGCTAGATTCAGAACTCACATGGTCAGGGTTCCATTCAAGAACCCACATTGCATCACAGCACCAAGGGGCTAAAACAGAAGCTGGGTTCGTCAGCCGACAGCTGCCATAATCATACCGCTTTACTAAAACTCCCTTGAACTTTTGGTGTAATCTGAATCTCCCTTGTAACGGTTTTGTATAAAATATGATTACCATTGAAATGTACACTGATGAGCCAAAACATTTTGATCACTCACAGATGAAGTGAATAATGTTGATTATAACAAATCATAACAATGGCACATGTGAAGGTCTGGGATATATTAGATTGTAAGCAAACAGTCGGTTCTCGTAGTCAATGTGTTGAATGCGGGAGCCTAATTACTGCCGTGATTAACATGCTCACCTTTCCCTGAGCATATGCCAGTGAAGAAGGGAGTAAATTACAGCATGCGTGCACATCTTAATGAGGACTGGAGAGCACCCATGAGGGGTATACTTCCTGTTTGGCTGGACAGGGGGTTCAGGTGATCTCGGGCGCAGCAGTAAGCTGCAGAGAGAAGGGAACTGTGTGAGGTAGAGAAAGCATCAATAGGTTGCATGTACCTTTTGGGGGCACTGCAGTTGTGCCCTTGAGCAAGGAATTTAACATGGATTGATTCAGCCCTGCTGTTAAATTGCATAATTTGCTTTAAAAAGTGTGATATTCACTTAGCTCTCCTAATTAAACAGGTTTCTTTATCCGTTTCACCCCAGTTTTATTTACATATTTCAACATGGACTCAGTTGTCATTGACTCCTCAGTCTGTCTGCGCACAGACACTTTGTTATGCAAAAGGGAGGAGTAAAATTTTGTTTTTTGTACGACTGATTACAATGTTAACTCTCTCCCTGGCCTCTTCTCGCCTGGCCATAAGAAGTAAATAGCTGCTTTTTCACTTAAGTCCCCTGTGTTCACAGTAGAATCAAGCTGTAATCCAATTTTTGATGGAGATGATTGGGTGGGGGGGGGTGCTATGGGTCCTGCCATTTCATTGGCTCCTGTTTCTGGATTCTCATGTGAGAACATATCCATTGGCTGCTGTGGCCTCCAGACCCCCGTTCATTCAGCTCAGTGCACACAGCCATGAAACGTGGCAAACACCTTGAGTTGTTTTACATGCTCTGCAGTCTTTCTTTAGTAGCTCTGTATTCAAGATCAGCGCTGCACTGTGGTTCATTAGTCATGGGCAAACTGCGCCGGCTGGCCGGTTATGATCTCCATGCTAACTTTTTTCTTAATGCAGATACACAAAACTCAGAACAACTCGGTCTACACCTTTGACCTTGGTGTAAATGCTTTGTATTTGCTGATGTGGGTCGTTCACTTATTCTCTTAGTACATTATCTCAGAACAAGAGTGTTTAACATTAATTTGTGATAATATTTTTTTTAAATTGCTTTATTAAAATAACAAAAGGAATCCTGGGTAAGTATTAGTGAATCATGGTTTAAATACTCATTAAGACATTACAATTGGTTGTGGCAAATTTTTTTTGTTTGTTTTCTAACCTGGCTGTGATCGGAGATGGTTCTCAGCCATAAGTATCAACTGCAGTTTGATTTCTACAGACTTACAATGTCTCTCTCTCTATCTCTCTCTTCCTCAGGGTAGTGCTAGCTTGGACATTCAGAATGTCAACCAACAGACGGCGCTGCACCTAGCTGTGGAGCGCCAGCACACCCAGATCGTACGGGTGAGTCTCCCACTCCTCTCTCCCGCCGCCCTGCCTGAGGCAGAAAATGTAATGTCCTCCTATCTGCCCATCTCTCCCTCCTTTTTCAGATTCTGCAGAGGGTGGCGGGGAGGGGGGAAATCAGAGCGGTGTAAGTTTAATTTAAAATTGCGGTGCTCCTGCGACAGAATTAGCCCCACGGATCAAATTGATGCAGCGCCAAGGAAAATGTTATCTCATGGGAAGGGGTAGGGAGTAAGGAAGGGAGGGAGTTGGGAAAAGGCTACAGAAAGGGTGCCATCTTGTGGACAGTAATGGAACTGTGCCACCTGGGTGAATTTGACCTGCAGAATGTAGGTGTCAGGTTGCGGTATTTAGTACACATCAATGCAGTGCATCTTCCACAAGTAATTCAAGTTTTACATCAAAGAGTGTGAGCTTGGTGTTTCAGGTGTAAATGTAGTGCTGGCCCATTTTTCTAACATTTAGCGGTCTTTTACAGGGCTTGCAATTCATTTATGCACTTTTATTTAGTTCCCAGTCTGTTATGTTGATAGCATAGATAGCTTTATTTTCTTTCAGTGTGCTCAAAGGTTCCTCAGAACTCCACCTTGAAATTTGAATTATGCAACATTGTCATAAAATTGCAGAAACAACCTGAGAGTATTAATTAAGGAAACATGCATTGGGACTGAATGTGTGTCCATGCTTATGCTGGCATTTACCCCTTGCTGCACTCTGAGTAGGCGCCCTTTTTGGCAGTTACTGTTATGCCTGTATCATCTGTGATGATTCACTGTGGGCGTATCTGTGAAAAGCCACCTCTTACAACTGGCATTTGCTTGCCTGAGGTAAGAGGTGGCGTTTCACACGTACACCATCGTTACCTCGGCCCTAAAGGAAGGGGTATGGATGGAGGGTGACTTCCAACTGTAGCAGCTCGTCAGAGGCAGTTCGTGCAGTGAGCTTCCAGAATGTCCAGCTGGCACAGCAGCTAACACGTAAATGCAGGTCAATGACATCCTCTCCCCCAAAAACAAAAGTAGCAGTGTTCATGCTTTACGCTGCAGTGGGGTAAGCAAACTTTTTAAGGGATGTCTTACATTAACATGTCAACGAGCCTCAGTTTTATTTGTGATGCCTTTGTATATCCATTCCAAACTAAAACCATCTTTTCTTTTATGTTTGACTGTTCTTAAGCACTTTACAAAGGCATTTGTAAGCATAAATGACTATACCGTATAGCTATGATAGAGCCATCTTAGAATGAGCTCTTGTACTATTTAGCCGATGTTACATGAATGCTCAAAAATTATGTATGTTGCCCACCCTCATCCCTAATAACTTCAACAGAGGCATTGTACAGTAGTAAACACAATTGAATGTTTGATCAAGCTTTACAGTACTTAGTTGGGGACACAAAATTGCTTCCCCAAGCACAATCCCCGCCCCCCACCACCTTGACAGCTGTACTCTCATGAAGTGTATTCTAAATGACCATCCTCATTCATGACCCTAGATTCATCCATCTCTCCTCTGTTACGCTAACTGAAGGAGCAAAGGAGCCACAGCACTAGTAATTAAAAACCTGATCACTTTAACACAAAACAGATTTGTTAAGACTTTGTTTCAATTAGCCACGGCTATAACAGTCCCACTGCCACCACCAAAGGGAATAATCTCTGTGGACGGAACATCTGCTCTGCATATGCTAGGGACTAATCCCAGCAAATAATTCCCTCTGATCACATTGAACTTGGTTGCAGGAGAGCTGTTAGGGGCAGCTCAGCTCAGCTCAGCATTGAATATACATTGGGCACGCTTGAATGAGCTATTCTGTTGAGATAAGGCCTGCAGCCCATCCCTCTGTCTCTGTCTCTTGTAGGGTGTGCCAACAGTGTTACAGCACTGCTGAAACATTAGGCCTTTTCTTGTCCTTTGTTCAATTTGTGTATGGTAGGTTTTCATGTTTTGGATACTAAGGTCCTCCTTTTTTGGAATTTGAACAGACAAGCCTTGAGGCTGGACTGAAATATTGTCAGTTTTTTTACTGTCATAGAATGCGAAAAAAAAACTGCAGGGTTCCTCCATTCCATTAATGTAATATGTTGAATATTGAATACAATCAATGCATATTAGCAAAGGATGAAATGTGGAATCCTACTAAATAAGACAGCAGAAACAAGGAGAAGAGGAGGACAAGAGTTGAATCACCTTCTCTATAATCATGTTAGCCAGGCAACCAAATTTTATTTTGTATAGCGCCCTTCACAATACAAGTGCAGTTAAAACTCAAAATCCTCTGTCTGCACATTGCCAACATGAGACAGGCTTCTGTTCTGAACAATGCTGAGACCAACCTTTTTTTCCATGGAAAGAGGAAAAAAAAAAGCTGTCAGTGCCCCTGAAATATAATGAAACGTCTTAGGAATATTTAATAGTTATTAACTGAATAATCTTTGCCTATTGATCCTTTTTTTGTTCCTCAGTTTATGAAGTTATCAGTATGTGTCCTGAAGATGTAAAGAATGGTTTGGTGAAACACCTGCTGTCCTACTAGTGGACATCAATCAATGAGACTTCTTATTCCCACCTTGTCAGAGTGACTCAATGGAACCTGTGAACAAATCCAGGCTGCAGTTCCTCTATTCACACCTACAGCATCTAGATCCCAGTCTCCCCTCCTTCAATGTTTTGGACTGATGTTCTTTTGTGACAAACCTGACAGAAATATCTCCGCAAAGTCTGGCCCCCTGCAGACAATAGATGCCTTAAATAGCATCGACTAAATTTGAAATATACAAGATTTCACATTTGACGTTGCAATTTTGTGTTACAGTTGTAGAATTCGCAGTGGTATCTAATTTTAGCGAAATTGCACAATAATGCAATAAATGAAGCTTGACAAACATTTTTTCCTCCATTTCTCAGCAGTTTACCCATTTTACACTGCATCCCACACAGGGTGTACTGCAGCTGAAACATGTGCCACTGAGCTAGAGACAAATTATTCTAAAATTAATTCTTAAATTAAATTATAGTAAACGGTGTAATTAGTCCTTTTTGAAACTAATACTAAACTAATAGCCTTGGCTAATGAGTTTATCCTGCGCTTGTGGAGGGAAAAAATCTTTACCACCAACACTTCTTTAGAAGACCAGAAGCTCAGCATTTGCTGGCTCCTTTTTAGCCTAAAGACACTGCAGGACATTCTAGGCTTTAAGCCATGAAAGATGGTCAAATGTGTGGCAGAGTAAACCTCTTGACACATTTTGAAATGAATAGTTTTTCAGAGTGCACGTTACATTTTAATTACAAGAGTGAAACAAGGATGTGATCCATATGCACAAGATGACCTGTGCCACATTCTCATGAAAATGATCAGAACCTGATTTGGCAGTTAACCACAATAAAAATTTCATTGAATCTTGGGATTAAGGTTAATTTATGCAGGATTTTTTTCATATTAGAAAATCACCACAAATTGCACATTCCAAATAGATGAGGATAACTCATGTTTAGCAATTTTTTTGTTAGTTTCTCTAGGAACCCTTAAAGGTTCGTCAGTTCAGTCATGGGGAGGCAGTGGCCTGTTAAGAGGAAGGTCTCCATGGTGCTTTCTGACTCAAATTCCTGTCTGTATGCTTTCAGCTTCTAGTGCGGGCTGAGGCCAAGTTGGATGTCCAGGACAAGGACGGCGACACACCCCTGCATGAGGCACTCCGCCACCACACGCTCTCCCAGCTGCGGCAGCTTCAGGACATGCAAGACGTCAGCAAGGTGGAGCCATGGGAGCCCTCCAAAAACACGGTAAGTGCCCGCCCTCATCCCACACCTGTCAGCCTCAAGTCACTGCATAATCTGTTTCTTCCAGCATGTGGAATAAACGCAGAGGACAACCAAAAAACATAGTACATGGAGATATACACAATTTCCCACTTCCCTTTCACCCATCCCACTCTCATGGAGTAGATTTAGTCAGATGTTCACGCGAAGGTACATTGAAGCAGAAATCAAGTACTGACCATAATGCTTAAATCTTGTATTCTCTACGACAGAGTATGGTCACATTTCCGCAGTGATAAACACTCCTATAGCATTAGTTATTGCTTTGGCAAAGTCTTAATCTGCAGTGAGAGGCAGCTTGAACGCTGTGGGGAGAACTCACCTTCCTGTCTGTTTTTGTCTCGTTTCGCTAATCGACATATTCAGGTGATGACGTCGTAAATGACATGTTTGAAGTGTATCCACAGACATGCCCGACTACAGTTGAACAATGTCGGCATACAGTTTGACACTAATTGTTGTCCATTTTCGCTTTAACTAACTGGGAAAGCTCTGTACTGCTCCCATACAGTGGATCTAAATGTCATGGGAGGATCCTCCAGCTCTGATCTCTCATTTGTGTTTGCCATACAGATGCCAGCAACACCACATGAGCTTAGCTAACAGTGCTAAGCCAACTAGCATGCTACAGCTGATAGACATCTACTGGTGCACTGACAAAACTTTCCTGGTAAAACTTGCGCTGTAGAATTTCTGTTCCGTGCCAACGAGTAGTAGACATAGATAGACTATTTTGACAATAATTGTTTGGGTCACAGGGTGTACTGAACCGAGGAAGTAGTATACTGAACCAAACGTTCTGTACCGAATGGTTCGGGACAAATGCACATACCATTACACCCTAATATTTTATCCAGGCTAACTTATCTGTAACAAAAGATTTAATCGCTATGAGAGAGGAGGGCCAACTTTGGATTTTTCGAAGTCAACGATAAGATGCGCAACTTGATAAGATGTGCTTCATAGATTCCCCAAAGTAATCAAAGTGCTAAAGTGTAAGTTTGGTCATTTTTGATTGATTTGGATTTAATTCAGTATATTTTTCAGCAATTATAATAAATCTGACTAAACACTCCTTTTCCCATGCATCGTGACATGGTCTGACACTGTGATGTCCATCTCTGACAGCCTGAAATGATATTAAGAAAAAAATTTTCCAGGATGTCATTGCCCATAATTATGAGTGTGCATCATATACGGTATATTATTGTGTTGTTTCTCACTGTCTCTACCCTCATGAATATTCAAGAGCCACATGACTCGGAACATGTCTTGATCTGACTGATTGGCAGTTACTGAGATCCTACACATATCAATAGAGGTTAGAATAAAAAGTTCAGTTCTGATAAATATTCTTTGTGTGCCAGCTGGCAACAGTACAATTTCTTAATTTAACAGTGTTCAGCTCTACAGCTCATTCATTGCAATGGTTGGAAGCAGCAACATCACTGCAGAATACAAAGTGTTCAGGCTCGATACACTATGTTGAGAAATATGCCATAAAGGGCTCCTGTCAAAATAGTTGGCCAGATATTTTCTCATATTTATTTAACATAATGCACTGCTCTTAAAGCTGCTGCCTGCAGAACAGGAATTTACAGACCTTTCCCATTCATCAAGCATTTGAGAGCCATCAGCACTACAATATGGCCTTGCAGCAGTATGACCATCTCACCACCTTGCACAAAAACAGGGCAGACAGTGGTTAATGGTGATGTCTGCTGTAGGCTTACTCTTTCGCACAGCAAGGCTTTCAGGCAGGAATCAAATGGGCCCATAAGTGCAAAATATGAAAACCACCGACTGAAGACAATCAGGAAAATTGCTTAAAATAGCGAAACCAGAAAGTCCCCATCTATTTGTCATTACTAGACAAACTCAGCCGTAAAGATGGTGGTGACTTAAAATTTAGTTCAGGAGAATGGGTCTTGAGTGTAAAGATAGGTCTGAGTTTCTTTAATGACAGAATGCGGGCAGGGAGTCTTTAGCTGCCTGCATTGCTATCTGGATCCATGTTTTCCAGCCAGCTCCTCATTCCTCCCCTATTTTTTAGCCTGCCCCTGGCTCTAGCGTAGAATATTTCATAATATTTACATCTTTCATAAGATGCACATATTCCATAAGCCGTTTGTGCTGCTGAATTGTTACTGAAGCAGTTTCAGCAGCTTCACTCAAGGATTAATTCACAAAGTGTAATCATCAATCTGCAGGTCTTGCCACAATCATTTTTAATATTTTCTTCAAGCTTTTTCAAGTGGCTGAAATTAACACTTTCCTCAGACCCAGGTTCGCTTGCTTGCCATGTAAATGGTCTGGATGGACTCAATGGAGGATCTTCCCAGTTTTTTAGTTTCATCATGTCTCCAAGTGCCACAGATATTCGGTGATGTTATTTTAAAAATAACTCACTTGTACAGTTTGAGCAAAACATGGTGCCTGTTGTATCAGGCTCGAAGGGTAAAACATTTGACTTGGAGCCCTGAGGTTGGGTGTTTGAATCGCAGCCTCGCCATTACCTGCCTTGGACTGAGGTCGATGGAGGAAGCAATTGGCCCAGCCTCACTGGGGATGGTAGGGATGGAGGCCGGTTAAAGGTTTGTCTGTTCATTGCTCTCTCCGTGGAGAGAGGCAAGGGCCAGTCATCACGTGAGTTTGAGGAATCGCCTGCCACAGCTTCCTCCTGTGTTGGTGGGAGCCCCTGGGTTGCTGTGTTTGGCTAACCAGTTCAGTGTGTTCAGGGTCGGGAAAAGGGGGAAATATCCAAATGAAAAAAAACTTGGTACTAAAAGTGATGATCCTCCATGCACCTTCCAGGTGAAATGACATGAAAGGTTGCCTACAGTGTTCTCCATGAAGACGTAAGAATAAGCAAATCCTGACAGATTCCCTGTGTAATTTCAGGCATTCTTATTTAGCATTTCTATGCATTTCAAAAGCAGTCAAACCTCAGATTGTCATCTGAAACCCCTCAGCTATCTCCTGCAGAAAGATTTCTCTTCCCCCCTACTTTTGTGCAATCGCATATCTGAGGGGAAAAAACACTCCAGGGTTCAGTGTTGTCGGACGTTACGTTTTGCTGCAAACCTAGTGACATAAACTCCATTTGACAGCATTTGCTCTGTCAAATATGGTGGTAAATTCCAAATTCCAAAAGGGCTTGTGCAGTCTGAAGCACATGAAGCTGAGGGAGGTATGGTGCAGGTATCCTGATCCTAAAGTGATATGCTGAAAGTCCTCTGATTTAGCTTTCTGACTTTAGAAGACAGTCACTGAATTGAGTCTCTTGTGTTTTTTGGGAGCTCAGACTGGCTTCTCCTGGTTGGAAGCATAGATCAATCACTTGCCTGGAGTGGTGGCCCTGACAAATCTCACCTCATCAGTCACCACATCAGCTGGTGCAGATTAGAGGGCGGTTGGCATTTGCATTTACACGCCTGCTGAGATGTATATCAACTCTGTGTACCTATGAGAGCAATCAAGCAGTAATTATGTTAACGTTTCAGAAATATATGTTGTCTCCATGAGATTGTTCATTAAACGTTTCCAATAGGTTGTCTGTAACATGAGCACAATCTGTTGCAGGTTTTAGCTGGCTTTTCAATTAACTTCACTCTGAGATAATATGCCCCAAATTCTCAAGTCCATCATAGAAGTGTGGCACTAGTGGATCCTGTATTATTTGATCTTGAATTTGTTATGGAATGCTATTCTATGGAAAAAAGACTATGCAGATAAAATGAACTGCTGGTGGCTGAGAGGGAGATGTAATTCTAGCTCTCTTGGCCTTCAGTAGTAAAAGAAATATGAGACCAATCCATTGGAAAAAATCCTTGAAGAGCAGACTGTTTTCCTTGTGGTTTCCTTGTGTCTGTCTGGCACAGACCAGACCATTTGAGTATGTAATTTAGCACTGTCACCTTAAGATCTTGAAGTAACAGGGTGTCAAATATTACCTTTATGTCAGTAATTACTGTCAACTAGGTTTTGATTGAGAAACAAACCTACTTGTTAGGTATGTGATCTGCACCCATTGACCAGTAATTCCCTTAGTCTTAATTGTATCTCCCATGGTGATGTTTCTTATTATTTGTTTTACATTGTTTAGAATTGTTTCACTTGTGATGCACTGTCCTGTCTTCTCCACAGTTGATTATGGGCCTGGGTACTCAAGGGGCTGAGAAGAAGAGTGCCGCCTCCATCGCCTGCTTCCTGGCTGCCAATGGGGCTGACTTAACCATCCGCAACAAAAAGGGTCAGTCGCCCCTGGACCTCTGCCCTGACCCCAGTCTGTGCAAGGCCCTGGCCAAGTGCCACAAGGAGAAGACCAGGTTGGTTCCACAGAGGGCCCAGTATCAAAACTGTAGTCTAGCCGTGGATACTGCTGAGGGAATGTGATTTGGAGGATGTGAGATTAAATCAGAAGCAAATCAGAACTGAAGGATCAAACGAAATTTTCTGTTCGGACAGAAAAGGTAGCAAATTGGGGAAATAACAAAGACAACCGATCGGTAGAACAGAGCTTTCTATGCAGTAAAGTTGGGTCAATTTAATGTTTGTGGGATGATTAACTGCAGTCAGAGAAGCTGAGCATATTTTGAGCTCATTATCAGTGGTTTGCTGCTGTTGCTGTTGATAAGTGAATAATCCAGGGCGACTCTAATCCCTATTACTTTTTCTCGCATGCTTTCTCTTTTCTCTGAATCTCATCTTTTTTTGCTTTCATCATCTGGCTCTCTTCCTCTCATTTCTCACTCTCCTCCCTTTGCTCCCCATCCTCCTCCCAGTGGTCAGGTGGGCTCTCGCAGTCCCTCTTTGAACAGTAACAATGAGACCCTGGAGGAGTGTATGGTGTGCTCTGACATGAAGAGGGACACGCTGTTTGGACCCTGTGGCCACATCGCTACCTGTTCCCTCTGCTCGCCCCGTGTCAAAAAGTGTCTCATCTGTAAGGACCAGGTCCAGTCCAGAACCAAGGTATTGCCCAGAAGCTAGGACAGTGATCTCCAACCAGCTGAACAGGCTGTTAGTTATTAGCCTGTTATTAGGTAGCTTTCAGTTATTAGGTAACTGAAAAATGAGAAATCATGCTGACCCTGAGACTAAAGGTGTGCTTTGCAATTTAGACAGCAGTCACGCTTTCAGCCCTCTTATTTGCAGATCATTATAGAAAAGAATTATAGATACATCAGCCATATCGTCTTCGCTACATCAGAATTGCTTGGTGAGAAAGTGGGAAAATAACTCTGGGTCGCCCTACAAATTGGGCATAATGTTATAACTTTTTTTAACCTAGCCTCTTCAAAATGTAAGCATTAACTTCTGCTATTTTTTAAAAAATCTGTATTTTGATGCAGTTTTTAATATGCTACCTGCTGAGAGATCTTCAGAGGTCAGTATAATTTAACTGCAGTAACAGCTGGTGTGCTGTATATAAATTCAGTATCAGAAGCAGTGTAGAATACTGAAGTGATTAATGTATATGACCATTGATTTCAGAATCAGTGTCTTGCTTCTCTCTTTTTGAAATGTAGTTCTATTAAGCTAATGTATGAGGACATGAGACTGTAACTCAACATTATAGATTTCAGTAGAGGTAGGTGTTTTCGAAGATCATAGAGGCCATTTTGAGACCATTAAAATGAAGGATGGGAGTCCTGTTTCTTATCCCAGCAGCCTTTACGGTGAAGAGGGCTTGCAGTAACGGTACGGGGAATTTCTCTTCCTCCGGCTCCCACCTCCTTCCTGAAAGATCACGTCATGTGGCCTGCATGGTCTTTATCTATTTTAGGGTGTTTGTATGTGTTCCTTTATACTCACATTGTCATTCTCTTTTCAGATTGAGGAGTGTGTCGTTTGCTCAGACAAGAAAGCAGCAGTGCTCTTCCAACCCTGTGGTCACATGTGTGCCTGTGAGAGTAAGTGACCTGCACAGTCTCACAAATGATCTTTACCTGCCTCCACATGGCCTCAACTGCTACATACCACAACCTCAACCTTCCCACACACAACAACCTCAATCTGCCTTTGTACCTATCACCTTGCCACCTCTGTATTTTATTGGATCTCTGCACCTAGTGGTTTAGCTCACTTATATAGAGATTCACTTTGCTCTGCTCTGTGATAAAATCATTTCAAACAATACTCAGTCTGGTCTGCTTGTAGAAATGCATGGTTCATTGCTGACCAAAGAAAAATAGATGAACAGATATAGAAACCAGTTCATTAATTACATTACATCAATTTCATTATAAACAAACTCAGTTGGTACAAATTGTCCATTAGTCTTTCTAATTAGATTTTCTATTTTAATTTTCTAATTAAATAATTTGTCATTTTTTTTTTAAATGATACCCTGTTAAGAGTACTGTACCTATGAGTTTGTTTGTTTTTAATGTTCTTTCAATTTTCTCACACCATTACAGATGATTTACTCAAAACTTTTTAAATTCATAGTTCTAGTTTTCCCTCTGGGGTAATTTCCACCTTCCATCTAAAATCTCATCTTCAAAGCAGTTTCTAAGCAGTACTTGCTAAGCAGTTGCCCTTATCTATGGTGACTTGCATTTTACACACTGCTTCTATAAAAGCTTTTTCCAAATGGGATTTGGAAAAATATGGCTGTAAGACCAGCATCTGTAATGAATTCAACCATATTCAATTTCACGCCATTGCACAAATGCGGAGATTGACCAAGAACTTGAAGAGGCACTCAGAGACTGTTTTTGTAGCTGGTGTGTATAAAGAAGCGGTCAGTGAATGACAAGGAGGGCATGTTTCAGACAAAAGCAGACCCCCACTGAGGTACCTGATATGCCACTTAGCAGTTCTCCAACCAGCAGGACATGCTCAATCAAGGATGGGATGCCTCTGGTGCAAACATAGTTTTGATATGTTTGGTGGAACAGGTGGAATACGCAGGAATAACAGCTAACAAATACTGTTATGATTATGACAGTTGTTTTTTTTTTAACCACTTCATTGCCGACTTTGATTGGCCACATCTGTCATTGTGATGTCTAAACTGAGGTTTCCTGTTTCACACCTAAGCATTCATATCTCACTGTGATTGGCTAATAAATGCCTGTTGGTGTGCTCCTCAGACTGCGCCAGCCTAATGAAGAAGTGCGTGCAGTGCCGCGCAGTTGTGGAGCGCCGCACCCCGTTCGCCCTGTGCTGTGGGGGGAAAGGTATGGAGGATGATGCCGCTGATCAGCACCTTAGTGAGTGAACCTTCCACGTGTTCCCTTTTAATCTTCTACCTTTTCCTCTCATTCTTTCCCATCTTTGCTTTTCTCACCAGCTTATGTGCTTCCCCACACAGACCTTTCGGTTGCCTTTTTCTGTTTATTTTTTCCCTGTTATTGTTGCTGTTTGCTGTATTTGTAACACTTAAAATACTGCGGTCACTAAACAGACTTCAGCTTGTTGAGCAAGAGCGTTGTGATGTTGTAGTTATGCTGTGTGATTCAATTATATCATAAAATTCCAAAGTGCCCTTTTTCACATTTATAAGCAAGCAGTTATTCAAGCTCAACTAACATTGTGAAAATACATTAGCGGAGCCTCTTTGCTTATCTACCTCCGTATATGCATGTCAGATCCATTGCTGGTCATCTTCTGACCCATTAAGTTCAAACTTTGTTCACTTCATCTGATGGATTAAAAAAATACTCATTTTTAAATACAGAAATAAAGTTAGCTTTTAGAAATTGGTAATTATTGAATTAGTTTGCATCTCCTGTATTTTAAAGTCATTCATACATTCATAACATACACATTTATACGTAGAGGTCACCTTTAATTTATATATTTTTTCATCAATGTTCTTACATCCATGTTTTTTTTTTTTTTTTTTTCTGTTTTAATTGTAGTTAAAAGGGAAACTAATGGCAAGGTCACCAAAATAATTTAGCCAAGCTTTTAAGAATCTGTACCACACACTCTTTTTTCCCCACTCTTTCTCTGACAATTCAGTCCAGGAACTGTACCACTTTTCCCTCTCACCTTTCATTCAGTGTCACTCTGGTTCTCATTACAAACTGGTGCTCAGATAACCCTGTTTTGTATAGACCTAGACGAGGGTCATCATGAGCAAAATGTGGTTTTCACTGAAGGGTTTGATACCTCCTGCTGCTAGAGCGGGCTGAAGATGCATCTGTGCATCTCAAGAGTTGCAGCAGTTTTTCAGTCTGTCTTGGATAATATCCATTATCCAGATTTTTCAAATGCCTAATATCATTGTTGAAAAATGATCAGTAATCATTATGTTATGTAAAATATCTGTTCCAGTCCCTAAGGAACTTCATTTGCCAATGGAAATCATGGGGCTTTGTCACCAGGACCCCTTTTCTACCCTCTCCCCAGCCTTGCTACCATATATGGACAGCCATACAACATACATGACTTTAAGCACTGACCTTTTCAGCTACAAGCTGAAAAAGCTGAGTACAGTGTTTAACCTTAGAAAACCACTTTTTCTCCACTGTTCTAATGATAATGAATGCTTGAATCCTATGAGGGCAGAATTAAGAATAAACTGGATAACACTAGCCCATGGGCCATATTTCTGGGGGTTACTTTTGTGCTGCATTCATGTGCACCACAAGAACATGTTGACGTAACATTGTGACTGGTTGCTTCTCAGCAGGGGGCTCAAACTCAGTGGCAGGGGGTTCGCAGGATCTTCTCCAGCCCAACAATCTGGCGCTAAGTTGGTGTAAGTATAACCACCCCCCCATCCTGGTCAAAGTTTGCCCTGCTTTCCAGGCCTCCCCATTCCCCTCTCCCCTCACACTCACACTCACTTACGTATTCATGCAAAGACTCCCTCCTACCATGCACACAGATGGTGTCACAAAACACTGATCCTGGGTCAGTTTCAGCTTTTTTGAGGGGATTTGTTTGCTGTAAGGGTAAGGGCTTGGGGGGTTGATCCTGGACCATTGCTTGGGGCACTATCTACCAGATACATTCTTTCCTCCTTCATCTAATGCATATCCCATGATAAATCCCCAATGCAATGGGCAATGTGCAGAGCAAACCCGCCTTGTGGGTACAATATGATTTGCTTATTAAGTGTAGTACTTGGGAATGGAGAACAAGAAAAATGCTTCCACCCTCTGGTACAAGAGTTTGAAAACCCTGCTTTGTCCAGTTTGTTTCAAAACATTCAAAAAATGTCTAGCTTTGTGATGGCTTGGCCTGGCTTCATTTTTAATTTTGGCAAAGAGCATTTTTGCTTCCGGAGGAAACTTTGGTGTTCCACTTAAAAGGCACTGTTTTGACTCAACCACAGAGGTCAGCCGGTCAGTTTGGCCCTGCTTCTCTTATCCAGGTGATTTTTGAGGTGTGTGAATTCTAATAATTGTGTGTGCCCCCCCCCCCCCCCCCCCCAACAGCGAGTGGAAACATCCCTGCTCTGCAGAGAGACAAGGACAACACCAATGTCAATGCTGATGTTCAGAAACTGCAGCAGCAGTTGCAGGACATTAAGGAGCAGGTATGGTTATATTACTGTGCTAAGCAGGTAATTCAGCACAAGAAAACCAAAAACTATTCTATGTATGGTATTGTGACATTGAATTGATTTTTTTATGCAGTTAATTTACTTAGCTAGAACATTTTATTGTATTTCTTCAATATAATATCTATCAACTTTAGCTGGAAATACAATCAAATCATTGATCACAGGAGTTTCATAGAATTGCATATGTATCAGTCCATTTAGTGTTAGCCTTAGTCTTTTTTTTTTTTTTTTATCATGTATGAGAATGCATTTTCAGGGTTTATATATTTCTCCTCAGACTATGTGCCCAGTGTGTCTGGACCGGCTGAAGAACATGATTTTCATGTGTGGCCATGGCACCTGCCAGCTGTGCGGAGACCGCATGAGCGAGTGCCCAATCTGCCGGAAGGCTATCGAGCGCCGCATCCTGCTCTACTAGATCCTCAGAGCTCCACTCGCCTGCTCCACCTTATACCCATCTCTCACCAGCCATCCAACCTGTCGTGAGCTCTGCCCTCTGCCATAGTGTGTATCTGCAGGCATGCCTTTTTCTCATACAGGAAAACAAAAATGGAATTATATCTGCAGTGACCCATCATTACCCTGCAAAAACAAAACCTAAAAAAAGATGGGTCTAGTTGAATGTTGTTTTTTGAAGCCTAATAGCTGAATGGATGCATATCAGTGGCCACCCCCAACTGCACTCTCACCCACTCTTAAGGGAAAACAGCATTCGCCTTGGAGTTACCCCATTACTACCATCCCCCACCCTAAGCCAGTCCGCTCTTCCTGTTCTGCAGGAAAGGCAACTTCCTGTTCACTTCCTTCTTAGCACCAATCTAAGAAGGCGTCTTCATTGTTTTTTGATTCAGTAAGGGGACCCACCTTCTTGCTCATATAATCTTAAACACATGACCTGCTGAGCATGAAGGACTCTCACCCAGCAAAATCAAAAGTATTGTGGACAGCAGGGGGAGCCGTTGAGCAAGACAGCTTTCCGTTCAGTCCCTTGCCTGCTTCTGATGCCAGTGTGGACACATGAGTGGAGGGCTTTCAGTCACATGTCTTCATTTTCTTCAGTTCTTTTGTGCTGTTCCCACTGCAAGCATATTTAATTATTGTTAAATATTGTTGGCATCTCACCTGCCATTTTAGTGAATATACTGTCTATCGTGTAAAATGCTAGCATTTAGCCTGGTTACATGAACACGGTACAGTTTACAGTTGCTTAGTGCTGTACAGGGCTTATTTTGAGAGGTTGTTTCTGAGAGGCCTTTTCTGAATAGCACTCTGAATTGTGTATGTACCATTGCCATACCCAGAAGGCAGTTTAACATGTAGTATAATCATTGATCAGAAAAAAAAGATTGTTTTTGATTCTTTACTAATCAGTCCAATTATTTATGAACCAGTCTAATTCACTGTTTTTTTAAAGTATGAATGAAGATGTTTAATTTGTCCACAGTTACTGAGGTTTCTTACCTCTCCTGAAATAAATGTGCTCACATCATAATAAAGTGGGAAAGCCTCCTGTGAAGGTGCCTTCTACTAAACATCTTGGTATGAGGTTATTTCCCCCAGAGTCCTGCTGGCATCTCCCTCAGTGAATGAAGCATACCAGCCTTGTGTACCTTATTTAACGGTCGATAAGAACGTAGACACTCCCCCATACATCCATACTCTCACTAGCAGGTGGCTAAATTGGTCTTAATAAAGTGCAGACATGTCCAAAATCCGGGTAACCACAGTCATATGTAACTCGTTGCTTGACCCTTGTTGACCAAACCATGAATTGAGAATGAGCCTTTAGTGATACATTATTCCCAGACTGGATAGGTAGGTGGATGAACTGGAGAATTACAGGATGGAAATACACATGTAGCTTCCAAGTTTATGTCAAGGAAAAAAAAAATCCTTGTGTAGTCTGTAGTACACAACTGTAGTATACTGCGAGTAAATACAAATATCAATTGTATTACAAAGTATGTTAAGGTACAGTCCATTGCTGTAAAAGGGATAAAACAAAAGTGTTGTCTCAAACTGCAGTATAAGCTAAATGTGCGCGGCTGTTCTGTGCTGCTTCCCTATATATGCATACAGTTGCTTGTGGGGATAAGGGTTTATGCTGATTTTTGTTGACTGAAAATGTTTTTATCTCAATATATAGATTAAACTAAATTACAATGTTATGTAAAGCCAACACATAAATATTTTATTTACTTGTAGTAGAATGTAAACAACATTACTTTATATCTCTGCTTGAAATAGGCTGATAGTTATCACAGCTTTCCTGGAGTTTTTTTTTTTTTTTTTTTGGTCTTTGAGACTCTGTTTAAACATTAATGTTAAAAAACTAGGTCATTCAAGTGGACCACCTATAAACACTAACAAAATATGCTTTGTCCTGTTTTTCCACCTGGCTATGCAGAATTGTAGAATGAATGTTCATGTGTTGAAGTGATTGGACAGCATGCCCAGTCAGCCAGCTCTATCAGTTGTCTGAAAGGTGTAGTCAAGTTGTCATTAAGATGAGACCAGGTGGCAAGCACAGTCTGACATCACCAGCACAGAGACATTTTGTTTTTTTAATATATAAATTAACCTCATGCTTTGATTTCACAGTTAATGTTATTTCCTATCCATTTTATATGCTCATGTTAAAATGTAAGTTTAGAATGCTTCATTGTAGTATTAGGAGTATTGTATGCATTTGTTACAGTTATAACAAAGCCCAATTAAAAAACAAAAAATACCTATTTAGTTTCAGCAATTGTAACTGGAATGGTTAAACTGCAGCCTGTCTCTCCTTTTATTATGACTTGTAACTTAAAATGCTGTCCACTCTGTATTGCTGAGTGCTTTGAAAGAAATGTACTGTTAAAATAAAGATCCTATGACAATATGGCTTTGACAACCACTGCCAGCATCTGGTCTTGTTTTTTGAGTTATGACATTATGGTGGAAAACTGTCTCAAGTGGTGGTGGAAAAGATATCACTGGGAGGCATAGCTACTTATCATTTTGTTGTCGTGGCATCACAGTTTCATACTCATGCCGAAGGGAGTCTGTTAACAATGTGAATCTTCAGTGCTGAAGCTGTGAAAGTGAGCCTAAAATGGAACACCATTTATCACTGACAGGAAAGAGGGAGGAAAATTCAACTGTAGCAACCCAAAATGGAATAGTCAGTGTTTTCTAGTTAGAGGAGTCACCAGAGGGTTTTTTTTAAAGAGCCCTCTTTCCAACTTTGTCAAATCCGCTGTTCATGTTCTATTCACCAAGTAACACATTCATAACCTTGCCATATTGGTCTTTACCCCCTCCCAGTTTTCCTTTGCTAAGAAGTAAGAGCTTCACTGGCAGCAACACAAAAAGCCTCTTATATTCTGCAGATTTATCAACCTTTCATTCACCATGCCTGTTTTTGCGAAACACAGGGAAAGCTCTGAAGGTGCTTCAGGAAGCCTCCTAGGCTGTTCTTTGATCGTGCTTTTGCTGGACTCCAAAGGTGAAGTCCTTTATTTTTGTGCAAAGTAACAGGGCTTTTGATCCAATTCTCTCCCCTGTGGCTTTGAGCTGAGGGACATGGGGACTGTTATCCCTTATGGTCTGATAGCACCCCTACCCCCCTCAACCAGCTCTGCCAGCAGCATGTTGCATGGGCTTGACCAGTCATCCATCACTTGGGGTGATGGCAGCCCCTCAGCCAGGGTGCTGGAGACAGCACTATCTCCCCAAGCTCATGGAAGGCTGCTGATGTTTGTTTTCAGGGTCATACTGGTCATTACTCCTCCTTTTGATATTGTTAAGCACTGGGACAACCCTTCTGGCCAGAGGACTGCAGGCACCAGTTGGTGATTTGGGCTTGAATGGTTGGACTATCATGTAGAGTCATGTACACTTTAAGATAGATAACTAAGATTAAAAAATATAGCCGAACAAGAGGGAAAACTCTAGTCATTACTGCCTCACATTAAATGAACTAGGACGTTTAATTGAAAAGGAAACCCAAGATTTTTCATATTTTCCATGTCTAGACAAACTATTTGAGGTTGACTTCTGCTGGGTACAAATTGACATTTCTGTTGAACGTAACAGGATGTTTGTTTGGATGTTTCAAAGCATTGGGCTGGCATGCAGAGAAAATTGAAAGTGCAGACTAAACATTTCCACAAGGTGGTAGTACATCATCACTCAGCCTAGTTTCTATGCAGCTGCCAGATTCACATAAGGAAGGCCTTACCATGGCTGTGGTTTCAGGATAGAGAAACTACAACTGACCTGCAATATCCCCAGGCTTCTTTATCAGAATATGGCAATTATTCGAATTAGCAGAATTTTCACAAAATAAAGTTATATTTTGGACTTTACTGGTACCATGTTTCTAGTTCTGTAGAGAGACTGTGCTAAATATGCATCTGTTTTCTCAAATCAATAAGGCTTAGCTGTGTTGGAGGGATTGATTTCTTCAAGTCTAAAAGTCCACCTACATCACCCAGAGGAACTCTCAACTCTGTGTGGGTGTGTAAGCACACGCACACGTGTGTGTTGTCGCCTTACTTTATGATGGCAAAATGCACTTATCTTGAAAGGCATTTTGTTAACTGAGAAAGGACAGGAGGCATGGATTTCACCACCGAAAAACAGCCTGCCCCATCTACACTTGTAAATCAATACCGTGGCCATATTTCCATATTTTTCTCCTCCCTCATCCCCCCACCCTGCTTGGCCCCACGATGTCCTGACATGCTGATTGCTTTATTGTTATTGATCGGGACAAAGTTTAGGTAATCTACCTACTTTTGGCTCCAGTGGGAAATGAAACCAAAGCGTGTTTCATATGGCAGGGCAATAACTGAGGCAAACAGAATGTATTGTTGCACTGGGTTTCTTTACTCCCTCGTCCTCTAACACTTAACGTGTGTCTTGAAATATGTGTACGCTTAACAAAACAGTATATCTATTTGGAGTTTTCACATATGTGGCTTTAAATTATGACTATTTTTAATGGCAGCAAATACTCAGGATATGGTTCTCTATTTAAATTGAGTATAATCTTCTGTTGGTGGTGAATAAAAAGTGTTCGTTTTATCTTCAATGTCTGAAGGGGTCTTTGAAATCCAAAATCTTAGTCCTGGTCCTGTCAGCATATCGTCACACAGTTTTGTTTTTCTTATAGAGAAAATTAGCAAATTTACCAAAATATCCCCTCCTGGTTTTATTTTCACAGTGATTATGTAAACTGTTTGAACAGTAACTTAAGGAGAGTCCATGAAGTTAGATAGGCTATAAGATTGTACATTTGTCTTTTGATTACGATAATTTCAAGAAGTCTTTTCTTCTGCTGGACAGGTCAGTTTCCAGCAGTTGTAAATGATCAACAAAAATGTTTACTTGGAGGCGTTCCTCAAAGCCAATTATTTTATTTTTGTTCTTTGGCTTCCGTCTTACAATAAACATTGTATTCCAATACTCAAAACCCCTTACTGTATGTAAATTTAGCAGTATAACAAACCTTCAACAAATGGACCTAAGGGAAGGTTGTGACCTTTCCAATGGAACTTTAATTTGTGGGTCATGCTCCTCTGAAAAGCCAATCAGTTTGTTTATCAATGCTGGTTGGCATTATGTGATAAGGATGTGGTACCTTGGGCTGTAGTCTGTAGACCACATTTACAGTGCAAATGTTATCATTCAGATGACACTTTAAACAGCCTTTATCAATATATAGTCATTCAAGGTTTATGAGCTTTGATAAAAATGCCACTTGCTGAGTGGGGTCATTATGAATGGTGGTCTCTGCCTTTACAGTGCTGGTGTGAAATGTATGTCTGAAAGTGAGCGAAAATGGACAAAACCAAATAGGGTGAAATTGGATAACAGTCCAAAAAAGAATTGATCTTTCAACAGGTGAAAAAGGGCTTTGTTCAGAGCTATAATGTGACTGGCAGAATCTTATCATTCTATTATCTTTAAAACAGAATGTTATCATAATTGCTTATTTAATAATTCTATAAACCTCTCCAACCATAACCTTTGCTTAGGTAGTAAACCCGAAGTGGTCAAAGTGCTTTGGTGCTGAGATTTGAGGCGCTATTAGCGGATGGTACAGTCAGCATGTGGTTTTGCTTTCTTAAAACCCTCATAAAAGCAACTTATTAGTTACTTTGTTTGTCTTTTTGGTGTACCACACTGTATCTCAGAGTTGAAACTACACATTGTGTTCCCTTGTCTAAATGTGTGTGACAGCCATTTTTATTGATCATGTTGGTTTAATTGTAAATATTTTAAAAAATTAAAAAAGACCCTTATGCAGGTTGCATTATGTTCCTCTGTAGGGTAAGTGTATTGTATCAGTTTATTTGTTTAGCCCACTGGAGCTATACACACGTGATCAGAATTTGCATCCCAAAGAATGGATGATATCAAACTATCAGCAACAAGCAACCAGTCATGTTTCTGTAATTACAGAGAAGCACATAACTTATTTGTTACTACATATGTAATCTTAATCTAGGCATCATCTAGTTTGGTTGGGAAGATGATGCCCATGTGTGCACTCTCAGTGTATCTTGCGACTATTTTAAATGTTTGTGTCCTACAGTGAAAGGAATACATTGTTCCTTGCTAATCATCCTTATAGTAATTTGGTAATCACAAACAAAAGAGAGCTACCATTGCATATTTTTAATTAAAATACATTTATTATCAAATATTTTTCTCTGCCATACAAAGACTAAATGTAGTTTTGTACATGCCAATGTACCTATCTTCACTTCTCTAACTGCATGGTATGCTTGAAGGGCATTACTTAATAAAGAATTCTTAAAAAGAGGCCTGGCACCAATTCCAATTGTGGCCGTTGTCTGTCTTCGGTAGGTCAGTACATGTCTGCTGAATTGTGGCCACAGTGCGGCCATTTGGCAACTAGCATGGCAGTACAAGGGATGTTGGAATTGGTTCAGAGGTTACCTGTGGTGACATCAGTAAACATCTGGTGCATAGAATTATCCATGACTCAGCAGAGGTCACATGACATTTGACATTTGTAGCATTTTAAACTCATTATTGCTAAACATGTTCCTTTAAATTGTTTGAATTCAGAATTTTTGCTAAAATGAGCAGAATATTGGTATTGTAACTTGCAGAATGATATTGAAATGACAGTAACATTTATCAGCATATTGTATTCTGAGTTAATTTGCATTTTGTACTATATAAACTATAACGGTTACCCATGCAGTCTTTTCTTTTGGAATTTATGGAACCTTCCAGGTATTACTGCCCTGACTTTTAACTCTGAAACAGGAGCATCAGGGTTGGAATGCACTTTGTTGTTAGACATTGTCATGCTGTATCAAAGGAATGTTTAAGAGTACACTGGTGGGTGATATTTAAAATGGACTGAAATGCCTTTTGTATTTACGGTAAAGTAAAGCTAAATGTTTTATCACTACTTTCATTTGCAAAGTGTGGGATTCATTTTAGTTTGCTTTCTCTCACACTCTGTAATATATGCTCTGCATACAAAATGTATTGCACCAGGAAGTCCAGCACACAAAAAGGCTTGTTAAAAGGGCTTTTTCTCCAGATGGTGAGAGGCCAGGGGAATGTCAGTCCCTCTTCCCTGCTCTCTGCCCTGAACATGGAGAACCGGCATATTTGTGCATCATCTATTGATTAGGGGTACAACCCCTTGGCTGTAAAGAGGAGATAACGAAGTTAGGCATTAACTTTTTTCCTTAGGGTCAAAGGGGTTTGTTTCACATAAGCCCAATAGAAAGGCATGCCAATAATGGACTCTGAAATATTGATTTTCCTTTCTCTCTCTCCGTCTCTAAAAGTCTGTATTTTTTTTCTTAAGATGTGACTATATTCTGCTCCACTCCCTTCAAGGTTACAAGCTGTAAGGTTGGTTCACTAGTCAGAGCTGTTTTGTTTTCAGATGAAATGCCTGTTTTATTTTTTCTGCTGTGGCTTGCTGCTGGGGCCTTGAGGGAGATAAAGGGGCAGCTTGAGGGAGTGAGCCGCTCACTTTGACCTGCATATATCTAGACACAGGAGTCCAGGCACAAGGCAATACTGAAAATGGCATACTAACAATTGTATCAGATTTTGTGTTCTTTTCCTGAGGCTGATTCATTTTGTAACAAGGATTAGGAATGGACATGACAGCATTGGGAACCCCTTGCTTGTTGCAATACCTAGTCAGCATACACCTGGAAGAAAGGTGATCCAAACAGTGCAGCATTCTGCTTAGCATTGATACAGGCTGTCAGAATTATTCAAACAGGTATTGCTATTAGTCAGCAATGGCAAAGATTGTATGGTTTTGTATCAAAGGATTTTCCAGTGGTATGGCAGTTCCCTCCACTGATAACCACTGACTATAAGTTGTCAATGTCAAAAGTACTTCTCTTTCCAATGGTGCTAATTCTGAACCTTTATGGTGTACAATAGTGACTTGCAGTGACTGTAATGGAAGAGTACACACACTCTTGCTACGGTACTCCTGGTGTGGAGGTTTTGGATACAGAATGTAATTTTACAGCTACAGATGATAGTCCAAACTGGGGAGAAAAAAAAAGAAAACTTAAATGCAGAGTCATATAAAGCATATCACAGCCACTGGTGATCTGAATGGCCTTTTCTCTTGCCTGGTTTTATTCCGGTGCCTGAGAAGAGTGCACCTGGTCATCTCATTTTTTTTCTCTGTCATGGACAGTGTGTCTGGGTCACTGTTTTCCATGTTTACACCCCCATACTTACACTCAAACCCCATCTAGTTCTGTGAAGCGATAGTTATTTTCCAGGTTGTGTGGGAGAAAGCCTGCTGTCCATCTTTTGTAGGTGCTGTGTGTCCAAACCACCTGGCTGACCATCAGATTTTCTGTTGGGATGTACTTTTCTAAGTAAAATCAACAACTCCTGTTTTATGTTCCAGAGTAAAATTTATTCTGAAATTCTATACTCTTAAGAACGTTTTTGTGGTTCCAAAATAGTACAAATGACTCATCTTATTCAAGGAAAAAAGATTTTAAAAGAATTTAAAAGTACACTCAACATTCTTTAGAAAGGATGGCATGTGTTTACAACTTAAGTACTGCAATTCTGTATATTAATCAATCTTCGGATCCTTTCCCTGTCCTGCCGTGTGGATCTGTCCACCCCTTGCTGTGTCTGGCCTTGTGAATCTATCTCAGCTCAGGGTGACCGCCTCATGTCTATACTCCTGATGGAGGGCAGATCCAAGGGAGGTGAGTGATGGTGACCTGCTGAAGCTCATCAATGTGAGGGTTCTCCCCCTGCCAATGGCCAGAGACGGCTGCTCTATAGGGAGTTGGTTCCCTCCCTATCAGGGACAAAGTTTACTCAAGCCTGGGGGCCACACAAACAGCAAGTTTTGTGACTGCAAACAGATCTCAGACTTGCTGTAGTGGGCCCATACTGAGAAGATGTCCTATTGGAAAGGCCAAGTCATTGCAGTATCCCCTATACCCCCTTTACAACAACAACCTGGGCTTAACCCGGGTTAATAGACACAGGTCTGAAACGTGTTGACCCATTTATACCAAACCATAGACCCAGGTTATCCCCACATTGTCTCAGTTTACACAAAATCCATGTTCACAAGTATAGTTCCATATATGACATATTTGAATAAAAACTAACAGTCAGATGTTCTTCATTTTTGTACACATTGACTTGCACCTCACAATTAAAAGAAATCAATTGAACATGTGGTTTGGTATTTTTTTACCTGCTAAATAATTTAGCTTAACTAACATCTGGCAATCTGTACTATTTCAGAAACCATACAGAGCAATACAGGTGTGATTCATACTTGTGACCCATGGTATTAGTATTCTAGTCTAATGCACAAATGGTTGCATAACAGCTGATATGGAGTCATAATTGATTAGAAACATAACATGTGACTAAATCCCTAGGTGATGTTACATGTCCTGCCATGGAAGTTTTGAGGACTTTCTTCCTCTGCAGATTGGTCTCTGTGATTGGATCTATGACATAGATCCAACCACAGAGAAAAAAAAAAAGTTCTACAAGTTGTTCTGGAGGATTTCTACTACCGTCTCCATTGTGGACAGTTAGAAGGACAGGGAGGTTTTTCAACCCAAAAGTCCACCAATGTTTCAATAAAAAAGAGGACAAAATTAGTTCTAACACTAAGTCACCAAGCTCATACTATCATAATCAAATACAACTAAACACACCCAGTTGAGCAGTCTGAAATACAAAAGACCAACAACATTTTATTCATAACAAATAATTTAAGTAATATTCCAACAGGTTAAAAGTATAACACATATAAATAACAAAAAACATACAGACAAGAGGATTTGTCACGGTGTCCTTATGCAGTTCAAAGTCTTCGTGCATGCAAAAGCTACAGCAGGCTATTAACAGCAAAGTTGCGGACAGAAACAACAAACTAAAACAAAGCAGCTAACGGCTAAAACTAAATTGGAATTAATGAGTGTCACAATGCTGCATTTTCTAATCCAGTATCTTGGTGACAAGCGGGATGCAAACTCATTTTTGTAACAAGGTCTTTGGTGTATCAACCGTTTTTGAATGTTTAAGAACTGTTGCCTTGCAATAATGATAGGGTTCTTAACTCCATCTGAAAAGAAAAAAAAAAAAAAAAAACACAAAGCAACAACAAAAACAGAACATAGGACAAGCAATATGAAAGCAAACAGGGGTAACCAGGGGGACATAAGGGGGCTCGTCTGGGATAGTCTGAGAAGGCCCTGCTGGTCAGGACACCTATTCTCTCCACACCCAACTTTGCATTCTCATTTCAGCTTGCTGTGGATGCAAATTATTGTGGTGCTGGAACCGTCCTCTTCCAGGAAGACTATCATGGTACTGACCTCCCCATGTGCTATTTTTCAAGGGAGTTTAACCAACATCAGCAGTTATACTCCACGATAGAGAGCTGTAGCCCTGGTTCTCATGTTACAACACTTTGATGTGTATGTAAGCTCTTCTTGCCCCATCGTGGCGCAGACAGACCATAACCTACTCGTTTTTCTTAATCGCATGCATAACAATAATCAGCGTCTCGTGCAATGGAGCTTGTTTTCACAAGGTTATTATATAGACATTCAGAACATCTGTGGACGTGATAATGTTGTTGCTGACACCTTGTCCCAGACATACAAATGTGACAATAAATAAAGTAGTATTTATTGCCTTAAGGGTGGGGGTGATATGTCCCGGCGTGTGGTACTACTTTTTGGTTTTTGGCTCCAGGATGCTGCGTACAGGTGGAGGTGAGGATGCATCATGTTGCTGGGAAACCTGACCAGAGGGTGCAGTAGGGAAGGATGCACCAACATCCGTAGCAGAGGAACGGATTTGGACAATGCATACAGACATGGGACGCCGCCGTTGTCGCATAGCAACTGGATGAGAGGATGCCGTAGCCGGGAACACTGAGGACCATTGTGGAGCAGTGGTTTTTAAAATAACGCGGGACTATTTCAGGCAAGACACTACAGGTGAATAGGGGAAAAATTTAAACTAAAAGATATCACCATGAAACTTTGCCAGTTGATTATTTTCATTATTATAATTTTTATTGTATCACAAGTTTTACAGAGATTCACATTTAAATATGTAAATTAGGTAACATGTCATTAAATATGCAATAATTTGCAAATATTTAAAAACCAGAAATCTAGATTTTAATAAAACCAGACTTAAAGTATTTTTTTTCGGTTTGACAACACAGTATATACCAAAGTTTTTACAGAACAGAATTTGGGTACATCCTTTTTTAATTTTATAAATCAGACAATACTATGTACAGGTATTAAAAATACATTTTTGACATGTTTTTATGAACAAAATGTCCAATAAATCCGAAAATAAGAAATGTATAGACAAATCCTTCTGTAAAAACCTCAAGAATGCTGTTATGAATGAATATGAAGCTCGGACCTGGGTCGCCAGCCTGGGTCATTGAACCTGGTAAACCTATTTACACTAACAGCCGAACTAGGTTATACCCGGGTTGTTGGGTCGGTTTAAAAAGCGTACTAGTGAACTAACTATGGGGTGTTTGTGTAGAGTGCAATCAAAGTTGATTGATAATATAGAAGTACCAAGTTTTTTCCAATCCGCTGTAGGAGGATAGTCTATTTGTGTGTGTTGCATTGTACATATGACTGAATACTTAGCTCACTTGTATACTTCTTTTTTCATTGAAATATATATTTTATTATTTTATAAGTTAGATTTCACACTGTAGATGGCTTTTGGGCCCAGGTCCCCATACCCTGGTTTTGGTAAACCAGTTCCAGATCCCTAATTGACATGCAATGGGTTTAGACTCGACTTGACTGCGGTCAAGTTGGAAGATGTTCAGTTTTCCTCTGCCCTTTGCCCACTTATCAATGAACAACTGGAGCAACCGCTTTTCCTGCAAAGACACCAAATTTGGATAACATACATCTTCCCGGAATAGAGATGTGCTTATGCTTAGATACTAACATATTACTCTACAGAGATTATTGCATTACATTCATTCATATTATTTCAAGTTATACTATTTTATTAAATTCACTTTAGAAAGAAGTATAATTATTGTAGACCCAAATACTGGAAGTGTTTGATTTTTTTTTATACTCCATACCCTTCTGGATCTTTTTTGCTGGACTAATCCTGATTTCACCCTTTGTATTAGGCTTTGTACTTAATACATAACAATACAAAACATAACCAAGGTGAGCTAGGTCTGCAGATCTCTGGATGGTGTTCTTGGGATCTTCCATGACTGGATGATTAAACATCTTGTTAATGGAGAGATTTTGATCCTAGAGATACAGCCGCTCACTAAGGAACAATCTTTTTCTACTTGGACAGTGTAAAGAAGCCATAGAGCATGAAAACAGCTTTTCAAACCTTACCAGAATAACAGGTTTCAACAACCTTCTCGATTTTTGTTTTTGATCATGGCATGACATGAAACTGTTGCTGACAACTTCATTCTGATGGTGAGGGTGATTTACGCAGGCTACTACCCTGTTATAAATGTAACAATCCAAGACAATTCAAATAAAACAGCACTAAGTCAAATGACTGCACTTGTGTAGTAAAGTAGACATGAGCAGTCAGTCTGTCAAGCTGTTGCCTCTGTACTTTCCTTATTCATTCCTTCAGTTTTTGCATAGGACAATCACATATTCACTGGTATTTTTAAAATAATTGTCCAAACCTGTGCCAGTCCAAGTCAAGGTCTGATTAGGTTAACAAACTTATGATATATTGCATATGTGATAGTCATCTATGATAAGTAACCATAACTATGAGTCTTTTTTATTCAAATATAAGAGAGAGAAAGATTTTCACTGTGTTTTCACGGTGAGTCACCTCCATCTTTAAGGTGTACATTATTTACATGGTTTTTGACACCCTCATAACATTTTCATTTTCTTACCTTGTGCATATTTCTTTCCTAGTGCATATTTTAAAAATTCTGGATGAATAGAAAGAAAATCAGACCAAAGTGTATGTATGTGTTTATATGTAGATAGAAGCTGATTATTCAAATTGTTACTTGTGGTTTTACATCTCTTGGTTTTTAATTTTGGATTCTTTGTGGTGGCAAGTAGAAGCCCTTCCTGGTGAGGGTGACCAGCCAGGTGGGGATGGATGAGAGGTGGAACTAGGCAAAAGATCTAACAGGTCACAGTGAGGTTAGGCTGACCTATGCTTGAGTCCACTAGGCTTTATTTACTTAGTCAGGGCGAAGGCAGGGGGGGGAGGGGGCATGAGGCGGGGGCTGCTCCAGGACCTGCTGAAGGTGTCTGTCAAGGACAGTGGTCCTCAGTTTGGAGCCACAAGGCCAGGGCAGGGGCAGGGAAGGGCAGACCTTCTCAAACTTTTCAGACACATTTGCTTCTTGAAATATTATCCTAATAGAGTTTGTGTGTACCCATTCTCCTCACTGGAATACTTCAAACTCATCATCAAGTTTTTCTGTGGCTTCCTCATCATGTCAATTTACCATTATTTATTTCTTTTTTAATTTGAATCTATTCATTATTTCATTGAATTTATTATTTAAACTCTAATCCCAGGATTGGGGCCTTCATGATGAAGTTTATAAATTGATAGCCTGATTACAAATTGATCAGCATGAGAAAAACCTCATAAGACGAGAGTCAACCCCTGACCCTTTCACATAATGACTAAGGAAATATAATTTCCTGTCAAGATGTAGACGTGTGCAGCGAAATGTTTATAATAATAAAATGGCAAGAAGGTACATATTGTGTATTTGTGTATCTCAATTTAAACAACACTCCTTGAATATTTCTTTACATCCCTATAAAAAAGGACCCGCTGGTGGCGTGGGGAACATGTCTGGAAAGTATGTTAACCATTAACAGCAGTCATATAACGTGTTACTAATTGACGCCTCTTGTTCTTGCGACTCTGGCTGACCCCTTGGGTGTCCTCCCAGAACGCAGGTGTTTGTTATCACCCACGAACGCTCCCCCTACCCGTCTCCCAGGACTCAACGCTTCCCACCTGCTCTGCTCTCTCTCTCTCTCTCCATTCCACCCCTGCCCAAAACAGGTGCCCTTTTTTGTATTGTGCCAATTCCTTAGGGTGGCCTCGAAACATGACCCTTTTCCTGTATGTTGTAAAACTCTTAAATGTTAAAGTGTCCATTACAAGTTGTTTGACTGGAACAAAGTTTCACTGGACATTTAACAAACCTGCTGTCTTACAGGGAAAAAGTTTGCTGTTCTGAAATATGGTGGTGGGCCAAATGTGTATCAGCATGTGGTGGTGGGGCAAATGTATATCAGAGAAAAGGGAAGTGTTGTAACAGCAAAATGAGATACCGAAAGACCAGGGCCTCTATGAAGGCCAACTGTAGTCTGGTTTACACTTCATTTTAACTCCAGCTTTAATATATCTTTTGTTGTCATATATATTTTGCATTAATTTCAGGAACAGCTAGACTGGTTGTGATGTCTAAGAAGCAAAAAAGAACAATTGTCAGTGTCAAGGATGCTGCTAAAGCAGTGGATTGAATTTGGGCCTAGGTTTCTAGGCAGGAACACAAGACATGTTTTGCAGCTGTGGTTGACAAATTATGAAAATGAATCTTAATTTTTGACAGTGCAAGGTTGAAAATAATGAACCTCTTAAATGTGATGTATTTTATTGTGATTATTTTCCTCATTCATTGCAATATTTTACTACAATAAAAAAGTCAAGCCTAATCAAGGCCTACTCAAATCATTTTATAGAGATGTATTTTAGGCCGTGCTAATCCTACCCAAAAAGAATTTCTCATGAAGCATGCCACACAGTAAAATGTGCACAATGACCACTCCAAACAAATGGCTCTCACTCAAGGAATCTATTTGCATGGGCTTTCACCTTGTGCATACAAGAGGCCAATAGGCATTACTTCAAATGAACCTCAGGTATGCAGATGAAGCCAAAAGAGTTACAACTGCTTTGCAGGATAAGCTTAGGCCTACTGTAGTGAAAGGCTTGTTCTAAGGGAGATTGTTTGGGGTTGTTCAAACATTGTAGAAACCCCAGCCTGCTCTTTTTAAGTACCTGTGTTGGTATACTTTGGAGGGTGGAGGCAAACACCATCAGGCGCATGGGACTACTGTCTATGCATCCAAACCTATTGTTCCCAGGTGACAGGGCTTTGAAGTGCAGAAGGGGAGAAAATACATAGCTTGATTTTGTTTTTCCTGTAAACACCTCAGAGACAATTAAACATTTCTTTTAACAAGGGCAGAACGAGGTTAAAATGCTTCTTGCAGCTTAGCTTCCAGTAGTATCACAGAAGAGAATCACCATGAAACACAGATAAAAGGGGCATCTTAGGAGAAAAATGGAAGAAAGAGAGGAACAGCTTTGGCTTGGGGTAAGCAATCATTGAATTCACTCATTTACACTGGCATTTATTGTCATTACTAATCACAGTTTTCATAGTACCACATTTTTTGCCAGACAAAGTCACAAAATATAGCAAAAGTAATATCAAATAGTTGCATCAAATTCAAGATTAATGAGAGGGCTGATATAATATTTTTCTTAGCCAGAAGGTTCTATGTCGTAAGCAAATTGGGATTTTAAAAATCTTGAATCTTAATTGTATTCTGGGGTTTTACAGCACTTTGCAGAAAGATTAAAATTTTAATGCAAAACAACAGTATTCAATGAAAATTTGTTTCACCTTATGATATTTCTTTCAAGATACCTTTGTAAAATTGTTGTTATAAGAAAAGTTACAACAATGTTAAAATTTGACCTGCCATGTTCAAATTAGATGTACATGGAAATAAATTTGAGCCACTTGTAAGAATATGAGTGTACTATACTATGGTTTTGAAAACAGTTAGTGAAATAGAATCTCTGACCCAACCCCTATTCCAAAATGTATTTTTTGTGTTGCTAGGGCTTTTTATTGAAAGATACAGAAAAGTCAGGGTCCCCCTCACTTGGTTCCATTCATACATCTCACTGGACCACTTTCAAATATATTCCAGGTCACTTCAGGGCATGATGAGTGAGAAAAGATGGATGCAGTCTCCTGTTTCATTGTTTTGTTGTTTAATCTTGGCCCCATGAGGAGCCAACACCTACACTGCATACCCTGGCCTATCAAAACAAATAGCCTGCAATAGCATTGATAAGGAATGGGAGATGCACCATGAACCTTGGTGAAAGTTAGCCCACCTGATGTACCATTCCTGTTGTATAAGAACATTTTTCAGTTCTCTGTGTGATGCTGAACATTTTAGACAGTGTCTGGCTGTTCTCAGGAGCAATTACATTTGAAGAATATTATTGAAGAACATGCACCATCCCCACCCACCCCAAATTTAGATGGAACATCACATATCCTCACATTCTTTCTTCAATGCTATGCAAAATCTAATAAACCTTTGCTACTGGACTCCTGATTCCATTAAGTCTGTGAGCAATTTGATACATTAGTCACCAAAAGTCCATTGATTCCCTTTGGGTGAGAAACGGATGTTACAATGGTCAACAAGCTTGTTGCCCAGAAGGAAAAATCACCACTTCTGAACTTTTGGAGGTCATTGCCTATCAAAAACCAGTCATATTTGTCCTTATATGTGTCCTTATTTCTCTAGCCACAGGACAACAGCAAATACATTTTCCACAATACAACATACGCCTCTGAAAATGGAAATGGTATTATTGGGCCTCATTCACCAACCATTCTTAAGAAGAATTTTATTCTTAAAATGCAGTTTATACAAAGATTCTGACATTCACCAATGTTTTCTTATTTGGATTTGTTCTTAGGTATGAACAGAATCTACGCAAGAGCACTGTTACATACATTTGAGTGCTGACATGTTTGTGCAAAATAATTGGTTATTGTGTTTTCTTCAATTCTACAGTTGCATAATATAATAGGATTTAAATTACAATAATATTTTTGTAGTTTATAATATTTTAGAATTAATTATATTCATCATTTTACAAAGCATCATAGTCTTTTAAAATAAATCAAACACTACGCTAACACTTCAATTCACATCAGTTATGTTAATTTAGCTGTGAGTTGTGGATGGAATAAATCAACTGGCCACACAAAACATAAAATTCCCCTATACAGCAGAAGAACAGGTTCCAGTCAAGAGAGGAGTCCATTCCATTGGTCTACCCAACATCATTGACGCAATAGACTGCACCCACGTGCGCATTAAGGCACCCTTTTCAGATCCGTTCCCATATCTCAGCGGTGAGCAATAATACTCCAAAATGTACACCTTCTGAATGTGGTCTCCTGCTTCCCAGGAGGTGCGCACATTTTGCAAAACAGTTCTGTGGATGTGCGCCTCGAACATGGAGCTGCTGAAGACGCATGGCTCATTGGTACACATCTTTGAGTAATCCCAGCACCAGTGGGCTTCTATTCCTATATTGACTTGTTATATTAGGATATCGACGATATGTCTTGGCCCCCTAGATCATGACACCACTCACCAACCCTCAGATTAACCCAAGAAGTGTCCTTCAATCAGCAGCATGCACATACTCGCTCCACCATCGAGTGCAACATTGGCATCTTCACGTCCCTTCCAGCCACCACAACAACAAGAGGATGTGCGTCCCGACCCACTCCTGGGACCGGACTTGCTGTCAAATTAATTGCTCGCTTGTAAATAAAGGCTTTAAAATTAATTAGACTTTTACAGTGTGTTTATTTATATCTTAGTGAGTTTCTTTATTTTTTAAATTTGTATTCATTTCTTTGTGTCTCAGAGGTTGTGGCCAGTGCTGAGGTTTGTATAAGCGTTTGGGCATTCTTCATTCAATTTATCAATTTCTGTGTGTGAGTTCTGTGTGTGCACACGGCCCTGTGGTCTCATGCCGTTTTATGGGGATTGGCGGGGCGTTTACCTATGCTAATTAGGAAAAACTGGCACGTGTTTTCAACTTACAAGGACAGTGGAATTCATCATTATAAGAACAATTCTGTGGTCTACGAATTCATCATGAATCTGATGCAGACTTTTCTTAGGACCTTTCTCAAGAACAAATTTAAGAAAAAACTGAGGAAGATATTGGTGAATGAGGCCCATTGAACTTTTACACAACAAGCAAGAAAAAATATATTTGTTGTTTAGTAAATTCATAGCTTGTTTTTCTTTCTTGACACATGAGACCACAATCAAAGATTTTTACACCAGCCACAATCAGTGAAAATAGGGAAACACATCAACCTACTTTCTCACAGTATGTGAGACTTCCTCAAAGTGCATCAACACTATGATGAGTAGTCCATAGCACTCAGATATAATAAGTTTAAGTGAGACATATTTTGTTACAAAATTATATTGGAAATGATTGCTTCCTCACCACTGCAAAGTGCTAACAGAGGTTACTGTTTCCTGGGACGTTTTAGAGATATTATAAAAAATCAAAAACCAAAATCAATAAACCAAAAGGGCTGTGCAAGATACAGTACACTGTAATAATGGAAAAAAGATTATGGGATCTTTTGAGACCAAACCAATTATGAACTGAGACAGAATTCCTCTGCTCGCAATATGAGGCTTTATAATTAATCTTTTACCAATCAGGAATTAGAACAGTAACCCCTGGGTTGTGTTCTGAACGGTGAAGTGGCAGGACAGCATTTGTGCGCGAGGAGATGCCATTGAAGGAGGTGCTTGTCCAGAGTCAGGCACTAGGGGCTTTTAAAAACATTCCCTTCAACACCCTCAAATCTGAGCAAAATCACAATGCCTAAGTGTTCTATTTAAAGCCTAGAGATAAGCCTTGCAACCAAAGCATTGTATAAATACCATCAAAATGTTTGCTTGAGTTCGCTTACAGACTCTGCTACCTCACTGCCAAAAAAGCTAAAACAGAATTATACGTAATAGTGTTTAGATATTTATGTAGACTGTGACAAACAAATGCCATACGTCAGTTGTGCTTAACCACAATCCATGGAGGTTGATGAGGCGTGACAGCAATCTGTCTCCCCTCAATAGGAGGCACCTATGCTGTGGTGCTGTGAGGGTCTGCTGTATTTTCACAGTGCTCACACTGTGACCCGGGCAGCCTAATTGAGATTAATTGTATGACTGGAGAAGGGGTTGGGGTGTTAAGAGGGGCAACACCCAAAGATGCACTATCGCAAGTAAGGGTAGCCATCTGAGTCATTAACACAGGCGACGTCTGTGTTCTGTATCTGGATGTTTATCTTGGAAATTTTCCCAAATATTTCAGACACACTGATCTTAGGTACTCCAAAAGGGAGGAACATTTTTCAAAGGGATCTACTGTGGCATATTACTTTTCGCTATTTAAATTCATTGCCTTCACAGGCTGTCGTATTGTTATTTTGTCAAGTCAGTGTGATATTTGCTGTGATATAAATTTGCCAAGAAACAGCATGCAAACACAAAATGTCTGTAACTGTTAACTTCAGCTCAAGTCACCTCATTTCACCTTTTGGTCTCAGGGCACACATTACAGGCATCTTGCTCCAAAAATGCAACCAGAGGATCACCAGTAATCAGGTGATCATCTGCATAATAACTCCCAATAGTATAACACAGGGTATTCCGATGCTGTGAACCTGCCATAATAAGCATCTTTGTGTCCATTCCCGCTGTACTCTTCTTTGAGCTGTTACTAAATAATTTTCACCATTCCTTTGCAGACCAAAACCAAAAAGGTTTTGGTCTGCAAAGCAATGGTGAAAATGTGTTTATTCTATGACTGCCAACACAAAGTGCAGTGTTCCTGTCATATTTATTTTCATTTAAGCCCACTGAAAACATAGCATTGCAGCAAGATAGTAATTGGTTCTGGTTGTTAAATGGGTGGTACTACACTTGGAAAACCTATTGTGTAATTGAGGCAACTGTGATTTCACAAATGCCATTTTCTTCAGGAGGAGCAAAGAATATTTATCCCAACCACATCTTTATGTTTTAGCCAAAACAAACCTCCAACAGTTCATCTTTCACAAATCATAGAATATCAAATGAGATCATAAAAAAATTGGATTTATTGCACTATTAATTTGGGAGCTCGGATGGAATGAAAATCAAAGAGCAAGGTCAGTCACCAGGCCCTACGTTACAGAATTAACACCATAGCTGGGGGTAGGGGAGGAAGTTAAATGATCAAACAAAGCAAGAGTTGAAATCAAAACCTCAGATTAACTTCTTTGAGCCATATAGTTACATTTAAAGCAAGATATACATCAAATATTGAAAAAGTACATAAAACTGATGAATACTTGGCAGATTTAAGCGGATATGTGCTTCACAGATAGTACGACCAAGAGAGAACACAAAGCATAATGTTCCCTTCGACCGCCACCTTCTCCTGAATAGTTTAGCTTTTCAAATTATATAGAAAAGGCACAATGTGGAGTGATACATGCAGCAGATCGGTGTGATAAGACACGCAAGTGCTGGTCTACCCTCAAAAAATGTTCACCTCCCTGAAACAGTACACAGGCTATCTGTTAACTGGCAGTAGCCTAACCCACGACAACCTCATTGAATTTTCATTGACATTGAATATCAAGAAAAGGCAAAACTCAAAAATAATCCATTGAAGAAAAATGGATGAATAGACCATTAAGTCATATTCAATTTTTTTATATAGCGAATAGCAAACTTCAATGTCATATTCCCGCCATTAGTAAATAATCGCAGGCAAACATAGAGTCACCGGCTCTTGCTCTGCCTGGTACAGCACACTGGTCCCGAAACTGCACAAAAGAGCCAGCGTGATTTAACTGTTTGACAGAAGACTGATAAAGATTTAATTGTGACATGTTGAGTGCACATAGATTTTAGTCAAACAAAGCTGACAGGGTCACACTAAAGGAAAAGCTCTCAAAATTTCCATTGTAGGCCTTTAGAGTAGAAGCCATCTGCAAGTGTGCGAGACTGGTGTGTGGCTAGCCAATGGGGAGCTGCCAAACTGAACAGAGAGGTGGCAGGGACCAAGTTGTACGGTCATTGAAAGTCAACATGTAGACTCTGGCACACACTGCGGTGGATATTTGGCGCTGTGTCCTGTCTGTCAAAACCCAGATGAAATTTTCAAGCATTTGTTTGTTTTTACATTTCAAAATAGTGGGACAAACATTATGAATTATGAATATGAACTCAATGGAAATACCCTTTCTGTATTAATTTGTCCATTAGGAGCCCTTCTTTAGCCTTGAAGCCTTCCTGACAAAATAGAAAACACCCCTCCTTGGCCAGGGCTCCAAAGTGACCTTGATGACTTTGCAATTTCCTGTAAATGTGCACCACTACTCATTTCTCAACTTCTCCCGTTTTGGCTCTTGGGATAAAAAGGTCCTTACAATGCATTCACAGAGACTTACATTGAAGGCCTAACGCCCTCTGCAGAAGAGAAACTCTTCATTATATTAAACTAAAGACATAGTGCTTTGGTCATCTCAGTACCTTTTTATCATGAGTTTTTTTTTACAGGTCTCATATAGTCAGAAAATACCTGTCTGTAAACACTTGCAAAATTTTCTGAACTGTGGGGACTCACAGTCACACAGGTAGGATTACAGCACCTTTACCCATTTGCAAAATAATATTATTTTTCCAAAAACATGGGATGAAAAATATGTAAACCATGTCATTTCAGTCAACATAACAACTTCCACAAATCATAAAAGTTAAAATTTTGTATACTTATATAGTTTTAGAAACATATAGCTGCAGCTTGTGTGCTAACATAAGTTTAATGTTTCCTCATTCTGTCTAAAATGAAACAGAGGCAAGTTTAAAAAATAACTCACTCTATGTTAGCTATCCCACTGGACTGATGCTTTATATATGTAAACACATATATAAAATGCAAAAGGAGACATATTCTAGTACCTTGTAAGTATTCATTCCTCCGGAGAAATTCAAATGCATCTCAATGTCTATGCAAATATCTCATTTAGGTAAGCAGTAAAATATTACCTCATATTACTTGTCCCATTCTAGGGTAACTTACAAAATGTGGAACATAAGTAAAATAAGTTTATAAGTGCACTAGTACCTACAAAAGCATAGATACTACTTGTATTATTACAGGCCCAGCTGACAATTTTGGTTATCAGAACATTCCCTGAATGTAGGGTGAATGTTGTCACGACTGATTTTGTCCAGTTTTTTTGATGTTGTCGAAAGTTATTTGCCTACAACATTTTTTCCATGAGTTTGCAATGACATTTTGAGAACAATGTCATTCTATTAGAATGTTTAAGAAATGTTCACACAATACCAGATGAGAATCTGACTTAAAACTTCTCCGATGTTCTGAGAAGCTTTTTTGTTAGCTGGGGGGACTGAAACACTTCTCCTGACCTGGTTTGTGGACATATGTTCTTGAACACAGTTAACACATTTACACCTGTGGCAAACCTGTGTTTCTGCTTGATTTTTCAGTCATTGTAAAAGGGGCATTAAAGACAATTACAGAGAAGAACAATTTATAGAAGTGCCAGGGTTTAGAGAGTTTGGATTGGTCAAGAGGTGGGTTGTAAGAAGTAGACAGGCCACGAACCTGTAGAATTAGTGAAATGTTGATCCCCTGGTATGGTTAGGCTTAAACTAAAATATTGTTTGCTGTAATGCATATTTCCTATACCCTTTTCAATTGCAAGAGCCACCCTTATCAGCTTGTATTAGTTTATAACCTTATAAACTTATACAAGTTTAATTCAATTGCATCCATAACATTTTTGATATTTTCTTCACGATTAGGTTAATACACACAGAATGAGTGTGCCGATCAAAGAGGCATAGGGGGTATTACATAAACAAAGAGAGTCACTTGGAAGATATCTGTAAAGGAGGGGCAATTGTGATATTCTGAAAGGTGAAGCATGTTTCCCAACCAAGGCACAATACATTGGGAACAAGCTAATTTTGGAGGGATGATTTTTTTTTGGAACTATTTTATTGCACTATATTGTGTTGCATTTGATTGCCACTTGCCACTTATGAAAAAAGACCCAGACACTTCTGATGCACTTAAAAAAAATACTTAGGAAATCATTTGTGGGGTTTTTGACCCATTGAGACACATTCATAATTGAATGCCAAGTGGCAGCTTCTGCTACTGAATCCACATAGAACAGCTGGCCACAATGTGCTCACATAACAAAAGAAATGATGTGAAACAAATGTTAAACATCAATCATGATTTTGATTAAGGCACAACCACCTTCAGATCTTCAATTGTTGCACAAAATGGAAACTGAACATGCTGTTGTTCTACACTGAAGTTCTGTGACTCATAAAGTTAAGCCACATGACTTCTTACGTTTTCCAACATGCATCTCCCTTAGAATACTACAGATTTTTTTTTTTTTGTTCAAAAGTGTGCAATGCTAAAAAAATATATTAATTCTCTGTCGCTGTGGAAATAGCTTTATGAGAAAACTTGCTATAATCACTTAAATTAATTTCAGCTCCTTCCCTCAAATTCAGCTTCAGTCTATATTTCAGTTACACACACAGAAAGAGGGTAACTACACCAGTTGCCACCCACCAACTTCAGGCATTGTACAAAACAAAACATGAAAATAATAAATATAATTTGGGTTTGCCACTCCATCACTTTTGAATAGGTTTCATCACTTTTGAGTGTTTGAGTGTAAATTGGGTTTAAATATGTAGTTTGAGCTCCCCATCTTATTGCATTCCTTAAAACAATAATGACTCACAGAACACTTTACTGCCAGAGGACTAGGGCATGTCAAAAGTGAACTTGGTTTGTAACTGATTGTAACTGTATGTTACTTGCAGACTTGCACAATACAGTCATTGTAAGAATTTGATGTGCTTGTCTTTTAACAAGGGTCTGCAGGTATTATGCCAGATACTCTTCTTGACATTTGGTTCAATGATATTCTGTTCAAGAAATCATAATATCCTACATATTCAACATAAGCCAAAAGCCTTTCACTGCAAATTATTTGTGGGAGGCAGATATTAGTGCCTTTTTAATTTTTAATGTGCGTTTATAATGCCTTACATTGAAATGTGTACCTGATTATTAAATATTTCGCAACAATGTGTCTTTATATTTGCCATTTTAATGGTCACAAGAAGCAAAGGAGTTTATTGTTAAAATTCCCTAGTCTCCATGTATGAATCTACAAGATTTACCTTGAGTTTGATTTGCAGGATAGTTTATTAGAGAGAAGATAGATCACTGCCTTCTCCAGCCGAGGGACTCTCTTCTGTGTGACTCCATTGTAACTAGCTGGCCCCTTCACAGGGTGAAGGCCTTGATGATGGCTGAGTGCCCAAGCATGCGAGGTCTAGCATCTGCACTGGTATCTTTGCAGAACAGTGCTCTCTCCAAAAGCCCCCACCCCACCACCTCATTATCTGTGGCGTCACCAGCACCAAGGCTGTTCTCTTCATTAGCACTCCAAAACAGCTGATCCAGGAACAGTCACAAGGTGTACTGACAGGCTGACCTTCCTCTCAGACAAAACACAAGACAATTCGGCAGGATGGAGGCATTGCTAACACTACACAGAAACAACAAAGGCCTCCTTGGAAGATTAACAATGGACATCTCCCTTATTTGAACAACTTTTTACATTTTAGTTTAATCTTGTTATAATTTGGAAACATCTGCTTTATTTGTAGGCACGTCCAATTGCTGCAGTGTGCATGGCAAATCAAGGGGAGCCAATAACAGTCCTGGGTTTAATTCCAGACGATGGGGTGTCTCATTAAATAACAAAAACAAATTCTTAATCTAAGTGAACTGCCTTGGAGGACCTAACATCAAAACAATTTGTTTTTGGGACAGTAAAAAATATCAACATTCTGTTGAAAATGTAAAGAAAGATAAAATGCTGACGTTATTGATTTGTATTTCATTACAACCAAAGGAAATATATAACATGTCCTCTGACCATTGATAAAAGTATGAGGATCTCATATTGGTGCTCTCATTGAGTGGACCAATCATGGTTCAAACAAGTCAGTGGTTGACAGAGGGCAATGGCTGAGATAATTTAAGTATGGAGACTGCATAATTTCAACAACAACTCTTTAAACCCCATTGAGCCCCTTTGCCCCATGAATTTAGTTAATATCTCCAGTATTCCAAGGGTTCTGTATGGACTTCTAGCTTCCTCCACCTCAAAGGAACTGGCACATTGACCCTTAGACAACTGTCTCCTGAATATTGCTGCAGCCCTATTAATGACTGGAGGAGATATACAATCATGTTCATTTCTCACTCCATTTTCAAATGTGTCTATTCAAGGGTTTATGGAAAATACATCATTCAAATGGGTAACCTAGGATAGCAAAACCAGCACAAAGAGGATTTGTATCATTAATACTCCAGCAAGAGAGGTAGACTTACAAGCTATGAAATGCTGAAAAACCACCATGGCATTGCACAACAGACACCCTCATTACATTACTTTTCAGCAAAGTGTTCAATGCTGCTTCCTAACAATACAACATTAATATCAGTCAAGATATCAAATAAACTGACAGTTATTATACACATCTTATCTAGAAGGACTGATGGGGAAGATAATAGCTGTTTTTTCTTTTTTACATATGTGAATGGATTGAGAGATGGATATGGACATGATGTTATAGCCTGATGTGCGCTCTATGTTTGTTATCACTGTGTAAACATCAGCAGTGGGTTGGCTATGGCTGCCCACAGATCTGCATCCCACAGGCACTGATTCTGGAGGCCTGTCATCTGCTGGTTATGTCAGCACTCTGAACGTCCCTCTGAGGAATCAGAAATTACATTGTTAATATGCTATTCAATGATACAGAAATACATTCCTACTTTTTTTTACTTTACTTTTGTTATTATTAAATATTATGAAATATGGAGGCTTGAGTAGCCATGTGCGCATGTAGGCAATATCCACTTGGGAGAAAGATAACGACAGTTAGACTGTAAGGACCCCTACCACAGGACGGTATGCAGACTGCCAGATTACCCGCTCACTGTTCAGAGTAATGCATGCCTTTATGTGATCAGCTGCACAATAACATTATGCAGTTTTTTAGTAGTGCACTCACAAAAATATATTACAATAAATCGGTAGCGCACTACACAGGAAGTTGTTCAGCGCGCTTCCATTTATGGTAAATTCAGCACAAAACCAAGTGAAATGGGAAATGCTGACAGAGTTCAAGTAGATATGCTAGAACATTGTGTAGTAGACAAACCCTACAGGAGTCTTTATCTACCTTTCTATAAAATCAAACTATATCTTGAATGTTACATATATAATATTTTATGACTCAGATTACAAATTAGAGAGTGGGCCCTTTGCCTCCTTTAAATACTAACATTTGAAAACATACACATAAATGCAGAATATCGTCCATAGGTTAATGAAAAACCTCACAATGAACACATCATTCTGTCACCATCCAAGTACTGAAATAGTTAAATTGTTGCACAATATGTTAAACATGAAAGAAAGATTAAATGAAAAATTACACAAATTATTATTTACAACCGAAAATAAAACATGCTACACTATGACATATTGCCATTGCTATTAGTTCTGAGACACACCTCAGTGTTCTCTGGCAAATAGGTCAGACACATGTGTCACATAATACTTGACTGCCATGATGGTGTCACTGCCACATCAGCAACCGGGATGAGATCAGCACTGTCACTGTAAATCCCCCCGCTCCAAACAGCAATAAAATGATAAAAGTGCACTGCAGGCAACAAGCTGGCACAGGAAAAGACACACCATGATTTCTGGAGCCAGTGTTTACAGCTGGCCCCTCACGTTACTATAGGGGTAAATCAGAGATTCTCATATTTGGGAGGATTTGATTTACCCATGTAATTTATTTACCACAAGTATGAATCAGTATTCTAAAACTTTCACATTGCCTTTTTTTGTGGATACGACAAAGAGATGGCTAGACCTTAGTAAGACCTTAGTACACATGGCAGCTATTAAAAGTGTAAACTATGCATCTGGAAGTTTTTATAATGTTTAAAATAGAAGCCCACAGTACCGGCAATATTGTCTGAGCTAGACATAAAGCAAGAATGCTGATCCCTTTGGTATTGATTTTAGTGCTGGATGTATTGCCATCAATCTCTTAAGATTTCTTTCAATCATTTATGTACATGGTTTGTCATCCTGTTACCACAACTACCAATAACAGTGATAAACTATTATTTTGACAAATTTTGCCCTCTAGTCTCTGTCTCACCCCATCTTGACCTGCACACACATTGGTTGTGGTTTTTCATTTGCAAATCAACCAGTTCTTTTGATGTCCCGACAGAAAAGCAATTGGGATTAATCACTTAGACCCACTTAGTCCCAGGAAATGCTGAAGCCCCAAATTGCTGCATTTGTTTCTTTCAAACAGAAAATGGAGAGTTTCTGATCCTACTTCTGATCCTCTTTTTTGTCAACAATTTAAAATTGCCAGATTGTACCATTAAGTCACCGCTGTGCCATTTGCACCTGCACAAAGATTTGCGGATAAAGTATATGCACTCCTGGGAGCCAGATTCTATTCCATGACAGACCACACAGTACTACAAGTGAGAGCTTGTGCCAATAGCAGGAGAGGCTTATCTTTCGATTTTGTAACAAGAGGTCACCTGCTGGGACCTGGCACACCATTGGGACAGGTTAATGTAACAGTAACCTGAGGAACCCTGGTCAAATTAAACCCTGACTAACTCTGGTTGGAGACAACCAGACAACCTCTCATAGTCAACCAATGATATAGTCTGAACTTGAAGTTGTGGTTGGTACCTCTTACTAAGGATAGCTGTCAGCATTTCCTCTCTTGTTGTATACTTTGTTTGCTGAAAATTATACTGAACAGCATGTTGACCCAGAGGAGTGGTCCCACATGAAGTTATGGCCGTTCTAAACCTTTGGCAAAGGCTACAATGGTACTGCATGTCCAATGCTTGAGAATTTGTGGTCACGCCCGAAACTTTGTCTAGGGTTCCAACATGGGTGTGGCATCGACACAAGGATAGTTCAAACTGTCTAAATGGCAAAGGTTGCTTTTACACCTGCTCACACAGTTTAATAATCTACCGTTTCCTGCAACCGCAGGTAAGGCACAACAACACTCTGACTCAAAGCTAGTGATGCCACTGTTACAGGCTCCACTGGCTTGCAGAACACAAGAGCTTAGAAGGAAAGGCACAGTCATATATAAAAGTTTATTGCACCTTTCATATGAGGTGTGTAAATAGGTCACTTTTTATATTACCCAGGCCCCTACCTACCCAAAGCAGAGCAAACTTTAATAAAAGGCAGGAAATGACTGCCACATTCAGTACAATAGAGCTTGGTCTCTTTATTCTTCCCTCAAATCAGTTACTGCTGTGAAATATGATTAATTTTAGGATTATGCTCCCAATAAGAGTTTTTCACTCTTCCTCTTATTGGAAGCATAATCCTAACAGAGGAAATGAAAAAGGAATGAAGTTTGTTCCACACAGTGTTCACAACAAACAAGACCAAATAGGATGGAAGTGATATTTTCCTTTGCTGTAAAATATATATGGCAATAGTTTGGATTCATTTAACCCTTTTAAATTTGATACAGTTTTTGTGCCAACATACCTTAGTAGAAAACATCCCAGTAGTGTGAACAACTTTACAGGCATATTTTCCTTGAAAACAACTGCCAAAAACACCTGGTGACTTCAGCCCATGGCACAAGTCGTGTCATTGACTCTGTACTTGAACCCTAACCCATATTTTTGAAAGGCCACATTTCTGTTTGTGAATGTAACAAGCTCTATCTCCAGAACATAATATTGGAATGCAGTGCCTCTCCTCCTCGGGAGCCCTGGAAGTAAAGCGCGAGGAACTGACTGTTAGGCACTAACTTGGCAAACATGACACTTAACCCCCCCCTCGTATAAATTAAGTTATGAGCCCCTGCACGTAATCGTCCAAAACACACATACATATATTTTTGCTTTATGAGGCTATAAATTTCAGGCTGGTTTAGGAGAGGGATGTCCGGCAAGCAGCACTCGGAGATTTAACAACTGGCGGCAGCAACCAGTGGCTCCTGGGACCACGGACTAATACTCGCCAAGATCAGTAGAGGCCAGTCTGGGAAATATCATTGTTCCTTACCTACTGGATTACAAGGGTTCAGTGGCCTTGTGGTTAGACCATCTGCTCTGACACGGGGGGTTTAGGGTCCAAGCTCCTATCTAGAGCCTTACAATGTCCTTAATTGTTGTCGCTGCTTGACAGTCAGCATTACACCAAATTATTTTTCTGTTCCTGTCTTCATTGTGCCCTTTTTTCACATTGAGTGCCAGGATTCTTATTCCCCTTCAAGGGGATTATAAGTGCTGGTCATACATGACGTTTTCTTCCCAAGTGCCTTTGGTTGAAAGACAACAGAATGTTTCAAGTGGAGCGGCAAAACAAAGCATCAGTGGAGCTGTTGTGTTCCTGTATTTTGGTAAAAAAATAATAATAATCCTGCATATATAAGACCTTGTAAATCAGATGTATCCATCCTTCCCACAGCAGAATAACAGCTAAATTGTTTTTTACAAAGCTACATTTTCAATATATTTGAAATGTTTTCACTTCATTACATAAATGACGGACGGATTCAATATTTCAAATGGTTTTGGAATACGTTCTCATTATTTTCAATGGTCTGACTTTTGACTCTTCTGGGCACAAGGTCAAATATGTAGGATTATACTGTACTGAGAACCTGTGGTCATAATTCTTGTGCCTTGAATCAGTCCGCACAGCATAGTTGGAACTGCTGGCTTTTTGTATCTCAACACACTCTGTATATCTGTGAAGATACATGCAAGTGTACGCATGAAACATGTGTATATAGGTCTATATGCACCATCCACGTTCGTCAAAGAAATGACCACAAACGGTCTGGTTTAATAATAGCTGCTTCAGCAATGACTGATGTTAATTTCTGCTGGGCCACAACATTGTTTGCATGACTTTTTTTAGCTATTATAACCATTAACAGTTAGACCTTGTCAGGTAGTGCAGGTATTTCAGTGTCAGTAATCTCCCTATATATATATATATATATATATATATATACACACCCCCCCCCCCCCCCCCCCCCCCAGAGTATTACACGGGAAATCCTCTATTTACTCGATATTTTCCTGTGCAGACTTGGTGTATTGCCTTTTTTCCTTAACTCAAAAGGGGTTCCTTCCTTGACCAATTCTCCATTACACTCACCAGGAAACACCCATAAATAATTCCAGTTGGAGAATCCCACATGCAGCAAACCGCGTGCACAGCTGATGCATTAGACACAATGACCAGAAAAATCCACGAAATAACCTATGCTGCAAGGACCGTAAGTCGCCGCAAGTCACCCTTTCCAAATCCAGTTCCCTGAAAGGCTTCTTTGACTGCGCTTCTTAAATATACGTTCAGGTAAAACGTACTTATGTTTCAAACTGGTCTTTGCAAGACCCTTTGTCCTGAAAATATTTCTGACTAACAAAATATTTGACCCTTTCAACTATGAAAAAAATTAATTATGAATAACTTTCGATTATTTAAAAAAGTCGAAACAGCCTATTTAATTATGCAGCAACATTTATTGTCTTTTCTAGAACCATCATGGACGAAACTTGTGCTGTAGTCATTGTTAATAATTAAACTTTACAAGGCCGTGCTGAAAATCAGGTGTATATTGTAGGCTTAAGTTACAAGCAATTACAAGTTACAGTATGCTCTCTATTAGTCTAGACACCTCCTACAACTGTAAGCCTCAAAAAAAAAAAAACTCGAAAATGTTATCATTCACACAAAAATAATTAGGTTATATTCGCTCAATATCCCTTCTATAATAACATAAGACTGTTCATATATGAAAATACGGACGTTGCAGGGCCCACATGATAGTACTGATAAAAGTTGGCTATTCTCCTTAGCAGCAGCGGTCGTAATGGAAGGTATCAAATATGTTATCATTTTAAAAATGTATTGTGTATTACAGAAACTGTGTATTATTAAACCTTATTATTATTATTATTATCATTATTATTATTATTATTATTATTAGTACTAGTAGTAGTAGTTGTAGTAGTAGTGGTACTGCTAACTCTACTCTAAGAATAATAATAATAGATATAATATACTACTATCTACTTAATGGCTGTGTCTTTTAGAGCGATCCAAAATATAACGAAACGATTAAAAGTAATTTATTGTCTGTTTACACACAGGTAGCATTTCACTTCTAAGAAAGGAATTCCTCTTTTTTCTCAGGCGCATCTTCTTGTCTGGTTCCCCTCAAAGTGGTTCATACGGATTCTATCATCTGTCTCTAGTTACTTTGGGAATTAAAGGTTTGAACTCAGGAGATCTGAAACATTCATGGGTCTCGAACTTTATCGGGTTGTGTGAGTGCATAAAGCGAATGCCCTGGCAGCACTGCGTAAATCACATTCAAAGAAGATCCAGTTTAATAATAGCGGTAAAGAAAAGAAGTCCAGGAATCCTGAAACCATTGGATAAGGTTTCTTATCCATCTGTATCCATCTGAGTGTCTTCCTTATGCTCATACACGCTTGTCAAATTCAGTGTGGGTGAAAACAGAAGTATTTTTTGTCATCAGTATTCAGTATCTCGTTTTTTATTAGTTTTACTACGTTCTCTCTCTCTCTCTCTCTCTCTCTCTCTCTCTATATATATATATATATATATATATATAGAGAGAGAGAGAGAGAGAGAGAGAGATAGAAAAGACCCCTGGCAAAAAGTTCATCAATCATTGGTCCCTCGTGAAAGTGAAACTATGTTCATGTAGGTACATGCACACACTCTGTGATGGATACAAACACTCACAAAAGGTGATATTCTCCCTATCGCCATTCCTTCACTACAGCAGTGAACTTAACTATTAAGAATAAATTATATGCAGTGGATGAACCTAATTCCATGGTTATTTTCAGTCTTCTAGAAGAAGACAGAAACTCAAAGCCTACAAACACAGTAGCAAAATAGGTTTTCGTCTTTGAACGTGTGACTAGGTAAAATGCCAATATCCTCGTTGTCTGTGTGAAATAATATGAGGGAATTTCAATTTGGGAAAATGTAAAATTTCCAAAATGTAGGCCGAACGTACACGAGCATAGACAACAAGGTAGCTAAACTAGGACTAATATCAGTTGAAGAACATTTAATCGCCCATATGTGCGTTCCACGTTATATTAGAGGGATAGAAGGGTTTTCAATGAACATTCAATAACCAAGAATGTTTAAACTGCATTTATATAGCGTAATATATCTGACGATACCGTCTTCTAATGAACTGCTCTGTAAATATTCTATCTTATCTAAAACTGAACCATGAAATAACCCCATTTCCAGCACCAGCTGTAGTACAATCGGAAATCCATTGCTAGCATTTCAGTATCAAGAAATGCGAGTCCCACAGACAATGATTATCGAGGCTAAGGGGCATAATACAGCAGTGACTTTTCGTTGGCTGTAGATTGATAGTATGAAATGGAAGAGACATTACACATCATTCGGCGGCTACTTTGACAGGAAAGCCTGCAACAAACTATGTTGTATTTTTAGGTAATATATGTTGGATTACCTAATAGCTGACGAATCAAGGGAGAAACGTAAGACATTAAGACGTCTAGTCAGATATTGTGTAGCTATTTATTTTCTGCCTTGAATATGCCTTTTCACTCTTGTTAACTGCTATAAACGTGAGACACGTCACCGATATATCACGTGGGCAATAAATTCAATTCCGTAACAAAAACGGAAAGACCAATACATTCGCTTATACTGTGCTTTGCTAACGGGATATTCCGGAAACCGCAACTACATTACTGAAATTAATAGTCCTCTCACACATTTCTCTCGCCGGTGCTGGAATAGAATAATTAACTATTTTGTTGCCTGAGACAACAAAGAATTTCAATGACTCAATCCAAAATGTCATCTAATATTTGCTTCCAGAAATGTGACGCGTCCATTACATGCTCATAATTTTCGCAGTTATAATGTCTTAAATTGCCCAACATTATGGGGCCAAATTATTCTCAAAGTACAATAATGTGCATGATAAATTAATCCGGGTATAACGTCTTCCATATTATTATTATTGTTATTATTATTATTATTATTATTATTATTAATACTAATAATAATAAAGATAAGGTTGAATTAGTAAGCTTTAAAATTTGAAAACAGCTTCTGGATATAGTACAGTATTCTTACCCACTGCTTTCATCTAATAATAATAATAATAATAATAATAATTTTATTGTTGTTATTATTATTACATTTACAAGGCACGCTTACATTGTGCGCTGCTAAAACGTTTTCATGCGCTGCTAAATGTAATCTTGCCATATTATTAGCCTATCAAATGCAATGTAACTAAGATGAGTGTATATATAATATATATATATATTCCTCAACACTCATCTTTGTTACTGCTACATTTGAAATATGTAATGGACTTGCTAGATGGAAATTTGTCATAATAATAGTAATAATAAGCATAATCTTAATAATCATAATACCACTTATAAGACACGATTACATTGTGCACTGCTAAAACTTGTTACTGCCTGAAAAATTCTTTCGAACTACAAATGCTGTTCTAAATGAATTTTTCGTTATTGTCCAAAATAATAACAGGATTCAGCTCCAGCTTTTAAAGAACAGTAGACAGTTACTCATCTCATCCTCCAGTTTATCTGTGACGCTGATGCCAGCGCTGGCCCGTTCCTGGTTAATGTGAAGATAGTGACAAGTAGACAGTGCGGCGTCCGTCTCCTTTCCTCCGAGTCAGTCCTTAACAATCACTGTCAAAGTAACACACATCATGGCAACAGAGCGAAAACACTTCATTTGTCTCGCGGGCCAGGACGGACAGCACTACCCGACGTGTGTATTCAATTTATTTTAACTGCGGTGAACTGCAGAGCTGTGATAGCCATGTGTCGCTATTGAAAATTTCGAAGAAAATAAAAAAAGATTAAAATACTAAAATTATATTGCACAGATGTATACAAAATCTACCAGTCAACTAAGCTGAATGAAATGCATGCATATACATTCCGTGCATACCTTGCTCTGATCACACACGAATAATTAGGTATAATGATTCACTGCTAAATATATAGGTATATATATGTGCTTATTTGTCTTATAGCACAACGCAACAAAAGCCAAACATTAGCTGTAAAACCAAAAGAGATCGTTGCAATATTCTTTCAAATAGCTTTTAAGGGGTTTAATAACAATTTTAATTCGTGAAAACAAAAGGACAACACGCATAACAGACGCAAGAATAACCGAATTTAAAAAGTACCGGATAATATGTAATGTCTTGACTGGATTAAAAAGAGACAATAATGCACTCCACTTGGAAAACCATGTTAGGTGTGTGTTAAACCACAGTAAGGCATATGTCGGCTCTTTATACTCCGTTAGTAAAAACTGACAGTTGGTGACTGTGGATGAATAATTTAATTGACACATTTTCACTGTTAATTATTTCGCTGAGCAGGCATTTTATAACTACGTGTATCACCACTTACAGCAAATCCCTTTAAAGGGTAAGATTCGTGCTGGGTGTTTGGTATTCTGTGGGTAGGAGCCTTTAATCTAATATCAAGGCGCTTAACTAAAGTAAACTAATCAGCGACCAGCCTTGATTAGCATGGTAAATGTAAAGAAAGCAATCCTTTTTTATTACAATGACAATCGAAAACAAAGACTTGATTAAATCCACATCGAGATTTATCACATTATACTAACAAGATCATCTTGAAACAATGTTTCTAATATTTAAAGGCCAAAACATATATCTAGCTTTTTTTACTCGCTTCTTAATAGTTCTTTAAAAATTGCTTTCAGGTTAAATATTAATTTAAAGTTAACATATTTATGCATGACATAATTGTATTTAAACATACAACAAACAATCTTATTTTCTTCCTCTCCATTTATGCCTTACTTACTGTTGTCATCATTGTAAAAGCAATTGCAAAAATGGCTATTTTCAAAGTGTTATTGTTTAACTTATAATACGGTTCTCTATTAATGCACTAATAATAATAATAATAATTATTATTATTATTATTATTGTTATTATTGTTATTATTTGTATTATTATAATATATTGATATTGATATAAGTATTACTATTGCATAAAAGTAGTAGTGGTAGCAATACTGTACGATATTCCGAACCTGTTTCAAATTTTAAAGCTTACTAATTCAACCTTATCTTAATTTTTGACTATATATCTTCTGATAAAGCTTCATTCATCCTGGAGAGTGCAGATAGGCCAAGATCCCGTTATTGATTTGTCTGAGAATGCAGCTGTCAATGAAATCGCTGACCATTACAGATACCACTATAGCCTACAGAATACATGAGAATTTTGGCGTGTATTTCCTAATCCCAAACCATAAAAGTGTCACACTAAGGCTTTTACAACAAATTGTATTTGGTTTAGATTTGCTTTAAAAATCCTCTTCATTAAATACCTTAGCTGACAAACTGTCTGTATTTAATGTTAATCATGATTGCATACGCTACTATAGTCACTTTTAAATATTTAGTTTTCTCGGGGAACGAAATGCTTAGAAACTGTGCTTTATAGACAATCAAATGTGCATATTTTGGACAATTTTGAGGGGCTCTGATCAAGCTTCTCTTTTTACCTTGATTGATTGTCGAGGCTAGCACCCCCGTCGAGCCGATGTTTGTTCAACTTGAATCCAATCAGAAAACGGCCTGCAGTTTCTAACTACGGCTACAAGAGGCGCCTCCTCTCTTAAACTTCGTCACGAGCTCACCAACCCTTCCATTCTTTATCCTCTCAGAGACCAGCTACAACTTAACGTGGAATACCTCAACCAACGGCTGATGGCACATTACCAATAGGTCTGAAGTGGTTTTCATATATTATTTTCTTTTTTGGTGACGTTTCTCTTCTCCTTGAGAGTAAAACATCAGGTTTGGGGTTCTCCAACGCGCCAGCTGCAAAGAAGCTAAATCATTTTGGGTATTGTTTTGTCATGGCTATCCTGCCTCTTGCTCTTATCTGTTAAGGGTCTTATCAAGCGGTTATCTCTTTGCTGCAAAGACATATTGCATTTTGTTTCCTATCTATGGAGCTGTGTGGGTTTTTGGTAATTATGATGAAGCTATCACGAGACAGCTGACGGGACTTAAAACTACGCCACAGAGATGCCAACAGATCTTAACTCCATAGCTGTCGGCGAGATACTGCGTGTATTTATTTGTGTTAATCTACGCTATGGTTTCGTTTCAATAGCTAACTGAAACATGTTTTTACTAAAACAGTTTAATTCAATCGTTGGATTTGACGATTTTATCTGCAAGTGTTTTGATCTAATTTCAAAATGAATGTAACTCTTGCACTACCTCTCGGAAAAATACATAATGCCTGGCACAAACGTCTCCAGAGGGCAGGCAATGTCGGCGATCTTAAATGAACATGTTGCGTAAAGCATTTATTGACTTGTACTGAGCGTTACACCTTCAGTTGAAATGGATGACGGTGTTATTGTAAGTTATCGTCGTGGATTTTATCATTTTCCGGTAAAATACCACGATATTACTATTTTGAAATAGTGTTTAAAAAGTAGCCTACTGAAAACTTCAGAGTTCGGTCAGGTGTTAAAATAACTTTGGATCATGAATATGAAAGATATTTTAGAATATATGAATATATGCGATTTATATTACTAGCGGTATTATATAGCCTATAATACACATATATATGTTTGTGTGTGTGCGTGTGTATGTATGCTGTTACAGTGCTTTGTGTGAATACATTTGAGAATCGAGGCTGACAAACGTTACCTGCATGATTGGATTGTTCGATTAATTTCACCAGTCGTTTCATCTTGGACAAAAGCTCCTACTTGAACAAAAGCTTGCTATATTGAGGTATGTTTTTCTCTCGTCAACAGGGGACACCCTATCAATTTTCTGAAACCCAGTCTATAAACCAGATCCTGGATGGACCTAGGAGAAAACAGCTGGTCCATGGTTAAGAGAGAAGCCTCCAGCAGCCCAGGGTCGCCGGTTGAGCAGAACTACCTTCACAGTGATAGGAGGGACCGGCACGCCTCGGAGGAGCTGAGGTCAGCTCAGACAGCTCATCTTGACACTGTGGGAAACCGGCGCTTTGAGGGCCGGGCCTTGCACTCCTACGTTCACTTTGGACATCCTAACACGACATTGCCCAGTTCAGAGGAAATCACGCTATTCACGGATTTAGACCAGGGCAACAAACTCATAATTTCCAGTGGAGCGCACAAGGGAGGCTTAATCGTCGACCCCAGTGACATGTATCAAACCCTTGCCATAGCTGCGGCGCAGAGCCAGGCAGGATATGACTCCCCTGCTGGTAGTTATATGCACTCCACATCAACCTCCCCGGTGTACGTACCGACCTCCCGGGTCGGACCTATGATTCCCAGTATTCCCTACCTTCAGGGGAGCGCGTCTGCACAGCCGAGTCATGGGGTCAGCAGTCATTCGGTCTGGTCGCAGCCTGCCCCGGAAAGTCCTTCATACAGTACAGGGAGCCCCCACGCCTCCAGCCGTTTTCACTACTCTCCAAGTCCCCCCATGAATACCGGCGCTTCCAGAGACAGCAGCTACAGTAATGCTCTAAATGTGAATGGCAGAGACCAGTACGGCCTGGCCAGGCCCCTCAGTGGATCATACTCCAGCCCGTACGCTCCTTACGTGGGACCGCAGCTATCCACGGCTTGGCCGACGGGGCCATTTGACAACACTATGCTGCATTCTCTACAAAGCCGCGGAACACCGCTTCCAATTCGAGGACCTAATGGAGGTAATGTAAAGTACATGGAATGGTTTAATTTTACGCTGAAGCTGCTTTTCGTGCATGATGTAATGGGCGAAAATATGGATTTCGGACCTCGACCAGAATAATGGACTGCATAAGTGTGTCTTCCGCAGAATGAGAAACCGATAATCCACCTTATTATTATACAATCATAATGATTGTATAATGAAAAGGTTTTGTTCTGAATACAATATCATACCGTTTAGTAGGCTACACATTAATCTAGAATCACGTAAAAATGTAATGAGTAGCACAGTGCAGTGTCATATAGCCTATTTGTAGTCATATGTAAAAACCCTCCTTACATCGGCTGTTTTTCGGTCATGAGGGGCAGTGTTACGTCTATGATTTTTTAAGTCGACTTTGTTTTTGAGAAGTTAAATGGAAAAATGAGAAACACAGTCAAAGGTTAAAGTTTTGCGTAACATATTCCTGTTATGGTCAATACAAAGGTAAATGCGAAGTGTTAAAACCCTAAAGGAGAGTAAAACTTGATTATCTCGCATAGAAAACTTTACCGGCTGTATCATGTCGGAATTAAATTGTGCCCTCGAAATGGTCAGTGTACAACATCACATGAACACTAATTATACACAAATCTGAAGACTATTCTAACTTGAATTCCACTGAATAATGAAGTAGTACAGTGTTTATAGTTATTGGATTGGATTGTAATAAATGAATCCGATAGTTTGTCGCGATTATATTGTAATGTATCGGGTAATACATTACTGTTAATGAATCCCGAGAAATTTAATGAACTGGCATGTTATTTTTGTTCACATGACGAGAACTGCGAGAGTTGTAATTAATATAATATAATATAATATAATATAATATAATATAATATAATATAATATAATATAATATAATTGTACTACGTTTGTGTGCAAAATGTATTTTACGAAATATCTTCCATATTCTAAAATACAAAATACGCTTGAATATGATAGAATGAGGCCCTTTTAATAATTATACCATTTTTGAACAGTTTTGTAAATTTCAGATGTCCAAAAGGACCGAATGTACTAACTATATCAATTTAAAAATAAAAGCACGTCACAATTTTCTACAGCATGTCAACAGATGATAAATGCAATGTTCATTTTTATTAACGGCCCATTTGGCAGTAGATTGGCAATAGCTACTTGATAACGTATGGGTATGGACGGACAACAAATTGCCGTATTATTTAAAAATAATTATAGTCATCACAAAACCCTTACAAAATATTAACAGAAGGCATAATCAGGTCATATTTAATTCTGACTTTTACTGAAATGTCGGTCTGTTTTAAAGTAACTACTTTAAGAGTTGAATGCTTAGGAACGAGTAAAGGTTTAAATTCAATGCGACATTTAAGAGCATGCGCTAATTTAAAAGCTGTTTATTAAATACAAGACCATCTTCGTTTGAAAGGATTAATGCGCGGGGTACTTTCCAAAAATAGCTTTCAAAGGTAACACAAAACGAAACTCACCTCCTCATGGCCAGAGGGATATCTGCCCCTGGAAAAGTAAACCAGACTCAAAGCTACATTCCAATTTCTTGAAATCTAGTTATTATTTCTGTACAGCCCTTTGAACAGAACGGTGTTTTTCCACTGTCCAAATTTTGAAATAACCTAAGTATAGTGAGATCATGAGTATTCATTCATATAAACGATTATTCTCTTCACTCTCTGTATTTCACAGATATATTGGATGACTTGGGAGAAAGTCGAGAATGCGTCAACTGCGGGTCCATCTCAACGCCATTGTGGAGACGGGACGGCACTGGTCACTTTCTCTGCAATGCCTGCGGCCTCTACAGCAAAATGAACGGGTTAAGTCGGCCGCTAATCAAACCACAGAAGCGGATGGTATGAAAGTCATTTTAAAAATTATCTCTGTAGCCCAGTATATGTTACAGATTTTCTGGGCGTATTTCAAGATGGCTAAAATAATTACCCAGTATTAAGTGAAAATCCCTCAAAAACTTAACATAAAGTAGGCCTATAATTTACCAAATACTGTCTGTCATATATTATTTAACGTCAAACTATAGCGAACTGGATAACTAATATAACGTTATCATGATAGGCCTAATTCGGTATTTACGATGTATATACGGTTTAAAAGAATTACATTTTAATCATGCTGCTGTTTATTGATACTTTAATACGAACGTTGATTGTTGGGTCTGTAATTCTTAAAACAGTCTGCAAAACTGTCCCATGTGGATTGTTCTGTTTGAAAACCTTTTTTTCTTTGCCGACATCTTTGAGTATATTGGTACTGGGGAAATATGCAAATGATCCTTTGCATACCTCTTCCCTTACATCTCTTAAATACATCATGCTGAATAGTTTCGTTCTCCGTTTTATTGCGTATTCAACTAAGATAATTTTAAGTATTTTAGCAATTTACGAGACTGTTATACAGACACCATGTACATAAACAATGTCAGATATGAGCAAAGACAGTAATGTAGGCCGATGTGATCCATCAAAGTAATGTATATTTTAATCAACAAACATGCAGTAGAGGAAAGTAGAAGCTCTCATATGTTTTTTTTTATTGAAAGGTGTGGACAACACCTTGCTGGATTGAATGTCCTCATTGTCATCATGAAGACACCACTTGAGAGTCACTGTCACATATTGTATACTGTAATCAATTGTTACAGTGCTGAATATAATTAGTTCTGTATTGATTTTCTTCAGTCATCATCGAGAAGAATTGGTCTTTCCTGTGCCAACTGCCAAACCAGCACTACAACCCTGTGGCGCAGGAATGCAGATGGGGAGCCCGTGTGCAATGCTTGTGGACTATACACCAAATTACATGGAGTGGGTATCCTACATAGAATGTAGTCCTATACACGATGTGATTATCTTACAATTAGTTTCATATTAATTGTGGAAGTGTACTTACTAAGACTTTCCCTCTCACTCTCTTTGTGTGTGGACATGTGTGTGTATTTGGTGGGGTTGGATGATATTAAGTATAAACACCAGAAGCGCTTTGCAGTTTGTGTAATTAATTTATTATTTGTCTAGACTCACAATTTAGTTAATTGCAGTGAAAGTGCCTTAGTGATCAGAATAATGACATATATATGTAACACACACACACAAACACACACACAATATATTAATACCTTTGACCATATTCTGAATCAAAATTCTAATTAATGTTCTGAAGGCAGTATACTTAGTGTTCTACATATTAGTCTTCCACTGGTTAGTTATATAAGTTAGGCTTCATTATTGCAATTAACAGACCCACCATTTATACTCACCTTGCTCTTGAGTTATAGTAATTAATCTGCTGTGGAAATAATTTCTGTTATATGTAAATTTGTGTTTTTAAATATATAAAACAAAAGTTATTGTTTCATACAAATCATGTGTATCAAGAGAGGAAGACACTTTTACTCACAAAAAATGTTTTAACTGGTTTAACAATTGCATCTGAATTTTGATTTCCTTGGCTAAGTAACAAATATAGTAGTGTTTTCAGTAACAGATAATGTTTATATTACTAATGCTGAATAAGAGAATTATTCCAAATATGTTATCTTATAATTGAGACATAACATCTAATTATTGTGACAATATAACTGACAGGTCCCAAGGCCTCTAGCCATGAAGAAAGAAGGCATTCAGACGAGGAAAAGAAAACCAAAGACCTTGAGCAAGACCAAGGGTTCCTCTGGTACATACACACATATGACTATATTAACTATACTGGGTTCAGGATTTAAACAACATTATACTTTATTTAAAAATTCAAGTATTTGTTTTTTTCTTCATGAATTTGGTGAGTTCAGGGATCTTCACAATAATTGGTCAGATTATGTTTGTGAGGAAAAACCTAACATAGATTTATTTGTGAGTTAAAGTTAAGGGCTGTAGATAGAATAATTTATTTCTTCCAGGACATTTTATGAATATCTTTTAAGAGTATCTATGTACTTCTGTGCTTTACTTTTAACCTGTGGATTTAACAGTAGCTAATTATTATTTTTTTTTGCTGTTCTTCATATAGTTAACAGTAACCCAGTTCCCATGACTCCAACCTCTACGTCTTCCTCCAATTCTGAAAACTGCTCCAAGAATAGCTCTCCATCTACACAGGTGTCTCTGCCAGGGGTAAGAAATGTGTCCTTTTAAAGTGAGTCGACAACAGTGAAGAAATCAGAAAATATTCAATCCCGTATTCTGATTTGCAGACTTGAGATTGCCTTTGAAGCATTGCTTTGCTATTTGATAGCAGGCTAAGAATTTACGCATTGAGCCTGTCTTGACCTGTCCTTAGCAATACTGAAAACGTCTGCCTTGTCTAATAAAACATAACAAAATGAAAGTGGAAGTCAGTAAATCTCAAATGGGGTGAAAAGGTCGAACCTAAGGAAGGAAATAAATAGTATTTTGAAGTGTTGTCAATATCCATTATGATATGGGGGTTGTTTATAAGAATGTAATCACTGCGGCAGTGGTCTTGATCAGAAAAAATGTTTCCATGATAATTTATATTTTAAGTAGAAGCAATCTTAATTCAGACTTGTTCTTTTTAAAGCTCAGAAATGCAACTTTTTGATGCCTTCACAACTTGAGGATACGTTATTTAAACTATATGTGGATTAGTTATGAGTATTTCTTTAAAAAATTTTATCCATTAACATAGTGATAGAAGAATGTGCAATTCTGATGAATCATGTGTCCTATTTAATAGCAGTAATTACCTGCAATAATTTTTTCTAATTTTCATTCAAGTTTGCTTTAAATTTTCTTGTATGATACAATTCTGTACTTTCAGTATATATTAATATTACGTTAACTGTATGGTCCATTTGTCATATAAAGCACAGGAAGACATTAAGTATTCACATTTTATGGTTCTATATAAACTTGCATAGATATCATCATTATGCAATTTCAGAAGATATAACCATCAGTATTTCACTGCAAAGACAAGGGTTTTTAGTGAATAGAAAAGAATACTCATCAAACATCTTTTATAAATAATTGAATGCCTATAGATATTTTTTGCACCTTGTCATAGTTTAAAATTAAGTTTTCTTCCATAAAAGTATAAATCACCAAATTTTTCAAAAACATTTTTGTATATATGGCCAAACAAACTGATACTTCAGTTGGTCTTGTACCAAGTTTATAAACAAAATGTATCTGATAACTAAGAAGCTTAATTGAAGACAGTTTTGGCTTAATTAAACATAAAATGACAGTCTCTTATTTATTTTGTATTCAGTTTACATGCAGAATAATTATGTAAAATAAAACTCACACTTTTAACCTGCAAAAGTTTTCATGTTTATTTAAAGCCTGAGTTCTAAGTCATTTCCTTTTTCACAGAACTTTCATCTTAATACTGACTGCTAATTCAGTCTTTACTAAAAAGTAATGTTTTTAAACTTAATGCAGTTTTTTCTCTTTTGTTACATTTTTCACTTTCACACACTTGCTGCAAAATAAATGTCAATTTAGAATATTTAGAATAGAAAAACCAAATGCATTGTTAATTAATGAAACAACATTTTTTCAAACAGAATTGAAAATGAAGGCCCCATAATGTTTTTATTTTCTGTGCCTACTTCAGTCAGAGGTGTTGCCAGGAGTGTTTCTTGATACAGAGAAATGTTAAGACAACATTTGGCACACCAATGGTCATTGAAAAGTTGAAATCTGAGTTGCATTCATTTTCTCCTGTCTACTTCAAGCCCTAGACAGTGGTGAATCCTAATGCTCCCAAATGACAAATGACCAAAGGGAGGAGGGTCCCTTTGGCTGTAGTAGATAACCCTGTGTTTGTGTGTTGCTGCAGGTCAACTCCTCGACTATGGCAAGCCAAGGGGAGGCACCCACCTCGGGCAGCTCTACAGTGAAATACGCAGGGCAGGAAGGCCTGTACCCAGGAGTCGGTCTGACCTCCACAACCGATGTGGCAGCAGTGGTTCGAGGGGAAACCTGGTGCCAAATGGCTCTAGCCTGATCCTGAACACCCAAGGGGCTGGCACTGGGGCCACAAACCTCCCAACGGACCTCCTGCAAGCTCTGCTTTGAAGTAATCTACAAACGGTGTGGGACTACTTTACAGTTTGCTTTGGGTGTATTTTTCCCTTCATTCCTTTGGCTTTGAGTTGCAGCTGGACATTACCCTCATCATTGTCAACAGCAGGAGCAACAATAACAACAACAAAAACAACAATTGCCTCATACTCCTTTTTTTACATTCACAGAACTGATAGATTATTGGATCAATGTCTGCTATAATCAAGAAAGTAATTTTCTGCATTTTCTGTGCCTTTAAAAAAGGGAAGTGTTGTAGAGCAAATATGTTGGCTTGTGAGGTATATTCTATTTGTGTGTAGTGGGTACTTTTAGAACAGTCTGTACTCGGCTCATCTCAGTGGATGGCACAGTAGAAGAAAAGACCAATGTGACATGGATCAAATTGATTTCTTTTGCTAAATATATACATGTGCACATTATTTTATAGATAATTTTCCATTTACTTAAAAAGGTGGGTAAAAGAGATCTAATTTGGTCTTCTCGATAACGTTGGATCTGAGCTTTTACGTGTTTGAAGATGTTCTTAAGCAACGAACGTTCGCTCCGAAAGTGGGTTTTTCAAACACATTCGTTAGACGGACTCTAAAGAGGAACTTTGCAAAGAGCTTCGTTGTAAAGCACGTCCCCGATAAATCAGTACTATTTAGTCAATCGATGAAGTGAGGTCATACGTCAATAGTTTTAACCAATCAATTCTGAAATATAAAGTGTATAAATATGAGAATATATTGTGTCAGCATTAAATACTTTAAAAAACCTTGATTCCCAGCGTATTTCTTAAATTAATATGCAAATATAAAAACAATGGCTTGTATATAATACCCAAGTAATTAAGAAAAATTCTTATCTGCGCATTTCATTGTTCGAGACGCTCTGCCGCCAGCCCATTTCGTTAGTGCTAGACCCTGCATGCATTAGACCCTCATGCGTTACTTGCACATTTCAAATTGCATACGGTTTCATACAAGTGTAATCACAATCATTCATGGAGGGAAAAAGATGAGTGGGAATCAGGGCACTATTTACTGCACCTGTAACCTGGGTGGTACCTACCTGGGCGATTGAAACTGTTGGTTTATTTCCAGTAATTTCGGTGTCCTGGGAAGCTTGAATGAGTGTGTGGCCATGACTCGAGCAGGACGGTGACTGAGTGCGGTCTTTGAAACCCCAGCCACACTGAAACAAGTGTCCCGCTCGTCTGCAAATATCCCTTACTTTCTTGGCGCTGCCAGGAGCTGGACCTGGTGTTAGGGCGAAGCTGTGCAGAAGGGCGCCTGCTAAATTTCCCCTATGACATTCTATAATGATATAATTTCAGATACCGGGAGTCAATAGTGCTGAGCGGCGTTGTGGTAAATTCGGTTGATGTTGATACCAGCATTTATATCCATAACAAATGTATTCCTTTGCATCTCTGATTATAGCGATGATGCAGGGGTGGCAATGTTTTGGCAGGACAGCCTTTCTTATGGAATTGTACAGGCGCAGCAATTCGTTTCATTAATGGAATCAGATGATTACTTTTTTTAAAATAATAACATTAAAATCATTATGTCTATTTTCACTGACACTGTGTTCAAAATCACAACGACGCAGATATTTTATAATTGTATACTGTACTTGATTTTTTTTAAGTATCTACAGTCAATTGGCTTGAAAAAGGGTAGAGGTAAGGCAGCAATACTTTTTAGCCAATTGTAGCCTGCAGTTGTAAGATCTATCAAAAGCGCATGCGCATTGTGCTTGCTGCTTGGTCAAACAGCAGCGAGGGCGGTGCTAAAGAGGTTCTTTGCTATGACCAAATTATCCAGATTACTCGTAATTTACGAATGATTTAAAGAGACACTTTCTACGAACGTGTTTGTGAAACCCACGTTATTTTAAGTGCGATCGTGAGAAGCAGTTAAAGACGTTTTAAACCTTACGAAGCTTTCGAGAAACCCACCTGTTTGTTTTGTAGAAGTAAAAATACTGTCCCTGCAAAACTTCTGTACAACAACTGGAATAGACGATGAAGTACAATGAAATTAAAAATCAAGCCAAATATTTATTAACCTTTCATTGTTGAAATAAATGTGTTTGTTAATAAAATGAAGATGTAAAAATAGAGTATAAGTAAATCTCAATTTCAAAAATGCCTTTTAAGCATTCATGGATTTGCAATTCAAATTTTATGTAGGTTTTATTCATAACGAAGCTGCACACATTTTCCTTCTGAAAGTTCTTATTGTATTTGACTAACAATGTTATTATGGTTCTATACAGGGTAACAAACAATCTGACTTCCATCAGTTTTATGCTTTTTTAACACTGAAATGGTGTGTTCTTGTCACAACAATTAGTGTGAAATCAAATCTTTGAAACTTTGAAATTAATGTACAAATGTCTTTAACTTAATGGTACTTAGATAATTCTATTTTAAGGTGTTATTGAAGTTAATTCTATCAAGATGTTTGAAGGTCCACTTTAAACAATAGAAAGGCAAACAAATGACAGCAAAAAAGATTAATCACTGGTAAAATCTATAAGAACAAAATTGCACTCAGGACAATGTTAGTCATACATCTGTTTGTTACGTGGTAAAATTCAAAAGGAGGAAGAGAATTGTGGCAATATTTTCTGCACATGACCGAGACTTAACTACCTAAGTGATACATATGTAAATACTCCAAGACATATGTAGCCTATGTATGTAGTGTTTTCAAGATGCAGCCTGTATCATAGATTTATGTATTGATTGACTGAAGCCACATTTTGTCTTTTACTTCAAAAGAAGTGCCTTTGTCTTGTTATTTGTTCAGTAAAACAAATTAAAAGCAATATGTAATTTCTAACAAGAAAGATTATTTTGCTTGAAGTGTCACTCCTTTTGAGGAAAAGACATCCCACTTCTTTCTTGTCTAAGTGTTTTGTTGTCACAAATTTTGCCTGCAGTAGTGAACTATAGAAGCAGTTAAAATCATTGTTCTGAAATTTTGTCACAAATTATAATCAACACATAAAGAGTTATATTTGATAGATAATATCTGTAAAACATACATCACCAAAATTATGTTGCTTGTGGCGCGTAATTGAGAGGAAGCACTTGAATATTCCTGTCTCTGCTTTTTTATGAACGCTTTCAAAGCACAGAGTCACTAAAATGGTTATTTTTGTGTTCATAATAAGAGCATGTAACATAGTAAAGCAAATTTTGCAAACTGTACACATTCCCCACAATCCAATAATTATTCCAACCTTACAGACAAGATTAATAAAAGAGTGTTGAGTCTTAAAACTTTCCCAGTGCAATTGCAGTTCATAAAGATTATTAGTAATACCTACTATTTGCACCACTGAAGTTACATTTGAGAAGGAAACATTTGTGAGCCCATTTTTTTTTATTTGCACACATTATTTGCACACATGTGTGGAAATAATATAACACTGGATGATATTTTATATGACAAAGAGAAAAAAAATTATGTTGGTATTGCAAGAAGTATAAATGATGACAGCCAAGGTGTTAACAACAGTAATACAGTAAAACTTGAAGCAGCAGTAACAAAAGTTTTATTATTGTTGTTGTTCTTGTTGTTGTTATGCATGGCATTGTGCTGTAATTCTTAAGAAGATGAATGCACAACAATTTGCTCATCAGCCATTGTGTGCATGTGTGTGTATGACTAATGGAGTTTGTTAAAACAAAGTTCGGAATCAGTTCTGGTCTCCTTACAAGTATAAAAGTGCACATACCTCATCTCCCATCAAGCTTTGCATCTCTGGCATACCAGCTGATACTCTCTGCTTCCGGCATATTTTCACCGTTTTGGTGTCGTCTGCCGTCAGCACTTGTAGCCCCACCACGGACAAGCAGCTCTACCCTTCTGTCACCGGTTTCCAACCCATGCAGGACAACTTCCATGTAACGGATTAAATTCTTCAGCTTTTCTTTTTCCTGAACCACTGGATTCAATTCTAAGTGAACTGTTTTTGTCAACTACACTGTTACGACCTTTGCATCTCTGGCATGATGACTTCACCCTGCCCCAGACGACCTGCGCTGGTTCCTTGGGCAGTCCTCAACTATGTCTGTTGCCTGCTCCAGCCCTGCGGCTACTGTTCCAGCTCACCCAGTCCATGATCCCCCTGTATTCTTTTCCCATCTTCCTGCTACCAGTGCCCAAGCAGCCCTGCCTCAGCACCCTCCCAGTGCCATGGTACCCCTCCACCCTTCCCTCTGTTAGCGTCCCCACTGGAGTCGGCGGGCTCCAGCTAGCGTCTGCTGTGTCAGCTGTTCTGCCATTGCACACTCCTAGGGACTCAGTACTGTACCTCTCCTTACCTGCTTCCAGCATCCCCTCGGGTTGGTTGGTCGGTCTCCCCTGTTTCATCAGCAGTAGCTCCGCTATTGTACACTCCCAGGAACCCGGTACAGCACCCCTCTTCCCCCCCCCCACCCCCTTCTGTCGGCATTCCGCTCCAGAATCAGTGGGCTCCATCTGGCGCCTGTCATGCCGGTTGCCCTGCCATTACACTCTCCTAGGGATCCAGCACCATATGTCTCCCTCCCCACTTCCGACATCCTCTCAGTGGTCGGTGGTCTTCCCCTGGCGCCCGCAACATGGGCAGTAGCTCCGCTATTGCACGCTCCCAGGGACCCAGTACAGCAACCCTCTTCCCCTTCCCTCCCAGTTCAGCTCTCCTCAGCTCTTCCACTACATCCCTCCCAATTCTTGTTGTCATGCAATCCTTCTGACCCCCTGCTCACACCTCCACTCAACCTTTCTGGCCTCCCTATCCTGCCTTATTTCCTTGATCCAGGTCTTTTACAACCTTGACGTACCGTTGGCTGAGGAGGAAACTTATGGCCCCTCCGCATTCTTTTTTTTTTGGGAATTTTCTCCATATCAAGAATTTTTCTTCTAAACGACCAATTCCACGCCTCTCTTCTCAAAGAGGAGCTCGGTCGTATTTTAGCTCTGTTGTCCGGCTATTCGTCAAACAATTTAGCTACCAAACACACAATCATTAAAGGTTGTTCTCACTTGAATACTATTATGCCACTCCTCCGCCTCCTCACCTGGGTATCTATTTGTAATCAGGTCATTATCCATGCTGTACACGTTCCAGGTCACCACAACTAAATTGCTGACAGTCTCTCTCATTTTTAATTACAGAAATTCTACAAATTGGCTCTGTTAGCTGTATGAAATCCTTTCATCTTGCCTACAACACTTTTCAAATCTCACTCATACACTAATCATACAGCTATTTATCAATGAATCCAGCAGAATCGCATGCCATTTATTTCAAAAATACTTAAAAAATTAACATCTTGTTTACATTTGGGTTTCCCCCAACAGTTTTTGTTCTCACTCTTTTAGAATTGGGGCAGCCACCATCGCAGCAAAAATAGACTTCCAGACCACCTAATCAAACGTCTGGGTTGCTGGTCCTCCATAGCATTCCAATCATACATCAGGTTGCACATTCCAGACATTTGCTCTGCTAACTTCACTCAGGTTCACTAACAGTGCGTCATTGCAAATGCATGGAAACACAGGTGTAAAGCCCATGAACCTTTGAGGATTCTTTCAAATGCAGTCTATAATTTAATTCAATTTATTAAGTTCTCAGATTTAAGGAGGTATATTGTGGCCTGCCATGGCTTCCTGTTTCTCAAAGGTAAAAATGAGGCAACATACATGTAAAATCCTTTATTTCATCTATCACCACTGAGAAAGGCAAAAACTGATACATCAAAACTAATAAATGGTTGATGATCTTCACAGATAAGGTTATTGGCCCAAACCTGCATTAAACAGTTATACATACACAACTTATCACTATTAGGACACTAATCAAAACTTTGAAAACCACTAGAACAGTGGATACATTACCAAGAAGAGCATGGAAGTATCTTGTTCCCCTGCAAAATGAGAATGATGGTAGGGGAAGCAAAAATGAATCCAAAGGTCAAAGTTGGAGAGCTGTTGAGTTTGGTTGTATCTTAAGTTCACTACATTGCGAAATAAACTGTTAGATGTCACATTCATACCAACAGGCTACATGGAAGGGTTGCCATATATGGAAGAAGAAAGTCCTTGTTCAGTGCATATTTAAGCGTCTGGAGTTTGTCAAACCTCATTGGCACTTTGAATGAAACGAGGTCCTGTGGTTGGATTAAAATTTAACTTTTTGGATATGCAAACAATCAGAATGTTTGCCATCAGAAGGGGAAGGCCAAGAAAATAGGCTGATGGACTGTTGACACTATGGGGATGTTTTGTTGCTACTCCTCCTGGGACCCCTGATCATAACAATGGTATCAAAAACTCTACTAAGAATCAGGAAATTCTGACCAAAGACCTGGTTGCCTCTGCCTGATTCTGCTTCTCGGCCACAGATGTACATTCCAGGACATCAATGATATAAACACAGAAAACCTATACCTGACTGAAAACCAGACTTCTGAATTTAAATGAGCAGTCCAAATATTAACTATATAATCATGAAAGATTCTGAAGAATGGTTCAAGAACCCACCTAATGTGTTGTCAAGCCTTATGAAACATTGGAGAAAAAGGCTCAGTGCAATTTATCTTACAGGAGAATACTGCAGAAAGTACTGAACAAAATCGGGCACAAAATCATGGAAATACTTTTGATCAGTAGCAAACTGTGACTTTTACATGTTGGCCCTCTGACTCCCTTCCCTTCCCTCTCCTGAAAAAAACAAACTCCCAGCCTAGCTTACAGTGTCCTTTCCTATAGTACTACAAAAGTTACAAGACAATTCCAGCTCTGAAACAAAAATGAAGACGCTAGTCCAACCTTAGCAATGCAACGAGCAAACACATGGAAACAAAAAACACCAAATTTCTTACACTAAAAGCAAATCCTCCTTACAAATAATTGCATCATCACACAAGCTATGTGTGCACTTCAGCAGAATATGGTGACAATGGGCTGGGGTGAAAAACACACGACAGCCACCCCCTTCTAGCACAAAAACCAACAAAATTTCATGTAAGCCTACATATCATGACAGCGTGCACACAGCCAAGCAATCATTAGTGACAGACACTTAAGGACCATGGACGGTGAACAGCGATCATGGCATTTTGGGACCTCCCACCACAAACCATCAATATTGTTTATAAATAGTATTATTAGATTGGCACTGTGGCCTATTAAATGTTATTGTTCATTAAAAGTTAATCTTGAAAACAACGTGGATAATTCACAACAATGCCCTCCTCACTAGCGGTAATGTTACTTGAAGGCTTCCATCATGAGCCAACAGGCTAGCTAGCTGGTTTATCAGCGTTTTTCCCCCACTAGCTGATGATTTGTGTCCCCCACAGCTGGCGGAACTTGTCTGAAATTTATTGAGAAAAAAGCCCACCCATTTAGAGGGAAGATATGATTGGTCAATTTTGCTGTCATATGAAATTAGTCTCTCATTGAATTACTATTGCTCAGCCCTCTGTAAATTTATAGCTGGACCACCAATCATAGAGATGAAAGCATAGCATTTTCTTCCCAGCAACACACATTCCAACACAAACTGAATATGCAGGTTTGAAGGTTTTATTTCCTCATAAACATTTTATTTAAATGTTGATTGTCAAATTATGAATTGATAAAATAAAATTAGAACTGATGACTTTTTAAATATTATTTTTAAAGGCCCTCTCTGATGGTTCCCCTCTGGTTTTAATGTATTTGTTTTTCAGAAAAAAAAAAACACAGAGGCACCTCCGTAATCCAAATTTGGGATTGGGAGTGCAGTGGAATTATACTATGAATTTATATATTTATATTTCATGGTTTTTTTTGGTGGGGGAGGGGGGCTCTGGTTACATCGAAATAGCTAAATAACAAACCAACTAACTTGAGGTGGGCATAGCTTTTCTGAGTTGTAGCATAACCCATAGTATGATGCATATAAAACACAGCCTATGGCTAGAACATGTCTCCCAATGTCCCACTAATAAATGTGGCAGGGACTGGCCACTCACTGGTACTGTAACAGTCAGTTGAAATTTATATTTTTAAACAATCATAACTCCTACCATGTTTGACTCAAACACTAAACCACTGTCAGTAAAGGTCTCAGCCCAGACAGAGGAAAGCTGCCTCAAGGACGGTGTCTGCCTCATTGGAGTTTTGTCATTATGAATTTGAAGAATAAAACTTTGTATGAATTTGCATAAAATCTGAAGTACAGACACTTTATTCATACCTCTGTAAAGACATTTTTTATACTGGCTTTGTCAAAGGATGGCTGAATGAGGAGCCAATGCACTTTCATCTGATTGTGCCTTTTTTAGAATTTGTGTCTTGCTCTTTAGTTGTGGATTTGGTTTGCTTCTGATTCATTTGGTCACTGCCAAAGGTGTTATAGTTGGTGTCACCTAGATCTATGGACCTGCTGGGGTCTGCTATATAGGAGATAAATTACAAACTGTCCTTTAAACATTTAAAAGCTACCATGTGAAAACTAAAACTAGAACAAATATTTATGATCCTGTGAATTTATGAAGAGGGCAAAGTAACATACAGTGTTCCTTGTTCCCATGGTGCTGCAAAAGGAAATTTACAAAACATCACAGATGTCATTCCATTTGTTACTTTGAATGGCTGAGGGGTCTGTGAGAGCAATACAAATTGTATGACTGGAAATTACTGCACATGTGCTCAAATGTAAGCTATAGATGGAGATACAATATGTTAACAATAGGACTATTAATAAAAACAATGTATTAAGACAGAAGCCAGCCTTTGTGTGTTGACTGTTTGTTTGATATCCATGTAATACAGTGGCATGGTATGTCAAGCTTTTACCCTGTGGCATGTCTGGTTCTATATTTACTATGGGAACAAGATTGCACCTACCTTTGAAAAATGGTAGCAGCTAATTTCCTTGAATACATTTTTCACAAGCATTAAAATTATGTCACCCTAACTCATCCCCAGCACATTATAATAAATATTATTATTTATTTATGTTTTATTACAACTTCCACTTATATTGAATTCTCTTTTATCAAATGAAGACGACCTAATCAGAGCTGTACCACATGCTGATGAAAATGACGTGTAGAGTAGTGTAATGTAACTCCATCCAGGTTACATGATGAAACAAAAATTCTGATGAAAGAAGAGGTCATGTACATTAACCCAAAAGGGAATTTAAAAAAGAGCACCCATGAAACTATTCTGTGTTATTTAAAATATATCATTATGTTACTCTAAAATAATGTAGATTTTCTTATGCAATATAAGTGATGAAATTGAGGATGATTTTATACTTTTATACAGAATGTCATAAAGAACAGCAGAAGGATCAAGGAATGAAGCAATTAAAACAGTTCCCTACGATAATTCTCAGACAATGAGAGATGGGTTTATTGTTAAGGATTCGTATTTGAGATAGAGATAGTATTTTATCTTGGGTTTGGGGGTCCAAAGGGGGAGGAGTAGTACCTGTTCTCAGTGGTGAGAGGAAGAATCCCCCTATAGGTGACTAAAAGAAACTGAGAGAAACAGGATTAGTCAGGTTGTTTTTTAAAGAAAGAGAAGGTGGAGATGGGGGAGGGGGAGGGATGCCAGAAATTCAAAGCACGATGGGGGATGAGGTATGTGGTATTTATATACTTGCATGGGAGTGGAAAAGTTTATGTGATAGGTGGAGGGGCTGTCAGAGAATAAATTTGATAAAAAAATTGTTTTATCAAACTCTAATTCACTACAATAATTCTCAGACAAGGAGAGCATATTTAGATGGGTTTATTGTTAACGATTGGTACAATAGTAGTACCTATCCTTGGTGGTGAGAGGAAGAATCCCCAAAAGACCACAAGCCAAAAATATAACGTGATGCTAACACAGGTGCTATATGGAAGAATTGTATACCACGCAGGTAGACATTATTGGTCGATCGTGGTAATTCATAACTGAGACCGAGCGTAACAGAAGAGTACATATTTAGATTGAAAGATGGGAATGGAATGTTATGGTGGGTGTGAAATGCTTTGAAGCAGTTCCATGCTATGTAGTACAATTGTTGGACACTTGTAAGATTGAATTAATTGATAGAGGGTGCAGGTAACAGAGAGGATGAGGAAGGTTGGTTGTGGATATGGAGGTACATGCACAGGTGTGTTGTCTGCATCTGGGGTCAGGTCAAGGAATTTCTGAAACTGAAATCCAGAGAACATTGCCTTATGCTGGACATCGCGTGGGTGGATGGACTCGTTATGGACTGAAAACCTAGGACTGAAAACTCAGACAACGGAGAAGTGGTATTATGGTACTGAGGTTTGAAAGGCCTTATTTATTATGTTTGCAGTAGAAATGTGGCCAGAATAGATAACTTTTTGTAAAATTCTGCCCCCCCAAAAAATAGCTGCTGTGACCGCCGAGTACAGTTTGCTATTGTGGACAGTGTTGGGTAATTCATGCTGTATCTGATGGAAGCGATGGATTGCAGGACATGCCTGCCTTGAATTGTTAAAAACTGGCTGTCCCCCTGTTAACAGGATGGGTAGGTCCCATATGTCAGAAGCCCCAGGTATGAGCACGATGGCAGGGGTGGACACTGTGTAGGTGGTTGTGACATGGTTAAGATGTGATATTAGTAGGCAACCATGGAGCAAAGATGGGTAAAATGTTTCTTAGAGTGACAAACACTGCATTTTGAAGCCCTTAACCCAAGAAAAACCCAGGAGTACAATTCATAGATTAAAACTCCTCAGTAAGGACACACTTGTGCCATTTTTTTTTTGCAGCAAACTTACCCGAGAACAGTTTATGGTATGTATAAAAATGGGATCCCTGAAATGGACTATTCAGTCTGTGATGATGGGTTAGGGTTAGCTCCCTACAATGATGGGAAAAAACAAAACATATCACGTCTAGCTACACAAGACACAAGTCTGCACCTTGTAGAATCACGAACGGAAATCGGCAGAAACTGGCTGAGGGAGCGGAGGCATCATGGTAGCATTGGACAGGTTGTAAGCTTGGACACAGGAAGGGGTGGTGCAAGGTCAGGAGGACTGGGGACTGTGTGTGTGAGAGAGAGAATCAGCAGCAGAAAAATTCAAGGTTGGGTGATACTTGAAAGGGTATTGGTAAGGCTATAAAGCAGGAGCTGGGAGGAGCTGGACCGGCCCTCCGGGACCATGCAAGGGTGGGTCACTGGGGGCATTGGAGAAGGCGGGCAGAGAGAGCTTTATCCTCAGAACAGCCTTCTTTTATCTTCTTGCCGGCCTCTGGGGAGCATGCAAGGTCAGGTCAACTGGTGCTTGGAACAATGATGGCTGTAGGGAAAGACAACCTCAGTGCCTATCTGCATATTGTGCAGGTATTGCACATAAATTATTGCACATATGTTTAATGGAATTTTAACATGTAATTGTAATTGCAAAGATGCCTATTGTCATAGGCCAGAGATCAGTGGACCTACAGTATGGGGAGGAGTTGTACAGCCTGATGGCCACAGGAAGGAAGGACTTCCAGGAGAATTCTGTGGATCACTTAGCTGTCAGGAGTCTTTTGCTAAAAGTGCTCATCTGGCTACAGACAATGCTGTGAAATGGGTGTGAGGTGACGGCCAGGATTTTGGAAAGCAGTGGGTCCAGTTTCACTCCCAGGACTGAACCCACCCTCCTAATAAGTTTGTCAAATACGTTTGCATCCACCGCCCTTACTCTGCTTCTCCAGCAGACTACAACTTAGAAAAAGACACTGGACACCACTGACTTGTAGAACATCTGCAGTATGGTGTTGCAGATGTTGAAAGACCAGAGCCTCCTGAGGAAATGCAACCTGCCCTAATCCTTCTTGTAGAGAGCCATGGAGTTCCTGGTCCAGTCCAGTTTATTGTCTAAGTGAACACCCAGATATTCATAGTCCCCAACAATGTCCACATTCTGTCCATGAACAGTGATGGGTGTGATCCAACCCGGTGTCCTCCTCAGTTCCTTTGTTTTGCTAATGTCCTGATGATGAGCTGCAAGTGGTTTTGCTCACCCCATGAACGAAGCTGTCTACTACCCTGTGGTACTCTGTCAAATCCCCATCTCAACGACAGCAGAGTCTTCAGAAAACTTCTGACGGTGGCAAGACTCTGAGATGTACCTGAAATACATTGCGTACAAGGTAAAGAGAAACGGATTTCAACATTGTTTTTAAAAATCATAGCACATCAAGCTATCTATGTGCTTAGCTTTGCTAAAGCTAGTTAACTAAGGCCTGGATGGTGATGCTATACTTAAAATGAGCAATTTAGCTAAGGGTTAAATGTTTTACAGTTGATTTATACAATATACAATAAAACGTATACATCATATAAAAATGACATTTCAATTTCATGTACATAGTGTAAAAATAAGAGTTTGCACACTTGACTGTGCAAACCACAGGTGCTGGAGACGCAAAGAAGTCAACAATAAAACATAAGAACTCTCTTGCTGTGCTTGCAACTTTAATGAATGAAAATGACTTATGTTTTGGACATGTCTGTCCTTCATCAGGGTCTTAGAATGTATGATAAAAGATCGTCTTATAAAAACTTCTCACAATTAGTCCCATGATTGGTGCTCAGCCAATGGTTTCAATAGAAATTCATGAAAACATTGACTGTCACAAGACAGTTTTCATAAGTCATAACTATAACGAATAGAAAGTCAGTCCACCTTTTAATAATCTAACTACCCGCTACGATTGGTTCTATAAGAATTATATAATATATATATATATATATAAGAAAGCATAACATTTTAAAGTAATTCATCATTAAGACCTTTAGGTGTCAATGTTTGTCATGTAAAGATCCAATAGGCCTCAAGTTTCTTCAAAAGCGAGTCAAGATCTCCGCCTCTCGGAGGACATCTTAATTTTTTTTATCCCACAGAACCTTAAAGTTGAGATGTTGTGTATACAATCAATAAAATGTATAGTAACAGGGTAATTACAGTCATCCCTTCTAATGGAGCTCTTATGTTCATTAATATGTTGTTTTAAAGCTCTTGTTGTTTTCACAATGCATGCTTTACCACAAGGACATCGAATCATGTAAATGACAAAATCTGAGTCACAAGTAATTTTGTCATTCATAGCATACTTTTCACTTGTAAGAGGGTGAGAAAATTGATTGGTAGTTATAGCATTGTTACAATTTCTACAATGCCCACATTTCCTAAAGCCATTTGGTATAGGACTTGAAAGATTCTGTGAGAGAGGTAACATTGGTCATTTTCGTTCAATAAAGTTGCAAGCACAGCAAGAGACACAGTGTTGCAGAGTTTTTAATTTCATGTACACAATATATATATATATTATATATGAAATGTACCTGGGGCATGACTAATGTTGGATCAGAATCACATTATTGTGACAATTGAGGTTATCAACAGCCCCCTTTTTTTCCTGGAATGTTAAAATAGAAAATTAGGCAAGGTAATTAGGCTGTTGCTAATAGCTCATCCTCTAGCTTGCAATTTGTGATTTAATAAATAGCTTTTAATAAATGACGAGTAAGCCTATTAGTAATATTTGTGTGGGACAACTATTTACTTACTGTGGCTTTTATGCAGCCTGTATATATTCTTGGTTAAAAATAATAACATTTCAATAGCTAGGCTTACTTGTTTTGTTATGGTTCTTAACTTGTAACATCTTACATTCGTGCCATAACTCTGAAATGCTTAGTACATATCACTAGCTTCCTTGTTCAGAGGCTATCACCACATATTTTAGAGGCTACATACATATGACTAGCTTTATCCCTTGGAAGTTCTCATGTTTTCATGAGCCAGTATCTTCATTGATATACGACTAGCAATATTAATAATCGTACCCTGAGTATAATTTTTTTTCACTTAGCTTGCATTGATAAATGTTTTAGTCAATTCACTGGGGGTGCAAGAGTATTTAACATCAGCTATTTTACTTGGTATCTAATTTACAACAGCTACCAAATTACTTAGGCTTGGATGGTTTGTGTTTTTGTTCACAGGTTACTTTGCTAGTGAAAACTAACGTACGTCAGAAAATCATATGCTTATGGTGGTATTTAGCATTATATTTCATACAGACTTAGTATAACTGTGTTGAAAATGAGTTGAAAAAGCTTGGCCTTTCGATTTTGATCCAAGGGAAAGACACGTTACGTTCTTTAAGGGTTTTTCTTGGAGATGAAAAAGGGTCCAGTCGGAAAGCTGAGGAGTAGCTCGTCCTGACTCTCAGGACCAAGGAGGAACAGCCAACTGGGAGCGAGTGGGGCCAGCGGGGAAAGCAGGGTTGCGGGAACGGCATCTAGGCAGAAGGGAGGCGAGGGAAGAAGAGGAGATCGACCGCCGGGATACGGCCTGGGACCTCAGCTGACACAATGAGTCAGCTGGCGACTGCTAGCTGGAGCTGCTTACTTGTTCTCAGGAACTTCTCGGGAGGCTGCCCTTGTAGATGAAGCGGATGAGCCGCAATCTGAGATGACGGATAACTCCTCATCATATTCAGGAGTGCAAGCTGAATGGTATAGACACTGGTATGCCAGTAATGCAAAGCATGATGGGAGATGAGGTATGTGGTATTTACATACTTGTAAGGGACCACAAAAGTGGATGTGATAGGTGGAGGGGTTGTCTGAGAATCATTCTCTCGAACCTGTTTTATCAAACTCCAAAAAAAAAGTATAAGAGGTACAGCATTCCACAACAGACATTTTGGTAGATCCTCTATACTGGCTGTGAGATGTCAGAATGATAAACAAAGACAGTTATTGGTTAAACTTTCTACCCTTAGGTTTCTACCCTCATTATCCCAATGAGCAACCTTCATCTCTCAAATCACTCACACAATCTTTTTTAGTTTTTCAGAAGTGAATTATGTCTTTTGGAAGTACCTATGGTATAAGTGTGATTTCTAATGTCAAATATGACAGAGAGTGCCTACAGCAATATCTTGAGGATAGGGATAAAACACTGGTCATGTGGCCTCAAGTAACATGGTTAGGAATTTCTATGGGCCCTCATAATAAGGAGGCATGCCTGACCTTTGCCTATAACCCTTGTGGCAAAGTTACTGCCAAGAGAAATTGATGGAGAAAAAAGTATGCCTTTTTAAAGTCTGCCACATTCAAAAAGTAGGTGGGATCATTATCAGCTGTCATTTTCAGAGGAGACGGTTAAACAATAATTCAGAATTTCTGAATGGTGCTCAAAACTCATAATATACTTTTTGACTATAATCCATATGATTCTCATATATTTATTGAATATGTACAATTTTAAATCATGTCAGTCACACTTTACAAGGAAACCTGTTTTTTCACAATTGTATCATAGTTCTGTTTCAGGCACCATAAAAAAGAAGCCCTTAGTACATACATTTTTTCTAAATGTGTTTGCCAGTTGCTATGGTATGATACACAAAACATATCCTGGACCAGTACTTGGGTCATTTTATCTCCAAACTGTGTGCTAATTGCACATGGCAAGATGGCAGTATGATTTATTTTAGATGGCAGGGTAATGTTCAACACCTTTCTGTTTGAATAAACAGTCTTGGTTTGTTTTAAGTCATCACCTGCATGAACACAGAAATGGGATTGCTAGTGCACTGGGAGACAGGCAGCTTTGCAGGTGCAGTCAAGTTTTCAAACAGTCATTTCTGCCTGGTTTCAAGCAGACTGAAATGTTACACACTGTGAGATGATGGTCATCACAAACATAAAGAGAGAATAGGAAAACCCTACTAACTAAACCCCATAAACCAGCTCCCTCATGGCCAGGATTTGCTTCAGTGCTGAGGGGTGCATCATTGTAATTAGGATCATTGCTCTATCTAGATACACCACCTAGTTAGTGCAGTACTTCACTAACCACTACTTCACAAATTTCAGCTTTCATCTTACAATTTCAGCTAATTTAGGATTTCAGCTGTCAATTCACAACACTACAATTTCAGTAATAAAACAGGCCATAAAACCTCTTATTACATAATGATATTTTAGCTTTTAGATATTTTAATATTTCCATATTAAACAAGATAACACATATAAAACAAATAAACAGGCAATTCACAACAACATTAAATCTCTAATATTCTCTAATTAACAACATTAATGACTCATTAGAATAATGCATTTGGAAAAAAACACATTGAATTAATTTGATCCTTCAGGAAGTGTGTCCTTCAGGTGAGGGGATCTGTTCAAGATCAAATCTCTGGACTTTCCAGTAGCTTCCCCTGTGACCATCAGGCAGTGAACTGAGACTGTTACTGTACTGCGCTCTTAAGTAGGCACAAGGGCAATGAGCAAGAGATACAATGTAACACATAAGCCTTATATTGCTAACAAAAACACTTTGCAGATAAAGTGAGATTCAACATGCTTATCTACATCAAAAGTTCTGCAATCCTGCAGATTTCGTCAGTGTTTCAAAACAATCATTAGTTGAGAGCCCTGAATACATGGTCCCGCAGATAATTCAGCCTAAACAGAGATGTCTCTTACAGGCCTCTCCAGGTCTAGGGTTGTCTTCCTCTTGATCTAAAAGCATTGATTTGATAATGTGACTGATTAAAGACATCATAACACATGACAGAGAGCAATGCCAGAATTCTATGTTCATATTTAGAGTGGACATTGGGGTGGGTTGTGGTGGGGTCGGAGGATTAGGGTCATCTGCAGAAGTGAGGCTGTGGTAGGAAGTCGGCACTGGACCAGGGTAAACACAGTCGTGATTTGTGCCAGGGGACAAGAGGGTGAAGTCCTCTCATACACAGTCCACAGGCCTGTTTGGCCAATGGGCAGGGCTCGAGCTCCCAGAGGGGGCAGTTGGCCATTCTTTCCGCAGTGCGTTCGAGGTGGAGCCCTCCTCTCTCCGCTACAGGAAGAGATGGGATCTCTTACTCAGCCTTTTGGAATTCCCAGGCGGATTAATGGGTAGTTTTTTTTCTGATCGCTCCTTAAGCAAGCTTTTTGGGTCTGTTGGTCCTGTTACACATTTATATTTTCAGATATACTTAGACCAAACTTTTAGGAAAGTTCAAATGTAATACATATGTAAAAATAATAATAAATTATGATAATTCTGATTTTAATGGGACTTTCAAATTAGGATGCAGTCAGTTTGAAAATGACTTGAGGGTAAAAGAATTTATAAAAGAATCTAGGTATTCTTTGATCAATTAGATCAATTAGGATGCTGGGATATATAGAAAGAAGTGAATATAAAACAAAGGAGGTTATAATGAAATTATACAATGTCTTAGACCACACTTACAGTAATTTGTGCAGAAAGATATCACATTTAACATTATGTGGAAACACTGACACTTCTATTGAAACTTAGAAAAAAAGGAGACTGATGGGAATTACAAAGAAGTTTTTACATTTGTAAAAGGGTTTAACAAGGTTCACTACACAAGATGTAATATTTCACATTTTACAATATTTTTACCTTGAGATGTCAATTCATGGAAATGCTGGTCAAGTCATCATGTAGAGGCAGAGACTTTGAGAGTTCAGTCCTGCCATTGGATTCTCTCTTGACCAAAGTTTCTCAAAATCTGTCCTAGGGAACCACTGTGCATGCACGTTTTTGTTCCAGTTTCATAACAACCTTTGAAATTTAATTCATATTTTTAATTAAGTATTTAGGAAAATTTGCACCTTTATGACCAATTACACAACTATGTTGTGACATTAAATAGGTATAAAAAATAAACATCCCTTATGCTCTAATCATTAAAACTTTTTACAGTGTACAGACTGTCACAGTACATACACAGCATAAGCAGTGCAAAGGTTTCTTTTTTTGAAGAAAAGTTCAAAAACTGAGTACCAAAAAAAAGGATTAGTTTTAAATTACACATTTTGCACTTATGTTATATGAGAAATACTGCTCAGCAGTATTTTATAACTGAGACAAACTGTACATTTTCAAGTTGCAAAGTTTTCTTGGGGTTTTTGAACCATCATCTTTAAACATAAATGTTGCACCAGCTCTCAAGGATTTTAGAACAACCACTTGATTGATTATAGTGGTCAATTTTAATAACTTTGGCTGCATAATGTAATTTCTTTATATTTTAACAGTACAGATGCACTCCTACAGAGTACACCAGTTTTGTCAACACTTGGCAAAACCCACCCACTCCACAGGCTTCAAGTCAGTATTAAAGTAACACTTTAAAAAGTTTTATATTATACACTAGCAATGCAGAGATTTTAAACACTGACAGAGTTCAGATTAAATCAGAACAGTGTATTTTAAAGTTCAACTTACTGAGGGATTTTGTACAGCGGGTAGGTATCACTAGTCCTCACATATTTCACAAAACAAATAAGCCATAAATCTTGTCTCATGGGCAAAGGGCAAGCTTTGTGATGTGTTTAACACCCCCGTTAATAATTATTACCTTTGGCCATTCAGGTGGTGTAACATGATGCGATATGAATATACAACATGGTAGTTCTGAGATGTTGGTCATCTGAACTCTTTTCTATTTCAATAATAGAGACTATATATTTCTTCAAGAAAATCTAAAATTTGTATACTAAAATTTGCTGTCCCATATCTGATAGAAATCATATTCTATCATGTTTTGTGGTAACACTAGAGCACAATGGAAAGGATTTGTAATAAAAATGGGAAGGGTAACTTCCTAATAGTCAAGGTCACTGAAAAACACCCATGGAGAAATTGACACTTGCCATCTGAAGGGTAACAATCAATATTTCAATTGAGGTACTACTTGGTTGACGATTGGTTTTGAAGTTTCATTGTGGCAGCTGAGAGCCTGTGTCAATGACGCCTTGACCATGCAGTATAATTCTTTTTAAATTTAAATTAGGGCTGATGTACCAACCACCTACATGTAGCACAGTTCACTGTGCTTTTCTGCTTGGTGCTTTCCTGCTTGGTCACTGACACCAACACGCTCTGTGGTAGTGGATGTTTTTTTTTTTTTTTTTACCTCATGCCTCTTACATCATTGCCATTGTATATTCTCTCTACCAAGCCTTTAGTTGTGGCTATTCAAAGAAAAGTATTTACTTCTTTTGAGTTTTGTTGAGTTGTGTGTGTGTGTGTGTATATATATATATATATATATATATATATATGTATGTGTGTGTGTGTGTGTGTAATCATGACAGCTTATTAGCAACTGACACACAATAAACTTTACAACATGTACATATTTTTTTAGCAAGTCATAATAGCCTTTATTGGTGCTACATTTGGCTTAAAATCATTCTGTGTGCTGTTGTAAATCAGTACCTAAAATGACCCTACTATTACTCTCAAACTACTTTTCTGTATTGACAAGTGCTATCTAATATGTTTTCCTTGATAGTGAATTTTGCTCAGATCCATTCAATAAATACTGGACTACGAATTGTAAATAATAGTAAGATTGAGATAACCATGAGTTATCTTATCAAGAAAGATAGCAGGAATGCAATGTTTGTCTTGTGATGAGAAGATGCCCCACTGTAGCTGTGGAAAAACTAAATTGTCACTAATATATAGCTCTCTCAGTGCATTGGTGTTCAGCTCTTGTGGCCTCACTGAAACCATAAAGTACCAGTGAAGAGTTTTGTAAATAAGCAGTTTCAATTGGTGAACACCCACTATTTCAGCATGTATGATTTGTGTGATACCGGCACACAGTCTTTACATGTTTTCCACCCACATCTTTGCTCTCTATCTCCTTTCCTTTTTCCAATGTGCAATAACACTTTGCGTATTTGATAATGTGCCTAATGTAACAACGGCAAGACTCATGGGACTTCCCTTTTTAGGACAGAACAATAACTCACTTTGTCACTTGTGAGTCCCACCACAGCTTATTTGGTTTTGCCTTCCAAGACACATTAACGCCAGTCCTCACTGTCTGGAGTAAAAGAACATTCCACAGCACGAGTGTAAATATTAGGATATAGTGGAATTTGAGTCCTGTCATTTAGGGGTGAACTTGAATCATCTCCCACCCCCAAACAATAGAAGATATACAGTAGAGTATAATAATAATAATAATAATAGTAATAATAATAATAATAATAATAATAATAATCACACTCCTGTGTAATGTGTTTTTTTTTTTTTTTACGAAAATTGCAACTGCCACATTTGTGGCAGTACAGTGATTGGGCCTCTCAGTGATCTCTCCCCTGTTTGTGACAACCTACTGACATTTGGCATGAGGCATAGCCTAACCCAGTTTGTGTCGTACTAATGTTTTGATAGTCTAAATGCAATAAGACCTAACCAACCATTTGTTAACATGAAATACCATGTGGTACAGTCTGTTTTTGAAATATTCCAGAGATTTAGGCTGCATGCACCACAACATTGAAACAATTATTTATTACATGTTTACTGCTGGGAATTCTTTTAGATGTAACAGAGCTACATCTGTGGCAAAAACCACTGCAAGTTCCCTAGCTCACTGTTTTAAATGTATTCATATCATAGGAACATGCAAAACCTTCTGTGCTCTAGTGTTGAATCAAATCAGCTCAGGTTGATCAGGTCAGCTTTTGCTTACTTTTTTGGAGGCTTGGCTTTTTTGTTGGATCTTACTCATATGAGTTGCATCAGAATTCATGAAAAGTTCATGGAAAGTTCAGTTGCCAGAGGAGTAATATTGTAATCATCCAACAGGAATTTGCTCCCATGTTTAAGTCTCAAAAGCAGAATCACAGCTCTGACTGGGTCAGTGAGATAGGGTCACAAGCATAAGAGGCATTTCATAGTCATTTCAGTTTAATGACAGTGCACACAGAAAAATTTCCAAACTATTCAAATAAAAGCTCTTCATAACTTTTCACATAGAATATTAGTGGCCACTGCTATTTACCAGAATGGGTTGTCCACTGTTTTGGCTTGCAATGTAAATTATCTTGTTTTGACATTCACTTCACTCCCCACAGAAATAAACTCCTACCTTTACTGACTAGTGTGGTTACTAAAGCAACAGTATGATCGATTCATAACAGTAGATATAAAAATGCTACATGAGACAGGCCCATTTAAATCAAGAGTTGAACATATGACATCCAAACAGCCATATTGAATTTGTGTAACTGAGGGTATCTCTCAATTTCCCAGATAATTAGCTTTATTTAAACAAAGTTTATAATTTTGAAGTGAAAGTAGCCTATTTATATGAAATTTGCAGGTGTTTAAGTACAAATTCCAGTTAATAAAAGATTCAAAAGCCCTCCGTTTCCATTGCATATGTCTGTGGGAAGTTCTACAGTATACATCAGGAGGGTCAGAGTAAAAGCATTTGTAGGTATAGCTTACCTGAGGCAGAAACAAATTGTTAAAAGCAGGTGGGATTGCTGTATTGAAGGACTGCATTTGTAATTAAAACATGTAGTCCAACCATCCTGCAATATTTGTAAAACTCAATATATTTTTTGTTCTTTAGGACTGTTTTTATTGATAATCCATCCTTTTCTAAAACATTTTACTCCTCCTTAAATGTTATCTAATTTAGCAAGCATGCATATTAATATTACAGAACTATGAATATTCCCAGTTAAAATTACTCATGCTCTAATTACCCCACCAGTTTAAAAAAAGGGAAGAAGCTCAGGAGCACTGGTATGTCTGAAGAATCAAGCTAATCTGGAGCTGATTCATTGACCTCCTGAAAACTTACATGCTGTGGCACAGATAATTCTGAAGCAAAATATAAATACCCATTTTAAAATGATCAAATTTTTATTGTCCTTTACTTGAAACTTGAAGCTAGATGCTTTATGGTACTATGCCATTTCCTCCCAAATTTCCATTATTCTCATTACATACTGACAGTTCCATCCAAGAGACAATGGTGCTTTATTGCAGTAACTATAGGTGTGTTGATAGTGTCAGAGAAGGCAAGTCAGGAAGTGTGTAACTTTGCTTTTCATGTTTTTATTGGAATGTGGTAGCCAGGCAAAGGTGAAGAAGTAAACTGAGCTAAAGGAAGTGAAGGATTCCTCCAGCATTCCTCCACACAGGAAGAGGAAGTGCAGACATTAGTTACAGCTGACACTTCAGCATTCCAAACTGCTCCTTTACAGACATGTCCCTTGTGAATAAGGAGTAAGTGACACAGTTTGCATCATAAGGGATATTCAAAGCCTAAGAAGTCTGATGTCCCATAAATCTGGAACCAAATTTAGGTGGAAACTGAAATATTAAAGCACAGCAACATGCATTCCATTAAACCTTTTGCAGTTCACAACAGATCTTGCTTAATTTATGAAAAAATGTATTCTCGAATATGAAGGTCCTTTGAAAATAGTAATTTACATTTAATTTAACATGCTTTCATATTCCAATCTGTTAGGAGCAAGGTTTGTCCGAGTATAAAATTGTTGACACAAGGTGACAAAAGTAACATTAATCTGAAATGGAGTGTTGAATTGAATTTACTACGACCAATGTAGCATCGATCTTCACAGATTTTGCCTCACTTGTTTTGACACCAGCATTATAGCAATTGTTTTCAGGATGGGATACTAAGCACTGGCACAACAGAAATTGTCTGTTCCATTTCAAAACTGGCTGTCTGGCAACTCTACCTATTCATCTATTACTTTCTTATTTAATTACTGATCTACTTTCTAGAAAACTCTGGCTGTTTTGCATGTTTCATGAATGCAAAAGTTCAGACAATGATACTGCATTTGGCAATTATGAGATGGTATAAATATCTTGTTTATTGACTGCACCACAAATTAGGCACACATACTTGTCTTTGATGCTGCTGAACAAGACATCCCTTTTGTCTTTTATTATATTTTTCTTGGATAAACATTTCTCGGAATAAGCATTTAAAAATTTCTAACCAATTAAATAGAAGTATGCTTGATTGGGAACTACCTGAGTAGGGGCTTGCAGTACACAAGATATAATTTCTGTAGTACAGATCTCTGACAACAATTGAGCATTAAAATTAATTCTATTGATAAGGGATATTGTAGAGAATGTAATTGGGCTTAGAGTCTAAGTGGGAGGAGTAGTTCTGTCCTTAAGGTGAGGGTAACCCCCAAAGACTGCAAGCCCTATGTACACAATAAGTGGTTTCAATGCATGGCTAAGTGAGTTATCAATGAGTCATGAGCCAGGGTGGAACAGAAGTCAGTTTAACTTGATATAAACTTGGAATGTGTTGGATGACTGGCGACCCAGGCAAATGATTAAGTCCAGGAGTCCATTTTGTGCCGTTGTAGTGGCTGCTCCGATTCTGAAGGAATGGGAAGAAAAATGGTTTGCTGGAAAACTTGAAAAAGCAGAATGAGTTTGAACCAATGACTTACTTTGTCTACGAACACTGGATCAGTAACGGTGTGTGACGTATTATCAGAATGAGTTAAAAATTTTAGGACGGCCATTAAGACCAAACGTCAGATGCACGGTGAAGTTCTTTCACCATGCGTGGCTCGGCTTCAGCCGATTGAAGGATACCGCAAACAACTGACTGAATGGGAAGGGAAACCAAACTGGAGAAAAACTGAGAAGAAGTCCGGCCAGTAAAATGAAACACAAAAAACTTCAAAAAACTGGGTCAGGACAGTCACTGAGTTCACCATAGAACCCAGGAACATTAATAGGGGTGGAAAAATGGTGGCAGTCATGACATGTCCGAAGGGGCACTGCAATGGTATACCGAACACACGTTGCGTGCATTAGCTGCAGGCATATAAAAATGTACATTTACTGCCCCTGAAATGCAAAATGGCTAGTCCTTTAACGTTGAGTTCAGAGGAGGAGACAACAGAGGTGGACGCAGAAGGGGCAGAGTGGACCGAGCTAGCAGGGTAATAGCCAGGTAATCTGCCAGCTGTCTGTGACAGTGAGGGTAAACCGAGCAGATAACGTTGGTGTAGTGGCAGAAGGCTAGGCAAAATTCAGAGATAGTCAGAACCGTAGGGGTAGGGGAAGATGGGGCCTGAAGAGTGACTGTAATGCTGTCACACTCTATGGTCGGAGAGGGGAGAAGGTGAAAGTAGAGACGGTAAGCATACATCCGCACCTTGTGGGATCTGTGAGCGCAAACGAGCGGAGACAGGAGTAGGAGTAGACAACAGCAGCGGTCAGGGGAGAAGGCATCATGGTGGCAGTAGACAGGGTTTGGAGTGGTCATGGGGGGTGGGGGCAGCTGCCCAGGGAAACTGGTGACCTGTGAGAGATTGAGAGAGAGGACCAAGGTTCCACAGCGCCCTGGCTGGCGGCTGTCCAGTGAGTGCAAATTGTGCCGGCTGGAACTCGCTGACTCCAGGAGGGACCTGGTTGGCTGGGGGAAAGTAAGACTGCTGCACCAACTCCTTGGGAGTGTACCGGGGTGGGTCAGAGAGCGCCGAAGGCACCAGAGTGTGTAATGACAAGATGACGCTCTGGCAAGGGCGGCTGAAGCAAGAGGGAGGAGGAACCGCTGATTTCCCTGAGAGCATGCCGAGGACACCTGGTGGAGCCCACTGGCTCCAGCTAGGGCAACGGCAGAAGTGGGGGGAGACGACCTCATTGCCTGCTGCTCAGGAGCATGCAATGGCAGGATGGCTGATACCGAAGCTATCAGTTGGGGCCTGCCAGCTCCAGCCTGGCCAGCAAGTGAGGGGAGACATGGGGAAGGGAGGGGAAGAGAGCGCGACCAGGCTCAGGCTGCGGCAGCCTTTTCGGAAGCAACACCACCGGAGACAAGCAGAGCAGTGAACTGCCCCGGGGTCCATCGAAGGTCCTCCGATGGCAAAGCTGTGTCATACGGAGGCCAAGGAGGGTGGGCGGCGACTGCCAGATCATTAGAGCGGAGGGACTCGATGTACAGCGAACAATTCACTCTTCTTCTCAGACCAGGGAAACACAATCCCACGGAGCTTCAGAGCCTCTTAGAGGCAGGACATAGTCCAGTCTGAAAGTCGCTGTTCCGCCACGATTCCCCGGTTCTCGGAGGATCTGCCGACTGGCGACGAGCAACGGTAGTGGGAGCTGCAGGAACGGCACTTCGGCTGCAGAGAGGCAAGAGAGGAGGAGGAGGGTGACCACTGAGAAATGGCCCTGGATCTCAGCCTGCATAGATAGCGACGAGCCGGCCGGCGGCCATGAGCCGGGGACATCGGGCTGCTCTCCCGGGAAAAAGCCCGGGGAGAAGCTGTCAGGCATCTGGCTCGAGGAGTGAAGGACAGATCGTCATTTGAAGCATGGATCTGGATATCCATTGATTCAAAAGCAGTGCAAGCTGGGCGATACAGGAACTTCTAAATGCCGGAAATGCTAAGCATGATGGGAAAAGAGGTATGTGGTGTTTATATACCCGTATGAGACTGGAAGGGAGATGCGATAGGTTGAGGGGTTGTCTGAGAATTATGCTCCCGAATCTTTGATTTAACAAACTTTAATAAATTTGTACTTCTCTAAATAGTCTGGGTTGTGACTCATAAGCATGAACTACAAAAGGTGGTGACCCCGATATAGACTAAAGGCTTAAACTGACCTTGCATATGCAACAGTTCCACCTTCAAACTCCATTTCTGCCACAGGAAAGAGATAGTGCTGGTTGCTTTGTACTTACATTGAGCAAATCCAGTTCAGGACAAACTCATTTGACTTGCTGGGCTCCATGAATAATTAATAATTTTCATGCAAGTATGCATCAATGTTTCCTCTTGAATATGATGTGACCTTTATAACAAAAAGTGCGGTCCAGCAATGACCTAAATAATACAACTTGATCTTGTAAAGGTTACTTTATAAATGTAATGCAGTAACTGCCATGATGCAGTCCCTGGTTTGTTTTTCCCTCCTGTGACAGGCAAGGGTCCTATTTGTACAGGCAAATTTGACAGGCATGAAATAAATACTAGATATAAAGCTCAGCACATTTCCTGGCTGGATTATGATAGGGAACACTAAGGTGCCTCTTATCTTTGCTTGTTTTTTTGATTCCGGGATAGTAGCGAAAAAAGTTGAACACAATGTTGGCACTGCGGCATAGCCGGGACATTGTGACATTGGCATAGAAAAGGACATTTCACTGATCTGATTTGACTGCGCTACTGTTTGTGAAGTGAAAGGACCTGAAATACGGCTTGACTGATATTATTCCACGGTAGTCATTCTGAAGTACGGCTCTGTGGCACTGGCCTCTCTAAGCGTTAATGACTTTTTGTTCATTTAGGACTCATGTGGGAGCATTTCAGACACTACAATCAGCCACACCTTCAAACCATGAATACTTTTATACACAGGTCCTTTAGTGTCAGGTCTTTTTAGACAATGCACCAGTAAAACAATACAGTACAATATTTCAAGTAAAAATATGCATATGCATGTGTTTATTTAATCAAGCCCCTTATTTCGGTATTGATGTTACCACAATTTTTATTTTTACCACAAGTTTACCACAGTATTATTATTTATTTTGGAGGATGTAATCCGTCAATTGTTACATAATGAATGAAGCAGAAATAATGTAGCAACTAAAGACATTTCAAGTGAACTTCACAAAATGACATACACTTTACAGTCATACAAATTAACATTAATCATAAAATCTAAAAATCCAATCTTGATCACAAAGTTGTTAATTTAACAAAAATAAGGAATATAAATTACAGCTTTGACTGAACTTTCAGATATAATTTATGTTGTAGCCTTTTTAATAGTGCTATGTAAAAACTAAGAAAAAATTAAGCACAAACATGAAATTGGTCTATACAGGCCATTTGGTTATGCACAAACTGTTATGTGCTGGAGATCGGTCTTCAAGAAATAATAGAATGCTACATGTTCAGCACTGTGTTAATTAAAATATTCCTTCCTGTGGAGTGGATGATGGATGGAAGAATACAATTTTAATTGTCAGTGTGACTGTGTTTTTTTATTTTGGCAAAATAAATAAATAAAGATCAATTTACCTGTTTATTCATGGAGTGTTCAGTCTAGTGGATTTTATCAATCACATGTATTGAAAGGGTTTATTTATTTTAGTTAGGAGGAAATGGAAGTCATATCTTTCTCTATGTGCTATCTTGGAGCCAAATAAGACATTCCACTGCAATCCTTAAATGCTTGCAAACAGAAATATTACACCAGACACATGAAACATACATTGCTTCATTAATGAACAAGCCCAGTTCTGGCAGCTGAATCGGCTAGAGACTCACAGATTCTGACTGGGATTATTTTTCTTAAAACCTTCATGCCAAATAGAGATATGTCGAGAGGTTAAAATATTCCTAAAATGGTGTTTTTGGGAGTGAACTTCTTTAATTGTGTGACTCCGGCGGTTCAAATGAAACTTTGCTCATGAGTCAGATCTCACATTTAAGTGAAGGGAAGTATTTCCACACACCAGTAATGATTTAATCCAAGTTTTAAAATGGGTTCAGAGCGAGGTCATAGCTATCTCTCCTCTCCCTTTCTCTCTACAATCAACTTGTGTCCAAGGAGATTTGAATGCACTTCTTTTGTGTATGGGAAACTCTGCATAGAGCCAACTGCAATACTTTCAGGCTTATTCCCAACAGAGACCAAGCCTTCTAAAACAGCAGCATCGCCAAACCTCTCTGAACTCTGTTGTTCGCAATTACTTATGTGTCAACAAAGAATTATAATTTTATACGATTATAAATGGTACAATATTCAGAAAATAAATATAAGCCAGGATTTTACAAAATGCATGCATGTACCTATTGATGGATCGATGGATGAAAGGATGTTTTTGATTTATATGTCTGCAATTATGTATACATTTATTCAGAAGATACTAAATACATACCATATTCATTTTAGCTATTGTAAGACATACATTGCTCTCCTCTTCATTTAAGATCTTATTCAGAGTTGCACCAGAGAATATGGAATTAGTATGAGGTAACTTGTGTTACAAATGTTATTGCATTACCATTGATTTTTTAGTTAAATTTATGGCCTGATTTATACTTATCTGAACTGGAACTGTATGTGCCTGCTTCATGCTGTCATTAATTGTGTTCTTCCATTCTTTTTTTATTGCATAAATTAAATAAAGTGTACAACCTACTTGGTTATACTGACATTTATAACACCTACTAATTCCCTCATTTGTAGTAAAACCATCTGATTTTTTGAGACACACACCAGCTAGAAACACACTTCAGAAATTAGTTGACTTAAGGTTAGAGGCATTTTCCCTCTTTCTACTTTAGTAATTCCTTTCATAACTTTTCACCTCCCAGCCCCAGCACTGCAGGGTCCGCAGTTAAGCCTGAGTATTTCAATCCAACATGTGGTCCTCCATAGTCCAAACCCTTGTGGGCAGCTTCTGCTTCTTTTCACACAGCAATGTACCAGCTTATCTGCATGACCAACGTACTGGGGGACTAATATATCTGTAAAGCTGGTTCATTCTGGTCACAGGTGTGCAGATCAAGTATCCACAGTAAGGTGAAGGGTTCTCTGCAGAGTGCAGCCATTCTTGCCATTTCTTGATGTTGGACCTTAGGGAAGTCAATGGACCAAGGACTAGTGCTTTAGCAGGGCATACCATCTGAGAGGTCCTCATCATTCTCTTTCCATTGAGCTGTATCTGAAACCTTTAGCCACACAGACTGACTCCACTCCCCTCTAGCTCCTCCCTCACTGGCAGCACAACTGCACTAGTGCCAGTGAGGGGAGGAAAACTGTCTTTCTCCCTAGCCCATTCCTCACCCTGACAGAGAAGGCTGCTGGATTTTTCATGCCAGTAACTGGGTATGTTTGTGTATGTGTGTAAGTTTGGTGTGTGTGTACGCGCGCGTATGTGCATTTTTTTAGAGTGTGTTTTAGAGCAGCAGTATGAGATGGTTCTGGGGTTGTGGGGCAGCATTAGTCACTGACTGGTATCAGCATTTTGGCTCCAGGATAGCGCTGGGGGCTCAATCTACAGTCGGAGCCCAACCTACTGGGGTCACATACAGGCCAGTTGGTCTAGAGAGCCCATAGTTGCCCTGCCTTTCCGGCATATGACGCAGGGCACCGTCAAGCCCTACCCCAGCCAGGCCTTGAAATCTGTGTAAACATTATTAGGCCCTCAGCATGCCTCGGGCACAATTAATTTTCATTAAAGCTACAAGCGGCCCTGGACCCCAGCACCATGCGGCAGCGATATTGGGCAGGGATGAAAGCAGAGTGTTGGTAATGAGCTCAGCTCATCTCTTTGATGCCCCACTGTTGTTGGGCCGATTAAAAGCCCATGATAAGGGCACACGCAGCATGTATAAATCTGGGCCCGATGTAATGTGAGAAACCAGAGAGGGAGCTAACAGCACTGCTGAACATGGGAGGGAGTTTTCAAAATTTTAATATGCCTGGTGAAGCTGCAGAGTCTTCCCTATCTTTTATTGTCAATTTGGTTTCATTTAACCCAACTATATATATTTGTCAGCCATGTGCATCAACAGTAAATCAACCATGTGCACTTTCATGTACATGTCAGCCTCCATATACTGATTGGAGTGTACTTAAAATACTCTCAAACACTCAACTGCTTTGCTGCTTGCAATGAAAACAAAGCCTTCTCCTTTATCCCGCCACTGGCTGACCGCTTAGGCCTTTCGGCCAGGCAGCCAATTAATTACAGACGTGCTTTTAAAACTTCCTGTTTTTCCCCCCCTTAATTAGCTAATCTGTGCTGTGCTTTAGCAAGAGGAAATACCCAGGAATAGTTCCCAATTTCAGCACATTCAATTATTTTGTACTGAGGGCAGATTTCATCAGGTCACACTAATGTAAAGATCAACAATGTTTGATCGCAGGGAAATTATGTCTGTCATTTCTTCCTGTTTCAGTGGCATTATTGTGGGAATAGCAAAGGCAAAAAGTGCACAGAGCTGGCCCAGCTGATGCCCTGCTTTGCAAGTACGTGCCCTTTGTCAGGGCCATCAGACATCAATCTCTGACTCTGGGTGTTTATTATTGCTTTCAGGAATTTACTTATTGAAAGAAAAAAGCTGATTTATGTGCCTGCTCTCTATTTATCCTGTCTTTATTTTCATGCTCCCAAACTCTTGAAGTTTCACTCTGCATTTTGGATTAACCTTTTATTCACAATTCATTGTGACCATGACTGCCTGTATTCACTTATCTGTAGCCTACAAATATGTGTTCACACAAGAGTGTTCACCTCCAGTCCAACTATAGTACATACTGGAATGCCTTGTTTTTTTGTTTAGGATCCATAAAATAAGGCTGCAGTACCGTACACTTTTGTGTAGGGTAGAGGGTAGAGGAGCAAGACTGTGCCAAAAGCATGTGATAAAATCAGTGAGGCATGCTGCTGTCTTTGCCATAGATGTTAAGTACAGCCCATGTTGGCTGTCAAGCTGTGACCAGGACGGCTGGCCATTAGAGAGAACAGTATATTTTCTCTTTTACTTGTCCCTTCTCTTTACAATGTCCCTAGCAAGCTGATAGCACTGTATTTACACTTTGTGTTTTCTCTCCCCTTCCTTCCCTGACACTATCTATTTTAATCATTTGAGTGGATAAAAAATGAGAGGTGAAGCTTAACACGAGAATTAATCTGTTGGAGAATGCACTACACTTGGAACTGTCAATGTTTTTGAACAATGACCTTTTCCACTATGAACCTGAACTCACCTCTGGCGTTACCTGAATGCTTTTCAAGTGCAAACAGGAAGGAGGACTGGAGAAACATTTTCAATATGTGCCAGTGAATGTCACTTTGCATTAAAATTAACTGTTCAATTATTGTTTTGTTTCATTGTTGTACATCTTAATTTATTGCAATAGTTTTTACTCAATGATCTATGCAAGTGGTGTGGATAAATCATTCCCTGTCTGAGTAAGGCTGTGATGTAAATATCTATCTTCAGTGAGTGCATCACTCTTTAAAAGCTGGTAACATACTACCTGCACTATACACGCTCTATCCAAAGTTAAAATCAGCACAAGAACTGCTGTACTAAACCTCTGAGTGGCTCACTAGGTAAAGCAATTTCCTGGGAGCCATGAGGTTGGGTGCCATTACCAGCCAAGGATTATAAAGCACACTCTCAATAGCTTCACAAATCATACACATAAAATATCTATAAGGAACAGCCTCTTTTTGGATATAAAGAAAAGGAAAAAACCTAAAGGAACTTAGGAACAATATAACAAAAAAACAATGGTTTTTCTAGTTTGATTTTTGGTATCATAAATCTTATAAAACAAAAAAAGGTGCATTAAATTTTTATCATGTGTTGTTTTTTAACACAGCAAAATACCTGCTACACCCCCATACTCTTTCCATAGAAGGAGAAGGATATATATATATATATATATATATATATATATATATATATATATATATATATATAGATAGATAGATATATATATATATATAAATAAATTATTTTATTATTATCTTATATATATGAGAAAAAATGGTTTATGTAGTACATGCAGGGAAAAGCAACTGTTTGGACACATATTTTGACATTGTTTCTCAAATAATCATGACAAAGTAAACCCCATTCAAGCAGTACCCTCTCCCCTCTTCCACTTCGAAGCAGATTAAAGGTGTTTTTCCTCTTGGTTCCACCACTGACTTCAGTTGAAAGCAGCCATAGTGCAGTATCATATACTCCAGTAGCACAGTAAAAGTATGAAGCTGAAATTAACTGGCTCCTTATGACAAAACTGGTTTTCATTTAACTTGCGGCCACACTGAAACTATAACGTTGATAATTATGGCTGGAAGCCAGGGAACATATTTTGGCATATGTTCACAGTGTCTGACTGTTCCTCAACTGTCTGACTGCTGTGACCCTCTTGTGTAGCGCTTCTTCTCATCCTCCTGTTTGGGGATTCCTATGCATGGTCTTGGCTTGGTAGCTTTTCCCATAAATTCTAATTAGCAACTTAGAGAAAGGAGTTGGAAAGAAAGAGAAGGGAAAACCTATTTGTAGGACTGAGTGGGCAAGGGGAAAGCAGATGGGAAGGGAGGGGGTTGTCTGACATCATAACAGAAGAAGCAGCAACAGGCACCCGATGTTCCACAGTGCTAATAATCTGTCAGCCCCCCTCTATTCCCAACTCCCTCTTCAATAAACAGGCCCGTTATCACACCACTAACATTTATTTAACCCTTTTCTCCGGCTGTGTATCGGTGAAAAGGAAGGTGGTCAACTTTAGAGGGGGAGGCCAGTTCCTCAAATCCTGTGGCTGGACTAACACATTTCCTGTACATTACACCCAATCTGTCAATCTGTTGCACGTCAATCGCCGCCTACTCTCCAGCATATGCATACGCACACACACATGTATATGCACACACAGGCAGACACACACACACTTTCCCTGCACTCAACCCCTGACTCAAACTCTGGAGCCAGCCTTACCCATACCCACCCCCTCCCCGCCTGACACTCTGTCTTGTTTCCCTGCCGCCTGCATCCCTGCTCTGCTGATCTTTTCCAAACTCCTCCATATCTGTGAACACTATCACCACCCCCTCAACCGCCCCCACTCCACCCTTTTCAAATTAAGGATTTCAGTTGTTACAACTTTATGAATTTCTTGATGGAGGTGAAAAAATGGTAACACCAGTGTAGCAATGGTGCGATTCAACCCCTCTATCCCCCTACAACCCTGACCCCTGACCCCCCCCCCTCCCCTTTTGGGATTGTGCAGGGAACTCTCTCCCACACATCCCACGCTGGACGGCTTGTTTTTATAATTTTATTATTCGAAGGAAGAAAACGTGGCCGATACCAAAATAAATAGCAGGGCCTTGGATCAGGCTCTTTGTTTAAGAGTGAAATATCTCCCAAATATGCTGTTATTCACCAAGGGAAAAATGGAAAGGTCCCTGTGTCTGGAAAGTATAACTCATCTTGTCTTCAGCGGTTCTCAAGGCGCTTGGAGTGGCAGATTTAATCTTCAAGGATAGTTCTATGACACTGCTAAATAAAAATAGGTCCACCTTCATGGTTTCCATGGTAACAGTATTTAAATATATTTTCTACCAAAGGCACTCAAAAATGTCTAGATAGTTTGCTGTTTGAATTCCAGTTCCAACATGTTGTGATAAGTACAATTTTTGTACTACATCCAATACAAAAATTTGTAAACAACACTGTCATGCTTTTGTTTGGTTTTGGCAATCAGGAAAATCATTTTCACTCTTCTAAAATGATATTATGTTTAGATTTATGTCATATGAATCTACCAAACATTTGATGCCTGACAAGCCCTCTGTGAAACAAAAAGTGCAGATTTTCACTTTTATGGATTTTCACATTCACTTCTATGGATTCATAGAGAAATCATTTTGACTTTTACAGTCAGTACATCACTCTACCGCTCTCATAACTGTCATCTGAACTAATGCAGACTAAGGTTCAGACTCAGCAGTTCTGACCCAGCCTGTCAACAGGACAGAATTTGGTTCTGTCCTCTGCATTAGCAACAAGCTGGAAGTAAGAGCTGAATCTCTCCTGACTGGCCTCACTTCTGCTTTTGTGCTGTATGAATGAAATAGTCACTAGCTTCAGTACAAATCATACATTGAAGGCTACCAACCGCCATGCATTGATCTTGAGCCTCATGCCATTATCTTATTTCACATGCCATCTGGCTAATCCTGGTCTCTCCTGCACTCAAATTTAAATATTTTAAAAAATAGCATCTTCAACCCAAATGCTGTGTTTGTGGTCTCTTTTGGCTTGGAATTGACTAAGAGTATCAGGGATGTTGTAAATGTGTCCATGGTTCCCAGACCAGAGAATACAGTATAGAACAAGACATAAGATATTCAAAGAATATCAATGCATTGCAAACAAAATATCAAGTCCTGTGAGGGTTTTTCAGTGATGCTGTTTTAATTTTTATAACATTATGTGTTTTCTATATGAGGTCACACCATCATCACAACAGAACCCCAACAGGCTAGAACCACACTGCAGAAGAGAGCAATAGCAACAGCTTTTGACTGTTATAGATGGATTAGTGGTTTAAGGCTTGTGTGTGATATTGGTGCTCTTTGCTTGCTGTAGTATTTTCCTTCCCCAAGAAAAATTCAACACCCTGAACTGGTTGATTGAGAAAAATTGTTCAGGTTATACTATATGACATTCATTCTGTAAAAAGTACCACCTTGACTAAAAGGTACAGAGTAATATTGTATACAGAGATTTTCATAAAAGGATCACTATCTTGTTTTTAAAATAAGTTTAAAATTTACCAGCTGTACCTTACTATGCCAGGAATTCCTCCCCAGGAAAAACAAACTGTCCCTTGACATGTTCTTATATCGTTGATACCAGTCCAGCATTTCAGGAGAAAGTTGTCAGCTGATGTCATTACAGGCTATATCTCACACACCATGAGGACATGTTCTTTCTGCTGCTGTGGAAGAATTCACTGATTTCCATTGACCTTTTGACTTGTATTCAAAACCCCACACCCCCATGGAAAAAACAAACAAATTACACTTTCCCACCCACATAAAGTCTATGTCTGGATTTCAATGAAATGTGGTCTCTTGTCACTACTATCTTGGAATAAAATAAATCAGATTCAATGTAATATTCACTACTAAGGGAAAATGTAAGGCTGTTATTCAAAGTAAAATAATAACATTTACATCTCATGTGAACAAAACATGCAATAAACACTTGTAGGACCTTCTTGATGCTATCCTTATGCTTAACAAACAATACATTTTAGACCCATCCACAGAGCTCCTTAAAGGAAGAATTGATTTACAATTAGAATTCTACATACTCTCAAACAAAAATGCAGAATGCAGAACTCACTTGTAATTAATAGCCAGTCTGGAAGTGTATATATGAGCGTTAGTTAACACATCTCAGGCTCTCATGGCAGGGTTTTTTTTTTTTGGGGGGGGGGGGGGGGGGGGGCTAATCTTAGCGAGGTATGTTCCTACTCTGTCCATTCTTTTGTCTATTTTTGTTCATTTCATACACTGATTTAGCATAATTTCTAGTCCAACAGAGATTGTGGCTGTTGAAATACTGGAGGGTAACTTTGTACATTTTGCTGGTTTCCAAGATCGTGGAGGTATGATTTTAGCCCCTTCTTCTGCCTGGTGGTTCAGCCGCTCAGCTCTTTGTTTTGACTTATAGCTCAAGAAGTCCCAGCTGTGTGAAACAACGTTACCACTCAGACCACGATCCTCTGGTATGTATTAGCTTCAGGTTCTTTGTAGCAGGTTAAAGCATCTTCTTACTGTTATGAGGCGAGCCTGACTTTCGCCGTCTTGTGTGAGTTTCCTTGCTTAGTTAATTGATGGCACAGGTGATGCGTGGCCAGGGAATTGGATGATTGCTTGTTTCACCAGGGAGCTTGTTGCGCACCTGAGATCATTCTGCTCATCAGACATGGAGAAAATGTTTATAGGGGTGGGGTGAGTTTTCAGTTTTTTAAATTTGGGATTATTTTTGATTTGGTTATTTTGATTTTGGTTTGGTTTTAGGATTATTTTCTATTTTCAAGATATGTTTCCTTTTAGGTTTGGTTTGATTTTAGATTTTTAGTTTGTGGTTTAGTTTTTGGATTTTTGTTTGGGGAAAAGGATCCAGGGGGATCCTTTTTAGCATGTTGGTGTGTGTATGTGTCTTTGTGTTTGGCAGGAGGAGTGCTGTGGGACCACCACCGAAGAACATCAGGACGACGCTGAGAGCTGGAGGTGGGGCCAGTTGGGGAAGTGTCTTGGGTGTCCGTGGTGGGTCGATCATGGGAACCTGGGTTGTAGGGTTGCAGGGGAAAGTATTGGCAACTCCCAACATTATTTTAAGACTATTGTTTTAATTGCTGCTGTTTTGTAAATCCCAGAGTGGTGTACTCTGCTACATTGCACTAATAATTTATTTTAAGTCCTTGCCACTCCTTCATCTTGCCACATTGTGGCACAGTTGGGAGGACTGTACAAGAACATAGGCAGGTGTTCCCTGTTGATTGTAAAATAAGTTGTTCTAGTTATGTATGTTCAATACTTATGTTCAATGTATGTGTCTGTGTGCCATAATAGAAAAGAAATGCAACAGCTTTGAGATCTGGTAGCACTATAAGATGATAATGAATGGCTTCGGCAACAACAGGCAGTGGTCTGTGCATCATCACTACAGTTATCCCTAGCCAACCTACAGCTCTGCAATTGGTTTTGTCTGTAGAGAAAAAACATGGCCAATGTTCTGTGGCAGGTCTGGCATTGGTATTAATGCCTGGACGGAGGAGGTTCAGGCCTGTATGTGGGCTCGTCATTTGTCGCCAGCTGAAGAAACATTTTTTTCTTTATGATCACTCGGAGGGGGAGGCTCAGGAGGAGCAAAAATATTCCCCTAGTGCAGAGAGGGGGAACTCCGATAAGATAATTGAAATTCTCAGGAAGTTGTATGGTCAGTTACAATCATATGTAGCCCTTCATGAGGCCTTCTTTTCTCAAAAGCAGCAGGATGGGGAGACTCTGCAGGAGTTTTCTCTTGCCCTGATGAACCTTACGGAGAAGGTTAAAGTGTTTGCATCACAAGGTATTCTTAATGTTGAGGTTTCGACCAATTCGCTGAACATGTCTGTGATGGTGCCCTGCACAGGAAGTTCAAGCAGTTTATCCGTCATCAGCCAGCAGCCACCTTGCTTGATGTGTGCCGGGAAGCCATTAAATGGGAAAGGGAGGGTATGCCTGTGGGAGTAAGAATTTAAAGCTTACCCTTTCCATCATTGGTTGTGAACCTGTATGGGGTTCACGGGGGGGTCTTGTGCTGTAACCAGTGGTATGGTAACTAGTAATGTGATAAGGTCAAGGTTGGATGAGCCGAAGGAGATGCTGATGCAACAGCAGAGTCAGATCAATCAGCTCACTCAGAGTATGGCTGTTCTGCAAGATTCCCGTAGGCATAGTACATCCATTCTTAATCATTCTGTCATCTGCAGGAGGTGCCAGATACCTGGCCATTTTACCAGGGAGTGCAACAGGGAATGTGTTTCTCCTTAACCTATTACCTTGGGTACTGGTCTGCCTTTTAATGATGCCAGGTCATCTTGCCCCACTTTGCCCTGGAAAACTAATACCCACCAGGCGTATTTCCCTTCTGGCTGAAGTGTTGTTCCCAATGGCACCCACACTATGGGTAGACTAATGTAATCCTGTCTGCACTTTAATGTTTCTTCATGGGGAAGACTAGTGTATCATGTTTATTAGACACTGGGTCTATGGTGGTAACTATTACAGAGAGTTTCTTGCAGCACTTTGAACCATGGGGCTAAGATTACCTCCAGCACTAACAGTGGTTGCAGCTACGAGCTGTAAATGGGCTGGAGTTTCCTTACCTTTGCTATTTAGAACTGGTAGTAGAACTCTGTTGCAGAGTAATACTCAGATGTCATATACTGATTGTTAAGGACCCTCCTGGTGGCATGCTATCTCAGGTCTCTGGTGTCCTGGGAATGAATGTCATTTGTAACTGTTATCTGGAGTTGTTCAGTCAACATGAGTTTGATTTGCCTTCCACTGTTGGCTTGTATAGGGGAGTTCTGGTGGCTAAGTCCATAGCAGCCACTGTGTCCACTCAGCCAGCTCCTACCCCAGTAGATGACAAAATCAAAGCCATAGATCTATCCCCATTGTCTGACAAAGAACAAGATCAGATATGGTCTTTGTCACAGTGACACTGCTCTGTGATTTTTGCATATAAGGTGATTTAGATTTCATAAGCCTTATTTTGCATGAAATCTCCTTGCGAGATGAGGTCTCTGAGCCAGCATCATAGAAACATCCCTCTATCAGAGTATGAGGTAGTCAAGGGCTTAAAAAACAAGTTACTTGAGGCACAGGTCATTTGGGAAAGTAGCACCTCCTGTGCCTTAGTGAAGAAAAAAATGGCAGCGTTCAGGCGTGTGTAGATTACTGGCAGCTCAACAATAAGACCCAGAGGGACGACTTTCCCCTGCCTCGCATTGAGGAGTCCCTGGATGCCCTCTGAGAAGCATGATGGTTTTCCGCCATGGACTTAGCCAGTGGGTCCAAATAAGTTCCTGTCACTGAGAGAAACAGGGCTATGATGACATTCTGTACTCCATTCGGGTTATTGGAGTGGAACCAGATGCCATTTTGGCTCTGTAATGCACCTAGTACATTTCAGAGACTGATGCAGAGGGTGTATTTGCCCACAACTGCTTGGGCTATTTTACTGCTAGCTAGCTATCCAAGCTAAACTTGGGTATTATAGGCAGCAGTTGGCAGCAGGAAGTAGCTGGTGCTAGATAGCCAACATTAGCTAATCTGGTTGTGTATTACAGGCAACAATTAGTTAAATATTGGGCTATTTTGTGTACAGTCACAAAATGATGCGTATAGCAAGACCAGCCGATTTTCATATTAGCACATAGCAGCGATAGGATAAGTAACTACACAGGCAATTTTGATAGACCGAACCTTTACTTTGTCCTCTGCTTGCATTCACTTCTGGGATATCCTTCATCTGTTCTAGTGACTGTATTGCAATTGGCTATCAGTGTCTAATGTCTACGTGTTTGGGGGCTGACAATGGATGTCAGTTCTACCAGTGACAACCTTGTTGATGTTGGCACTGATGTCAACATTACTTGTTTCTAACGTGCTGCAATATGGCTTGGAGTAGCGATATCCATAGGTATAACACAGCATTTGGGAAAACATACATAGGTGGTGTGCTTGACAGACATAATTTAGACATGTCAGTTATGTGGCTTTCATAGACTGTTTATTGTTTTACATGACAGTGACTTTCAAAACACTAGAATAAAAGATGCAAATGCATCTGCCTTAACATGATGCATTGTGTCATCCGTGTAAGCAGGTTAATGTTATAGCATCATAACACACATAAAAAGCGCAAGCAGCTTTCGAAGGTGATCCTTAAAGGGATGCGGTTTACATCTATCGAGAATATATAGCCCACTGAAAAAAGGTGTGAACACGTCAGACCTGTCGTTGTCCCCAGCAGTTTTCAAAACAAACTAATGCCCATGGTGTATACCATTGGAGCTAACTACCAGCTAGCTAGATAATTTATCTAAACTCAATTAATTCAGCATTTAGCTATTTCTACTCAATTGAGTGACTACAATTGAATAAGCTAGTATTTTCTAAATAAGGCATCCATAGTATACTAATGTAAACGTGGTTGCACTAAAGCTAGTAGGTCAATGATCAAATGAAGGCAACTTTGATCAGATGTACCAGAATAACCTAAAAATATAAATGGCATGTTATGTGCCAGCTGTGCCAAATTTGGCCAGTATACAGACAGTATTTGTCTGCCTCTGCGTTCAATGCGCAATTTCTTTCCATTTTGGTTTTGTCTCACCCCTTAGCACCTGTCACTGTACTCTTATCTTTATGCAGTCCCCGGGTGATGGCGAGACCTATTGCCTGCCTTATTTAAGGCTTCCTGACGTTCCCCTGGTCCCCCATCCCCAACAGCAATCTGTGCGGCCTTCACAGGCCCCCCTGGGACGTCCACGGATTGTTTATAATTAGGCCGGCACCTCTGGACTACTTAAGGAGTGATTGATTCATAAAACGGCCCTTTGGGGACCGATGATTGATAGATGGTAGGCAGGTGGGTGTGGCTTTAGGGACCTGGAGGTTCCCTCTGTCTCTCCACACTTTCTTCTCAAGAGGCCCTTGGAGGAGGGGTGGAGGGGGGTAGTGAAATGCAAAGTGGGGCTGTTCTGAAGCCAAGGCCAGCAAGCTCTTTGCTTATGACGTGCCATCATAGTGGAGAGGTATTCCAGTTAAGTGCCCTAACTCACCCAGCTTAGAATTGTTCCATTAGTATGGGAAAGGAAAGGGATGTCAGCACTTGCTTTGTGACCCAAATTGCACTCTCCCTCCCCCAATCCTAGCCCCCTCCTCTCTCCACCTAGTCCCACCTATAAACATTTGCTGACAGCAATTGGTCTATTAATTAGGTGCAGTGTTTGGAAAAGTATAAATACACTCTGTGTGGTCTGAGCGTTTACTCTGGACATGGAAACTATGTGTATGTTTCTATTTGTACCTCTATGGTGTTATATGACTACTTATAAGAGGACAACAACATGATAGGGATGTTTAACCTGATGGTTTTAACAGTTTTGTAGTAGCGACTAGACCTCATTCAGGCAATTATTCATGATATATGAAAGTCAAAAGATAATCACTAGCTATACTTTGCCACAGTTGCTGGGGTTGTTACATGTAGATGGGAAATACTGCTGAAAGGACAGAAGGGTAGCAACAGTATGAGCAGCCTGCAGGTTTCTAAACATGAAGGGCATGCCCACTTTGTGTTGTGGCTTTTGGTGCTACGATCAAGCTGCCACTTTGGTAACAGGTCTGACACTTTGACCACCGACAGCCCCTTGACGGCCTCACAGTGTATATGAGAGGCACCATTGTTTGTGCTGTGGTTTTTCAGGAAAACTGCTGGAGCGTCTGATCTGCTTTGGTATAATCAGAGTCGCACCCATGTTGGATGGGTATGAAGCCCATTCCCTACCACATCTCCAAACTTACACCCACAACTACTACTACAACCTCTCTCCTATATTGTCCTCCCTTATCTGCCTGGCCTTGGCTGCCAACAGCTGACCCTTCCCTGACCTCTCACCTGTAGGTGCACTCAAGCACATCAGCCTTTGTTAATGGATTGGTATGTATGTACAGTAGGGGCTGCTCATATGTACACATGCACACATACCTTTGCAGCCACCTGTCGTACTGAGTTTCATACACAATGGGGCATTCCCTCATGATGTTGCATACTCTACCAGGGAAACATTAAAGAACACTGAGAGTGAAGTCAATCCATCAGAATAATTCTTCATCTGTTTCAACCAGTGGGCCTTGTGATGCATGTTGACTGCCCTTTACACCTACACAGGCTGCAGGAATGGGGGTGGAGATGCAGCAGCTACAAATTCCTCTGCACAGTTGGTAGAAAAATCCATGATGAAGTTGTGTTAGTGGTATGGTACACTAAACTACTATATAAACATGCATTTAACACTGAAATATGTTTGTGCTAACTTTTCTCATTTCACTATTTCTGTCAAGGATCATTTATGAACTAACTGGCTGCACAGTACAGGCATGTCCACATTCGATGCACTGAATATGAAAGGTGAGTCTATTGACATTACATGCAAATTTCCCCTCATTTTCACCCAAATTGATTGGTGATGTTCCCCCAATTTTAAATTAAGTAACACTGTTGGCCAATTGTTCAAATTTTCCTCTGCAGGTTACCAGTTACATTGCCTTAAGATTTTGCAGCTTGGCAGGCAGATTTCATGTTCCCAGTCACCTAAAGTAGTCACTGCAGAATAATGAGATCACCTAGCTGACTCAAACCCACCTTTCCATTGGCAGCACATTATCCAATTATCTTATAGTGCAGTGATGTGCTCACCAATTTAATCTGGACATAACTGCACTGCTCATATGGGAAGGCTGCCTTGGCTGAATGCACCACTCGGTAGCCTTTTTTATCTTAAATCACAAGACTGTTCCATCTAGAAACCCTCAACATTCCTCTTCATTTTTTGCTTCTTAAAGTGCAGTTTGATTATAATGAATTCCCTTGTGATGTGTTAGAGTAATAATTCCTTAATTTACATCTTAAAAATTACCCTTGAAACTAGTCAGTACACTTTACAGTTCAGTAATTGTTTTTCCTGCAGAAATCTCTAAATGTTCCCCTGAGAACCTGTAATATGAGTTGCAAATATGCATTGTTTTAAGAATGATAAATCATTCTTTTAAAAGACCTCATCTATTATTCTGGCAGAAACAGCCAAACAACAGCAGATATTCCCATCGGAGAATATGCTTAAAAAATGTGTTAACAACAAACACATAACCCCTTGTCAATCTGTTCTCAGCTAGATAACTGCCAATGCCTATATGGACGGTCTCTCAAGTAGCTCTGAGGTCCAGCTTGTGTGTGGCAGGACCAGTCTCCATGTCTTAGGAGATGGTTACCCCCACCCCTTGGCAACCCCAACCCCCCCATCTGCCTTTCCATTGACAATTACCCAGACTCCTCTACTGCACCATGATGTCAGTGCTCTGGGAAAGCAGCTCACATTCCGCCACCGCCGCTGGCTGTTACAATTCCATCCCTGTGAACTATCAATGCGAGAGGGGCCTGGCTGGACCACCTCGTCAGACGATGGAGCCAGGAAAGGGGGGATCAGGATCTGGCTGGCCTTCTGATCTCAACTTACAAACAGCTCTTAAGGGTCTGCTCAGCCAAGTAGCACATTAGCAAATAGAGTCACTGCTAAGTATATTTAACTATGGGTCACTGGGTGAAGAAATGGATGAAACCACCAGTGAAATGATCAGATTTATTGCTCCCCATTTCTACCAAAACTCTCAAAAAATTCTGTTAAAAACTGTTGTTATTCTAGCATCGTATTGTCTGTAGAGATATTGGATCATTCTTAAAGAATGAAAGCCTCTCTTTCTTAAATGAAGGATAGAAATCTCATCTGCACAACCGGCTGAAACTTTTCATATACGTTCAAAGCTGTATAGATCTGATGCTTGGTGAGGCCATGTTATATACATGTTTGACTTCATCCTTAAATCACTCTTGAATCTGTTTCAGTGTTTTCAGGACCTGCAATTGCCAACCCCTGTTGGCCCAAAATGGGTACACCAAGGATCTACCCACCATGGAAAACCAGAAGGAAAGTAAAACTTCACATATTTTGATAAAAGCTAAACAGTTCATGCAAGGTTCCCATCCTGCTGACTTTCCTTCTATCTCTGACTATGGCAACCATCCCCACGTCCACCACTTGCACCATGAGAAAGGGAGAGAAATTTGGCCACACTACACACAAGACCCAGACCTACCGGCAGGTATGTTCCCTTGTGCTTACTTACACACCACACATTGACTTTTTCTCTAACTCCCTGCCCACATCCCATAGGCGGAATCCCTCTCTGCCACCCAAAGTGGTATCAAACACACTCCAGAGAAGGGCAGGTCCACACACACACACACACACACACACAAACTCTGCCACAAAAAAAGGATGGGATTCAATTCTTCCATGCATTAATACTTGGCCTCCTTAGCATCCCAAAATAGAACAAAACTAAAAAAGGATGGAGTGCTGCCCCTTGTTTTTGTCCTCCTGGGATTGCCTCTCTCTTGGCCTCACTTAAGGGCAGGGGGATTGGCTGTACTGGAGGATGAACCACAGCAACTGGTCACCCATGCTTATAGGCTTGGCAGAGTCAAACATAAAAGGGAATTTACACACACACACACACACACACACACGCGTGTGCACATTAACCGTGATAGTCATATCTTTACTTCACCAGCCACATCACGCTTCCACCCAATCCAGGGCACTGCCGCTCCTCTGCTCACAGTCACTCTCCTCTCCCCAGCCAGCTCCACCTCCAGCTCCCTGTCTGTCCAACACATCCAGGAGCTCCACCAAGCAGCTCTCAGCCACCACTCAATCCAATCTCACACACCACACCTAAAAATTAATACCTCTCAGAAATTTAGCCCAACAAAAACAAACAAATTAAAAGGGTAAAAATAAATCAAAGCAAACAATATAACAATATGCAGGCCAAATATCAAAGTAGACCAAAAAACAAAAGGAAGCCAAAATCAAACCTTTTCCCCTCTAAAACTGTTACAGAGCCTGCTTTCCCAATGCCATCCGAGACTTAACAGCTGCAGGAGTTTCCAGCCAAACAAACCAAATGAAAACCCTGAGGCAACAATGTTTGTAGCATAGCCTAAATGGTTTTTTATTCCTTAACTGTAATTCCATCAGGGAGAATAAAAACAGAAACCAATGAGTCCTATGAAATAGCTGTTCATACCATGTGTCTATGGGCAGTGTGGGTTGAAGGCTTCCTTTCCCTTTCTCCAAATAATAAATATACCCAGACATAACAGTGATAGAAGACTGATCCAACCATATGTCCTCTTCTCATTGCACCAGGTTTTGCATTGTTGTGCACTGGACCTGCTTACAAGAGATGTGAGTGTCACGATGCATGGATTTTGTTGAGTCTGGGTTATGGAGGTGTAGGTTAATTTCTGTTGTAATTTTTGAAACCATTCATTTGGGATTTTTAGTGACTTTACTGTTGTGTTCTACCCCAGTTATTATTTAGACTCTTTTATTAAAATCCAGTTCCTTCAATATATTTCCATTATTTTGTCTCTCTCTCTATGTATATGTATATGTGTGTGTGTGTGTGTGTGTGTGTGTGTGTGTGTGTGTTAGCAATGAATGCACAGTTTTATTCTGTAAATGCAATGGCAAAGAGTATTGGGTAGATGCTTGGTCTTGGATACTGTAGCTATCACTTAGACAAATTCCAGGAGGTGACTGTCCCCACTCTTTGCAGCATCCTGTCTCTGTCTGAGGCTTGGAGACACTCAGTAGAGCAATCAGCCTTATCAGTCTGCCCAGAGTCCTGCTTTCAATCAGCACACTTTACCGATTGCTGCTGGACTGAACCAACCTCCTGAAATGACATCATAATGATTAAGATTTCCCACAGTGCTAGATGCCTATGAAAGTGATATGACCTTCAGCATACCCAGATATGTTCATACACTTAAATTTATCATTTTCTGTTGAGGATTCTCAGGTTTGAAAGTATTGAATATTTCTTACCTACTAGAGTTATACATGAAAATAATTTATTTTCAGTTGTAAGTCAGATTTACAGACATTGAAGACAGCGCAACTTACCACATTGACAGATGACATTTTGTGACATGGTTACAGAATAAATGTGTCATTATTGATGTAAATTGCAATTGTTTTTTGTAGGCTGTCATGCAGCTTTCTTTGGAAACAGATACTGAAACAACTCCAAATAAACTTGGGGTTACTTGCAGTCGTATAGGCTGAAGAAGGAAAGTCTTTCTTTCCTGAAGATCCTTTCCAAGCTGTTTGTCATAAATGTAGCCAATCATAAAGAAGGCCAGCCTAAAATAACTGAGATTGAGATGATTGAATGAAAATTTATTTAATCACAGCTGTTTAAAGTCCAACACTGCACTGCAGGTTTTTTGTATATATATGTTATTCTGCAATCAGACTAATTGTTTAATACCTAGCAGCTTTGAAAAGCACAATATCAAAACACCAATTTTATGATAAAAACATACTAAATAAACAGAGATATGAAGTACTGATGAATAATTTGTTGTGGTTAACATTTAAAGTCATTTTCATTTTTGGCACTATGACTTGTACTCACTCAACACTGACCTAATGCAATGATGTGACACAGTGAATAATCACCATAGAAAATCTTTGGCTGAAAATGGTAATCAAAAGCTTTAAAATACATTAATCCAAGTCCAAGCTAAATCTAGTTCTTTTGACCAATGACATCTTCCAGTAAAGATGACTTTTGCCATGTCATTGGGTTCTGGTTTTATTGATATTAATAACAACAGAAAAAGACACAATTTGCATAATGACATTTGTATTTCATACTTGCCTTAAACTGGGCAGCTGTGGAAGAGAATGCATGTTCCACCCCATTACCATCAAAATAAGTACTCATAGGTCTCTAAAGCCAAGCTCAGCTCCATACCTAATTGGATGAGCATTTTGAGGTGAACATGTAGTATGAAAATGCAAGTCTTGTTAAAAAAGACCAGTCACAATGAGGGCTCCTAGATAATCTAAGTGAAGATATTCTATGTACTAGAAGTGTGGTCCTAAAAACCTAAAATCCCAGTTTCATGTGAAGTAGAGAATCCACCATTCATATTGTCTAAAACTCAAACCAATTATCATCAAAATGAAATTATTACTAAGACTAGTCAAAACAAAATATTCTAGCTATGTCAAACTTAGCAAACTTGAGAACAAAATTAATGTTGATGTAGACAAATCTACAAGTAGTTTTTTTTTTATTAAAGGCAATTTCACATCTTTAGCCTGTGTTTTCTGCTCAGTGTCCACTTCATGTCCTCTGCCCCTTGACTCAGGAATCACCAGACTGATATATCAAAAGCAGGCAATAGTGTTTTCACTGTTTAATTTTCATATGGTAACCAAAGGTAAATTGATGAGTTTATAATATCAAACAATGGTAGTTCAGAACTTTTTAAACACTTGCATGTTTTTGTTGTATGTCAGATACTAGTGTAAAATTGCCAAAAAAAAAGTGTCAATGTTTTACAAGAGAGCAAGAAAGGATCTTAAGCATACATACATAAAATGCATACATTTCAGCACATAGCCTATGTTACTTCATCACACATCGACAAGACTGGTAAAACTCTTGCTCTTAGTCAGTTGCATCTCTTACAGAGAAAATATGAAAGCAATATATTAACCTTGTCATTTTCACCTGCATTCCTGGATTACTGTGATAATTACAGATCCCAATATACTTGTTAAAACAATGCTACCACTTGTGCTGTAGCTGAGTTCCCAGTTTCATCATTCAGTATCATCACATAGTCATTCCTGCAGAGTTGCTTGTTATAACAGTCCCTCATTTTTTCAGATGAGGGACTGTCACAGACCTCACCTCCATAGGACTTAAGAATAAAGGGGAAAATTTGTTCAATCAGAAATTTCACTTTTTATGCAATAGAAAGGCTAAACACACATATATAAAATGTTATATTACATATTTTAAAACCAAATTCCTTACGGAGGACTTAATTGCCAAAATAATTGTCAGTCTTGTGTGTCAGTACACTTTCCATTTTCCCACCTAAATACATCTTCTCATTACAGTAAAGTTGAATTTCGGGACTGTCAATCCCTTCTTTGAGTCATATTTTCTGTAATTGCCCAAAGAAATTAGAGAAAAACCCTCCTGAAGAATCAGGGTCCCTAATTAATGCTTAGCATATAGATGTATTATCATGATTTTTCAGTCGGCATGAGCCTGAAGTGCTGCCGATTATTTTGTTAAAAATTAACATGAGAAGCCAGATCCTGCATGGATCTGTGCATTAGTTCACCCAATATCTGTATGCTAGGTACTAAGAGATATTTGCCTTTCTGTGAAATCAGACACAACACAGACACATTCTTAACATTCAGTGACTGTTAGAAACTCACACTGAGAATAGGGAACACTGCTTCTCTGGAAGTGACCTATGCACAGGGGAAAATTCAGTCCCTTCTCTCTCTTGTTCCCCCTCCCCCCTCAAGCTATTGTGTGACTTGAACCTGCCAACTTCTTACCAGGAAGACAAAGTGCTAACCACTGTGCTGCCAGAAAACCGATGTTTCCTGTATAATTCCATTTGTTTTAGTCGGACAGCAGTAACTGTTCCTATATCAGAGGGATTTTGGCAGTCCATGATCCAATCACTTGGTACAGCCAAGTCTAAGATCCAAGATGGATCAGAGAACTTCTCACCAATCGGAATCTCTGTCATGCGAATATGCATAAACATACGGCACTGCAAAGGGTGGACCCAAATTAAGTTAATTTTTGTAAAATACAACAGCATGTACTTTCAACCAATCAATTCAATTTTCAACATAAAATATGTACGTTTTAACCAAAGTTAATTAAATAAAGCTTGAGAAAAATCTGATCGCAGTGTGCAGTTGCAGGAACATCATCTCATTCGTGTCCCAAAATAACATCTAACGTAATTGAATTGATCAACACCCTTAATAAATTCCTTATTTGCTTCCAACGAAATGGTAATATAATGTGATCCTTATTAATAACAGTAGTTAATGGAGTTTGTTAAAATAAAATTTCGGGTGAAATATTTTCAGACAACCATTAATTTAAATTCCTCTTTCCATCCAATCCGGTTTTCTCTGCAGGTATTAAATTGCCATGTACCTTATCTCCCATCAGGCACACTGCTTCCGGCAAGTCTGCCGATGACATCACTACTGTGACCACATCCACATGCTCTGCAGTTCTCTTCCCTGCTCCCCTACTCATTTCCGCAGCCAGCTCACCCAGAGCCAGTGGACTACACCTGGCGGCAGCGCTGCTGGTTGTCCCACGCCGCACACTTCCCAGTCCCGGTCTTGCACTCTTTCCCTCCTGCCGCCACACACATTCATTCTGCCCAACCCTTACTCGCACATGCATCCACACACATTCTCATGCATCTAAGCAGCAGGCGCATCCTGAACCAGCAGATTTCACCTCACAGCCTCGTGATCGGCTACCCTATCCCTGAATGCTCTGCTAAGTCCAATAGTGTTTTTTCCAGTGCCCCCAGAGCTCGCAGATTCCACCCGATGGCCATGCCGTCTGCCGCCACACCCCTGCATGCTCCGCTGGTCCCTGCTCCGCTTTCCTCTTATCTCTTTCGCACGCACACACATCCACACAAGCAGGTACAACTGGAGCTGGTCAAGTCCACCAACAGTCATGCTGTCAGCCACCCCGCATCCCTCTTCTCTCTCTCGCACACTTTCCCGTATATTCACACACATCCCCACAGCACTCTGAGCCAATGTTGCTGTCAGCTGCTCTGCCCCTGCATGCTTTGCTAATTCCCATCTCGTTTGCCCCCTCTCTCTGCTACAGGCGCCCCTGCTGCCATACCCCGGCATGCTCTGCTGGCCCCTGCTACGCTTTTCTACTTTCTCCCTCAGACGCACATGCATCCACACAAGCCAGCCGCCTTCCCCTGCCTGTGCCTTCAGCTGTCCCACCACCCACCACTCACTGTCTTTCATGTCTACCTCAACATTCACTGCTACACCCTGTTGTCTAAAGTATGCCCTGCATTCTACACCGTAGTCTTTTTGGGGGTCAAAATCAAAACAAACCATGTCTATTCACTCCTATACTGCTGCTAACATAAAATGTTGAATTCACACCAACTCCTTCTTACCAGTTCACATAGGTCTCAAATTTGTTTTCTTGTGGAACACACAGCTGCCATCAGGAACAGTGGGGTGTTCCTGCCATCCACAGGCCCAGGGTTAGACTGTGGGTAGGTGTGAGAATCCCCTTAACCTCCCTGACAGGGTAACGGTTTGATTTATGAAGCTTGAGATTGGTAGCAATGTCTCAAAGAAAGATATCCTAGCTACAGTAATTAGATATGGAGCAGTCACAGCCACTCTAGTTAAAACCTGGTAAGTCCACAAGGTGGATGGGAGCCGTACACATTTGTAAGAGATTTAGCTCTTTTTGGTTGGTTGGACATGTTTGTCAGTCCGATATGCTAAGCCACACAAGGCAGAGAAAAGCTGGTAAGACGCATTTCCACAATCCACAGCACTGAGCCCAACTTTAACAATGTGTTGCAGCATGGTCACTTCTGTCAGGTGCTTACAGGTATCGCTGCATATAAAAGTCATGTATACAGAGCACACAGGAATATTCTTTCAAATAAACCTCCCCAAGTGGTCAATTCTGAGAACAAAATATTTTTTCCAATTTCTAGTCAGAGTGTCAAGTCTCACAACACTTCAAACTCATAAACACTACTGCCAGAATGGAGAATTTGTTACTTTCAAATGAGGAATTGCAATGATTCATCAGTACACCTCTCATATGTGTAATCATCACAAAATTACCACAGTCACATCTATTAGAGAATAATTGAAATTCCATACTGTGGCAGAAACAACCCTGAATGAATAAGAATGATGTGTGTCTGATTTTACTTCCATCTTTCCCATTCATTTAGGTTGAAGCATACAGTTGGATCTACCCATGCAATGGCATGGGAAGTAAATTTCTCACCTTGATGTCTCAAAATATTCTTTAAATGTTGTGTTTGTTTGAATGTCCCTGTAAGGTGAACTAAACATTGTCCAATGAGACTCCTGATGAGAGAGTATGTGTAAACCAGGTATTTTTTTCTAACACTCCCAATGAGGAGTGTCCAAATACACCAAATTTTGAGCCCCAAAACTCCCAATGACGAGTGTTCAAATATACCAAATACTGTATCCCAAAACTCCTAATGAGGAGTGCACAAACACACCAATTATTGTGCAACATTTATCGTCATAAGACACCTAAAGGGAAGTGTTTCCAAATCCCTAACACATGATGTATCAAGGCACTGTAACTGTGTTGGAAGCCCCCCATTTAATGAAGGTTTTGAAAATGTCAAGAAGAAGAGTATACAAACATGTGTTGTTTTAAGACTTGTATTGATTTGAATTTCGATTCACTTTGAAGAGTTTCAACGTACCAAACATTTTGTGCAGTGAAACAGTGAAACACCAGCTGTTTCAAAACACTTCACCGTAAGTGACTTGATGCTCCATTAACAGAATTTGAAACACTTGATGGCCAATGTGCTGATACTCTTCTACTTTTCTTCATCTGGCTCTGCACTCCACAATTTCAGAATTGTAGAAATAGTTTAGCTCCACAGATTGCCATACCAATTGAATGACAGAGAGAGAGAGAGAGAGAGAGAGAGAGAGAGAGAGAGAGAGAGAGAGATCATACTGAATTCTTTTGGATTGTGGAAGAATTTTGTGGCAGGTTGGTATGCACCACAAGGGAGGATTAGCACATCTTCCCATATCTATGTCACTCTGGTGTTGTGGGTATCAAAAATGTGATTTGTTTGTTCATTTTGTTTTCAGTGGTTATGGCTTTTGTACCATATGCTATGAGGCAACTTCATGTAAATGAACATTTTTTCTTCTCCAGTTAAAATAGTAGCAGGTCAACAAAAGGTCTCCTTGACTCATAGTCATGACTTTAGTTTGAACAGCTCACTATATAAATATAGCAAAAAAAGGTCACACCTCTTACTCACAATAATGTAAATAGGTGGCTGCTTAAATATGGTAGTCTGTTTTGTTTCCAGTGAAACCTACTGAAGCATTGTTACAGTTTTGCTCATTTCTGTGGTCAGAACACTCATCCTCAAGTACTTCTCAGGGGTCTTGGCAATTTCCAGATCACATAAAAATAGCTCCCCCTCAAGGATAATATCAATGATATTAAAAATATATTTCTCAGACTCATGCCAGATGACATAAAACACTATATAAACATGGAATAACCATAGTTATGTCTACAGATGTGTTCATGGAATTGTAAAAAAGAATAGTGTACTCTAGCAATCAACTGATGAGTGAACTCGTTGTTGACTGAAAAACATTATTGTGACGAATTGATTTAGAACCAATTTGGCAAATCAGACATTGTGCTGAACAGAGACACCCCCACGCAGCAATGGGGTATTGCAGCTGTGTCACGTTCAGCTTGGCAAATGATATTCAAAGGGAAACAGAAGATAACACTGTCTCTAAACAGCATCCCTCTCTTGTTATTGTGAATCCATCTGTTCTGTCTCTGAGTCTTTCCTGCCCTTTTGCCATGGCCTGATGCTCCCCTTGTAAGAAGCAGGTTAGTTATCTCTCTGATCTTCGATTTATAACCCACCCTCTTCAATCTGCCTAGCCATCTCTGTCTTTTGGTTTTTTCATCAAAGGACAGGGGAAGCTGTCATTTAGGAAGAAAGGTAAAAGGAATCTGAAATGACCAGTTTTTCTGGGTTTCAGTTCCAAATTTTTCCATGTGTTGTGGTAATTACTGTTTCAGGATTTAATTCACTTTCAGAGGGTGCTTGGGCTTCATGGCCTCTCTTGCCCCTATAACGAATTGAATTCCCATATCTGCAGCTCTGGAAGACTTGCACGTCCACTGTGGGTTTTGAGGCCAAAGAGTGCACTTCTTAAGAATGCTTTGCATACTACTTGACTAGAACTATGAGCAAACATCTGTGGTTGATACTATATTCCAGTAGCAAAGGTGTACTAGCCACATATATTTTAATGAGTATTTTTAATTCTTTGCATGTCTACTAGCTTGCTACCCCTCGCTCTGCATTTGCATGGTACTGCTATTAATCTGCACGCTAACTAAGCTGACTGTGTTATGGAAAATAATGACCTAGCTAGCTAGTAGTAGCTAATGTCCAGTTTGTCCAGCTCCGGCAATGTGTCATAATTCAAATTAAATAAACTTTTTCATTACATATACATTTTGTGAATAATTACATATAATTCAGTCTTTATTGACAAATGTACATTTTGACAGTTCAATTTTTTCCCAATGTATTTTGCAATTATCTTTTTTTCTGCATTAAAAGTTTTATTCCTTTTTCGATAACAGCATCACATCTTCTTAGCAACTAAAACAGCCAAAACTCTCAAACAAAATTATCAAAATGATAACTTAAACATCAGTTAAATTAATATGCTACATGAAATAAGCTCAGCAAAGTTCATTAAAAATAATCATAAACATAAATAATAAAATAAAATGAAATTATACTAAGTGCATCGTGATAGACAGCAACCCCTCATCTCTATATCACACGATTGCCATATGACAATTTTGGCATTTGCATTGATGAATCCAGTGATAGCCAAGCCCACCTGTGGTTTAGCATGGCTGTCTTGTACAACTGACATATCACCCAAAAGACATAACCATGGGCAGCTTGGTATCGAATGTTCCAAGCACTCCTCTAGTGTATCGACAATCTGAGCCCAGAAAGGTGAGACTAACCGACAATCCCACATTAGATGCAAAAAGGTGTCAGCACTATTATTACACTATTATTGTAGCAAACATTACTTTTAAGTAGCCCCCTTTTCTGCAATCTGACAGTACCTATGAATTATTTTATAGTGTGTGAATTTTCTTGTGATATCACGTAGTGACCAACCACTATTGGACACAATATTTTTCCACACTTTCAGTCAAAATGGGTTTTCATGTCTCTTTCCCATTTTATTCTTTGTCACTTTTCCCATTTGTTGCTATTCTGTAAAACATAGATGACTTTTTGGAAACATGTGGGAGCATTATAAACTTCAAAATAATGTTATCATTACCCCATTGTTTATATCCAATAGATCTGATACAACTTCCCAACTTAGGGTATTTCCAGAAGTCATCTTTTTCAGAGAGATTATAAGATTCCTTTAAATTCTGGAATGATTGAAGCACTTCTTCATGATACAAATCCTGAATCAAACTCAGACCTCTGTCATGCCATGACTGCCAATACACAGTCTCTTTCCCTATTCTAATTGAAGGGTTTTTCCAAATTTATGAGTAAAGTTGCTTATATTGACAGAGCCGGAATAATTTATTCCTAATTTTATTTGAAAAAAGGGTTGATCTCCCCATCTGTGAAAAACTCAGAGGATTTTTGAGAGAGTGCCTCCACAAGCCTTAAGAGCTCAGTGGCCAAGTCGCCTAATGCCATCCACCTAGGTTAACAATAATGATTATGATGACCAGTGTTGCCCAAACCTGACCACCTCAAAGGCAATGTTATATAACTCCATATGTGGTGGTGCCATTCCACCACTGCCCCTAGTGGCATACAGTTTGTTGACATTTATTTTAGGTTTCTTCCAATTCCACAAAAAATTCTTCACAAGCTGATTGTACTGTTTGAAAAATTGGACAGGTATAATTAAAGCAACCATCATTGAAATATAGTTAATTTTTGAAGAGACCGTCATTTTAATTACATTTATCTTACCCCATAAAGAAAGGTGAAGAGTACTCCGTTTAGCCTGACTGGTCTTGATATTTTGTAGTACTGGGGTGATATTCATTGACACCATGGGGTCAAAAGACAATATTATTCCCAAGTATTTCATTCATAATTGAGAATATGGAGTTGCCAACAAGGAGTTACTATAAATTTTGGGGTTTACAAGGGGAGCAAGGTAGCTACCCCTCCATCTTCAACGACGGTCCCACGTGACTCCCCTGTCCCATCATCTTTGTTAAAAGTTTCTGACCGTCTGACATGTGTTCATGAAAACCACACACAAGAAATGTTTGGAGAGCAAATTATTTTTTTTTCAAAGTTGTTTGCAAGAAATTCATATCTAATGTTTTGCCAATGTATTTTGCTTACTCAAAACTTCTATTGTATATAATAAATTCTTACAAAATAAGATGTATACATTTCTAAGAAAATCATACATATCCCTGTATTCCATGAATGAGTCCACAGAAATTCCAGTAAAGATGGGAAAAGCAAGTTGGGCCATGCTCACAGTCAGTCCTCTGGTGTCCTCCTGGATGTTCCCCATCTTACTCATCCTGGAGTTCGATGACATAGTATTCTATTTTAACCTTTGGTCAAAAAGGATCCTGCAAATCTTGGCAGCCTTGGAGAGTGTGGGAGTCTTTTGGGAATGAATGGGAGGGGGCTGTGAGGATGTTGGTTCAACCTGGGAATCTATGAATAAGTGTTAGTGAAAATACTTTGTGCATTACTCAAAAGATGCTCACTTTGCTTTGAGGGCAGGTGAAGGGGAAGGAGGAGCAAATAATATTCTACATATGAACCTTTGCATCTTACTGTCAGTACAACTTTCCATCTCTCCTGGTTAAGTAGAGCGGATAGCACACATGTTTCACATGAGCCAGTAAAAGGAACAGAATGTCACACAGTGACATATCATTTGCTTACATTACAAGCAAAGAGACTTCAGAGCATGGCAGAGGCAGAAAAATTATTTACTCTTAATCGGGACGTGTTGTATTTAAGTTATAAATGATTTTAACTCAAGCCTCAGTACTAATTCTTACATGAATAGCTCTGCGCCATATCTCTGTCTTCTTTTGCAGTGCTTATTCATTAACCCAGTGGGAAAATGGCCATTGATATTTTTCTTCCCTCTACCACCCTTCTGATGGATAAATATTTGCCGTCCTGCAGTCCTTTTGTACTGCTTTAAAGCTGGAAACTTAATGCAAACCCATGATGCCTATCAGCTTAGCCACTGAAGGTTTTTCCACTTTGTCCTTTCTGAAGAATTTCAGTGAATTCATTGAGACATTATTGAATAGAGTATGGAGGACATTAATAAAAACATCTGTGAGACATTTAGCTAAGATTAGGTTTTTTCAACCCCTTATTTACAATTGCTATCAGTTTTTGTTCAGTGAACATACGAAGAGGAAATAAAGACATTTAATGCTTGCTTAAATTCATTTAAATTTAAGGCTGTATTTCTTAAATGTAATTTAATTTTATGCCATGGCTATCTGATAGGGCCCAGTGCTTATTAAGTCTATCTGATGCAATTCTTCTGAAAGAAAACACTTCATCATTAGTTTTATAACTATATGGATAACTTATACAATTATAATTTGTTTACTTTGTTTTCTTCATTCTTACTTTATTTGTTTACTCCCCATTTCCCTCATTTCCCCTCTCCTTGTTATTCTGAATCCATCTGTTCTGTCCCTTAGCTTTTCCTGCCCTTTTGCCAAGGCCTGATGCTCCCCTTGTAAGAAGCAAGTTAGTTATCTCTCTGATCTTCGATTTATAACCCACCCTCTTCACTCTACCTAGCCATCTCTGTCTTTTGGTTTTTTCATCAAAGGACAGGGGAAGCTGTCATTTAGGAAGAAAGGTAAAAGGAATCTGACATGACCAGTTTGTCTGGGCTTCAGTTCCAAATTTTTCCATGTGTTGTGATTATTATCCTTTCAGGATTTAATTCACTTTCAGAGGGTGCTTGGGCTTCATGGCCTTTCTTGCCCTTCTGATAACATATGAAATAAAATCAAATAAAAAAACTAATAAAAATACAGACGAGTCGCAGCACAGAGTGGAGGAGGAGTCAGATTTATCTTATGATGTAACATGACAGGAGTAAGGAGAGTTGACTGACATGATGGTATATATATCGGCCAAGCCATCATCCATCTTATTCATTTTGTTCAAAGTAAGGGGAAGATCTAAAGAGCTAACGTTAAAGATCAAAGTAAGCGCTCTACAAATATTGAGCATCAATGACGCATATTTTCTTGTAAAATGTCTGGTGTAATCGGTAATACCGGTGTTGTCACGAGTTTATTAACTGGTGGGAAAATTTAAAATCTGCCAATAACTTCTATGTTGACATTAGTTTCTGGAATTCATTTATTTTAATCTGATTATCTGTTATTTTTTAGATGTCTACTAGCTTGCTACCCCTAGTTCTGCAGTTGCAAGCTACTGCTATTAATTTGCACGTTAACTAAGCTGACAGTGTCATGGTTAATAATGTCTAGTTTGTCTGGCAAATGTGTCATAAATCAAATTAAATAAACCTTTTAGTTACATATACATTTTATGAGTAATTAAAATTTCTAATTTTATTTCATTTAATTATAATTGAATGTTGATTGACAAGTGTACATTTTTACAGTTCAACTTTAGAAAATGCAGAATTGTCCCATCATCTTTGTTAAAATTTGGCAGTGCTTGGTAATAATTAAGGATCTGTCCCATTTCTGCAATGGCCTTTATCAATCTGAAGGATGACCAAAAGCACTCGGCTCTATTTTGACAGTTCAAACTAGTCACTCATATTGCAGCCACATAACTGTCAGATTTGATTTGTATAAAATTGAGACTGTGTTTTGTGCTATAAATCAAGGTAATTATTTCTATTTTGACTGTTGATCAATTATTAAAATGTATTAATTGCCAAACTGATCCATTATTCTTTATTGTTTTGACTTGGTTTTTGACTTCATGATTCATTCATAGATTTTTTAAAGGTTTTAAAGACCCCTGCCCACCCTCAACCATACCAACCTGCCACCATCTTTAAAAGTTGGACACCCTGTGAAGTGCTGTTTCAGGCAGTCTGAAGGAAAAAAAACAGCTCTTTATTGTAATTATTGGTTTGAAGGGTACAGACAGAGATAACATTAGCAGTACTGCAATAAGAATATCTGATGCCTTGTATAAATGTATACAGCCAAAGCTTGTTTCCAACACTGGTCCTTTGATGGTCATTGATTAAGTTCTTGGCTGGGATTCAATTATTTGTCTGTTATTTTTCTAAGAACTGAATAATAGTGTTATGCTTTTCCTCTATAAGAACATATTTACCAGCTTAGATGTTTCTTCATCAAACCTATGCTTTCTGACAGAACAGAGTAGGACTGAAGTGATTTCATTCAATGTGATGTTGTGCTTAGTTTCACACTGTACTGTAGGCCCCTTGGACACTCTGCCAACTTTGCATTTTTTTTTTTTTGATGGATCTTTTTTCCTATTTTCCCATGTTATGTTTTGCCTCTCCTCATTTATCCTGTGTTTTGTATGACAAACTAAGGGTAATGTCTGGCAAAGTGACCTTTGATATAATGTTCTGTACATTAGTTTGAATTGTTCTTAATGATGTTACACTGTAGCAAGTTTTGTTTCAGTCTGTTTTTTAGTCTGAAATGACAGTGGTCAAAATTGCTGATTAAGCTTGTAAAAGCTCCAGTTACAAACATCCTACCCTCCAACATACTTATTCTCTCTACTACTCTGCCCATCTTCTACTGCCAATTCTGGGGCCATAGGAACAATTGGGGGCTCTCCAAAAAGTCATATGTGAGACCCATGACCTGGAGCTGCCATGCAACGCAGCATTGTGGCCAGACAGGCCCTGCAATTCTAAATATACTTTCCAGGAGATAAAAACTCATGAAAGCCCAATTAGTTACACTTCAAAGCATCCGTGTTTCCAATGTTTCCCCTTGGCATTTCAAGTTGTGCCAATTCTTTCATCTAGTCCCAGGACCCATGGGGGTCCTGCACTTGGATGGAGCCAGGAAGTCATTGGTGACGCCCGGCATGTTGGCTTTCAAGGGACAGAGTCCATGTTGAAAGCTCTGGAGACTGGGAGGGGTCGTGGTCCTGATGGGTGCCCTCTCTGACAGAGCCAAGCCTCAGATATGGGCTCATTGGTTGGTGGGGGTTGTTTTTTTAAACTATGTTGGAAGCCCCATTGCTCAATTATCAGACACCCTCTAATTCAGTGGCAGAAAAGGACAGAAACTGTGTAATAATTATTCCATCTCATTACTGTTGCCCCTTTGAATAAAGAGGGGTAAAGGTGACTACATCATTTTGATTTTCTGACAATGTTTTTCACCCAGTGACAAATGTTTACATGAGAGGATATAGAATCCATAGGCACACCCAAAAGGAAAAGTTACTCATGTGGAGACACCGTTTTCATTCGAGTACACAAATATGTACTTTGGTTTAGGGCACTATGGGACTGTGGGTAAGAGGTGACTAATGGAAGTAAATGAACAATAATACTTCCTCATTTTCATTAATTTATTTGAGGTACTGACTTCTGTAAATTCATGATTTATTTATTCCAGTGAATTTTTTTTGTCATTTGGTTTAAACATTCACCTGCCTAAAAGGCTTTCCTGTGGACAATACATAAATAACATAGCAAGGATTACAAAATGTCAGTCCTGTACATCAGGTGTTACCACTTAACTGTGACAAAGCAATTTCAATTCCATATTTCTGTGTGGAGTAGATTTAAGTCTGATTGTTCAATGGCCAGCCCTTGCACTGCACCAAAATCTTCCTCACAGTGCCCCACAAGGCTTTTCCTCTATGTTATCCAAAACAAAGGAAAAGAAAAAATGCTGATGCTGCCTTTGGCTTGCTGTGTTTTCATAAGAAACGAGGCGTCGCCATCGAAGAGGCTGTGCCCCCCCGATCCTACCACCCCTTCCCAAACCATTCATTAACGGTGCGGACAGGGAGGAAGTGATCTTGGAGCAGATTGTGCGTGCCTTGCAATCTTGTGTATGAAAGCTGGACTGCAGAGAATCAGTCCTACAGAGGAAAGCGTCGGCTCCACTGGGTCTCTCCTCCCACATGGTGCTAGATTCATCATGACGAACGGCGAGGTGGACAGTGAGTAGGTCCGAGGGGGCAGGAGGCACTCCTGACAGGGCCTGGTCTGTGTCCTGCACCTTGGGGTCGAGGCCCAGCTTGCGCTCACTCAGTTATCTCCAGAGCATCAGCCAGCTGCCTGCACAGTCAGGCTGTCTCCTCTGTGGTCCACAGGACCTTCCTGATTAGTGCATGGGTGGATGGGGGGGCTAAGTGAGAAGCAAGCTAACCGGAGCAGGCCAATTTGCTGAACCGTTCAAAAAACACAAGGATCCTCTCGGGAAACACCATCACTCCTTAATTTGAATTTCCATGACCAGAAATAGCCTTTCTGACAGGCTGGAGCAAGTCACCCCCCCCCCCACCCCACCCCCATTTCATACCATTCCCACAAGAATGACCTCATGCTAGGATCAGACGCCAGCTAGAAAAAACATTATTGCAAACTTAACAATGTTATAAAAAAAATAAATAATAAAAACAACAAACAATACAAATAAACTGTCACAGTGTTTTTTTTACAAAATTTCAACATTACCACACCACAACTTTCTCATCTATCAACTGAAAAGTTGGGACATATTGCTCAAATGCTTTCTTCCTTAGGGAAGTGTTTTAAAAGGCATTTGCATCCTGAGACAATCATGAGAATAGGTTGTGGACAATGTGAGATTTTTTTCAGTTTTATGAACAACATAAAAAATGCTTAAACAATATTATCTGGCTATGTGTGTTGCTGTCTGCTAGTATTGCTATATAGCTGCAAGCTTAGAAGACAGGTCCTTGTTGAGCTCCACACTCATCAGTCATCTGCACTATGGGTGGATGTAACCTTGCCGCACCAGTTTGCAGGCTCAGATTCAGACCCTTTTCAGAGTGTTATTTCATCATCAGGACAGCACACAATATAATTCTCATGACCTAATATTTGCAGAATGTCTGAAATGTTCTGTGTTACATTTCTTTCTTTGTTTTGCCTAGGGAGGAAGTGGGGCCTGATGTTTAGGCCCTGGAAGAAGAGAACTCCTTTACAGCAAAGGGAAAATATATCAACTACCAAAGTATCACTGAACTGGGGTCTGACTTCTAGGTCTCAGGAGTTATAGCTGGCACAGAACAATACCAGTGAACATTAGCACGTGATTTATTGCAATATGGTATAAGTAATGAGTTTTTCAAATAGCAAAGTGATACCAAACACAACACTGGCTTGGCTTTGTGATTTACATTCTATCCAAGGTGTTTAGAATGAACAGGGTGAAAAGGAGACTTCAGCCCTCGGTGAAACTTGACTTTAATAGTGTTAACATGAAATGTTTTCTTTAGCAACATTTCACCAGTTTTGTTCTTTTGTATGTGGTGTAAATCCAAAATAATGGGAAACAACCACCTCATGTAAGTGCAACATAACATACAATTTTGCAAAGCTAAAACAATTCCCTTACTTATAACTACTTATAACATGACCACAAGCAACCACATACTGTTAAAGGATGACAAGAAATTATTTCTTTCACAAAAACCAGCTCTTCCAACAATGGGAATCCAAATGAAAAAGTACAAAGCCATCTGATTAATCACATTGTGGTTACATAAAAAATCTAATTTGTAACAAATTGCATGATACAACAAATTCAATATTTTGAGCCTGCTTGGTAAAATGTTACTGAAATTATATACAATTATAGACATGCCACCTTCAAGTGCAATATAAAGACCCCGTTGTGCTTTTAAAAGGTGGCTCATATGCTGTGTATTGCTTTTAGTTAGGCTGAGAATCTTAAATTAACAAGGATTTCACAGGAAATTTAGCTGAAACCAGAAGTGGTTGGCAAGCATGCCTGTGAGTCAGGACTGCAGGAGCACTGTAGCAGAAACATGAATAATCCTTACTCCCAGTCATGACCATTTTATACCACACACATGAAAAATAAAGCTGGGGCACAGACTGGCCTGTGCCTCATTACCAATTATCATTACCATTGCCTCCTCTGCCCCCCCAAATAAAAACCAAAACAGAAACAAAAACCCAAGCCAGAGTGCCACTGTTCTCTTGCTGATTCTGGACACTACCTCTGCCATCTTTTCTAGCTGAAGCAGAAACCACTGGGGAGGGAAAGGAGGGGAGCACGTGTCACCAGTTTGTTTGGGCTGGACAGACAAATTGTGGAGCACGCCCACTCATGCACAGTTTGTTCAACTGGGTTACATCCCTTACTGCATCGGGGCCGTGCCCCACAGCGCCTTCTGTCCAGCCCAGGGCTCTGCTGCCCTCCACTCCGCCACATCTTCCTCTCTGCTCCCCCAGCTGGCCCAGTCTCCAGCTCCCAGAGGCATCCTGCTGTTTTGCAGCGCTGGTCCCACAGCACTTCCCACTCATGCAATCACATTTACAAAACGCTTCTCCCCAGATCTTTCCCCAACCAAAATCCAAAAAAACTAAATTAAGTAAACCAAACTAAATGTAACTTCCAAACAAAAAAACAAAACTAAAAAATCAAACAAAGCCAAAACTCCAATCAAAACTGAAAAACAAAAAATAACCAAGTTAAAAACCAAGCCATGTCTCATACTACACTGCCTCTTCTAAGCTGTATGCATACAGCTGATTGACAATCATACCATCTCCCCATGCCTGATGAGCAGAACGACTTCAGCCGTGCAACAAGCTCCCCATCAAAACGTCAAATCAATTAAACAAATGATGAAACTTGCCCCAGGTGGGGACAGTCAGGCTCAACTCCTGAAAGTAGCCTGTAGGAAGGAACAAATGAAAACTGCGAAAGCTGGATAACTTAAATCCTCCATATTTCTGGTGATGAATAATAGTGGGGAATAAGACCAGAAATGGTAGAGCTACCACATGTAATGCTCATTTGAAACAATTTTGTGTTTTTCTTTGAGAAGCACAATCATTTGATTGGTTCAAAAAAGTCAGTGATTGACAGCTCATTGCAATTATTTTACTGGCTTGTATTTATGAAATGTGTAGGGAAAATGAAACTACATCTCCATTCACTCCAGAAAAACTTTAAAGACAGTTAAGGACACCCACCGCAGCCATAGTTTCTACTACTGTAACCCTATACGGTATGGCAGAAATACACAAAAAGCAATAAAACACACAATAAAAGCACCAACAACCTTCAACTCTCTCTCTTCTGTCTTGCACCTGGCGTGCTGAACACAGGCATCATAACTCTCTCTCTTCCACCAATGGCGTGCTGGATGCACGCAAGATAAGAACTCTTACTGTTTCTCTGATCTCTCTTGCAAGAGAAGAACTCTTTCTGGCTCTTCCATTTTAAAAGGCCCACTTAATGCTAACTACCTAAAAAGTAGCTTGGGAACCCCCCAGTGTTTAGCTATGGAGGAGCAGATATCCTCAGTCACGAGGCTAGCAGATAAGTAGTACCACCCAAAGCACCACGGAGAGCCACCCATGCAAAACAGTGAATCCATCATAGTGAAGACCTATAAGTCCCTGGAGGCAAGCATCCTTCAAGGAAGATCCTGCTACCTGTGTGAGATTACTGCCATCGGACTCCTGAAGGAGGCTTTGTGCTTCCCCTCTGCATCACTGTGAGAACAAGCGACCCAACTTTGTGCCCTGTGAAACCAGAGACTGAATGGAACAAAAGGAACGCACAGGACCCGTCTAAACAGAGATAACCAAATGAAGTAAGGCTGTAACGCTGGACATAGACAGATAGCATAGTTAAGCAGTAAACTGTTATAATCATAATGGAATGTTAGAAACTGTGTTATTTAATGTTTATATTTATTATAACTTTTTTGCAATCACTATATATTTGGCTCTAAGCCATTGCGCCGCACTCAGCTAAGTTTAAATCTTCCACCAATCATTCCCTCTTTGTTCTTTATGAACATGTTTACAGCGCACACACACCCAAGATTATGTGACCCCCCACACGTAGGAGAACACTTCGACCTCCATACATGCCAACATGCACGTGCACACACATGTACTCAGTCCAACCATATGCACACCATACACACAAATTTTATTGTTTATTACTGTATTAACGTGCTTTGCCATCGGTACATATGTTCAATACATTTTATTTCATTTTTCAAGGTTGTGTGTTTCTTAATGTTACACTTCAACCTCTGTAGCATCAAAGATTTCCAAATGCCTTCATGTTTGTCAAACCTTTATGTTATTAATTTGGTTGTAATTGAATGTTTAAAGTTGTTGATTGTGAAACTATGATTATCATTTTTATCAATGATTATGATTATTAATTTTGTCATTTTAATTAGAATTAGTAATTTACTTTCTGATTGTATATTTATAGTTACATTTAATGAGACTGATATATTTAATTATGAGACTGATGTCAATTGATTACACCAATATTAGAACAGGATGTTCAAGGATTTCCTCCACATAAGTGGTGCTGGCCTGTTGTGAGGAATAGTAAATATTCCCTACAATTTTGGTGCCCCATGTGAGGAATAATAAAACGATATCCTTGAAATGTGCACTGAGACATTCATACAGCCGTACAAAAAGGCTGTAATGTGTTCACTAAAAATTGTGAAACTGCAGCATGGGTTGCTTGTAAGAGTGACTGCATGAGTGCAAACAGAGACAGTGTTGTGTCTGTTATTCAATTTCCCAAACAATTGACAGCTATAAAAACAAAAGGTAAACTTTGGATTAGAGCCCAACCAATTTATTAAAAGGCCGACGGTATTGGCAGAAGTCACACTGATACGTTTAAGGAATTTTGAGTGACACAACTCATCAAAACATACAGGATTCATGCATACATTCAAGAGTAATAGAGCGAGCAAATTAGCAAGCTTGTTAACCTAGCTTTCTAGCTAGTACAGTAGCTAGCTAGTTAATTTATGTATGCTATGTTGTCTACAATAGCTTGCTACCTGGAACTAGCCCATCAGCAAACAAGCTAGCTATTTAAGTAGCTTTAGTTTTTTACTTTCTAGAGATAATATTGTAAGTTGTTTTTTAATAATAACAATCATCTGTTACCTTATTACATTGTTGTGAGCTACTTGTGGCTAGTTAGCTGTCGTGAACTTAGCTGGCTATTGCTTGGCGAGCAATGTATCACAGTATGCTAACTGGTGATACATACTGCATTGTCAGTATCTTGAGCAGACACAAAAGGATTTAATTCCTGAATGCATGGTATATTAAGGTGTGTCACTATTTACACAGGCTACTTTCAGTTGTAGCCACCCCAGCATTAACAACAAACCATTGAAGAGAACAGTGGAAAGGTGAACTTATCCCTAACATGAGTGGAGGCAGAAAAAGTAAGTTCTAACTTACATTTACATTTACATGAAAGAATTTCGCAGACGCTGTTGCCCAGAGTGACTGAAAAAGTGGTAGCCTTTCAGGTAGGAAGGGCCAGGTGACCATAGGAATGCAGAATGCAAAGTTCTTGTAAGTGTGTAAGGTTTAGAAGGGTGCAGTTCCTCTTGCTGCCCCATAGGCAAGGACCATAGATTTTAATTTTATCCTGGCAGAGCCAGAGGAGGGAGACGAGGAGAGGCGGTAAGATAAGAGTATGTTGGCTCATTATATAAAAGTTGAGCAGCAGTGTTCTGAATGAGATGGAGTGGCTTGACAGCATAGGTGGTAGACCAGCGAGGAGTGCGTTGCAGTAGTCCAGTCTGGGCAGCACAAGGGCCTGGACAATGAGCTGGGTAATATGCGAGTAGAGAAACATATGGATTTTGCGGACATTTTAAAGAGAGAAGCAACAGCAGAGAAGCTCAAACAGCAGAAGCAATATATTCTGAGTGAGACGACTCCTTGTCCAAAGAAACACCAAGGTTTTTTGCATTTCAGGATAAAGACACCCTCGTGTTACCACGGGTGATTGAGAGGTTCCTTCTGTGGAGAAGGTGCAGCCTGGAAGTTCAGTTTTGGAGAAATTTAGTTTGAGCAGGCAGCTAATCATCCAGGCAGAGACACCAAATAGACAGGGTTCAAAGTGTACTGCAACATCCATCTCTGTGGGTTGAAAGGAACGGTTCTGTATCGTCTGCATAAACGTGGGATAAGATAATGGAGCCCAGGGGTTTTGTGTAGATGGAGTAGAGGACCAAGGACCAAACCTTGAGGGACTACCATTGTGATTTTGAGACAGAGCTACACCAGAATATTTAATATGAGCAGGATACATTTGTTGACTGTTTATGTTACCAATGTTATCGATATAACAAAATGTGACATGAGTACTACTTCCAAAATTGGTCATTTTAGGGTACCTGAGTAGGAAACACTGGCCATAGTTAAAGAACTAAGTACAGATAAGTAAAATGACAATGATTTAATGACTCAATGTGACCTTGATATACACATTATCATAATGGTTTGCTTTAGCTTAATTGGTGTGTTAATTTTAGAATGCATGCTATTATAAGCTCCCATAGTTTTGACAATGTTTCCAATGATAAGTTACTCTTGGATGCAAAAGCTTCATGGGCTTAGCAACAGTAATTATGGCCTTAATAAAGGGCTAGATATCAGTTTCCTGATTACATAATTAAAGCTGAGGCTTGAAATGTAAAGTTCAGATAAATACTTAATATCTAATATCTCTGTAACTAAAGCTATATGCTTAACTAAAAAACTAAAACTAACTAAAAAAAAGTGTGTACACAAAATATTTCAAATAAACAACCCTTAAGATTTGTCTTTGTGTCCGCCATAGCCTGTCGTTTGGAGACAGTTATGTGAGCGAGGCCATTGTACTTTTGACCACCAAAATACTGGCTCAAAGCCCAGGAGGGAAACTGATGGTGTGGCCTTGGCCTAATTAACTCCAATGGCCTCAGTGAAAAATCCAGCAGATTTAATATATGAAAAAAATTACTGGTTCAGGAGAGGGCAGGAAAGGTACCAGTGAGGCTCACTGGGCAGGAGTGGGTTCCCTTGCTCTCTGTTGGTGGTGGAAATGGAAAAAGAGGAGGGTCAAAGGACCTAAACTGATGCCTGGAATCACTGACCCCAGGGAACAAAAACCTCATGCGCTGTGTCTGACCTTGAGTGACGCTCTCCCCTTATCTCCCTCTCAGTCTCTCTGATGTATGGCATGCTTCTCTCTCTCCTACTCCCTCTTTCTCAGTACACTGACTGAGCCTACAATGGTCTGCAAATGTAATTGAGCCGATGATATACTTAGAGTACTGCTCTTGACACATAAAATTCTATTTCGTAATTCTGCAAAGTGTACGGTACTTGGCACAGTAATCATAGGAGTAGTTTCATTCCAGTAATTGTTATACATTGTGAAACCATTCACACAATAACCAGTATGTGTGCTAGTGCTGTTCCTGTCAACCTTGCAGTACATCAGTGAGTTATAAATGTTCTATATGGTTACTGAACACTGAGTTTCCTTTGATAATTGAATGGAACAAAAAATGGGTGTACTTGGTTATACTGTGTGGTTTATAATACTTTAGCATTGCAACATGCAAGTGCTCTTCATGGTTTATGAAGAATTATATAGCATACTATCCAATTGTGCTTTATGGCTCATAGGTTTATTAAGTCTTGTAAACATTTCATGGGACTGCTCTCATGGGAACAGTTCTTCATGAGCTTCTCCGGGCTGGATTTTCTCCACTGGGCACAGGGAGATGAGTGTGAGGAAGATCAGGCCAGATCATGTCATGTTCATTGGCTCCAGCACTCTGAAGGCAAGGTGCTTGGAGCCCTTGGCATTTGAAGCTACATAATCCTAGGCCAGAGGTGCTGCCATAGATCATACAGAGCTTGTCTGACAAGGCACTTGTCACAAACACAGGCAAAGCTATAAAACTCTGAGCACATTTTTTTCCCACACGCTTCTAACTGGGACAGTAAGCAGCTGCCATAACCGCCCTTCCCTGGTGTACATAATTCCTGAGGGAAAAGCGGGAGTGGGAGTCACTATTACTCAATCATGATTTGCACTTTTGCTCATCGTGACCTAGGAATTGGGGGTAGGGAGGTAGTGGTGGTGGGGGTACTGGCTTATATATTTGGTCCCTTTCATTTATTTAACTTTGGTTCCTGATTTGGTTGCATTAGTAAGGCCCTATGTCCTCACTAACAACAACAAAGCCTTTGTTTACAGTTATAACTTTATCAGTTTTCAGGGTTGTTCATTAATTATTTTTTATATTTCCCTCTTGGAATGAATTCAGGAAATATGAGTTCATATTTTTCTACCAATCATTGTGTATAATAGCTTCTAATTCATTGCCATGTATGGCGTATGTCTCTCCTGTGGAATTTTTTGAAAAAAAAAATAAAAAAAAATAAATAATAAAATAATAATAATAATAAAATAAATAAAATAAAAAACCTTCAGTTTCATTACTAAAACATAGTAAATATTTTTAAAAAGCCTGATCCTATCTGATGTTATTTCAAACCACATTTGAAAAACATTTTGAAGAAAATCTGCAATAAACGAGATACATGAAACTAGTCAGAACAGTAACATGTAAATTTCATGCAATATTTTAATACAATGTAAGCGCTTTGTTTGCCAGCCAACCCTACACACAAATACCTGCATATGGATGTTTTGAATGTTTGAATATTTTCTAGTCTAATATATGTTATATGTCTCATTCACAATCCTCTACTTATGCACAAGTTTACACATTTATATTAATTGTGCTATTCACATGACAAACATTCCATCTTGTCATTAATGAAGAAAGGGCAAAAGCAACAGGCAGTGCAGACTTATGTGTAAAACTGGAAATTCACTAGAAGCATTCTCAGACAATGGAAGGAATTAAATTGAAATGCTTTATAAGTGGTGAGGTGTAGTGATTGTACACTGGTTTTGGGCTTGGAGTCCTAAGGGGGAGAGGAGTGCAGATGTTCTTGTAAGAGAAGAGGACCCCCAAAGACTGCCATCCAGGAAGATGTAGATGGTGGGACTGCAAAGAAAAGAAAACGTTACTGGACCAGTGCGACGTGGGCGGAATGTAAGTCTGGAATGTTGAGTCTGATGTAAGATTGGAAGGCATCGGAGGACCAGTGACCCAGGCGTTTAATTAAGTGATCTGCTAGTCCGTTTTTTTGCTGCGGTGGTGGCTGCTCCGATTCTGAAAGAGTGTGAGGAAAAAAACGTTAGACGGAAAACCACATGCACACAGGACTGCTTTGAAATGTTTTTGGAACCAGTGACGCGTTACGATTTTTCCAGTTTTGTCAATGAATAATGGAGAGGATGGAGAACTAGGGAGGTTGACGCGGTATTGGAGGTAGGAAGATAGTATTTCATATGGGCTAACGGGTGAGTCAAGTTTGAAATAATGAATAAAACATCCCTTGCCGGATTGATCGATTTTACTGAACTTGAGAAAATACTGGATGATCTCCTGGCTGATTACAGTGAGATTGAATAAACAGGGATGTATACTGGGGTTGAAGTAGGTGGATGTAGAGGTGAATTCGGAGCAGCGTAAGAATCCGAAGAATGCGAGCGTGAATAAGGTTGCTAGGGTGATGTCTGTATGAGGGTCGGAGTAGCCGGATCGGAGGAAATCTATGCAGTGAGTGAGTATGGGAAGCGTTATGGGATTTCTGGATGTTTGTACGCCTGGGTCTAGCCTTTGGAACCCTTTCAAGAGGAGTTGGATTTGAGGGTTGTGTATGTGAGGGCAATTGGAACCGAAAAGGAGTTTGTGGAAAAACTGTATACCGCTTAGGTATACTCTGATGGTAGAGGTTTTGATTCGGAGATGAGAGTGGGCGAAAGTTATGAAAGAGGAGTATGTGACTAAGCTAAATGACGGGAATTGGAGGTTGTGAAGAGCATGGAATGACTTAAAGCAGTTCCAGGCGGTGTAGTAAGACTGAAGTGTGCGTGGTGATGAGGCTTGAAGGATTGTGTCGAGGGAGCGCAGGTGCAGGTGCAGGTGATGAAGGGGGTGATTCACAGGAACGTTAGCTGTGAATAGGGAGGAACTGGAACCGGGTTGGTGTCTGCTTCTGGAGCCAAGGCGTAGAATTTCTGGAATCGGAAGCGAGAAAGACAGTCAGCAATTTCATTGTAATGACCCGGAACGTGAGCGGCACAGATGATGAACTGATTACAAACGGATGCCCAGGTGAGATGACGGAGGAGTGGCATGATAGCGTTAGAGCATGAGCGACCTTTATTGATTATGTGGACAGTGGCTATGTTATACGAATGGATTAAGATGGACTTTTGTTTCCATTCGGCACCCCAAATGACCGCGGCGGCGACCACCGGGTACAGTTCGAACAAAGCGGAAGAAGATTCGGAAGGGGGCAGAGAGGAGAACTCGACCGGCCATGGGGCTGCGAACCATCGGCCCTGGTAATAAGCACCGAAGCCCACGGAGGGGGCAGCGTCGGTGAATAATTGCAGGTCAGTGGGAGACGAAACGTGGTCATCGTAGAAAAAAGAGACCCAGTTCCATTCTTTTAAAAAGAGGTGCCACAGCCGGAGTTCTTTTTGGCAATAGGAGTCCAGCTCTACGACGTCTAGTAAAGACGGGACGGACGAGGCTAGGGAGAGCAAGTACGATATGAATGATCTACCGTGGGGAAGGACACGCATTGCGAAATTTAAATGACCGAGAAACGATAAAAGGTCTCTTTTTTTTTGCGGCGGGAGTTAGACAAGTGGCCGTGCAATGCTTCGCTAATCCGGTCTATCTTTTCTTTAGGGAGAGAGGCCCGGAGTTCTTTTGTGTCGAGAATAATGCCCAAAAACTCTAGCGAGGTGGAAGGACCGAACGTTTTCTCTGCTGCCAGCGGGACACCGAGGTCGAAGCAAGGCCGGATAGAATGTTGTAGAGCACTGGGGGTGTTGCAGGGGAAGAGACGAAGGAAGCTGAGCTGGGAGGGATGAGGGAGGGGGGCGCTGTGCCGGGTCCTGAGGTGCGTGCAATAGCGGCGCCACCGCCGGCGACACGAGTGCCTGGGGAAGCCCGCCGACTCCAGAGGGGACACTTGAAGCGGGCAGGGAGAGATACGGTGCCGAGTCCCTGGGAGCGTGCAGTGGAAGGACAGGCGGCGCGACGGGCGCCGGCAGGGGCCAACCGACTCCGGAGGGGACTCGGGCAGAGGGAGGGGGGAAGGGGGTGCTGTGCCGGATCCCTGGGAGCGTGCAATGGCGGTGCTACCGGCGACGACACGGGTGCCGGGGGAAGCCCGCCGACTCCGGAGGGGACGCCGGGAGCGGGGAGGGAGGAATATGGTGCCGAGTCCCTAGGAGCGTGCAGTGGAAGGACAGGCGGCGCGACGGGCACCGGCTGGGGCCAACCGACTCCGGAGGGGACTCGGGCAGAGGGAGGGGGGGGGCACGAGAGCAGCCGGAGCGCTGAGAGGGCTCCGTCGCTAGCGGCGGGGAGGCAGGGGAAGGATACGGGGTCGGCCTGAGCAGCCGCGGGGAAGGAGTCGGCGACAGGCACAGCCGAGGACAGCCCGAGGGTCCATCAGAGGTCGCCAGGAGGTAGGGTGACGTCATCAACTCCGCGCTGAGCTTGAGCAGGGACTGTCAGGACCCCAGGTCGCAGAGAATCTGAGTATAGGCGAAACAACTCTGCTTTCCTTGCGTTCAGACCTGGAAGAGAGTGAGAGAGAGAGACAGCAGCAGAAACGGCAGTGGTAGCAGGACACTGCAATGCATTATGAGCAGGATACAGGGAAGGATACGCAGCGCGAGCTGGGGGCAGCTGAACCGGTCCGCGGGGAGCCAGCGACAGCGGGTCAGAAGGTGCGTGGTGCATCTGAGGGAACCCGCCCGCTCCGTCCGGGACGGTAGCAGCTGGGGAATTAGTCCGCAGCGCCCAGATCCCAGAAGCGTGCAGGGGCTGTCCGGCGGGCGCGAGGTGCGCCGACTGGAACTCGCCGACTCCGGGAGGGACCAGGGCAGCCGGGGGACAAGAAAACCGCAGTGCCGACTCCTTGGGAGAGTGCGAGGGCAGGACAGAGAGCACCAATGGCGCCGGCTGGAGCCCGCCGACTCCGGCAAGGGTGGCGACCGGGGGGAGAGGGGGCCGCAGAGCCGATGCCTTGGGGCGTGCAATAACGGGCATGCTGACGCCGAAGGCATCAGGAGGGGCCCATCGACCCTGCAAAGGCGGTGGCGTCCGGGGGGGGGGGCTGCATAGCTGACATCTCGGGAACGTGCAGAGACGAGACGACCGGTGCTGAGGGCACCAGGTACGGCTCGTCTACCCCGGTGAGAGCGGCTGCAGCAGAAGGGAGGAGGGGCCGCTGTGCCGAAACCCCGCGAGTGGGCAGAGGCTGGACGCCAAGCGCCGAGGGCGCCTGGCGGGACACGCCGGCTCTAGCTAGGGCAACGGCAGCAGGGGGGGAGAGGACCTCATTGCCTGGCGCTCGGGAGTGTGTAATGGCAGGATAGCTGACGCCGAGGGCGCCAGGTAGAGCCTGCCGACTCCAGCCCAGCCGGCACGTAAGGGGGGAGAGGGGGGAGGGAAGGGGAGAGAGCGCATCTGGGCGAGGGCCGCAGTAGCACTCCCGGCGGCGACACTGCTGGAAACAGGCGCATCAGTGGACTGCCTCAGGGTCCGACAAAGGCCCCCTGACGACAGAGCTGCGCCGGATGCTGGCTGGGAAGAGTGGGCGGGGACTGCCAGGTCGTCAGTGCGGAGGTCTTCCACGAACAGCCAGAGCAATTCTCTTTTCCGTGCAGACCAAGGAAACGCAATCCCGCGGAGCCTCAGAGCCTCACGGAGGCGGGTCACGGTCCAATCTGAACTCTGAAATCCCGGCTGCCGCGGTTCTGTGGTCCATGAAGGAACCGCCGACTGGCGATGAGTGACAGCAGCGGGAGCCACAGGGCTGCGGGCACGGCATCTCGGTCGACGAGAGCCGACAGGAGAGGAGGGCGACCGCCGAAGGATGGCCCTGGATCTCAGCCTGCATGAGAGGCGACGCGTCGGTCGGCAACCGCGAACCCGTGGGGCAGTCGTCTCCGGAGCACAGGACAGGTAATCATCCGAATCATGGAGCTGAAAATCCATCGTGTTGGAGCGGTGCGAGCTGGCGAAACAGGAAAACACTGGATGCCAGAAATGCAAAGCACGATGGGAGCTAGGTACGTGGTGTTTATATACTTGGGTGGAGACCGGAATTGATTATAGGGCGTTGTCTGAGAATGATTCTCCCGAACTTTGTTTTAACAAACTCCATTTAAATGAACATGCATTTAGGAATTATGTATTCTTTAAACAAGAAAGATGCATTTAAATTGTGTACTCTTATTTTGCCACTTCTCTTAAACATTTAAATTCAACAGCATTTAAAACATACAGCAGGGGAATCTCCTGTCAACTAATGTAGCCCACATACATGTGTAACTAGTTTACAACATAAATAGGCAATAAATAGGTACTGTTTATCATGCTCTTCAAAAAACTAAAAAAAAAAAAAAACATAAAATGTGCATACCAACAACCTGTTAAGCTAAAGAGAACTAGACTAAACTAAAGAGAAATGAAAAGGGCCCTTGAAATACTCCCTCAAAACATATTTGCAGCACCAGGCCGAGTGAGATTAGTGGTGTCAGTCTCAGGAACAATTTGGCTGGCAAGATTTCTGCACCTGTTCAACAGCTACAACACCATGACTATTTGTAGTCATTTTTAGAAATTTGAAAAATATCTGGACTTGTAAATATGTCCTTTAAACCTCTTTCTCCTCCACAAAAAACACATATAGAATAATACCTTTTGAAAAGTCTTAATTATTTTTTCTTTCTTTTTTCTTTGAAATTGCAACAGGAATACTTATTTACTCTGTGTTTTTAATTAATTAATAAAAAATTTTTTTTTACAATTTCTTTTGCCATTAGTTACAAAACCAACCTGCTTGGCCTTGCTCCAATTGCCTCATCCATGAGACTGAACCACAGCAGCAGTGGCCTCACCTTGAGCTCTCCTTGTGCCCATAGGCGGGTTTTTCAAATCATACGCATGCAAGTATGGTGCAAATGAAAATGAATTGAAATTAAACACTGGCTTAGTAAATTACAGTAGTGTTCTTATTCTCAATGTTTATTTTATATCATCATGTTTATTAAGCATGATTATCAGTAATTGTGAAATATTTAATTTGACTAAAATAATAACTGATACTTTGTTGGTTTAAACAACTGTCCCTATGAACAACACTCACTCCATGCAAATTTGGAGGCATTTCTCTTGCCCATGAACACAGCGTTGTTCTGTGCTTGTAATCATATTATCCTAGCTATTCAGTTTCCTCATTGGACCCTTTATAATGAAACCAAAGAAAACCACTGAGAAATCTGTGTGTAAAAGCTTATGAAAAATTGAGGAAGATAGTAAATTCCAAACGGTTGGACAATTACTTCCTCAAATTGAAAATATAGAAATTGCAACAAAAACACTTTTGCAGACACAAATGGTTTTGAAGCTAAAAGTATTTTACAATAGACCTATGCTCATTCTTGCGCTGCTTGTTAGCCGGCTTCTACATATTAGCTGTGAGTTAGCTAAGGTTAGCAATCAAGTAACAACCTAAAAATTATCATGACATTGCACAACATATATTATTTGCTGGAAATCAATTCTAAAACATTAACAGTGCTCAATTAATGATATTTATTGGCTTATTCAATTTTATAATTCATTTCAGCAATGTTATCTTTCAAAATGAGCTCTATACATTTATATATTGCCTCCATCCCCGCAGTACAAATGACGGCTGAAACATTTTAAATAGATATTTAGGGGTTGAAGTGATGTGTTCTGGGCAATTTCACTGCCTGAAGTCTGCAACTTTGTGGACTCATTCCTTGAGCTAAATCGAGGGTCGATGGGCCGATCTCCCATTCTTTCCCTTGTATTTATAATGGATTGGACCACACTTTAAGTGGCCAACGAACAACTTCCAGGGATTCCCTCAAAGTGGAAGCAGCTAGTGAAAGTGCATGAGGATGGATTATTTTATGTATTGGACCACAGCCATGGACTGCAGCTGGATATCACAATCAAAGGGGGAGACGCTCATCTCACGTCCCCACATCAAGGCAGACTGTAAACAGATTTAATATGGTAGATGAGCAAGAGTTCCCTTGATCTTTGAGAAAGAATTCCCACATTCAGCCTTCTGCATCATCTTCTGATGGGTTTTGATTGTCTCTGTCTCCTCCAGTCCACTGACAGTCCAATTCTGGGCAGCCTGCCCATCTGACTGCTGCTCCTTGCCCTAACCCCACCTCTTGCTTGGTGCCCTGATCGCTTATGTGTTTCACCTGCCCTGTTGTTCACCTGCTTCTTGTTTGCTTGTTACCTGTTCCTTTTCTGACCCCCCTGCTCTGACTTTAGCATGTTTACCAATTTTTTGATTTTTGGATTGTGTCTGTGCCTGATTGCTGTGTCTGCCTGGTCTTGACTTTGCCTGTTTTTCGACTTTGACTCTGGATTGTTTTTGCCCCGTCACTGTGCTCTCCTGGTCTGACCCTGTGCCTGTTTTTGACTCTTTTTGGATTTGCCCTTTTTCAATAAACTCCGTTTTATTTTATCACTTGAGTTCATACTGCACCCTGACAAAACTAGACCACACAATTGTAGATATTAAACCACAACTACAACACACCACACATTTGAAGTAGCAAAATTTTAAAAACAAAAAATTAAATGAGAATCCAGGGGTTGGGTTTCATGTCCAAAAGAATCTTTCAAAACTTCACTTTTCTGAATCAGGACATCTCTCTCTGTGGACAGAAAATGGAGGTCTGAAATCCTCTCCTGACCACACAGATTTCACAGTTTATTTTTCACCAGTTTCAGCTTTAAAAATGATCTCTTAGCTGTGGCAGTTGAAACAGGTAGGGTGGCATATGTCTTCACAAGCTGATACAGTATTGGTAATATTGTGTCAGCCATGAACTCTTTGAAAACCTCCAGCATTGCCTTTGCAGTCCTCTGGGGACATTGGTATGATGCATGGAAGTTCTTGAGCTCTGTGTGGAGCTGATCCACATCCTCCTGGTATCCATAAAACTCACACAATGACTGCAGTGTGTTGTGAGCCAGGACATTCTTGCCCTTGCAGTGAAATGGATCAGTGAGGCAGTGTAAAACCTTGATAATCTCACTGGTGTTCCCTTGCCCTTGAAATCTATTCTGGAGCTCCTGTATAACTGTGTCCAAAAAGGTGAAGCACAGCCTTGCTCAACAGAAGTCTTCTAATGTATCTGCTTGGTGGTCAGGTGGCTCATGCTTCGCCAGATCCTCCAGGTATTGAATAAGAGCAGGGAGGACCTTTAAGAGTGTCTTCAGGGCTCTCCCAGCAGCTCCACCAGGTGTCTGAGAGCTTCTATACCTCAAGGATGTGCTGACCTGGGTTGATGGCTTGCTGTGTTGCCAAAAAGGCTGCATGGTGCTTTGGAGAGTTGGCAATGAAGGTGAACACTTTTTCAAAAACTGTGAAGAAAGTTACAAAGTGAATGTTTGACTTCACACTCTCCACTAAAACAAGGTTCAAGCAATGTGCATGGTAATGGACATACAGTTCATTTTCATTGTCTTTGAATTCTAGATTGTACCCCTTTGTATGGCCCACTCATGATGGCTGCATCATCATATCCCTAGCCACATATATCTTCTACTTTCAGCTGATTCTCCTCCAGTAGCTTCATGACCAAGTTTTCAAGCTCCTCTCCAGTTGTTGACTCGACATCACAAAGCTGGATGAAGCACTCCTTTATGGTCATGTGATGCACATAGCTTACAACAAAGGACACCTGCTCAGTATGTGACACATCAGTGGTTTCATCAAGCAAAATGGAGAATATTGAAGCTTATGTCACTTCCTTCTGGATTTCTCACATAAGTAGCCATCGCTCTTAAGATCATTTTATGATCGCTTTTAAAGAAGAGCCACCTGAACGGTTTTTTGTGATGCTTTCTTTTGCTGGATTTCATCAAGATGAAGATTGAGGACACTGTCATGCTAGCCCATCAATTCCACCAGCTCCAGGAAATTTCCTCTGTTTAAACTTGATGAGGTTTCGTCCCAACCCGTGAAAGCCAAACCTTGTCTTGCCAGTTACAATGTGATGTCAATCAAGCGGAAGATAATCTCTCTGTTCTTCTGTCTTGCCCTTACATTTGGTTAACAGACACTGCAAAAGTCATGTCTAATGTCTTTCTTTTAAATGCATTCCATGTAATGCCTAAACATGTGTGATTCACTGCTGCGATGCTCCTTTATTCTGACTTTGGCCACCCTCCACATGTTCAATCACATGGACTTCCAAGTAGACCTGCTCTTATACTTTTCATCATTTAGAAATAGGCAGCAGCTGAAGCAGTACATGGCATCATTCTGTGGAGAATACTCTCCCAGGGGTTTTGTTCATACCAGTGGCCTTCTTGGTTTTTGGGGAACTGTACAATGGAACGACAGGTTCCAACTGAATTTGAAAATGTAATGAAGATCACATTGTACTTTATATTGTGTTTCTGTACATGGGGTGGATCTGTTAGATTTGGTAACTGCAGCAAAAAATTTAATTCATCTGGTGTTTTCTCTGGATATTTCTGTGTCACTGTCCTTCTCTTCCCTTTCCATGTCCTCCCTTTAAGTCTGCATTGCCTTGGGCATCATCTTTTGGGCTTGGCTCACCTCATAAAGTGCAAGTATAGGAAATGTTTTACAAGTCTATAACTTTATTATTAACAAGAATTTATCTAATGATGATATCATAACTACAGATATTTATCTTGCTACTACTGTTTTCAAAGGAATGTCTTTCTTTCTCATAATCCCTTTCCTACTGACATGGCCCTTGATGGTTACTCACTCAGACACAGCCATTCCCACCCTCTCACATGTACCTGGCTGACTGGCTTCTGGTGCTCAGCATGCTCTCCCTCACTTTTAGGTCTAGAGCCTTGTGCTTTTGCATCAGCTTAAAATGAAGTATCAGAATCAGAATTAAGAATCTGCTTTTTCTACATTTTCCACTTGAACATGTTGAACTACTAGCCTATTTAAAATATGGAGATAGATATTAAGTACATGGTTGCTAGATGTTTGTATGATTCACCTGCTGGCCTGCTGGTAGTTTGAATCCAGCTCTGAAGGCTTGCACTACCACTAGCTGCCCCCCTCAGCTCTTTCTCTTACTGCCTCATTCTCCTGTCCTTGGATGGTATTGTAGCAATACTGCAACAGCAACGCATTAACTTACATTAAACCATTTTTTGAACACCTAACAGAACAAAGCAACATTTACTACATCTGCTTGTTGGCTGGAAAAGTGAAAACTAATCACAACTAGGCCTAAGTGAATGAAGCTAGGCTACAACACCTGCAAGAATAGGCTATAATGAACATATCAAGATAGGCTATTTGGAGAAATGTGAGGTAGGAGATTTCTACTTACAGTAGGGTTGCATAATATATCAAAAAATATCATTAGCCTATCACAATATCAAAGAGATAATGCAATGTTAAAATAACATCGCAATACTTTGTTCATACTTTGGTGTCAATAATGTGGTCTAATTGTGTACCTTTTCTGTTATTTTGGTTTCGGTTTTGTTTGACTGTTTTTGTTGTTTTGGTTTTTCATTTTCCCTGGTCCATGTGCTTTTGTTTTCATTGCCCTCTTGTTTCTGCCCCGCCTCCCGTGTCTCGTTTGCTCGTTTGTCTGTGAATTTATACCCTGCCTTGTTTTTCATTCAATGCAAGTTTATCTCAGTGATTTATCCTATTATGCTATGAGCCTTTTCTACCTGTTCTGCCTGCCAGTTTCAACCTGTGTCTGTTTTGTGTCTAATGAGTTTTTGGATTATGTTTTTGTGTCTTCGCCTAGTGTGTTCTGGTTACAAACTTACTCTGCCTATATCAACCTAGATTCCTGGACTGTGATTCTGTACCTTTGCTGTACCATGCTGGTTATTGACCCAAGCCTGAACCTGACCCAGATTTTGGATTTTGCTTGATTTCAATAAACGTACCTTTTTCGTTACATCTGCGTCTGAGTCTGTATCTGAGTCATTACACTTTGGTATTACTAGGCAAACATCTTGGACTGTCTTTAGATTGAGTGGCAGTTGGTGTATTTACTTTAAGACCCGAGTGACTTTTGCACAAAGTGAGGACTTTTGGCCTTGCATGTCAAAAACTACTGCTACACTGGACATGTAACTATTTTAGAAGGAACTGGCAACTATCTAGTACTAAAACAGACAATCACATTCTGAACTTGTTGACAACAAATATTCCTAAATGGATATTCCAA